>AP027111.1:47036763-47768917 GCA_028142955.1 Pinctada fucata | reverse complement strand
GAGATAACTCTATTTTCATATCATGTAATACTCTGCCATCCATAAATAAATATACAAAGAAGGAAATCACTCTTAATTCTATACTTTAGTTTATCCATATTTAATTCAAAATTATGAATTCTGACAACGAAAATGTAAATAGAAACTTTTTTAATCAGCACAATTGTTTTTCAAAAATTGTCATTTTTGGCCAGATTGCGAAGCAAAATCCGGTCTATGAAATGGCGAAGTCTGTCTGTCTGTCTGTGTGTCTGTGTCTGTCCCTCCCTCAATTGTTTTTGGTTAAAGTGTTGCGTTTAAGTCCATTGAGAGAAAACTGTTAGGAGGAGCAACTTGAAACTTGACATGGCGATAGACCATGATGAGACAAATCAAACACAGCAACAAAATTTGACCTAGTGACCTTGACCTTGGAGTTTGACCTACTTTTGAAAAACTTTAACCTTGGCCATAGCTTTTGAATGGTGAGTGAGAGGGCTTTCATATTTTTATTGTGTATTTCTTGTGACAAGACCTTTCCTTGGGTACCAAAAGTTTTGACCTTGTGACCTTGACCTTGGAGTTTGACCTACTTTTGAAAATCTTTAACCTTGGCAATAACTTTTTTATGTTAAATGATAGGGCTTTTATATTTCACATATGTATTCCTTGTCACAAGACCTCACCATGGATACCAAGTTTTGACCTTGTGACCTTGACCTTGGAGATTGACCTACTTTTAAAAATAATGAATCTGGGCTATATCTCATGATGAAGTAGTGTCCTCCATAGGGGAGTTTAATATAATAGATAACAATGAACACTCTATATCCACAAATTTTTGGCCACTCTGCCTTCATCGAGTGGAAAAGCACAAATACAAAAGAATTCTACGTAATATCCATAACTGCTGGTAAACAAAGCCAAAAAAAAACAAAGCCTTTGTTTACCAGCAGTTATGGATATTACGTAGAATTCTTTTGTATTCGTGCTTTTCCTCTTGATAAAGGCCGAGTGGCCGAAAATTTGTGGATATAGAGTGTTCATTGTTATTTATTATATCTCATGGACTATAGAGACCATAGCTTTTTTTGTCATTGCACATTAATTTTAATCTATTAGTATCAATGACCTTTGACCTTTCTGTCTGCACAAAAGTGTATACGTCATCTTAAATACAAACACTTCGCAATCCCACCTTACTGCCTTTAGCGGTTTATGGTTTATTATACAAAATAAGAATAAAAATACGAAAAATGTAAGTATTTGGGTCAAGATTGTTACAATTGGTTTGTATAAGGTTCATCTTTAGAATTATACAGCAATTTATTCAAGACTGTTCATTTTCTAACAGCAGCATGAACAGAAATAGTGTATACTAATTTATGGATGGCAGTGTATATGAAACCAACATGGACGATAAGCTCAGTATGTTGCATTATTTCAGAAAAAATAATACTCCTTGAAATTTTCATTGCTGAATGGGTATACATGTAGGGAAAAAATCTTATTTTTGCACAAGTTCTGCTTCTAAAGATTCAAACATCAGAATATATACTATTCGTTATATTCTTTAATAATGAGAAAATTAGAAATTCGAACTTCAAGTAAATCTATTTGTTTAGGGGTCAAAATGTTGATTTTTTGCACAAATTATTGCATGACCCTATGGCAAGCATAGTGTTTGACCCCCCTCCCCCCATTCCAAATATCATTCTGACATAAGGAATGTCGTGGTAGAAATACGTTGAACACAATGTTGTGGTGGTTTCCACAAAAATATAGACAGCTTTTGTCACAGTGTTTGTGAAAATAACGGAGTTTTACTTACTAACGATTCAATGATTGAAAAAGTATGAGTTTAGACAAGGATATAGGCTATGAAAAGATAAAATTTAATCAAAGCAATTATTGCAGTTCCTTTTTTCTTTCCTTCAACTGAGCTTTTTATTTATTTGTGGTTTCCCAAAATTAAAAAAACAAACAAATTATTTTGAAAATCCCGACTTGTGTGATCCGGATTTTTGTATCTGTTGCAATTCTCTATGTTACATTCACTTTTCGGTTTCCAAAAAAAGAAAACTTCAAGGGAGTTCAAACATCTTGTCTTTTTGAAACATAGCCTTCACAAACGAACATTTATAGTCTTTACAAACAGCGAGGGTTAGTATAATAATGTGTACAAAAAATTGCATAATTATCCAGATACAAGATTGATTACATGGAAACCAAAGAGAAGTGATTGTATGATTACAACACTTG
This sequence comes from Pinctada fucata, assembly GCA_028142955.1. Taxonomy (NCBI): domain Eukaryota; kingdom Metazoa; phylum Mollusca; class Bivalvia; order Pterioida; family Pteriidae; genus Pinctada; species Pinctada fucata. The sequence goes on along the minus strand of AP027111.1, from coordinate 47,766,676 downwards.
CAATCGTAATGTTTAATGGTCGTTGTACATGTAACTGTAAATTGTGCAAATGTCACAAATACATTTTAGAATCTAAGTCTTGCTTCTTGGCATCTACCTGTCATCAGTAGAGATAATGTTCTGCCAAGGACCAGAGATGTTGAAAAGTGTCAGTCCGAAGCCTCCGAAATATCTTACAAATATTCCTCCGACGGGACTGACAAAGGTTGGCAGTTCTTTTCATTTTTCAGACTGACAAAATTACTAAAATGTCTGACAGATTTCGACATCTCTGAAAGGATTTATCAGACACCCGGGAGGTAGTCCTATAATATATGCATGACCCTATGGCAAGCATAGTGTTTGACCCCCCTCTCCCCATTCCAAATATCATTCTGACATAAGGAATGTCGTGGTAGAAATACGTTGAACACAATGTTGTGGTGGTTTCCATGAAAATATAGACAGCTTTTGTCACAGTGTTTGTGAAAATAACGGAGTTTTACTTACTAACTAGTCCATGATTGTAAATGTATAGTTTAAACAAGGATATAGGCTATGAAAAGATAAAATTTAATCAAAGCAATTATTGCATTTCCATTTTTGGCCGGATTGCAAAGCAATTCCGGTCTATAGATTGACGATGTCCGTCCGTCTGTCTGTCCGTCTGCCGTCAACATTTTGGTTTAAGTTTCTGGTTGAGGCAAAATCTAAGGAACTATATGCAGTAGAAACTTTATATTATACATGAAGCTTGCCCATGACAAGACCTTTCAATTTATGCCGTAACATTTGACCTAATGACCTTGACCTTGGACTTTGACCTAGTTAAAGATTTCGGTTAAAGTTTCTGGTTGAAGCAAAATCTAAGTAACCATATGCAGTAGAAACTTTATATTATACATGAAGCTAGCCCATGACAAGACCTTTCAATTTATGCCGTAACATTTGACCTAGTGACCTTGACCTTGGACTTTGACCTAGTTAAGGATTTTGGTTAAAGTTTCTGGTTTAAGCAAAATCTATGGAACTGTATGCAGGAGAAACTTTATTTCATACATGTAGGTTGCCTCTGACAAAACCTTTCAATTTATGCTGTATTATTTGACCTATTGACCTTGACCCAGTTAGTGACACAAACTTACTTTGCAATCCGGCCATACCGTCTTTAGCGGTGTTTTATTCTTTCCTTCAACTGAGCTTTTTATTTATTCGTGATTTCACCAATTTAAGTCACGTGATGCTACATGTACACAGTGTTATAGGAAATTAGATTGTCCTATAAAATAGTAGTAATCAGAGTACCGTAAATACTCATTACCCATTATTTTAATAGCTTATATCACCTGGTTAGAAATAAACTCTTCTGATGAGCAGGTGAAAATAAGCCACGCCCCGTCAGGTCTGCTTAATTAATTGCCTCAACAATATCTTATACAGTTTTTGCAAGAATTTTTCTTTCTTAAAAATTCCCCTTTTGAGTTGTTTATGTGCACTGCATTTACCCCAAAATATCAGCCCTGACTCCCTTCCCCTAAAAGTCAGAAAAAACACTGAATCACAAATTGGACCATTTACATGTAGGAACTTGCCTTTGTGTCGAGGCTTTAGACAAGAGGCCCAGGAGGGCACATAGCTCACATGAGTACACTGTACATCAATTCCTTTACTACGATAGGAACGGACAAAATCACTAAAATGTCTGACAGATTTCGACATCTCTGAAAGGATTTATCAGACACCCGGGAGGTAGTCCTATAATATATGCATGACCCTATGGCAAGCATAGTGTTTGACCCCCCTCCCCCCATTCCAAATATCTAGGTTGAAGCCTTTTATTATAGAACTACCCAGGAGGAATATTACCCCTAATGCAAGCTGATATTCTATGATCATTTTATTTCATATGGTAACACATACTATCATGATTCAGTAACAAACATGGTGCCTTCCGGTTTGTACAATAGAGTGGGCAAGTTTTTGTCTGTCTGAGCCTTATTCTGCATATTAATAATCTTTATATATTGCTTATGGGTTTTCATGTCATTTCGTGAAAGAGGTCACAACACATTTTTTAATCAATTTATTAATTTTTTTTTTAATTTTTTATTCAATATATATTTATTAATTATTAATTTCTATTGAAGCAAGGCTTTGTTTGAAAATTTCGTTTGTTTTTTAGCTCTACTGGTCTCAGACCAGTCGAGCTTATGCGATACCCCGTCGTCCGGCGTCCGTCCGTCCGTCTGTCCGTCTGTCCGTCCGTCCGTCCGTCCGTAAACAATTCTTGTGCTCGCAACTCCTCTGAAACCATTGATGATAGAAAGTTAATTCCTTTTGCATCCTACTTGGTATGTGGTCTAGTTGTGCACCTGACATTTTGTTTCAGCCCCTGACCCCCAGGGTCTCAGAAAATGGGCGTGGTTATGAAATTCTATGTAATCTTGTGCTCGCAACTCCTCTGACACTATAAATGATGGAGACCTAAATCTTTTTGCAATATGATGGGTTTGTGGTCTAGTTGTGCACCTGATATTTTGTTTGAGCCCCTGACCCCCAGGGTCTTAGAAAATGGGTGTGGTCATTTTTTCCTATATAACTCTATGTAATCTTGTTCTCACAACTCCTCTGACGCTATAAATGATGGAGACTTAATTCTTTTTGCAATATGATAGGTCTGTGGTTTAGTTGTGCACCTGATGTTTTGTTTGAGCCCCTGACCCCCAGGGTCTTAGAAAATGGGTGTGGTCATTTTCACCTATACAACTCTATGTAATCTTGTTCTCGCAACTCCTCTGACACTATAAATGATGGAGACTTAATTCTTTTTGCAATATGATAGGTCTGTGGTCTAGTTGTGCACCTGATATTTTGTTTGAGCCCCTGACCCCCAGGGTCTTAGAAAATGGGTGTGGTCATTTTTTCCTATATAACTCTATGTAATCTTGTGCTCGCAACTCCTCTGACACTATAAGTGATGGAGATGTAATTCGTTTTGCAATATGATAGGTCTGTGGTCTAGTTGTGCACCTGATATTTTGTTTGAGCCCCTGACCCCAAGGGTCATAGAAAATGGGTGTGGTCATTTCACCTACACAACTCTATGTAATCTTGTGCTCGCAACTCCTCTGACACTATAAATGATGGAGACTTAATTCTTTTTGCAATATGATAGGTCTTTGGTCTAGTTGTGCACCTGATATTTTGTTTGAGCCCCTGTCCCCATGGGTCTTAGAAAATGGGTGTGGTCATTTTCACCTATATAACTCTATGTTATCTTGTGCTCGCAACTTCTCTGACACTAGCTATAAATGATGGAGACTTAATTCTTTTTGCAATATGATAGGTCTGTGGTCTAGTTATGCACCTGATATTTTGTTTGAGTTCCTAACCCCCAGGGTCTTAGAAAATGGGGTGTGGTCATTTTCATCTATATAAGTCTATGTAATCTTGTGCTCGCAACTCCTCTGACACTATAAATGATGGAGACTTAATTCTTTTTGCAATATGATAGGTCTGTGGTCTAGTTGTGCACCTGATATTTTGTTTGAGCCCCTGACCCCCAGGGTCTTAGAAATGGGTGTGGTCATTTTCACCTATTTATCTATGTAATCTTGTGCACACAACTCCTCTTACACTATAAATGATGGAGACTTAATTCTTTTTATAATATGATGGGTCTGTTGTCTAGTTGTGCACCTGATATTTTGTTTGAGCCCTTGACCTCAGGGTCTTAGAAAATGGGTGTGGTCATTTACTCTTATGTAATTGTGCTCTCAACTCTTCTAAAGCTATTAATGATGAAAACTTTGTTCTTTATGCATAAAATAATGGATCTGCAGTCTTATTTTGTTATTGATAGGTCATTTGAGATAGCAGCCCCTGACCTGTAGGATCTTGAAATATTGGTGTGGCATTATTTTTTGAAATCCTTTATCTCGGATATAATGAACTGTACGAGTAATATTCTAGTTGCAGTGTAATGGATATGTTGCTTTGTTGTGCTACTTATAATTTGTTAGAGCGCCTGCTAGCTATGGTCTTTGGTTTAAAATAAAATGGAAATTGTTATTTATGTGTATGTATATTATTCACTTGTCAATGAGTGAATAAAAAAAATCAACCAGGAGAGCTACAGTCTCGTCAGAGACTTCTGGTTATTTTCCTCCCTCCCTTGTAGGTTTGAAGATTGAACAGGGACGTTAAATGTAGAATTTATTTAGGGTGGCCTTAACAAATTCTCAGGAATAATTACCTCTAAACTACTAGTATTATAAAATTCATATTACATATGCTATATCTTCAGATCATATATTATACCCCCCGCAAACAAAGTTTAGGGGGTATAAAGGAATCACCCTGTCTATCTGTCTGGTCTGCCTGTCTGTCTGTCTGTCCGTCCGGTTAAGAAGTTTTGAAAGCAGATTTCTTTTATACTATTAATGGTAGGCCTTTCATATTTCATACACACATTAACCATACAGAGTACTTCATTTTGGTACCATGACTTTTGACCCTGTGACCTTGTGACCTTGACCCTATACAATATTTGATGCTTAGAAGTTTTGAAAGCAGATTTCTTTTATACTATTAATGGTAGGCCTTTCATATTTAATACATGCATTCACCATAAAGAGTACTACATTTTGGTACCATGACTTTTGACCCTGTGACCTTGACCCTATACAATATTTTATGTTAAGATCTTTTTAAAGCAGATTTCTTTTATACTATTAATCGTAGGCCTTTCATATTTCATACATGCATTCACCATAAAGAGTACTACATTTTGGTACCATGACTTTTGACCCTGTGACCTTGACCCTATACAATATTTTATGTTAAGATCTTTTTAAAGCAGATTTCTATTGTACTATTAATGGTAGGCCTTTCATATTTAATACATGCATTTACCATAAAGAGTACTACATTTTGGTACCATGACTTATACTATTGATGGTAGGACATTAATATTTCTTACACACATTCACTATTAAGAGTACTACATTTTGGTACCATGACTTTTCACCCTGTGACCATGTGACCTTGACCTTCATCCTATACAAGATTTGATGTTAAGAAGTTTTGAAAGCATCATAAATGGTCCTATTTATAAAAAAAATCAAAGGTTTTGTGAAATTTCGTACAGAATTCACAAATGCATCATCAAATAAGAGTACTCCTCTGAAACTATGAGAGAAAGAAATGAAACTTTTTTTGCATTATACTTGGTATGTGGTCTTGTTTTGCACCTGACATTTTGTTTGAGACCCTTACCTCCAGGGTCCTTGAAAATTGGCGTGCTTTCTTCTTATTACAGTCTTAACAAAAACTCGTTAGCCCAAAGCCTGTGACTAGTATAAATTTTTTATGCATCTTTTTCTTTTTTGGTAATGGTTTCAAAAAGTTTTTGTAATGACTGTTATGATCTTTGTTTTAAAGTTCCAAAAAAATTACCTTTGTGTTTTCTTTTTCAGAAAAATGTCACAACCCCGCAGCGCACTTATTCTTTTTGATCATGATGGATTCAATGCCATAGTTAAGACCAAACGACTGTATGGAACAAAGAACTTACAGCAAGCAACCAGATGCCTAGTGAACTTCGATGGGAAACCATATAGTGTTGAGATACTCGAGCTATCTGGTAATTTAAATTTTCAAACTACTTTCATATTTTGACATATATTTTCAGAGTTCTTGAAATCATCAGATGAAATGTCCGGCATTTTGGGGATTTTTATCGGTCCAAATTATTGACACAACATGACTTTTTGTCGGACCAAACAATATTTATTGGCAAATTCTATAAAACAGAAACATTTCATGAACTCTATAATTTTAAGTTCTCAAAGTGAGATTTGGGAATTGCTGTTGTAGCAATTGTTGAGGAACAATATGTCTATCAAATTTGAAAAATTGAAGGGCCCACAAGAACTTTTAAGTGCTCATGCAAACGAAAATCTCAAAAAAGATTATAAATACATGAAGATGTTATATTAGCTTTACTTGTCTAAGACCAGACTAAGTGGATGTTTTGTGACACTGTTTTGTCCTGTGGCTGTCTGCCCGTCTTTCTGTCTGTCCATAAACAATTCTCCAACTCCTCTGACACTACTATTTCAAGATCAGTTCGTTTTAACCAGAAAAGCCTTCTTAAATGATGTATGTTCAAATAAGTTTCATAAGGCAGCCTCGTTTAAAATGCCCATTTGCTTTGATATTTCATGCATAGATGTATTATTACCAAGAGTTTTTATAGCTCACCTGTCATAGCGTTGCGTCCCTCGTAAACTTGTAATATTGTGGTCACCTTTTCTCAGAAAGTATGAATCGTCTACAAGAAATGTACAAGCCACTAGATTGTCTGAACATTTTGGGAAATTAACAACTTCCCCATTAGGTTCAATTCTGGCACTGACACAATCATAATGTAACATTAATAGGTGAAAAGTGTGCATGGGTATCAGGTGTGCGTTGTGCCCCCTGAGGCTCTTGTTAATTTAGGCATTGACCTTGACCCTTAATGAATCAATGATCAATGAATGATACGTTTTGTATTGTAGTTGCAGTTCAATTGATGCATGGTTTCATATAATGCTACTGTTAACTTGTTAGAACCCCTGGCTATTTATTTTCAAGGTCAGAGGTCAAAGGTCTGAGTCACAATTGGGAATCTTAGAAAATGCTCTACATATGATGCTGATTGTATGACATAAATATTAGAAAGGAGCTGTAAGAATAAGGGCTTGGTTTAGCCCTGAAATCATTCGATTATTTCTCGTGCGATGTCCTTCCTTTGAAGGAAAAGGTTGTTCAAGATAAAAATATTGTGTATTAGAAGATTTCTCATATGTTTTTTATTTTTAAAAAATCATTTAAGATTTGATAATAACGGCTTGAATATGTAGGGGGTAACAATGTCTGAAAACGTCTAATAGGGAACAAAAATATACAAAAGACTTCAATTTTACAAAAATCAACTCTGATTTTAATAATTAATAAGAAAAAATAACTTCGAAACCCGTATGTTGATGTAATAGATTCGGTCAAATATGCAATCCGGAAACCGAAAACCGTAATATTTTGTACTAAACAGCCGCATTGTAAGCTTTCAGAGCAAAATACACACTGTGTACATGTACATGTAGAAATAGACATCTTCATATCGTTTATTTCATTTATGTATGTTGTATATTTCGTCGGAAACCATTCAGAAAAGATTGTTCCATTGTATAACAAGAAGAAATGGACAACTTTCTAACCGCTTTTAAGTCATATTCTTTAGAAATAGCCCATCCCCCCTTTTTTCGTTTTTCGTCTTTGGAACATTGGTCTTATTCTTACAGCTCCTTTGATTCCATGTAAGGATGTACAAATGAACTGTGTAAATTATTGATATTGAAGGATATAAACTTACACCTGTCACCATGACAGGATTATGCTACCCGTTAGTAAGTGCATCTGCTTGAAATCAGTGTTTCTGTTGGTACCAAAATCTTTTTTCACAGATACTTACAAAAATTACCATCAAAAACCTTTATATTTCACCAACACATCTTGTTTCTATTTTATAGATGATGAAAACTACCTTGATGAGCGGGACTCTGAATGGTCAACAACTCACAGAGCCATTGCCATACAAGAGGAACGTGATCATAGAATTAAAGGCAGAAGTAGAAAGATTTATGGTGGATATATAGATATATGGCCCACTGAGCAATCTATGGTAGGTATTTTTAGCTCAACTGGTCTTTGATTAGTCCAGCTTATGCAATTGCCCTGTGTCCATCTGTCTGTCCATTAAACATTTCTTGTGGTTTCAAGTCCTGAAATTATGTGTGATGGAAAGTTAATTCTTTTTTCAACATGATTGGTATATGGCCTAGTTGTGCACCTGATATTTTGTTTGAGCCCCTGACCCCAGGGTCTTAGAAAATGGGTGTGGTCATTTCTTCCTATTTAACTCTATCTAACTTGTGGTTACCATTTCTCTTAAAGTATTAATGATAGAAAGTTTATTCTTTTTACATCATTGTTGGACTATGGTCAAGTTGTGCATCTGATATTCAGGCCATATAAAATTGATTGGTCGTTTCTCAGATACTGCTGTGCACTATAATTTGCCGCCGACAAGATGTTTTTATTGCAACTGCAGATAAAAATACCCGCCGTGTGTAATTTTCAATTGTTACTTAAAAACGAAGTTGAATTATCAAAACAGTACCGATAAATATTAACACTTATTTACGGTTACGTTAGGACGACTTTAGTTACGCGCCTTCGGCTAAATATTTGTATAGCTATTGTACACGGGAATGGCTACTGACAACATACTGACACTTGTCATGGACGCTTAAATGACCAATTCAAGTGTTTAAAACGTTTAATATACTTTCAATGATTTAATCTTTATTGGTCTCTAGAGCATACGTAAATTATGATACAGGGGTTTTTTCCTTGTTTTGGGGCTGAATTTCGGCCCCTTCCCAATGCTTAAAATTTCCTCTATTTTTCCCCAAAAATCACCCTGAAACTTCCAAAGAGGCATCATGAAAAAATCACTCAAAAAAAACAAGACTCAAAACCTGTAAGTCAGCACAAAATGTCCTATTTGTTTTTGCTATTTTTTAAAGTTTTTTATTCACCCCTTGTTCAGTTCAAGCAAATCAATAGATTATCAGTGTTAACAAATGATACTTTGGGGTTATACTTTGGTGAGAATTTGTACAAAATTTTCCCAATCTCAGCAAAATGTCGCATTTTCCCAAATGGGACAGGCACAGGCACCTTCCCCAAAATAAATAAAAAACCCTGTGATACCGGACAATACCTATCAAGTATGGACATTATGATGTTGCCGAGTCTATTGATGACGTTGACGATGTAAAAAGTAAACCCGGACCACCAATGACCACAAGAGCAGATTAAAGATACTTACATTTATGGATAGATATTTTTAGGCGAGTTTCGCGAAGCGAGCTCGGCTATAGTGATCGCAGGAACCTAGTGACCTCAGATTTGCATTACGTGACCTGCATAACAATCCCAGGGCCCCAAGATGTATAATTCGAGTGAAGATAAATATATATTCACACAGTTTTACTTAACTCTGATCGTGTGACCCCATTACCCTTGACCTCATTATTCACCATATTTATATAAAGACAGTGTACATTGCATTCCGCGTTTTAACAGTTGTTTCATAATGTTTAAAAAAGTTAGAGATTATTTAAAAAAAGGATACTTTAGTATGCAGTAAACATCAACTGTCTCTTGTGCACATGTATTGAGATATCGGCTATACTGTACCACGTGACACAATTCTGTAGGTGCTTACCAAGACGTCAGCATGAAAACTAAAATTGTTCTCAGTGGACAATGCAACAAGGAACGTTTGGTTTTTCTATAATTCCGTGCAATATAGATACTTAATCACAAAAAGGGGAATATGATGCAGTGTAGGGATGCCTTAGCTGTATATGAGTTTTTGCCAAATTAAGAGAAATAATATCTTTTTCATAAAGCTGAAAAACGATCGGCGTGATCCATGACCAGTCAATTAAGATGAAAATTAATGTAGAAATGCCGATCATGTTTGTGTATTCGCTTTATTTTTGTTTTCCCCAGCGTGAAATATCCCCAATGTATTCTTGCTATGGGAAAGACATTTTTATAGCGAATATTTCCCCCACGCGAAACGTCTTGATGCTATGATCACAAGATTTTCCCCCAGCGAAAATAAACACATTTACGGTAATAAGTATTTCTCTTATTTATTGTAATATATTTATTGCAGGATATTTCGGACTCTCAGGCACCAGTCCCTACAGAGCTTGCAGCACCAGAACTTACAGAAAGTAGATCACCAGCACCCACAGAAGGTAGAGCACCAGCACCTACAGAACTTAGAGCACCAGCTCCTACAGAAGGTAGAGCACCAGCCCCTGCAGAAGGTAGATCACCAACCCCTACAGAACCTAAAACACCTACAGAAAGTAGAGCATCAGTCCCTACAGAAGAAAGAGCACCAGCCTCTACAGAAAGTAGAGCAGCAGCCCCTACAGAAAGTAGAGCACCAGCCCCTACAGAACTTACAGCACCAACCCCTACAGAACCTAAAACACCTACTGATGGTAGAGCACCAGCCCCTACAGAAGGTAGAGTACCAGCCCCTACAGAAAGTAGAGCACCAGCCCCTACAGAGAGTAGAGCAACAGCCCCTACAGAAGGAAGTGCACCAGCACCTACAGAAGGTGGAGCACCAGCCCCTTCAGAAGGTAGCGCACCAGCCCGTACAGAAAGTGGAGTACCAGCCCATACAGAAAGTAGAGCATCAGCCCCTACAGATAGAAGAGCACCAGCCCCTACAGAAAGTAGAGCAGCAGCACCTAGAGTACGTAGAGCACCAGCGCCTAGAGTACGTAGAGCACCAGCACCTAGAGAACCTAGAGCACAGAAGTCTAACAAGAGAAAGAGGAAGAATCAGGTATGTTCTTAGTTTTACATAATGATAAGTTAGATTGTTACACAGGTACCTACTACCATTTTACTGGCCAGAATACAATGTCTACAGATTGAAGATGTCTGTCTATCCGTTCTACCATCTGTCTGTGTTATTTTGGTCAAAGTTTCTTAAGGACAATATGCAGTTGCCCATGATACTGTATAATCATAATACGGAAGTGTTCCAACTCTATACCTTCTTGAAGATAACTTCGGGAGTATCAAATTTCACGATTTAATGGTAAAATAGGGTGTCTTTATTTTAGTGAGTACAATTTTTTCACGATTCCTAAATTACAAACAAATTTTACATATGATTTCAATGTTTTGTACCTTTCATTACTGAAGTTACATGTATAAATATTTCTTTCACAAAAATTGACTTGATTTTTTTCTCTTAATGTTTAATCAGCATATGTGAAAAATGACACATGTACATTTATAGAACAAAATGTAGCTGATTTGCCAATTTATGTCATACCTTACAAAATTTTTATGCTCCTGGAATCAAAGATTCAGGGCCATGTAATTTTTGGCCTGTCCGTCTGTTTGTCCAAAAAACTTAACCATTGGGCATAACTTTTGAATTGAAGGTCATAGAGCATTCATATTTCCCATGTGTATTTCTTATGAAAAGACCTTTCCATTGATACCAAAAATTTTGACCTTGTGATCTTGACCTTTGACATACTTTTCAAAAACTTTCACAATGGGAATGACTTTTGAATTTTAAGTTATATGGCTTTGATATTTCTCATGTGTATTCTTTGTAACAAGACCTTTCCATTGATACCAACATTTTTAAGCCCAGTGACCCAGGCCTTGACTTTCACGAACTTACAGAAAGTGGTGTTTATACTAACAATGATGCCACCAGTGGCATTTGTGTTTCACAAACACAGGCTTTATTTGTGAATTTTTGTTTACGATTCCAAATCACTTAGGAATATCGAGTATAAATGTGATTATTTTGTATAGAAATCAATGAAACATGGAATTGGGGGGGAGGGGTTATAATTCGTCCCCTTTAGGCCAGTTCTAATTGTGAGGTAATTTCCTTTCTTGACTTTTCACTGGCCTTATTAATAATTTTATAATTTTATTGATACCTGCTTCATTTGCTAGTGTTTTGTAACACTCTAAATATCTCAAAGGTTTTAAGGTTTAAACAAAGAAAAAAGTATTTTAAGTTTATAAATAAAAGTCCTGCAGGCCAATTTCTGAATTATCTTTTAAATCAATACTTTTACTTTTGATAGGGTTCCAGTGAGTCTGAAGAAATTACAGAGTCAACGAACAACCAGAGCTCCAATTCAAACACTCCACCAGGTTCTTCATCCAGTAATTCATGCATCGAGGTAATTTCTCTATACAGTAAAGCACGAATACCGTAAATCTGGAAATTTTTGCTTCGATTTATTTTTGCGGTTTTTGAGAAAAGAAAATGGATTTATTTTTGTGATTCTAATTTTTCGAATCCATCGAATTTTGATGTAGTGACCTTGACCTAGATGATTGACCCTCTTTTCTGAAAATTTGAGATGAACCATATCTTTTTATCGTTGAGTAGGATTTATGATATTTCACATGTGAATTAAATTTGTCAAGACTTTCCTACTGCTACCAATAATTTTGAACCAATTTACCTTGACCTACATATTTGATTCACTTTCTAAAAATAAGTCGCTTCGCAGGTGACACGAGCATTCCTTGGATTGCTATTTTTGTAAAGTTTGAATTGCTTTAAAAGTAAAAAAGCCACATATGCATGTGCACGAACGTATATCTGTTGAATAAATGTATCTGAAGTCTAATATTCTTCGTGTGGATTTTTTAGTTAAATATTTTTGTGAATCCATCATGTCTACAAAATTGGTAAAAATTGATCAACAGCATAAATAACCAGATTTATGGTACTACAAACACGCATACAGCAAATTCATGCTTTTAATGAACTTGTTTGAAATCTCGGGCAAATAAAAAAATTACCTTGAAATTGCTCAAGGTCACAGGGCCCAATGTCAAGGTCATTTTGACTCAATCTAATTAAAATTCAGCTTTTATTTCGTAAACTACATAACCAATTGGAGGGCTTGTCATAGGTATTAATATTTGACCAATAATATCCAAAGATGACTAATGATGACTTGACAAGGTGCTATAAATAGACAGACCTTGTTTCCATGGCAACCAAAATTGTTCTTTTAAAAAAGATTTATGTATTCACTTATAACTTTCACTTTAAGAATTATTTAGATAAGTTGAATAGACCCTTTAAATGGAGCACATTTAAAGCATTTAAATGTTTGAGACTTATTAGTATGTTTGTTTTATACATAAAATGTATGTTGTAATGTAGCTTTAGTTTCCTTGAAAATTGTACTGAGACAGACTACAAAATACTGACAAACTTGCAAGATAATACTTTGTAGTCTGGGAATTCGTAGACAGGTTTTGATAAGTGCTACTCTTAGTGCAAGCAGGGCTCGAAATTCGCGGTCGTCCGATCGTCAAAAACAACCTACTTACCTGTTGGACGACATAGAATTGAGACCAATTCGTCCGACTGACGACCTATTTTCAGACATTCAATGTATGCTTACCTCGATAAAATAATGAATAAAAACTTTGAATTATCTTTGCTTTAAGTCAGAATCAGAAAAACTAGGAGTTTTCAGATAGCAGACTTCACGATCGGTTTAACGTTTTCGTACGACGGTCCGTTATCAGCCCAAATTTTATAATCCGGTTGTTTTAAATTTCCTGCATGATAAATTGGTATTTTTACAGTGATGTAGACATTTATTCAAGGTGTTGAACCACCTAAAAAGAAAACAAAAAGGTCCATTCTCTTACACAGAGTAACTTTCCCGGAATATTTGGCAGTGATTGATTTGGTTTCTGTATTGGCACATAGCACATAACGGGAATGAGACGGGGTTTTGCTGGGAAGCAGGAGATGCTTACTGTCTCCGGTCACCTGATCTCATCTCCAAATGAATTTAGCTTTTTCTTTTTCGCAAGGAGAGAATGTGTTAACAGAGCAAGAGGAAGACTTAGAAACAGATGAACCTGAATATGACTCTGATGATTTAAATGAGGAATTTTTTTGAAAAAGAAATTGAAAAAGAAATTGAATTTATGTAAAATGTTCAAATTTAGTGTAAATGAAGAATGACAGCTTAGTTTTTCAGTTCAATGATTTCGGGCAAGTAAAAATGGTTTCGGGCAACCTGATATTCAAAGCAGGTTGCCCGAATGACAACCAAAGATTTTCACGAGTTTCAAGGCCTGTGCAAGTAATCTTCATTTGATTTTGGGGTGAAAAGGTCAAGGTCAGAAGTCTGGTGATTGAAAATGGTTTCTGTATCATGTTGGAGTGTGTATTGTACCTATTGTTGTGAAGCTTGCCATAAATATTTCCTATGCTATGAGGCAATGATGACCCCTTTTGATTTAATCATTGAAAACAGTTTATGGATTATATTAGAGTGTGCATTGCGCTTTTCATCGTATCAATTTTAGGGTCAAAATGTCTGTAAGATTTTGAATTATTTGAGTCAACTTCATTTTGATAACAACGTTGCAAAAACCTTCAAGTTTTGCCTGTTGCTTCTTTGTTTCTAAAAACTTTTGTTTATTATTTGTAGGGAAATGGAAGAAAGGTTCAAATTCTGTTTGAAGGAGGAGGAGACCTTGATGGAGTTCCGTTGACTCCACGTGCACCAGGATTTGTGGATGGTCTGAGTAGAGATGAATGTGACCTGCTTCAAAGCCAAGTAGCTAACTTTACACAGCAAAAGAGGACAATGGGGACACAAACAGACCATGCACTTGTGATTTCCTCTACAGATGATATGTTGAAACTTGGTGTGATTTCAGAGGATGAAAACAAAAGACTTATAGCCGTAGAGAAGAGATTGGGAGGTCTAGATAAGAAGTTTGATAAGCTGATGAATGTTTTCATGCAACTCAATTCTTCATTGACCAGGCAGTCAACCCCTGAGACTTCAAAATCAACAAACCCATCAAAAGATCAATCAACATCATCCGCAAAGTCAAATGTTGAATCAGTGGCCCAATTTCTACCACATTCTACTGCATCGACAGCATCAGCTTCTATTGCATCAGCCTCAACTGCATCATCTTCCATTTCAATAACAGCATCATGTTCTACTGTTGTTACAGCATCACCCTCTACTGCAGCACAAACATCACCCTCAACAGCATCAACATCATTCACCTCGACTGCAGCAATGCCATCACCTGCAACTTCAGCAAAAGCATCAACCTCATCTGCAACAAAGGCATCACCCTCAACTTCAGCAATGGCATTACCCTCAATTTCAGCAACAGTAGCAACCCCATCTGCAACAAAGGCGTCACCCTCAACTTCAGCAATGGCATTACCCTCAATTTCAGCAACAGCAGCAACCCCAACTGCAACAAAGGCATCACCCTCAACTTCAGCAATGGCATTACCCTCAATTTCAGCAACAGCAGCAACCCCATCTGCAACAAAGGCATCACCCTCAACTTCAGCAATGGCATTACCCTCAATTTCAGCAACAGCAGCAACCCCATCTGCAACAAAGGCATCACCCACAACTTCAGCAATGGCATTACCCTCAATTTCAGCAACAGCATCAACCTCATCTGCAACAACGGCATCACCCTCAACTTCAGCAATGGCATCAAATCCAACTGCAGCAATAGTATCTCCTTCCATTGCAGCAACAGTATCACCCTCAACTGCAGTATCAACATTCATCCCAACTGCAGTATCAACATTCAACCCAACTGCAGCATCAACATTCAACCCAACTGCAGCATCACAGGGGTTACTTTGGGGCGCGATTTCGCGATATTATCGCACTTTTTTTCCAAAAATCGCATGAAAAATGTCAGAATGCGAAAATATCTCGCATCGATATTATCTACAACATCGTCAGATCATAGCTCGAAATGTCCGTACGGCGAATCTTCTAATACACTCCTTGATCATGTAAGCGCTTTAAATACACAAAACTAATCCAATTTGCGTCAAAGCGTGTAGATGATCATGACTAGTAATATAGCCGATAAATATTTTCTCATCGTCTAGAGGAAAATACGGTTCAAATACACGCTTTTCGGTCGGTCCCTATTCAGCGCGTGTTTATATTTTATATTTATCGACAAGTTGTAAACAGGGACGCCGGCCGACATGCCACCAAAACGTAAACTGCCATCGGTTCCTGGGTCAGGACAAAGTCAATTGAAATTCATTAAAGACGTAAACAATAACTCTGCGACGCCCCCATCCTCTGGCCCTGACTCTGATAAAACTCCCCTCAGGAGTAGGATTTCAAGTGATCACTGTGATGAACTCATGAGAGTTATGATAGAGGGACCAAGTCTGGCAGAATTCAACTATAAAGAAGCTCTGGAAATGTGGAGAAATACAAAGAGTCGTTGTATCTTCAAGAAATAAGAAGAGTCACTTCCAGAGCTTCTTTGTAGTTGATTTTGGCCAGACTTGGTTCAGTGACAGACAGTTCAAAGTGTTGTATTCAAGACTTGGTTCAGTGACAGACAGTTCAATGTGTTGTATTAAAATCTTAATTCATTAAAATGTCATAAACACCAAATTTACGCTTTTGTATTTATTTTTCACTACAATTTGTGAAAAATCTCATTGTGACCACTTGAGCGAGAGACTAATCTCTCATTGAAATTTGAAATCTCTCATTGTAAATTTTGGAGCGAGAGAATTCTATCATTCACCCTGAAAGCCAGGGTAACCCCTGGCATCAACATTCATCCCAACTGCAGCATCAACATTCAACCCAACTGCAGCATCAACATTCAACCCAACTGCAGCATCAACATTCAACCCAACTGCAGCATCAACATTCATCCCAACTGCAGCATCAACATTCATCCCAACTGCAGCATCAACATTCAACCCAAATGCAGCATCAACATTCAACCCAAATGCAGCATCAACATTCATCCCAACTGAAGCATCAACATTCAACCCAACTGAAGCATCAACATTCAACCCAACTGCAGCATCAACATTCAACCCAACTGCAGCATCAACATCACCTTTACCTTCAGCATCATTGACATCCTCAACTACGTCAGCAGCAACATCACTGTCAACTTCAGCAACGGCATCATTTTCAACTGTAGTAACAGCATTGCCTTCAATTGCAGCAAGAACCTCAATCTCTTCTGCAGGGATGTCATTGCCCTCAATTGCAGGAAAGGTGTCAACCTCAACAACAGCAATGTCATCACCTTCCTCTGCAGCAACAGCATTATGCTCGTTGGAAGCATCAAACATACCCATAACACACCAATCCTCATCATCACCCATGGCTTTACTAACCAACCAATCAACTTTATCATCTGCTGACTTATTTGAACCAGCTGTATGCACTTCAGAATATCCATTACCAGCCATAAGTCTCGACAACTCCACCCAAAACGATGAGCTGCCATCCTTTAATGAAGCTGTTTTAGAGGAGCTTATGCTTGATCAAAGTTCTCCGAAGGACTCAAACAGCTGTGCAGACAATGTCTCTGGATCCTCTACACCAAATCAAATGGGAAACATAGATGAGGTACTTGTACAACTCAATCGAGAGATCTCAAGGTCAGAAGGTGAAAGTCAGCAAGGATTATCTAACACATGCAACAGTCTACAAGCAGAGAACGTGACCTCACAAGACAACGACATTATATCAAATGTTTTTAATAGCCACAATAATATGAGCTTGGCTAGTGATTCTATTTCTTTGCACTGCCCAGGAAATGTCAATACAGTCCATGTATCGTCATTCCTAGACTGTAAGAGTGGTAATGTCGAATATAGAATACGACCAGATGTATTGACACAATGCGCAACTGCAAACCCATCTTCCGAAGGCAATTTCTTGTGGTCCCTCACCAAGATGATATATTCACCTACAGAGCTCATTGGAAGAAACTTTACTGGGAGAAAGAACAAGAAGATGTTGTCACCGCGACGAAAACATGCGCTCATTCATGCTTATGTGGATTGTTATGGCAGAAATAAGAACCGATTCATGAAAGCAACAAACTCTGTTAACAGTGGAATTCGTTACTTGTCGCTTAAGGAGAAATGTAAAGAATGAAAAGTTCACATAGTGTATCAAAGGTCAGAGCCTTATAGGTCACACTTTGGATTGTTCACTTTTATGATGCTTTTATCAATGTGATTTATATTTAATATACATTCTATTTATAACTGATGTACAGTATGCCAAGTAAATTTACTATTGAAAATAGTATTATTTTGTCATGTCAACTTCTACATTTCTAAATTGTGTCTGACATCTTAATGGATGCAAATATCATATAGAATTCATGGACAAGTCCAAGTACTGAAAGTAAGTCAAGGTAGATTTCTATATAAATTATGTTCACATGGGTGATATGTCTGTTTATTTGCAGTCCCTACACATGTATGAGAATGTTAAATGAATTGATTGAAAATGAGTACTTATAGAAGAAAATACATGAGTGAATGAAGTCGAGTTTGAGAACAAATTTGCAACAAATTATCATTGTCATAAACAGTATTATGTTCTCAAGTATGTTAATACACTTTATAGAAATATTCATGATTTATGAAGGGTTTTCATTTTAATCTTCTCACAAGAAATGACAATTTTATTGTGTTATACATAGTTTATACCTTCAATGAAGGAAGATGTCAGGTTCAATGTATACAATTTGAGAAATTATATTTTGTATTTTCAAGGGCACATGCGTTTTGACATGGCTATCTGTTAATACTCACAATCCTCAATTATAAACTTGACTTTCATGGCAAATGATATAATAAGCTTATTTTGATATTGGAGATTTCCCTACTTAAAAAGCATTTGACATACCTCTTGAAAGGTCTTGTATTTTCACATATTGTTATGCATTTTTTTCTGACAAGACCTTTTGAATACATGTAGTACCAAAATCCATAGCTTGACCTCGGAATTTCTACTTTACTTGATTATTACTCTTGAAGGAGAAGAGAATCTTTCAATTTTAATGTGTATATTTCTTGTGGCATGGCCCGTCTGTTATAATTTACAAAAAAAAGGACAAAAAAATCAAAATAAACTAGCCAAGGCATTCATGTTTCACAAAAGCAATAATTTTTCTGAATCTTCATGTTTTCACTGAAAACAGGTCTCCTTTCTTTTAAAGATTGGAAAAAGGTTACCACGGTTTATGAAAAAAGGAAGTGACTATAAATATACTGTACTTATTTGAAATGACATTATTAGGAATTAAAGTACTATTTAATATTTATCATCTATTTATTTAATATTATGATGTTTTAAAGAAGTTTGAGCATATATTTATGTTATTTATTTATATAATGTAATGTTTGAGGATATGATTAGTTCCAATGATTGTTCAAGGAATTTTGTCTGAAAGTTTTCTGATTATACTGTGGTGCTTTCAGTATTTACTAAATGTGACAATGTATGATAGATGGTATTTGCCATAAATTGTATTCAAGGTACTTAAGTGTGATACTGTTAACAAAAAATAAATGTGGAAAACACTGTTTTCAGCTTTATAAAATGACACCATTTTACAGAGAAGCAAAGGAAAATAATGTTGGTTCAGTTTAAAAATAGTTACTCAAAATATACCGGTATACAGACAATGCATATGCAAGGTCTCCTCGGGAAATGACGGTATAGTGAAAAGAGTTTGTCATGACAATGAACCAAGATCTAAGTTACAATAGACGCCAATTAAACCTTGTCTGGGGTATAATTCCTTCCCCTGTGGTGTGTCTTGACCTATAACCAAGGTCATATGCCAAGGTCACAATAAGCACATGGTTAAAACCTTGTTCATGATACAACTCCTTCCTCTGTATGAATTTCAAAATGTTCACTAGGACCTAAGGGTGTGTCTTGACCTTAAAGCAAGGTCATAGGTCATGATCAAGGTTACAATAGACACTATGGGTAAAACATTTACCATGCCATAATCCCATATCCTGGATTTTCAAAGTAATGTCCTGCATGGGTGCATCGTGACATTGAACAAAGGTCAAAGTCACAATAGACTTGACCCAGGATAACTTCTAAAAGCATATTGCTGCAGGGGGTATTTCTGTCTCCTTTGGGGCAATGATCTAGTTTCAATCTGACTTCTTTATTATAGTAATATCTGTGGTGATACCTTTCTGCAAGTTTGACATCCTAATGGATTATGTACTTGGTCTGTATTCTGCTCATAAATATGCAGCAGACATGAATGCTTTACCTATAATAGTTGGTTGCAACAGGTCTACCAAAAGTGTTTGTTGTAAGATTTCACTTTTCCTGCTATTGATAACAATGGACATTAAACCAGTAAATTAAGAAATAACAGCTAACTAGCTGTGGTTTATTGTCTGGTAATTCCACAAGTCGCATGATCCAATCAAATTATCACCGAGCCGCAAGGTGATAATTTGATTGGTTCATTTGTAATGAGTGGCATTACTAGACAATGAATCGCAGCTAGCTAGTTGTTATTTCTATTCTAATATAGCACGTGAATGGGCGGAGCCTAGCACACTGGAAGTTTGTTGGAGATTTTACACCATGCAAGTTCTATGGTACATATAGGGAGAAAAGTTCAAGTCATATTAGACTGTTTATTAACATATATAGTTTCACTTTTAGTCCAATATTTAGTTACAAATGCTTAATACAATTATATTTATTTACTAATTCTTAATACATATATTTATTTACAAATGCCAGATGTAGATATACAGGTACATGTACATGTTTAATAAATTCAAATTAAGTAAAAGTAAATACTGCCAGACAGTGATGTATGTCAGTATATCTTAATTTTGAACCAAAAACAATAGACATTCATTTGTAGTAACTTTGCAATTTAAATAGAATTGAACAAAAGTGTCACAATAAGATAAAGAAAATTTGTCAGTTTATACAGTAAACTAAGACTAGTTCTTCTGAATTCCAGATGCTCAATACATATTATATGATTGTCTAGAACTTTAAATCATCTATTTTAATTCTTCAACTCTATCCATCTTTAAACAATTTGAGGTTCACAGTTTGACTTATTTAAATGACTGGAATTAAAACACTGTAGGTTCTCCATTGTTCAAAACAACATGCGGGATGACGCGATGGATATGGTTTATGTACTTTGTACAGTCTGCTGTTGTTAATGTGCTCCAGAAAGACGCAATCCCATTCACGAGCTCATCTTTTGTCTTTGGTTTTACATATGTTTGTAAATGATATTTCATCGTAGACCAAACATTTTCAATTGGATTGAGGTCTGGAGAGGAAGCTGGGGTGTCCATGACATTCTGCAGAATATTGACTTCCTCCATCCATTTTCTTGTTGATCTGGATTTATGTTTACTGTCATTATCCTGCAAATGAAAACAAATTTGAAATTCATGTATATAGTAGTATGCACATGCATAACAGGACATAATCAAATTTTATAACTACCGTAGACATGTACTTTTCAAAGTTATCAAAACTAAAAAATCATAAGATTCATTGTAAGAGTGAAGAGACACATTGCTTTAAGAACAACCATATTTTGGGATAAAATAGGTTAAATAAAGTGATAAATAAATTGTGATTATCCATGCCATTTCAGAGAATATTTTGTGAACTATTATATTACATGTATAAAGACTTTTAAAGGTGCAAGATTTTTTTTACCTGGTACAATCTGAAGCCTTCAGGGAAAACACTTGAAGTAAAGGTCAGTAGATTCCTCTGCAAGATTTGTTGGTAGATGACCGAGTCCATTATGCCTGTGAATATGCATATGTGAGTTCGCCCTCTGTAAGAAATGCCACCCCAAACATGAACCTGCAAAACATTAATCATAAAATGACAAACCTGTCACACAAAAGATTGGTTTTTATAGGCTTTGAATCTCTATACTCATAAAAACAGTTTACTATGTGAATCTTTTTCATGATAAGAATTTTTTCAATTTTTTAAAGTATGTTTTATAGTTTGAATATTTACATGTATGTTTGACTGATTTTAAAATCTGTATAAGATCATGATTATACATGCATTTAGCTAAAAGTATCATCTTACATTTATTGACCAGTTAGGTGGGAGATCTGAACAAATTATGAAATATCTATGTATCTTCCTCCAAGATGGGCAATGAAATGATAAACAGTTGTTTATTCTAAACGCTCAAGAATCATAAAGGCCATTCTGCCTTTGTCAATTGCACAAATCTAGGCGCAGTCAT
The DNA here is from genome assembly GCA_028142955.1 of Pinctada fucata. Lineage (NCBI taxonomy): Eukaryota > Metazoa > Mollusca > Bivalvia > Pterioida > Pteriidae > Pinctada > Pinctada fucata. The sequence continues at coordinate 47,744,905 of AP027111.1, read as the reverse complement.
CTTTGTTTATATTGTTGATAGGGGTTCCAAGTTTGGGAGATTTACCATACATGTAACCATGTTTATTGTGAACCATGACATTTATAGGGAGGAATGAAGATTTTCTCTGTATGACTTCTCTAACCAATCATATTTCGAGCTTTGTCATATCAATTAAAGATGCCGTTATATGCATATACGAGGTATAATAATGGGTAAAACTGTACCTTATATGAATGCTTAGGTTTTGGTTGCTTGGATGGCAGCCTCTGCATCTCTGATTTGGAATGGTAGAAGTGGAGTCTGCCACTCGAACACATCTCTACGGTTGTTTCATCCACAAAGATGACATCATGAAACGTCTCCTTGACAGCCAAAGCATTCAAACACCAACTCAATCTTGCCTAAAACAAAGAATAAACAAATCTTTTTATAAAAAAAGGATTTTTTTCATTTTTCTTGTCTGAAGGTAATCTTAAAAAGAAAAAAGATTGAACCATGATCAGATAATAGAAAATTGTGAAATAATACTTGAAGTGATTTCAATCTACAGGAGTGTTTATGGTATCAAATAAAAAAAAATATTGAAACAAAAATATTGACAAAAATGAATCCCTAATTCCTTCCAGACATGCATGAAATTTTAACCTTAATCAACAAATTGATATAATGGTATTGACAAAATTGAAATCCCTAAAACAATAATGATATTGACACGGTTGAAATCCCTAATTCCTTCCAGGCATGTAATATGTATGACACCTTAAATTGCTTAATCAAGATAAAAATTTCAGCTCACTGTACATATGTTTTATTTGTAAACAGAATTCAAATGTGAACATGAAAGGGGGGGGGGGGGGGTCTTTAGGAGACATCTATCTATCGGTTTGCTTAATGAAGGACAGCTTTGTTGCTATTATATCTGCACTCTATAAAACATTCCTTTTTTTTAAAAACTTGTTACAAGTTCCGATGAAATTTTCTCCGTGTACAATGTAGAAGTATTAAACACCAGACTGCTATTGTTTATCAATCAGCAGCAAATACACGTAACCAGCCCCAAATAACTGCAGAAGTGAGCTTCATACCACTACTGTACTTGTTCATGTAACAAATGTGAGTCAATCCTATTTTTCTTTATTTAAAAAGGGGTAACGAGTGTCTGCTCGTATTAATGACAGAAGAAATAATAAATCTGAATAGAATTTTTACAGTTGACTGAAATTTGAAGTATGACAGTAATTTTGATACACCTCTCCATCAATAATAGAAAGAGTTCCGATAATTGTAAAATTTTACTCGAACTTTAATAACAGGAAAACGTTTAAACATGGATTGACTATGCGAGTTAGCTCGCTTACCAGCCACTCGTTACTCCTTAAGTGTTATTCAATCTTATTATTCTTAATTCCAATGAAAGAGACTATTGTCCAAATTACTAGGATGAAAATATTAATTTTCAGATATATACTGTAATACGTTTAGGTTAGGCCAACATAATCTGGCAAAAGTTTACCTCTTTATTTTTAATACTGATCAGCTGACAATACGCCGTCCTTTTTGCTGTCCATCCAATTTCGCTCCGCAGGCGTCTTACATAGCGGTCACTGACAATCAAATTCAGCTTTCTTTTTAGTCTGTCCCTTAGCACCTTTGAAGTAATCTCAGGATTCTCCTTCATCCACGAATGTATTATCTGGCGGTGAATTTCCTTGACTTTGGTTCCCGTGCCTTCTCTACTCTTCGACTTTGTCTCTTGGTTTCTGACGATATTCCATACGGAGATTCTTGACGTTTGGAAGGCGTTGTGTTGATAGAGAAGGTCTCTTATCTTTCCGCAAGAAAAACCCTTTCGCCGATACTGGTGAATAACAAGTTTAATATCTGGTGAAATGCGTCCTTTCCGCTTGAAATCCGCCATGTTTGTTTACAAATATCGACGATTGTAAATTTACGATTCACGATACATTTAACAAAACGAAAATTTTTTACCGGAAGTTGTATTGGGAAATTATTCATTCACGTTATTCATTCCTCTTACGCTAACGATAGTAATTATTCATACACATAGTAATTATTCATACAAATAGCAATGCGGAATATGGTTAGTGTATGCAGAATTAAACATATGGTGAATGACAATGAGGAGTCTATCAGTAATTATTGTATTGGTTAATTCACGTTAATTCTCCCTTATCTAACCATTCATTCTCCTTTATTCACGCTGTGTCCTCATTCATTCTTGTTTATTATTCATAGAATTTGTTAAGATTAACTATTCCTTATCTGTACTAAGTATTTTTGTGAATTAGGCTGCAGGTGCCCCCTTTACGAAATACTTTCGAAAAATCTAAATAAAACGTAATTCTAGATCGCCTATATAGTACTTTAACCCATTTTTATATACTAAAAATCACGATGTTTTGATTCTGAATCTGTATTATGAACTATGAAGAAATGCTATAAAAAAGGACAACATCATCAAAAGTGAAAAATATTTTAAACTTTTACTTTATGATGAGAGTTACGAAAATTCCAGGTGTCTGAAAAGAGCATGTGTCCATAACTTGCATTCAAACAAGTCGCAACAATTTCAGGAAGACCTATGAAAACGTGCACATATGCTTAAGTCATCAGAGAGTTCTTCGGTTGCAACGATGATATTTGACTTTTTGGATTCTGATTGAATGTCTGTCAAAGTAATCGATCAGGACATCTTTTCCTTATATGTACTTCAATATGTAATGAGAGTTATAAAGGAAATTATATCAATGAGAAACCCCAAAATGCTAAATAAGCCCAGATGTTTTAACACGTATCATGACGACATATAAGCTGGTCAGCCTATATGATAATCTATCATTATTCATAATAAGTCACTGACAGAAACAACATTTTTGAAATTGATGATAACTTGAAGTTTATATATCTGTAATTTGTTTTGCGCCAAGGCTTTCATTTTTGATTATGAATTCATAATTTATCATTTAGATTCTGAAAATATTGAGGATCCGGATGTAGGTAAGTTTTGAACAAAAACTAAATCTTTCCAAGTTTTCGAAATTGAAATTAACACAACACATAATTGTCAGATTGTCTTACATAATAAACTACATTTCAAAGCATTACATTAAAAAGAAAATTAGACCATAGGAATACCACGTATAGATAAAGTAAATACCTGGGTTTACTTTATCATGATATTATTAATACTTTATTTGATATTATGATCTTTAAATGTATAAATACCCATGGCATCAGTGATTGAAAGTCAATAACTAAGATTAAATCACCGGTCGCCATAGAAAGTTATAATAGGATGTACTGTCCTGTTCACTAATTGCAGAGCACCCTGTTTTCCCGGTTTTCTTTAAAATATGATAATGCCATCATCCAAAAAGATATCAATTTTATAGTACTCCTTTAGTCGTAACAGAAAATACCATTGTTTTAGCTGTGCGTCAGTTAAGTTAGAAATAGGACCGAAAATAAAAAGTCTAGGGGGATTTTTGATAGTAAAATTGCTGCAAATGTGTGACGTCGGAGGCTTTGTCACTGTTTACTATTGTTGACACGGAGAACAATATGGCGGCGGCTTGAAATTAACATGGGAAATTCCCGTAGACATTTATTTTTCATATTGCGGTTTGAAGGCAGCTGATAGGGTAAGTTGAAGTTAATTTCCGGTTACGACTAAAGGGGGTCAATTCTCGGAAACAATAATTAAAAGGAAAATTCTTCAGACGGCAGAATAAATCGGCAAAACAGGGTGCTCTGGATTTAGTGAGCAGTAGTTGTTTTCGTTTGTATAGTCTTTATATTTTAAGATTCTTTCATGTTCTTCTATGAAAAAAAACATCGATTCGAGGGGTCTCTATATAATGTAAAGTATGACGCTTGCCGAGAGTTTTGCAAATTTTGAGACCTCGAAATCGGAAATCATATATCTGTCTTAGAAGAACACAAAACTAACATTCAGACACTTTGGCCATATTACATTGCTTAGATTGAGGATCACTGACGAGGGTTCAGTACCCGAAACGTGCATGTCTAGTTCATGCAACAAAGGGGTAGGCTCTTGGCTTGAAGCGCCACTTTTGAGGATTTAATACCTGAAACACGTTTCTGATGCATTATAAATTGGTTTAACGTAATCCTCAAGAAAGTATAGAGTTGGAACACTTACTCTTTTTCCTCAAATTATGCTATAGAATTTGGAATCTTCTAACATAGAAGAATATTAAAGAGAATTTTCTCTCATATCTTAGGTCCAAAGTCAAAATTGAAAGAAAAGTGACGAAATCTGAAAAAAAAAATACCAGGTTAATCTCCAAGCGAAATTAGCGTTATTCGCAAATTAGGCGAATTAGGCGCCCCTAATTTCAATTTATTATTATATCAGCTTTTTTAACATAAATCTACAGAATACATTGAAAATTGATCATTCTTAAAATGATATTTTTGCCATGCGCCGCTAGCTTGTTTGTTTTTCTGGCAGAAATCTTGATGTCATTATCAATTTAAAGACGTTTACATGTATACAGCTGCCCCGTGATATGTGGGAGGTATGTAGCTGACATAGCTGTATTTCATGGGCCTATCCTGTAATACAAATGCACGTATGTGAGAAATGCATATATCATATGAATGATGATGCATGACAAATATGGAATAAATCATATCCCACAATCGTTAATCGAAATATCATCTAATCAACCAGCGTGAGGATAAAACTAGTACTAAGACAAAGGAACAGAAATTGAAAAAAAATCTTCCATATGAGGAGGAGTGAACTCAATGCGAAGGAGTGAGACCAGGGGCCGAGGAAGTGTGAACACCCACCACTTCAATTTGGTAGAAATGTCAAAATCGGTAAATCCCACAATTCAGTAAAAAAAGTCACAATCGGTAACCCCCACAAAGGAAGACAAACGTATAAATGTGTAAAAATGTTTCATGGCATAAAAGGTCTTCTTCGGAATATCATTTAAGACTCTGGACAAGGGGACGTCTTAGTGTGCTACCATTCCCCATGCTCTATGCAAGCAGCAGTCTACATTTATATACAAAGTGAATAGAAATTCTTGGTGTTGTTCAAATTTTCTCGCTGTATTTAAAACATGGAGATCTGACTTTGTCCCCGGATCGAAATAAAGATAAAGAAAATAACCACAATTCATTTTTAATGACTTTTGCTGGAATGAATTTAATAAAGAAATAAGACACATGTAGCCACATAGCTAAGTTAAGGCACTCCTCAGAAATAATGTCTTCAAATTTGGCGCAAAATTATGTCAACATCAGATTTTCTGTTACCAAAGTTATCGTACCCCATCTATCCTGCTAACTCTTTCTGTACATTTTGGGCATAATAATTTCATACTGTTTGTAAATATTACATTGTTTAGATTGAGGATGACTGACGAGGGTTAAGTACCCGAAACGTACATGTCTGGTCATGCTGCAAATGTGTCTGTTCTTAAATGGTTCTATTGAATTTAAAGACTATAAACATTTCATGTCATCGAAACGGAGTCTATTGTCGTTTGCAAATTTTGATGTTCTTTATTGTCATTTATATGGTTGATTGTTTTGCTGAATATAATATCACTTTTATATATAGTAAAATAATTAAATGGCATAACATACTAGACTATAATTTGATGAAGATGCTTGCCTAGCAACCAATGCGGCTGTTATTCAAAGTCTTAGTCTTCGACGAACTAATATAGATGAACACTTTTATTTGTTTTTAAACTGACATTTAAGTAGATGAGGATCCATTCTTTCAATCACAATTAACAAATGATTAATGAAAATTAAAGTTAAGTAAGGTAACATTTTGGCAAAACTGCCTCCGTCCGTTACATGATGTTTAAATTGCGTCCAATCAATGAAACAGATAGATTTGTCAATTTGTACCGTTAAAAATACCGCATTTCAATCTCAATTTGACTAGAATCATATATATTTTTAAATACTTTGATCGTGACGGTACTAAATGAATTGCATACATGTTAAAAAAAAACATCAATGGTACAACAAAGTACGCGGCTACGTAATCAAATGTCTTTGAAGAAAAGGATTTTACATCAATATCATCATAATCATCATCATCAGTGTTTGAAAAAAGTGTAAAAATGACGTCAAACTAACCGACGAATTATTGTGATGCGGAATTCATTTCTGAACCAATTTTATCAAATATTCTAAAAGAAAAACAAAAATATCGTGTATCACTTTCCTTTGATTTTTATCGTATCGTACAAAAAATTATTGAGCAATACTAAAACAATTTTTTTGGCCATGTTACATTGTTTAGACTGAGGATCACTGACGAGGGTTAAGTACCCGAAACGTGCATGTCTGGTCCATGCTGTAAATTTATCTCGTTTTAAATGATGCTATTGAATTTAAAGACGTTTAACATTTGAACTACTTGGTGAGTGTCACTGCTGGTGGACCAAGAGTCCCCTAGGGCACATGTAGCCAAGTTCGGTTGATCGTCTGTCTCTTCAACGCAATTGAAATTTTCTGTTACAAATTCCTTGAAATTCCTAAAACGTGGGTCCTGTAGCATCATATCCCACCCATTATGCTACATCTGTCGGTACATTTTTGGCATAATAATTTCACGCTTTGTGGCCATGTTACATTGTTAAGACTGAGGATCACTGACGATGGTTAAGTACCCGAAACATGCATGTCTGGTCCATACTGTAAATTTATCTGGTCTAAAATGATGCTATTGAATTTAAAGACGTTTAACATTTTTAGCGGATTTTGTCAATTATGAAAATATTGCACAACAAACATTTAACGTACCCTGCACGATTGATTGGCATGTGTATATTTGTCAAAACAACGATTTCTTTGTATTGAGCTAACCCATTACGAAAGTAACATTTGGGATGTTACTTTCATAGTGGGTTAGCTCAATACAAAGACATGTATCAAGAAAACCAATCCGAATTTGTAATCAAAAAAATTGTTGTTGAGATTAACGTCAGGATCTTCTTTAACTCGTTCCAATTAGATGGGAGAGAGAAGATAAGAATATTTATATAGTAAATTAACTTTGATATAAATTTGACTTAAAATTTTCATAAATTCAAATTTTAAACTTGAAATTTTAATCTAAATAAATATGATATTTCAATTTAATTATGTTAACTTCCTGCTACTGTGCCTTACAATCACGCTCTACGGTCAGCGTGCACGTATACTGTACGTTCACACTGCAGAGATTCTAAAGAGAATTTTTTTTTTGTTTCAAACCTTTTTCTTATTTTTGTTTTGATTCAAAGATCGTTGGTTAAAAAAGAATTGATTTACTCTTAGAATAATTGTCCGGTATACAGAAAGTGTCATATTAAAAAGCTCAAGTTAAATGAAATCAAGGAATAAATTAAGATTTTAAAAAAAAGATCAAAGAACGAGAAAAAAAAAGAATGAGTCAAAATGTAAAAAGGTATAAAAAAAATCTGGGGAGGGGGTACAATGAAATAATAATAATGGAAGAATTTCTATTTTAATGCGCAATAATCCGAAATCGACCCCTCCCCTCTCTATAAAAAGTAATGGGGTATTCAACTTTTTTTATCTCTCTCTCTTAAATTTGGCTAGATAGTCCTGATTTCTGAATATTTTAAAATTACTTGTAAACTATTGTTAAAACAAACATAACATTATAATTAATTAAACTGAGAAAATAAATTAGACTACTTTTTCCTTCGCTCCGTTTATTAAAAATGTGCTTTCTGCTCAATTATAACACCCCTTCACCCTTTTTCTTCTGGGCGACCGTCAAGCATTATAATTGATTTTATAGGAAAATTGATATAAAAAAGTATAAAAACACAGTACACTCGTTTTAAAGAAATCGACCTGCACGGTCCACTTAAATTTTGATGAACATTTCCTAAAATTGATGGAGCGAAGTCAGCGGGAAAAGTTTTGAAAAGTATATTCATAGGTAAAAATAAACATCCTTAATATACAATTTACATACGTCTGCATTAGACGGGTTTCCTTTCTTCTTACTTCTCGTGCAATTTGAAAAGGGGGTGATTTGGACGCGAGTCCTCCTTCTACCAGTCGAACCATGATAATACGCCTCGGTTAAAACTTATGTTACGTAATCAGAAGTTGAGCTGTATTAGGACGGCAAGTATTAAATATGTCACACGGTCGTTTTATCAGGGAGGCAGAGCCTCGTTTTCCTCCATGAATACAGACAGGGCGGATCCAGAGGTTAGATACAAATCGGAGTGCAAAGCAACGAAGGGTTAATGAATCTAGCTGTGGAGAATGAAGTACTGAAATAACCTAACTTGAGCGAGTAATAAATAGTTTGACTGAAACTACATAAATGTCTCTATCTCCCGACAAAAAGACCCCATTAATAATTTCTAGGGGAAATCACTAGTTTTCTTAAAAAGCTTCTAGACCTTTTCTAGTATATCACGGTCTTATCAATATTAATTTTATTTGATTTACTGATTCATAAAAAAAACAAAAACAAAAGAATCGAACTACACATTAAAAATTCACAGAGGAGTGAAATCTATATATGTTTTTAATTTTACAGCTAGAAAATGAATCTCACTGATAATTTTGTTAACACTACTCCCGAGGACAACATTCAAGTTTTCCAATTATTAAAAAGACTCGGAAGTTCAAGAGATGGACGATGAAAGACAGAAATATGTATTTACGAGTCTTCGTTGTACGATCATGCATGTATGATACGCGTACAAATATCAAAAACCATGAAACATAGTAGGATCATTGACCAAATCGTACGGTAATATAGAGAGAACCCTGTAGTCTTTCGCTAAATCATATAAAATATTACCTATACAAGTCCTTTATACATACTTGTACAGTCGTTATAAATTAAAGAAAATAATAACAATAAATTATGATATTTAGAGGCAAAAATACTCCATTCCTTTGGATTATAAATGCCGGTCTCCATTTGGAACAGTGTTTATTTCTCCACTTTTTTGTGCTTTATAAATATTCCGCTATCGAATATACACGACAAGAAGCCTTTGGTATTCAGTGCATAATTCTATGAACCAAGATAATTAACTTTTTGTACCGATTTTCATCATATAAAAATGTTTAAACTTTAGTAAGCTCAAATAGACCTCTCACCAGTAAATCATACCTACTATCGCTAGTCCCCTATTTCCCTCGTGTCACTGGAATATAAAGCGATGCACATCACAAAAATGACGTCAATCACGTGCCAACCTCGTTTTGGTCTCACAAATATGCATATTTCGCAACCTCCGCCCAAAGAAGCCCAAACAGCTTCCAATTTGATTTGACCAATTCCATATGGTCAAATTGCTTTGAGTGTTGTTAACAGCCTTTATCTAAACAAAATGAACAATGATTTAGAATTTTTTAACTTTTATTTAAGCACACATGTATTACACTGCGAAAACAAAGAAAAAGGATTCCATACATTAGTTATAAATTTCAGAATCAAAGTTCCTTACAACTGGTTGTCAAGATAGACTACATTCAGTGCTTCACAAGTACATGTACCTAAAAGTTTCATTTTATATACATCACACTGAGATTCAGTTTGATTCACTAACAAGTTGTTGTTAAGATAGCAATGTGTTTCGACTATAGAACTACATGATAGATACATGAGATAAACTTCTTGACAATCTGTTGTTAAAGTTTAGAAGCTAACAAGCGATATTTTCTTAACAACTGGTTGTTAAGAAATCTATCTTATTTCAGACAAGGTGTACTTTCCTAACAACTGGTTGCTAACTTGACAACTGTTTGTTAAGACAAATTGTGCAATGACTTCCATTTCATACCTTAAATTTGCATTTTCAGAACTAATTTTAGTAATTTAGCATATTTGACCAGTAGATAAGTATGTGAGTGTCCTAATGTCACATTTTGAATTGTTTATCTCCTAATAAGGAGATACTATGACCTAATTAGGACTTAGCTATCAGCTAATTAGGACATACTATCACCTAATTAAGACATGGTATCACCTAATTAGGAGATACTATCACCTTATAAGAAAATACTATCACCTAATTAGGAGATACTATCACCTTATAAGGAAATACTATCACCTAATTAGGAGATGCTATCACCTAATTAGGAGACACTATCACCTAATAAGGACTTAGCTATCACCTAATTAGGACTTTCTTATAAGGACTTAGCTATCACCTTATTAGGACTTAGCTCTCACCTAATTAGGTGATAGCTTAGTCCAAATTGACTGATAGCTTGGTCCAATTTAGGTGATAGCTAAGTCCAAATTAGGTTATAGTATCTCCTATTTAGGCGATAGTATGTCCTAATAAGGTGATAGCTAAGTCCTAATTAGGTGATAGCTAAGTCCTAATTAGGTGAAGGTATCTCCTAATTACGTGATAGCTTAGTCCTAATTTGGCGATAGCTAAGTCCGAATTAGGTGATATTATCTCCTAATCAGGTGATATTATCTCCTAACAAGGTGATAATATCTCCTAATAAGGTGATATTATCTCCTTATAAGGTGATAGTATCTCCTTATAAGATGATAGTATCGCCTAAGTAGGAGGTAGATAAGTCTTTATTAGGTGATAGGTAAGTCCTAATTAGGTGATAGCTAAGTCCAAATTAGGTGATATTATCTCCTTATTAGGTTATAGTATGTCCTAATTGGGTGATATTTAAGTCCTCATAAGGTGAAAGTACCTCCTAATTAGATGATAGCTAAATCCTTATTAGGTGTTTGAATCTCCTAATAAGGTGATAGTAATGTCCTAATTAGGCGATAGTATCTCCTAATTAGGTGATATTATCTCCTAATAAAGTGATAATATTTCCTAATAAGGTGATAGTATCTCCTAATTAGGAGATAGCTAAGTTCTTATTAGGTGATAGTATATCCAAATTAGGTGATAACTAAGTCCTAATTAGGTGATAATGTATCCTAATTAGGTGATAGTTTCTCCTAATGCGGTGACAGTTTGTCCTAATTATATGAAAGTCCAGTCCTTATTAGGCGAAAGTATCTCCTAATTAGGAGAAAAAATTTAGAATGTGGCATTAGGACGCTTCCGGAGATAATTAATGACATTTATAAAACAAATACAAAGAATCTCCTACATTGAGTTATGATATGTAACGTTGATCCTGATGTCGAAAATCCCTTCTCCTTACTATATTCTGTCCAAACACAAGCAAGTGTCTTGTACAATATGTTAAAGAAATGTTTCCAATTCCTCATTATGATGTCTTGCCATCGTAATTTTCCTCACACACACGGATTTTTTTAATGGTTCTTGGCATCCATTTTATATGTATGTATGTTTTATTTTGTGAATTTCAGTTCATCTTATGTCCTATGTGTCTTCACTTTTGGACCTCTTTCATAAATGCTGAGACACTATTTGTTGAAATGCCTCTATAAATCACGAATACATCATGGACGTATTATTGTTACATTATTCTTTAGAACTACTAATGTTTGGTACTCCAGGTGTTTGTACTTTGACTCCTTTCTTTTTGCCTCCAATTATGTTCACACAAGATAAAATCATCCAGGTAATATTTAAGTTGATAAATCCAGTGCTTACAATGTGTAGATATCATAGTACTCATCAAGGTACTAATCCAATCCATTATTCTGAAGACTTTCGCAAAATTAAAACGGTCTCCTCAAAGAATTTGAAGTGAACTGTTGTACTCCATAATCGTCTCTCCAGTTGTTGTCCTCCTGAAACATTTAGTTTAATCATAATATATTGAAAATTAAAGCATCTATGACAAATTGGTTGTCAATAAATATTTACTAAAATCTTCATGTTTTGTTATCGCGTACTCATATATTTAACATTATTCTCATAATATAAAGATAATAATAGTATGGAAGCGTATTAGTGCCATTTTGATAATCTTTTTTAATTTGTTTTTTTTTTTACATATAAAAGTGTACATTTTACACTTATGTGTAAATCTTACGCTTTTTTCTGTAAATTTTACATATTCAAGTGTAAATTTTACACTTTATCTGTATATTATACACTTTTGTCTGCAAATTTGACACTTTTTTTCTGTAAATTTTACATATTTAACTGTAAATTTTACACTTTTTTTCTGTAAAGTAGGTCAAAGGCCAATGTCAAGGTCATTTATTCAAAAGTCATGATATCAGATGAAAGGTCTGGTCATGAGGAATCTACAACTGAAATATCAAAATTCTACCTCTTATTGTTTCAAAGAAGGTCAAAGGTCAACGTCAAGGTCACTAGGTCAAAAGTCATGATATCAAATTAAAGTTCTGGTCATGAGGACTCTATATGTGAAATATCAAAACCCTACCTCTTATAATTCAAAAGTAGGTCAAAGTCAAGTTACAATTTGCTCCTCCAAATATTTTTCTCTCAACGGACTTAAACGCAACACTTTAACCAAAATGCTGACGCACGGACGGACGGACTGACGGACAGACAGACAGACGGTCTTCGCCATTTCATAGACCGGATTTTGCTTCGCAAGTCGGCCAAAAATCTAGGCTCTATCCCTTACAGCTCATGAAATACATGTATATCCTAGGTTAATTTCTTAAAGTACATGTAGTTCAAAGGTCAAAAGTCTTGGCATGAAAGCTCTGGTCATGAGGAATCAACATGTGAAATCCATCTATAGGCTTTGGTTTTGATTCTAATGAAAATATTTTGAATCCTACATCTTATTACATGCAATTATGACATTGCCATATATTTTTTCGCTGCTAAACTAAAAATTGTGTTAAATGTTTCTTACCTTAAAGTTTGTCGTAATTCATTTATTTTCTCCTGTACATGTACTATTCATCCAGGCAAGGAATATTCTGTTTCAAAAGAAAAAAGATAAGTAAGGAAAACTGTATGACGAGACAAGACAGTAAGACTATGTGCTTCATCATATTATTCTATTTAAGAAATACACGTAAGTGAAAGATATTAATGATATGTTATCTGTCTATTAAAGACACATGCCATCAAAAGCTTAGCATCCCTTCACATACTCATGATAATCTGTCAATGCGTGAATGACAGGCAATACAAAAACTGAAAAATATGAAAGATGTAGTAATGAAAAAAGCCGACAAAAGCAACACAATAGTAATTCTTGACAAAGAGGAATACAAGAAAAAAGGAGTTGAAATGCTAAATTCACTCCACTACGAAGAAGTCGAACAATCAAACCTCAAAGATATAGAGGATAAAATACAGATACAGTTAAGTGAAATGAATTCAACAAATGGCACATTCGACACTCACACTGCTAAGTATCTTACAAATGATGACCACAAACATCGTGTGGGGAGATTATACTTGCTCCCTAAGATACAGAAACTTAATGACGATTTGATAAACAAAATCCAGCAAGGCGCTTGTAATGAACTTCCAATTATGCTACCTGGTAGACCAATTATATCACAAATCGGTACAGCAACAGAACGAATTGGTCATTATTTCTTAACACTAATTGTCCGATTACAAGATACATACATTAAAGACACAACGGACTTTGTAAACAAAGTAGAGTCACTGAAGCTACAGCCAGATTGTCTTTTGATTACATATGATGTAACAAGTATGTACACAAATATGACATTTGATGAACTTCTTGACGCTGTCGGTAGGTCATATAATCAAAATATACTGCAAACTCAAGTTGAACTTAAATGTCGTACCAAGGTAAACATACTATACCTACTCAGATAAGTTCTTGAAAACAATTATTTTGAATTTCAATGGCAAACAATATAGACAGCGCATAGGTGCAGCCATGGGAGCAGTCCCAAGCCCCGAAATGTGTGATATTAGGAAGTACAAAATAACAAATGCAATGTTATCCAACTTTGAGTTTAGAGAAATAAATGAATTTCACGGCCGATACAGAGATGACGGTTTATCATATACACTGTACAACGGTACTTCACAAGAGGCAGAACACCTGTTTGAAATAGGCAATACACTTCACAACCTTCTAAAATTTACATTTGAAATAACAAACTTAACACATATAATATGCTTGACATAAAGTCGTGCTTAAAACCTAAAAATAATTTTCAATACCTTCACAGAAAAAGCGCACATCCAAAATCTGTATTCAAAGGTTTTATTAAAGGGGAAAGTTACAGACTTATGCGTAACACGAGTGATAAAGACTTGCTAGAAGGTGCACTTCTTGGTTTCAAAGAAAAATTAACACAGCGTGGTTACCACGAACATGAAATATTGCCGATCATACAAGAAGTATTACACAAAAACAGAACAGAATTTCTTCAACCGGGACTTAAAAAGCCAAAGAAAGATACCACAATACTTGTTACAAAATTTGATCCAAGAATAAAAGGCATTAAAAGGCGTATTTTAAAACACTGGAAGTTAAGACACTGTAGCGTCTTCTACGCAGGATCATAATCCCCTCCTTTGTTTAATATCAGATGATTTATTTCTGAAAACAATCTTCTAATCAGCGCCGATGATAGCATACGAAAAGCACAAGAATCTTTCGGAAATACTAACTTCATCAATTGACAATTAATGCACAATCAAACAAATTTATGGTTGGACCCCTGATGAGGCAGGACCATGATAGAAACGACGGAAATAATGCCACATGTTGTATGAAAATTTTAAAACAAAACACTGCCGAAACACTCAATCAAATATCAAAGATGCTATCAATTTTTTTCAAAAGCATAATTTAGAAACACAGAGTGTCGGGTCCTTTTGATGAGACTTGCGTGGCTGTTAGGTACCCACAAATGTACAAGAAGGCAATATCAAAGCTTAGATTATCATGTCATAAATTTGAAATTGAACAGGGTAGATATGGCAATGTACCCAGAGAATTAAAATATTGTAAAAAAAGTAAACAAAATCAAATTGAGGATGAATGCCATTTTTTAATTAATTGTGATAAACACCATGATGCAAGGCTTAACCTATTTTCCATTATACAGAAAGAAGTTCCGTTATTCAATAGATCTAAATGATAAAGATAAGATGTTATATTTGCTAAATTCTGAATCATAGTGATGGAAAATTTGTGTAAGATAATATTAGAGTAACTTGAACGTCATTTGTGCATGTACAAATTACATATTAGTTCTCTGTTCTGATCTAGTCATACATAAGACTCATTTTATCTTATGTTCTTCATTCAAATGAAATTTTCATTTTTGGACACTTTTATACATGTAATGCAAGTGTGTGCCTTTAACTGGGCCGAAATTGGTAATAAAGTATCTTGTATAAGGCTTTTAAACGAGCCTAATGAATGTATCATAGATATGTATCATAGATAGAGAAGACATTGTGTAGGAATACGGGGCTTTGTCATCCTCCCTTTCCCACACTGCCCGACCTCTACCTGATGAATAACACATTATTGCAAAGTTTAAGGAGGCTCAATAATCGTTTGACGTCATCAGATATAGAGTAGTAGTACTTTTATATGTGGCCTTTTTTAGTTTTCGGCCTTCAAACTCCTCCGTAATTCGCTTGTTTCTTGACGGATTTCGACATATTTGGTATCGATGGAAACAGAAAATTATCTTCTACAATCTGAGTGTAATAAATATTTAGTCAAACGTATCGTTTAATTTATATATACAAAAATATCCCGTAAATGAGACACCCTGGCTAACGCCGTAAACGTATCGTTTTTAGAACGTCATCGGCGTAAATTCAACCGCCTGTTGCCTTTGAACATATTCAAGAGGGTAAACTCAAGTTCATGATAAAACAAGATATTTCTTGGAGATTTTAGCGATATCCTAGATAAGATACTTCAAGTTTAGTTTCTCTAATAACCTTTGGTTTAAAGAATTTTCCTTCAATTGTGTCAACTTTCGTACTTTGCAACAAGATGTTATCGAATACAGTTTCCCTATTTGAAAAATTTAAGCGAATGAATTTTAGTTTTAACCCTGCTTCGTTCAAAGATATATCCATTTCACAGATAATTGCACGCATTATTGAACGTCAAAATGTTTAAAAACGCTTCCGTTTACTTTAGTTCTATTTCTCATATACATATATATCCGTATCTCTAAATAGATTGATGGAATCAGATTTGAAATTTTGAATAAAACATTTTTTTAAGCTATGACTTGAACTTGAACTTTATTTGACAAAACTCATTTAGCTGACACTTACAAAACATGAAAGGTGAGTTTATAAAAGAAAAGGTCGAATCAGGCTTTGCCAAGGATATTTAGAAGTACACACATGTTACTTTCCTTTTCTAGTTTATTTTTTCGACAAATCATTTGTAAACTTGTTTATAATCAAACTTGTTCAATTTCGATGAAAATTGTGTAAGTATTCTTCCTTGTATCAGAATTTGAAACTTTCACTGAATATTGGGAAAGAATAATCTCGACTCGGAGTGTCTGATTTTTAGCTCACATGAGCTATTGTCATAGCGCGCCGTCAATCAGTTGTCTGTCGTCCGTCCGGCATAAACCAAGTAGATTTTTACAATATGGAAACGAGGTAAAACGGAATGTCTTGTACTTTTGTTAAAAGATTAGAGTTTGATCTTGAAAAATATGTCAATTATAACAGTTTTTAACAAATATTTTCATCGTTATAATGCCAACTAAGGGAACAGGGCATTTTAATTTGACTTGATGCAAATTGTTACAAAATCGTTACTATGACAACCAAATATTTTAAATCAGAATGAACGATAACATGTACTTTTTTATATTTCTTTTTGAAGGACAAATTTTGTCGTTGAGAAATGTGTAACAGAAAATAACTTCTGACAAAGACTTCTTATCACTTTGATGTCAAATAAGGGTACTGAGTACTTTTTTTTAGATTCTCATTTTGGGGTGGGGGTACCCAAAATGTACTTTTCTGGGACAGTTTTAGCTATTTCACTCTTTGAAAGCATTATCTATAAAGAAATATACATATTTGATGATATTATGGTGAAAATGATCACAAGAATGGTTTCAATCTGGAATCATTATCAAAATATCATGTTTTTATCTATCAAAATTCATTGTTTTGCGACATATCTCGGGGTTGGTTTACATATGTATATTCAGAGGACCAATGGTCAGTCAAATGGTCGATGATATGTAATCTTAATTACAAATATAAATCATCAGATATCAATGTTAAATAAACAGAATATTTTTTTCTCCTCTGACAAAGAATTCTTGGATTATTGAGCCACCTTAAATGATACATGTAATATTATGTGGATACTGGAAAAAAATTCAAGGTCGTATTATCTTACCGAACTTCGATCAATGTTTTCATAAATATATTTCATTTCGCCCTAGTATCATTGTATAATCGTAATCTATTTTTTAATAAATCTAAAGTACAAAAGAATATTTGATATCCCCTCTCAGGCTATTTTTTTGTTGCATGAATCCATTTAATAGCATTCCCCTTCCACATTCGTATTCTATGATTATGCGTAAAATTCATTTCTTTAACAATCTTGCCATGACACATTATCGTGATTACGAGGAAAATCAATCATTTATATATCGAAAATTGTCGATCGTGGTTTCTTCAGATTCCTGCTAAATCACCCTTGTGTATAAGATATTCCCTAAGTGGCATATTGAAGTTCCGCTCCGTTATCGTCCCATGGGTGAAGCGGAGATCTATTTCACGTGCTGTTCGTGAAACTATTTTTTCCATCATCGTTATTTGCATTACGCATAGATAATATTCCTTTTACTAAACTAAAATTTCTGCATATATAAATAAATGAATGAAATTAATAAATGAATATATAAGTCTTAGAATAGAAAAAAGTATTTTCAATAACATATTACAAAAATGGGGTTCTGACTGCAAAAAAAGAAATCCGAAAAAAAAAGTCTTTAGCAAGCAATAGAGCGGCTGCGGTAACCGTTACGTAAACATATTTAGCAAGCAATAAAGCGGCTGCAGTAACCATTACGTAAACATATTTAGCAAGCAATAAAGCGGCTGCAGTAACCGTTACATAAACATATTTAGCAAGCAATAAAGCGGTTACTTATACCGTTACGTGAACGTATATAGGTACATGTATAACTAGGATTCATTATACGTTTTGTATATCTCCGCCCATAAATAAACGTTCACAGAAGGGCTTCTTAGCGTGTATAAAAATACCGATTTCCTGCTGGGAAAATTTTATTTGACTCGAAACTCCGAAACAGATGAGAAGTATATGATGATTTTCAAAAAGAGATTAAAGGTAGTAGGAAACACAAAACTCAAAGTATGACACGATGAAACTTTTTTTAATTGATATAAAGATTGTAACATTTTGTTAGGATGATTCTAATGTATTAAAAGTAAATACAAGATATACACCGTATGTCTTTCATTATTGGCCAATTGTTATGAATTTTGCACGATAAGAATACACACTCTTGGGAATAAATTGGATTTTAAACAAAATGTTTGACGATAACGATAAAACTCCGTCTAGGAATGTATCGAACAACCTACTTTTATAGATTATAAATATCATTTTCAATGTTAAAGAATATCATCCCGAAAAATGTTTTACTTATCAGAAATCATCACACGTGAAATCTAAAGATATTCCCTACACAAGCATAAATTACAATCAATAGTGAAGGATTTAAGCCGGATTCAAAGCGCTATCAATCAAAAAGAAATCACTGCAATACTCTTTTGTCATTATTATTTTAATTCAATCATAAAGATGTAAAATATTTCCTACCTCCTTACTGCATCGATCCGAGCTGCTTTCCGTTTTAGACATTTTGGTTCAGAAGAAATTGCTTTGAAATGATTGACTGGAAATGGTAACCGGAAGTCATGGTAAGCTAATGAAATTTCATCTTTGAATTTGAATGAGCAATGGACATGGCACTAATGGAGGATGAGTTGTGATATTCGAAACTTTTTCCTTTCGTCAAAAAGGCAAGCACCAAAACGGAAAAAAGAGAGAGGAAAAGTATTGTAAATAGCAGAAATTTAAAAAAGGAAACGTTGTCTGCAGAGAACTCGGTAAGTCTCCTAATTTGTTGATTATTGTAGCAGATCATTTACAGTATAAAATGTAACATATGTGCAATAAGATATTACAATTGCCGAACGATGCTTCGTCGGTGACAGTGGAAACGTTGAAAATAAAATTGGGGGGGGGGGGGGGTCACAGCATTAAGAAATTAGCTGCGCAAAATATTTTTAAAAATTCATCCCGTATAGAAGAAGGCGTAGGGCAAGTCATTTTTTGTTTTTAAGAATCTAAGACATCTCTAGGACGGGGACATATTTTTTAGCGGGTTGGGATGGGGTCGGTCAAAGCTGTCGTGGGTGGGGGTTCCAACCGATTTTTTTAATATACATATACTAAGAAAGAATCGGCATATTTGCTTAGAAAGGGAAGGAGTGTCCCGACTCTCTCTGCTGGACCTGGCGCTTGCATTCATTATGATCGTATGTTCAAAGACGCCACAATAGGTCGCTGCATAATTTATGTGCAATTACGTGTTGATTGATGGGAACCGCACGATGATCTTTTCTTTACAAACTAAGCACTTCCGAAAGTACCCTGATTAGACCGTTCTGGGTTTGCGCAAAGTTCAAAACATAAACACTGAATGAAAACATAGACATGTATCACGTGGTTTATGAAAAGTTGAAATCGACATTTATGACTACGAATTTGTAAAACATAATCAAATACATGATGTATGGGGGTATTATGTTCCCGCATTTTATGAAGGATTAAAGCCTTTATAAAAGAAAATTACAGCTGGCCGTGGCTATGCTGCATGCTGTGTCCGTGCCATTAAATTGTAATAAAAAAGCAATAAAACCGTCAGACCATCGACAAGTGTATATCAAGAGTGAATATTGGTAGTAAGCTACGTTTAACTGTCATCAAGTGTACATTGCAATAAAGTATTTGCTCATATACCCTGTGTGGAAGTAATGATTTAAGAATCTGGTATGAAAAAAAAAGGGGGGGGGGGGGGTTGTTGTTGTTGAAATACAATACATGCATGTATTTAAGAAACTACGTAAGAATTCTATTTATCTTCTAAAATTGTGATCAAAATTATGAACAAATATTTGCTTGCTGGTAAAATAGTGCGAGATGAAATGAAGATATGATTCTTTTATTTTTCATCTAGCCGTATATACTGCAGTTCTGTAATTGACCCCCCCCCCTTTTTTGCACCGCGCTGTAGTTGAAACGACTGATCGCTGATGAAGCATTTAGATCAACTGGAAGTCCATTATTTGGACAAGAACAGTTTATTGTAATAATTTGGTGTGAGGAAAATCGAAATATTCAAAAGATAAAACAAAAGCACGTACCGTTTGAGAGGCCGGATGTTCCAAATTTTTAACGTTTGAACTTAAGTTCCATGGATTAGACTCCGAGTTACAAAGATGGACTCTACAAGACACCGGTGCCATTCGACAGGGCAGAGTTCACTCGATAAATAAAAATTCACAACATGCCCATAAAAATTCTTATCTCCTCACTACCCCCCTTTTCCGCCCTTCTATGTTTTCCGCCACTTCAAATTTTCAAAAAATCATTATAAATCAAAACATTAGTTCAAGGTACACGTGTTTGTTATCGATCGATTCTAAATTTAGAGCTTACGTGAGATATCTGGGTCGCGCAGGTATAGCTCGAAGTCTCAGAAAATGACCGCTTCGACACCGTGACGTAGAGATTGTTTAGGTTCTAGCTCATTTGCATAATTCATGCACAGTTAGAAGGAGCATAGAAAGATCTACGTGAACCGGCTGCCTGGATAGGAAACGAGAAATTATCACAGAAGGAATACCGAGGAGGGGTTGTTGATGGGGTCCCAACCTCTCCCTCTTTCTTTCGAAACGTGGTGAGAGAGAGAGAGAGAGAGAGAGAGAGAGAGAGAGAGAGAGAGAGAGAGAGAGCAATATAATATTTAATACTAATATTTTGATAAACGTTACACATATACTCGGGAAAAGTATGCAGTGTTGCTACAGTGTCCCTGAACATGGGCGGATCCAGAAATTTTTTTCAGGGGGGGGGGCCTAGAGTCCGAATTTTTTGAAGAGCAAAAAAAAAAAAAAAAAGAACGGAAAAAGAAAAAAAAAAACGCAAACGCAAGAAAGTAAAGTTATTGATGATTATCAGTTTTGTCTCTAATTATTAATAAAACAGGTGACTGGAGAGCAATGGCGAGCTAACAGCTTAAAAACTTTTGAATTTTCACATCATAGTACGATTAAATTGATCGTCAGTTCTAATATGTAAATACAACAAATGGCGAGCGATAGCGAGCCAGCGCATTTTTTTTTTTTATAGAATTGGAATAAAATTCACTATTCGTGTCTTTTTCAGTTTCTGTTCGTTTCCTTAGTGCCCTTGTATATTGATCTAGGTGTTATGTATATGTGTTGTATATGGGAAAGCGCAGCATCATTAGATAATAAGGTACAAGTATGTAATAAATTCTGGCGAGCGGAAGCGATATAATATTTGAAATATTATGACAACAAAAGGGGAATTGGGACTTAATCTTATGAAATATACATATTAATAACAAAAATCAAGCAATGTTTCGAAATTCCAGGTGGGGTCCGGACCCCCCGACCCCCTCTGGATCCGCGCTTGCTGAAAATAGATTTTATTGAAAACGTAAAATTTATTCCGAAAGGTCTTGATTGAGGAAAAAAAGTAGCCATAAAAAGTTTTATTTGAAAATATGCAGTAACGACCATAGTATTGTCAAATTTGTTAAATAAAATCTTCATAAACCTCTAATGTAAAAACTCAATACATTGTAGGTGGCGCCAGTGAAATGAATTAGAGCTGCGCACCCCAAATTCAAAATGACGTAACTGCGAATGTATGCGTTAGTTTGAATCTATAATGAGATTGTAAACATTCATATGAAAAGAAAGATTTTGCATTATAGAATTTTATGAAATTAATAAATTTTCAGGGACACCGTACCTTTAAAAAAAGGTGGGGGGAAGGGGGGGGGGGGGGGGTGGCTGAGTCCCTAAGTTTTAGATTGTATTTGAAAGAAATTAGCTTTTATTGATATGATTAAAGCCCAGAAAAAAAAATGAGTGTTAGATATAACAAGTTGATTTGGGGTCATCCTCCCTTTTTTAAGGGGGAGGGGGAAGCAGCCGGCTATCTCCAAGAATAACACTTAATAAAAAGTTTCGCCATCATATAAATGTATGAGTGAAAGTAGCTACGTCAACGTCAGTTATAGCCCCCCCCCCCCCTTCCCCCCAAAAAAGAAATAAAAAAACCCACTTAAATTAGAATAAAAGTCAAAATATTTGTTTGATAATTAGACTTACTTATTCGGGCATGTTTTATTCAAAATGGCGTCACTTATTACTAACCATCCATAGATGGATATAAACGGAGAAGAAGGTGCTAGAGGATACAGATCCCAATTAATGCATATCTAGGTCATTGTCCTGTCAAAGAGTTCCTATTATTTTCTTATTATTTTCAACAATTGATGGAAAATACACATAATGCTGATCTTGAATTGTCTTCCCGTCATTGTTTATTAGATAGATGAAATAAAATTTTGAATATAGTTTAAAGTGTGTGAGACATCTACATGTGTGGAAGAATACGTGTGAAAATGGGTCCTAAAATCATAAAATTCGAATAATTCCGGTACGGAACCAGATGCATGACTTTGAAAAAAATATTTAAAAAGTTGTGTACTTTTAATCTTTACGGCATTTTTTCTATGTGATTCAAATAAAATTTCTAATCATTTAAAAGTAGTGTCAATGTGTTTAAGCCGGTGCGATTTGAGAATTTTTCTCCTATTTTTGGTAAGAAAGTACTTGAAAAATAACTGGGATCTGGATCCTAGAAGCGCGGTTTGATATGCAAGTCAAACGGTTCTTAGGATGACAGATTTCATCTATATCATAAGGAACCGTAGATATTATGGAAATTCTGGCATTTTAGTGTACATTCTGAGACATGTACTTAAAATAAAACGTATCACAGACGCTATACATGTACATTTCATTGTTTTTTTCATCCTGACGTCGAATTTACCGTTCAAGAGTTAGTGCTCACAAATAAACATACCTTGTATCATAAAATTATATACAAAAACGATGTAATGTTGTTTTTATTTCATGAAAGAAGGCTAATACTGGTACAGAATGTAATTTTGATGGGTATGACATCTATTTGACGTGTACATATTACACTCTCATACAAAATAAGGGGCCGGGGCCGAGCCCCCCCCCCCCCTTCCTCCTCAAAGATGCCGAGTGCCCCCCCCCCCCCCCCCCAAGAGAGGAAGCTTTGTTTCTTTTAACCAGATGTGATAAGAAAAGTATAAATTGATGATGAAGTTTTAGCATATATATCGGTATGCTGAAATTTTCGCACCCCCCCCCCCCCTTCCACATTTTTTTTTGTATCCATCGTTATGAACTGCTATCAAAACGAATTATTATTTTCATTTGATGTATAACTTATTTACAAGTGGAAAACTAGCAAATTTGGAGTCTAATGTACAGTTTTAAGCTTCATTCTGAGCCTTTACCGAGCATAAAAGGAAAAACGCGGAATTGTAAAATTAGGGGGGGGTGCGTTTTTTCCTTACTATGAGTCGTTATATCAATATATGCATACTTTTTTTCAATTTATAGAGTTGCTGTATGGTCACTGACATAGAAAAACAAAATAGATTTCAACACTTGCCTAGAATCATCTTTTTCTGGTTGATTTTACGCAGTTTTTACAGTATGAATTACGCCTCTCGAGCCTCCTGGAAAAAAATCGTATAAATTCTAAAAATACAGTTTGAAGTTTTTACATTTAAAATATCATTATATCAAAGTTGAAAGAAGACAACACAGTTTATTTTGTTTAAATATCCTTATTTGGAAGAGTACAGGACATTTTTGAAAATGGCGGACTTGAAAATGTCATGAATTTTACCAAATATTGCGTGCTTAGAAATAGCGTCAACCGGGCTCCATTTTGGCTAAATTATTTCAAAACGAATGAAGATATTTTAATGAAACTTTGAACATAGCATACAAACATATTGATGTAAATGACAGTGCCATGATTTTGTTGAAGATAAAAGAGGGGGAGAGTTATATTGTAATCAGAAACAGAAATATACAAAAATAAATATGGTTGTATGTAAAGAATTTAAATAAAGAGGGTCACATCATGGAAAAAGCCAGTCTTAGGCCCGCAGTTCAAGTGTACTCCCCCCCCCCCCCCGGTCTCTTATATCAATTTGATTGGACCAAAAAATAATATGGTAAATAAGAGATATCTGAAGACGTCAGCTACAGAAGCACCTCTGTCCGTCACCATTGGATCCTCTTTTAAGATTAGGTAAGGCGGGGGGGGGGGGGGGGGGGGTTGAGATTTTATACATCGGTAACCCATGCGCGCTCTGTCGCACTTCGATTTGCGCAATCGATCAAGGGTTTTCGAGGTTGATTTTATACAGAAATCATCCTCCTAGGAATTAGAAATTAAAATAATATTAAAAACATGTAAATATTTAATGCATAATTGCGGATGTTGCAACTAAATATTGGCAAATCAAAGGTGCATGAAGAATGCTCAATTTCCCGTCTTTATTTGTATAGCAATACAAACCACATATTTTTTATCTATTAATTTTGCATATTTCATATCAATTCAAAGCTACATACATTATTCTACTGAGACATTGTTATTAAAATGGAACTACACAGGATTTTTCCTTGTAGAAATATAATCGTATACACATTAAACAAACGGAAAAAAAAGAAGAAAGAAAACAGATATTTATTTTCGGATATCTATCAACATCTATCAAACATGCATCAAGACATGACATAAGTTGCAACACTTATATAAATTTTATTTTTACACATCAGATGATATTAAAATATGTGGATATTATCGTTACCCAATGTTTCTACTAGGGGTACATTCCATCCGGAGAGGGGGGGGGGGGGAGGTTGCATGTATTACGTTCATATTTAATGAGAAAAAAATCTTATTTGTCAGACTTAAGCAAAGTTTCATAATGCATCAATCTGATTAAAACCAGATTGATTAAAAAAAGATCTTTACATGCTCCCGATGTTTTTATGTCGCGTACGCGTACGCGACATAACAAAATCGGGAGCATGTAGAGATCTGGTTTTAATCAGATTTCATAATGCATCCACATTAAGCCGTAATTGGATATAAGATCCCGGGTAAAAACTAAAATATTTTCTATACGTTTATAAACAATTCAAACAAAAATTGGTGAAATGAAAATGAATACTATACTTGACAAAGACAAGTACCTGACAGGTGGCCAGATATATCGTGTAAGGAGGTAATAAATGTATCTGCTGCAGAAGATGCTTGTACATAAATCAAATGAGTAATTGATAACAAATGTCCGACAAGGCGCATGTTATGAACTTTTAATTATACCACCTGTAAGACCTATAATCTCTCAAATCGGAACACTAGCGGAAAGAATCGATCATTATTGTTTCCTAATGAAAGATACGTACATAAAAAGACAAATCAGACTTCATACATAAAATTAAAGTTTCAATCAGAACCGATGATAGCTTACAAAAAGCAAAACAAAAATCATCAATTGTCAAATAATGAATAATTAGTGAATTATAAGGTCTGAACACTGATGCATGAGATAGGATCTTGTTGATAATTAAAAAAGTAATTCAGAAGTTGAAAATCTAACTTTTTTTTCCAAATTAAAGTAGCATTTTTCAAAATTTCAATTAAGATGAAATAATATCGATATTGTCTCGACATTGATTAATTCCATACTATCTTTAATTCTTTTGATTTTTTTATGTAAATTAAAAAAAGTATTCATTTGGAAAGTGTGGTCCATATAGGCGGATAGAACCAGATGGATTGCTACCCCCAACATTACGTGACAGCTGTATTTGAACAGATTAATAAAAAAAGATGTTCAACAGTATACAAAGAGACGTAATCAGGATCTAGGCAAATGGAGATACACCCCTTTTGTTTTTAAGGGGGGGGGGTGACATAATTGAAGATATGAAAGGGAAATAACTATCGACTCCGCTCCTCTACAAAAAGAAATAAATAAGCTAGAAAAAATCTAAATTTCAAACATCAAATAATAAATTTAAATATCTTTGAAAGCGAGTATGGCATAAACGTTTAACGCGTAGACAATGAAAACTGACAGAGTGACTCTCGACTTTCATTTTCTTTACATTTCTCAATTACCTGTTATCTAATACAGATTGCTTGAACCGCCACTTAGAGCATCACTTGGTCAATATCATGCGTTTGCAGATGGAAAATTGACATTCCCATAAATTACAGATGGACACTGGTCTTGAATTAACTAAATCAAAAGCCGCTAAATTGTTTACCCATTGGGGATATAAAGTGATAGGGCACACTGGTCAGGTCCCCTATAGAAAATTAGGTGGTACGGAGTTTCTAGGCCTTCTTGTAATTTGTTCTGTTATTTTTTTTCTATTTTATTATGATATTCTGGCTCATGCCGGATCTAGAATGTTTTTTCATGGGGGAGGGGGGGCAAGCCATTTTTGAGGGGATTCTACCCTATGGTTTTGAAAACATAAGTACTGTGACATGCTTGAATCAGGCCGTGTTCACACTGTTATTTTCATTACAAGTATACTCAATCTGATTAAAACCAGATCACTACATGCTCCCGATTTTGTTATGTCACGTATTCTAAGCGACAAAACAAAATCGGGAGCATTTAGAGATCTGGTTTTGATCAGATTGATGTATACTTGATGTTACCCAAAAGCAACGCAATGCCTCAAAAATTCGGGGGGGGGGGGCGTTTTCCGATTTTTTACTACATAAATTGATCAAAATTTATTAACTTGAAGTTTATAAGGAGAAATTTTATTCCTCTTCGATGTTCAAAGTTCAAAGTCACTGACAAAATTTAGCAAAATTCATTAGGTAGACTTTTAGATCGCATTTTCAACAGAAAATATATCAAGTCTCGATGTTTATTGTATTATAAGAAATCGTTTATAAGAAATCGTAAGAATGCTTTAACTTAAAGGTCAGGTGTATTTTTATGGCTTCAAGCCAACAAGCCAAGAGTATCAATAGTCAAATATTGGAATTTATCTGAATCCTTTTCAAATTAATTTTGTCCACTCTATATGGTACAATTTTAGCGAGATCTTCATCAATTTGACCTAATATTTTGAATGTTAATAAACAGTTGGACATTTACTTTTTAACTCACGAAGTGAGAGGGAGCTAATGCTATAACCCTGTCGTCAGCGTCCGCACTAGTATGTTAGGAAATTTTATTCTCTATTATAAGTTCTAGGAAGTTCAAACCTGCACAGATAATGCGTCTTTAAGATTAGATCACAAATCTATGTTCAAATGAAGGTCATGACATATATTTTCCGCTTGAGTGCACATGTTAGGAAGATTTGGGTATCAATGTTAAGAAGTTTTATTTCTCTATTATAAGTGCTAGGAAGTTCAAACTTGCACAGATGATGCGTCTTTATGAGTAGAACACAAATCTACGTTCAAATGTAGGTCATGACCTATATTTTCTGCTTGAGTGCACATGTTTGGAAAATTTAGGTATCAATGTTAAGAAGTTTTATGTCTTTATTATAAGTGCTAGGAAATCCATACTTACACATAAGGTGCGTCTTTAAGAGTAGAACACAAATCTACGTTCAAATGTTGGTCATGACCTATATTTTCTGCTTGAGTGCACATGTTTGGAAGATTTAGGTATCAATCTTAAAAAGTTTTATGTCTTTATTTTAAGTGCTAGGAAGTCCATACTTGCACAGGTGATGCGTCTTTAAGAGTAGAACACAAATCTACATTCAAATGTAGGTCATGACCTACATTTTCCGCTTGAGTGCATATGTAGGAAGATTTGAGTATCAATGTCAAGAAGTGTTTTAGAAGTCCTAGGAAGGCCAAACTTGCACAGTTTATGCGTCGTTATGAGTAGATTACAAATCTGCGTTCAAATGTAGTTCATACTCTTTATTTTCATCTTGAGTGCATATGTTAGGGAGATTTGGGTATCAATAGAGTACACCAATTCATGCAAAATTATGGTCAATAAATGAAATGCTCTACTTCCCTTTTCTATTTTGTGTGGTATCATTTTTGTTGCTTCTCAGTAGGACATGTTTTCAAATTCAAAACTGTAATCTTTGGCTCTTTTCTGTTTGCTGCCACGATAGAATGCTGCCATGAGATGAGCTTTGTAATCTTTGATTACACTATGTTTGCTAATTGGTGTAGGATGCTTCAAATACTTGTCATCTACTTCTTTACACTATATTAGCATATTAGTGCCAGATTGATACACTTTTTTTATTTATTTTCTACACATACAAGTGTAAAAAGTACACTTTTTCTGTAAAATTTACAGAAGAAAGTGTAAAATTTACAATTGAATATGTACAGAAAAAAAGTGTAAAATTTACAGGCAAAAGTGTGTAATCTACAGGAAAGGTGTAAAATTTACACTTAAATATGAAAAATTTACAGAAAAAAGTTACACTTTTATGTGTAAAAAACATATTAAAAAAGAGTATCAAAATGTCACTAATACGCTTCCGTAGTATTAGTATATTTATATAATGAGAATAATGTTAAATATAAGAGTACGCGATAACAAAACATGAAGATTTTGGTAAAATTATTGACAACCAAAATTGTAACAGATGCTTTTATTTTCAATATATTATGATTAAACTAAATGTTTCAGGAGAACAAAACTTGAGAGACGATTATGGAACACATCTGCAGTTCACTTCAAATTCTTTGAGGAGACCGTTTTAATTTTGCGAAAGTCTTCAGAATAATGGATTAAACATAGTACCTTAATGAGTACTTTAATATCTACACATTGTAAGCACTGGATTTATCAACTTTGATATTGCCTGGATGATTTTATCTTGTGTGAGCATAATTGGAGGCAAAAAGAAAGGAGTCAAAGTACAAACACCTGGAGTACCAAGCAAGTAGTTCTAAAGAATAATGTAATAATAATACTTCATTGATGTATTCGTTATTTATATAGGCATTTCAACAGATAGTGTCTCAGCAGTAATGAAAGATGCCCAAAAATAAAAATACATAGGACATCAGATGAACTGAAATTTACGAAATAATATATATATATTTATATATATAGTGGATGTCAATGATCATTAACAAAATCCGTGTGTGTGAGGGAAATAACGATGGCAAGACATCATAATGAGGAATTGGAAACATTTTTTTTTAACATATTGTACAAGACACTAGCTTTGGACAGAATAGAGAAAGGAGAAGGGATTTCCAAATATTTCAATTATTATATAATAAAATTAAGAAGATCGCATCCATGCAGCATATGTAACTATACAGTTAAAAGACAACTGTGAACGATGGCCTTAAATGCATAACTTTTTTGGTTCCTAACTTGATTTTAACTGTAAGTAATTGTCTAGTAATTATTATACTTCGATGTTTCACCATAATCACATTTACATGTAGTGCTCACCGGGACATTAAAAAGTATGCAAAGGTACATGGCATGTATTCTAGAGTTCCGAAAGAACACTGATTCAAATATCAAGATAACTTACACTGCGGAAGTTCTATAGTCTATATAGGGAAATGGAAGCATACTATTACGTCCCCTTGTCCATAGTCATATATGATATTGATATTCTGACGTCGACCTTTTGTGCCATGACTTACCAATTTATACGTTTGTCTTCCTTTGTGGGAGTTACCGATTGTGACCTCTCTACCGAATTGAGGTGGCTTTCTCTTCCTGTGCACCTGATCTCAGTCCTCTGCAAGGAGTTCACTTCTCTTCATATGGTAGATTTCATTATATTTTTTTTTACTTATGTTCCTTTAATTCAATTATATCAATATATCTTGTATCATAACTCAATGTAGGAAATTCTTTCTATTTGTTTTATAAATGTCATTAATTACATGTATCTACGGAAGCATCATAATAAAACATTCGATTTTTTTATCTCCTGATTAGAAGATGCTTTCTCCTAATTAGGAGAGACAATCACCTAATTAGGAGATAATATCTCCTTATTAGGACTTACCTTTCATCTATCACATAATTAGGATATAATGTCACCTACTTAGGACTGATCTATCACCTATTAGGAGATGACAAATATGGATAATGACCACTATCACCTATCACCACATACTATCACCTAATTAGGACTGAACTTTCATCTAATTAGGACATACTATCACCTAATTAGGAGATACTATCACCTAATTAGGACTTAGCTATCACCTTATTTGGAGATACTAACACCTAATTATGACTTTACTTTCACATAATGAGGCGATTCTATCACCTTCTTAGGATTAATCTATCTCCTAATTATGAGATACTATCACCTTATAAGGAGATAATATAACCTTTTTAGGAGATAATATCACCTAATTAGGACATACTATCACTTATTAGAAATTATATCACCTAATTAGGAGATAACATCACTTAATTGGGACTAAGCTATCACCTTATAAGAAGATACTTGCACCTACTTAGGACTTAGTTATCACATTATTAGGACTTAGGTATCACCTAATTAGGACTAAGCTATTACCTAATTAGAACATTCTATCACCTAATCAGGACATACTTTCACCTAATTTGGACATATTAGTCACCTAATTAGGAGAAACTTTCAACTAATTAGGACATACTATCACCTAATTAGGTGATAGCTAAGTCCTTATTCGGTGATAACTAAGTCCATGTTAGGTATTAGCTAATTAGGTGATAGCTAAGTCCTATTTAGGTGATAGTATGTCCTAATTAGGTGTTTGTATCTCCTAAATAGGTGATAGTATTTCCTAATTAGGTGATAGTATGTCCTAATTAGGTAATAGTATGTCCTGATTAGGTGATAGCTAAATCCTAATCAGGTGATAGTATCTCCCAATTAGGTGATAGTATCTCCTAATTAGGAGATAAAAAAAAATTCAGAATATGGCATTCGGACCTTTTCTGTACTTATCTACTTGTCAAATATGCTAAACTACTAAGATGCATAGTGTAAACGCAAATTTAAAGTATGAATTGAAAGTCATTGCACAATTTGTCTTAACAAACAGTTGTCAAGTAAGCAACCAGTTGTAAAGAAAAATTTCTTAACAACCAGTTGTTAAGAAAATATCGCTTGTTAGCTTCTAAACTTTAACAACTGATTGTCAAGAAGTTTACCAATCATGTAGTTCTATAGTCGAAACACATTGCTATCTTAACAACAAGTTGTTAGTGATACAAACTGAATCTCATCGTGATGCATTTAAAATGAAGCATGAAGGTACATGTACTTGTGAAGCACTGAATGTAGTCTATCTTAACAACCAGTTGTTAGGAACTTTTATTCTGAAATTTATAACTAATTATGTATGGAATCCTTTTTCTTTGTTTTTGCAGTGTAATACATGTACTGAAATAAAGAATAAGAAATCTAAATTATTGATCATTTTGTTTAGATAAAGGCTGTTAACAACACTCAAAGCAATTTGACCATATGGAATTGGTCAAATCAAATTGGAAGCTGTTGCCCAGTAAGCGGCTATCGCGTGCAGGGAAACTGTGAGAATGGTATTTTTAAAGACGTTTAACATTATCAACTTTGTAATTCGGATAAAGATAACTTTGATTATTTCTGTTATTAAAATTTCTTGAAATTTCTAAAAAGTGGGTCCAGTAGCATCATATCCCACCCATCCTGCTACGTCTTTCGGTACACTTTTTCGATATAGTAACTTTCATACTTTTTTGGCATATTAAATTGTTTAGTTTAAGGATCACTGATGAGGGTTAAGTACCCGATACGTGCATCTCTGGTCCACGTTGCCAATTTTTCTGTTCTTAAATTTTCTATTCAATTTGAAGACGTTTACATTCATACCACTTGGCGAGTGTCACTGCTGGTGGACCAGGTGTCCCCGAGGGCACATGTAGCCAAGTTCGATCAATTTCGGTTGATCGTTTCTTCAACGCATTCTAGATTTCTATTATCAAAATTTCTTGAAATTTCTAAAATGTGGGTCCTGTAGCATCATATCTCACCCATCCTGCTACGTCTTTCGGTACACTTTTTCGACAAAGTAACTTTCATACTTTTTTTTGGCAAATTACATTGTTTAGATTTAGAATCTCTGATGAAGGTTAAGTACCCGAAACGTGCATGTCTGGTCCAAGTTGCCAATGTGTCTGTTCTTAAATTATGCTATTCAATTTGAAGAAGTTTAAATTTATACCACTTGGTGAGTGTCACTGCTGGTGGACCAGGAGTCCCCGAGGGCACATGTAGCCAAGTTCGATCAATTTCGGTTGATCGTTTCTTCAACGCATTCTAAATTTCTGTAATTAAAATTTCTTGAAATTTCTAAAAAGTGGGTCCTGTAGCATCATATCCCACCCATCCTGCTACGTCTTTCGGTACACTTTTTCGACAAAGTAACTTTCATACTTTTTTGGCATATTACATTGTTTAGATTTAGGATCACTGATGAGGGTTAAGTACCCGAAACGTGCATGTCTGGTCCACGTTGCCATTTTTTTCTGTTCTTGAATGATGCTATTCAATTTGAAGTCGTTTACATTAGTGTCCTGTGTCCTTTAAGTACTTATGCTGATGTACTTGCAAGAAGTTTATCGAATTTTAGCTTGACGTATAGCTTTTATTTGATTTTATGAGATTTTGAGAGTTTTAACCTAGGTACAAGTTTTCTTGAAATGCTACAATGAACGAATACATGAAAAAGTCATCCCTGGTACCATTTGTTATATGTACACATTATATACTCCAGAAATAAATACGATGTCATAAAGTCAAATTATATACCATTCTAACATCACATTCAGTCAAATTGGATGTACAATCATTTACTGGAATTACTGTGAATTTCGGACTCTATTATATATCAACGATTATATATCAAAAGGCTGAAAACCCTTTTACATGTACCTTGATCTTGTGGAAAAGTGCGTTTTTCTTGCATCGACAAATACTAAAAAAAACATGCGTGATGTTGAAACAACGCATACAATGAAAGAATAGGGGTATCGTGTTTAGTTTGCTAGCATTCGTTTGTCTAAATGGACTAATCTTTGTTTGTATAATGAATCTTTTAACATTCAAGTATCTTATCGATGAAAACTGGAGAAATGTTGATTACAAAGCTTTTAAACTAATCGTGAACGTTGTACACCAGTTGTCAATGGCATACGGCCGAATGCGTTATGGGTATTATTACTAGGCCGGTGACAAGTATTCATCAGGACTCAACTGTGCAATATATACCTTAACGTGCATGTCTAGTCCATGCTGTAAATTAAGGTTTTAAATCATGCTATTGAATTTAAAGACGTTTTACATTTGAACTACTTGGTGAGTGTCACTGCTGGTGGACCAGGAGTCCCCGAGGGCATCTATAGCCAAGTTCGATCAACTTCGGTTGATCGTCTGTCTCTTCAACGCTTTTGAAATTTCTGTTACCAAATTTATTGAAATTTCTAAGATGTTGGTCCTGTAGCATCATATCCCACCCATTCTGCTACGTCTTTTGGTACATTTATGGACACAATAATTTTCATACGTTTTGGTCAAATTACATTGTTTAGACCGAGGATCACTGACGAGGGTGTAGTACCCGAAACGTGCATGTCTGGTCCATGCTGTAAATTTATCAGGTTTTAAATGATGCTATTGAATTAAAAGACGTTTAATATTATTAACTCTAATAACTGAGGAAATACTTCATAATAATTGTTAAGCTTAAATTGAGATATGTGTTGTTTTATCTTAAAAGTCTTGTAATGCTTTAGAACGCATCAAGTTCCGAATGTTTTAGTATATGGGTTAGATAACGTGGGAATATATACATGTATAAAGAGTCCCTCTTTTATGAACATTTTTAACATTATGAATGTATTATACATCTACATACATGTATCTTCGCATTATAAATTAACATTAAAGAAAATAATTGATTAACGATACATTGATGATATGTTGAAGTTTGAGAAGAAAAAAAAATATTGCTAAATGTTGCATGCAATCAGGATATGCTGACTCTCCTAGGGCATCTGTTCTCACTTCGGAATGTTGTTCATTGCGAGGTTCGCATTCGTTTTGATGGGGATTCTCGACTCTGACTTTTCGAATTTGAGACTGAATACCTAATGGGTACTT
The DNA here is from genome assembly GCA_028142955.1 of Pinctada fucata. Lineage (NCBI taxonomy): Eukaryota > Metazoa > Mollusca > Bivalvia > Pterioida > Pteriidae > Pinctada > Pinctada fucata. The sequence continues at coordinate 47,710,637 of AP027111.1, read as the reverse complement.
CTTTAATGTTTATTTCATGCTAAGTCGAAAGATGTATAGTACTTTATTCTCTGAATGATAAGAATAATTTCAAAATAATTTAAGTGTCTCAGTACATACTGTTCACGTCTTTTTTCAGATGGAAAAAGAAAAGAAAAAGATCTTAGAGATTTGATTCTAGATTGGAATGAAATACAAAGTGAGCGTATTCAAATCTTGCCCTTGGACGAGGATGACACGATGGAAATTGATGACGCATACACACAAGTTTTGATAAGAGACGAAAGTGATAAAATAGATTCTAAACTAGATGACAAATCAAAGATACAGATTACAACACTAGACAAAATATTTCTATCGCGAAAAGAAAAACCAGCGCGTTTCATTTTTATGCTAGGGGAAGCTGGGTATGGTAAAACTGTTCAATGTCAACAAATAACAAGATCGTGGTGTCAAGCATGGAGAAATGGTGAAAATTGCCAGGATGATTTACAAGGAACACTGAAAGTATTTGGTTTTCTCTTTTTCGTAAAATTGCGTGAAGCTCAAAACAATAAAACGTCCCTTATAGATATAATACTTGAAGCATATAGCCAACACCGTCCATCCCAAGAATGTTTAAAGAACATTCGAACAGTTCTAGAGCAAAGTACATGCAGAAGTCTTATTATTCTTGACGGCCTTGATGAATGGAATATACCTGACGCGGATAAAAGATTGCTTTTAGATAAAGGGATACCAGACTGTAGAAATATGTGCAACAGCACAATTTTGATAAGCATGAGGTCATGGAAGTTCATTGAAGTTAAACAAATAAGACTACATAAGATGGACAGAGTTGTCCGTTTATGTGGTCTCGATGAAAGAGGATTCGAGTCCTTTAGAGAAGCATTACTTTGCAGGCATCTAAAGATTGTAAAAGATTCTGAGGAATTTCAAGCTATTACCAGTAGCATTGAATGTTTCATGTCAACTTCATCATATGCGGCGGCATCTTTGATGAAAATTCCTTTCCTAGCCGTTTTATGTATCCATGCATTCCATTACAACGTTCAAAGTGGTAATTCAATGGGTAATTCAATGACGACTCTTTATCTTTCAATCATTGAGACATTGATGAAGAGATCAAATCTGTATGATGAAAAAAGGGCTGATAGTGTATCTGTCTACGCTACATTAAGAGACTATAGGCTTGTACAGAATAATGGAAATGACCTATCTCACCTTGGCAAAATAGCATTTTTTGGCCTGACATCAGAAAAGAAAGCTCTAATTTTCACAAGCGAGGACTTGAATGAAACGTTTGGTGAAGATAAATTAGAAAGATATCTTAAAACTGGATTTTTAATCAAAGCAAAAGGATCTGGAGAATATTGTGCAAAAAACTTCGAAATCAGTTTTCTACACAAAACAATACAAGAATTCCTCGGGACGTTTTACCTCTGGACAGAGGGCAACATTGATGAAAATTTCTTACGCAAACACGTGCTTAATGTTGAGAAAGCATTGGAATTTTCAATAGTTTTAACATTTATCTCTGGACTTTCATCAGTCGATGGATACAAGATATCAAAGCACCTTAAGGATTTGGCTTCGACAGATGAAGATATTCAAAGTTTTCGATTACATTTTGCATCTGACAGCTATGAGAAAGTTTTTCATCTTTATGATTTACAGCTAAGATGCTACAGGGAAATCAGACGCCCGAAGAATAAAGAATGTTTCAATGAGGATGATGAATTGAAGTTTTCATTTTCTGACATAATCTTACATGGAAAAGATTCAGATCGCCAGATCATCAGAGACACTGCTGACGTTTTACTTAAGCATCCACATGACATTGAATCGCTTCAAATGAAATTCATTCCCGATGACAAGCAGAATGGCATATCCAACGAAGAACTTAAAAACTTTTTGGATAAAAGTACGTCGATAAAGTCAGTAAATATTGATGGCTACGTTGAAGGAAAGTGCAGAGTATTCAGTCATTTTAGCCAGAAAATGTCACGACTGATTACCCTAGGGTTACACAACATTGCAATCGAAGGCGAAATCCTGAAAGATCTATTTACAAGAAATGCCACAAGAAACTTTCAGGCACTTGGTCTATTCTTCATAAGAAGAGCTGACGATCCAAATGTCAAATTTGAGTATAAGTTTCAATCAGAAAAAACAAATAGACTCAGTCGACGTTCTGGCTATGAGCGAAAAGAAAGAATGCGTGCATTACCTACACCCGATTCCCACAATAACAAGGATATTGGAGAACCACTTTTGAAGGATATACTGAGGGTTCTTCCGGATTTTGAGCTTTTAACAACATTACACGTATCGTATATGGAGTCTTTGGAGGATAGAAACATACTCCTAGGTGTGGCAAAGGAGCTACAAACTAAAAGAAAATTAAAGAACTTTGGATACCAGGGTAGCACAATGTACAACGTTGCTGATGATCAATATGACACTGAAATCATTGAAGTGATATTTACAATGAATCAACTTCAATACATTTTTCTTTGTGACATAGCTTTGATCAATGAATTTCCAGTTTTTTCTGAAATGTTGCAACTGAAGAAGTTCGACCTTCAAGACATTAGCCTGAACAAAATGGAATGGAGAAAACTTGTTACAACACTGTCAGATCTTTCGAACAAAGGATGCCTTGCGGACGTAGTTTTAACAGACACAGATATTGACAATGAAAGCTTTGAACTGCTTAAGGTTGCACCACGCTTAAAGATAAAAATGATACCTACATGATTTCAGTTATATCAACTTAAGCGAAATTATTACAAACATATTTGACGAAAGTGGGACATCTTTGAATTGAATACAACGGAAAAGAATGTATACTAAACAACTTTACATTTAACCAACCAAAAGATTAGGCTAGATCAAAACTTCAATTTCTATGTCTTTGCTATTGTATTGTGTATAGCTGTCTTTCTATTTTTGGATCTCCTTCAAACATCAACGTTTAGAGCAAACTCTATCAATAGTTATCCTTTTTTCGTCAATCATGAATCGCTCCCTGACTGAATTTTATACATAGCTGTACTTAAACAATTACATAGTGAGAACTATATGTATAATTTACTGACGTTGTGGTAGGTACTGTTAATATTCGAAGGTTGCCACTTGTTCGGATGAAACCACAATACATAGAAAGCCATCATAATTTTTTAATAAAGTTAACATACATGTAAGCTACACCAAATGCTAAGAAATTTTTTTATAAAGAATCATTTAGATTCATTATAAAACGTGTCATTGAATTTAGCATAGAGTCATTGTGAAATCCTTATTCTGTTTGTTTATTCATCCTTTTTTTGCGATCTGAAAGTTTCTTATTTGTCCTCTTGTAACGAACGTTTACGGTTTATACTACATGTATGTGGTTGTCTTGCATTAATATGTATGTTGTAATTTTTCATTTAGCATTCTTACATCTTTGTGATTTCTTCACTACAACGATACATTATTTGAATCAAATATATTCATCAAACATTTTCAAAATTATAAAACGTGATGTCTCGATTCTCCTGAAAGCAAACATCCTTTAATATCAACAAGAAGAGAACTCGACTTAGAGAATTCAAAAGGATGCTGTCTGGCAGCAGAATTTGGCATTCATTTTTCTTTGATCTTCCCATGATTTGTTTTTGGCAGAGATGTATAATGTACAGTCCCGATTACGTTAACTGTCCCCCCTTTAACGTTTTTTCTCCCTTCATCTCTCCAAATTACGCTTCTATTTTTCCGTCTTCATTTTCCCTCACAAAATTTCTCTTCTAATTTTCCTCCTTTATTTCGCCTTAAAATATCGCCTTCAGCGTTTGAAGAGAAAAATGAACACGAATTTTTGAGAAACAGAAGCAAAGCGTAAAAGGAAAGAGAAACGCAAAGCGTAAACAGAAGAGAAACGAAAGCGAAATATTTCGCTTTCATTCCGCTTTCAGTCCTCTTGTCAATCAAAGCGAGACTTCCTCATTAGCATATAAGGGGATTTCCCTAAATAGAGGGTACAAACTTAATTTGATGTAATTTCTTTGTGTTGCATTACGATACACGACTAATTAGTTTTATTTAGATACATTGTAAACGAACTTTTTCTGCATAATATTATTTAACATTTATTAGTAAATCGAAAAGTAGCTTTTTGTATGTATATGTTACAAATCGTGGTTTGTTTTCTTCGCATTTGTACATCTATAGCACAAATCCATTTTTTAAAGTAACATACCAATTAACAAATCGTTGTTTTGACAAATACACACATGTAAATCAACCGCGCAGGGTACATGTACGTAGGTGTCGTTTATCATTACCTGCCAGGTGTGAAAATCATCAGAGCGTGATATCACCATGCGGTCATTTCAACTTTAGATAGGGAGAGATTATCTTCACAATGAATTGAAGTTAAAAAAAAATTGATTTAATGTTATGACTTGATATAATCAGAGACGTATATAAAAATATATACATCCCTGATTTAAAGATACAGTGTCCCTGAAAATAAATTTTATTGAAAACGTAAAATCTATTCCGAAGGGTCTAGATATAGGAAAAAAGGAGCTATAAAAAGTTTTAGTTGAAAATATGCAGTATCGGCCATAATATTACCGAATTGGTAAAATTAAATCTCCATATACCTCTATTGTAAAAACGCAATACATTGTAGGTGGCGCTAGTGAAATTAATTAGAGCTGCGCACCCCAAATTAAAAATTACGTTTTTAAACGGCTATAAATGCGAATGAATGCGTTGGGTTCGCCTGAAAATTTTAATTTACACAAATGAGAATGTAAACTTTCATATGGGAAGAAAGGTTTTGCCGTATAAAATTTTGTAAAAATAGTTTGTTTTTCTTTTTTTCCTTTTTTCATAATGACATATTGAAGGCTATTTTATCGTAGTAATACATTTCAATTGAAAGCTCTTAGTTTAAAAAAAAGAAAAAGAATTGTCATGATCAAAAAGCAGGGGCGGATCCAGAACCTCATATGCCGAGAAGGACTTACGCTTTTTATTTGGATGAATTGCGAGGCCTGATAGCCGAGTAGGGGTGGGTGGGTATACCTCCCATTTGCGGGGGTTCGAAAGGGGGCCCTTATCCGATAAAGTTTTGAAAAAAAGGTGGCTTCTGGATCGTACTTAAACTCAAGATTGGACCGAGCGCATGATTCAGACGCGTACGTCTATATCTTTAAAAAAAAAGAAACCCTATCAATGTTTACATTTTCTAACGCTACATGTATCTCTTCTTTTGCATGGCATTCCGAAATCGTCAACAATTCTTTAGGGAAGAGGAGGGTGATTAGATTTTTTTTCATGGGGGGGGGGGGGGCAAATCATGGCGAGCATCCTGTTTATTATTTTATAAAAAAAAGTAATACGTACAAAGCAAAAATAATCAAACATGTACAATGTATATATATTAAGAATTGTTGGCAAATTCTGAAAGGATGGGGAGTTCTCCTACTCTCGCTCTAGATCCGCGTTTTCATTCAAACAATGTCTCTAGATCTATTATATGTTAATATCTTTATGAAAAAAAAAATATGTCAACAATGTGCCTAATTCATCTCATGACCAGGGTTTCATATACCAGGATCGTCAATCAAGCACAGCATGTTGTATCGGGAATGCGCCCCCAATAAAAATTGAAAGAATATAGTTTTTGTCCGTCGAGAAAAGTTTTCAATTGTTTGATAAGACGGCCGTAATTCCTTCCCGATATGGTACCCAGCGATCGTTATGTTGGAATCCGCGAGAAATTTTAATCACATCATGGACCAAAGACGGATTTTTGTAAATGGATGAAACGAGATAAAATCGATATAAAGATGAAGAATTTTTTAAAGATAAATTAAGAAAAAAAAACTCAGGGAAGTAAGAACTTCTTTTTCAGAGCATGGAATTGGACCTCACGCAAAAAAAAAAAAAAAAAAAAAAAAAAAAAAAAATGGGTATGAAGGAGAAGAAGGAAGGGAGCATTGAGTTTAAAAATTTGCCCCGTGTACACAAATGACCGAAAATAAAAAAAACAAAACAAAGATATTCGTAAGGGGGAAATCCCTTTCGTGTTTCCTTTAGTTATTGTTGAAAGAATATGAATAAAACACACTATCACTCTAAAATATTTTTATACATTTTATATTTGACCATTCCAGACACTGTCACTTTTGGACGTAAATACTTGAACGCATGACTGACTCCACACAGGTAGACTACCATGCCTACCTGAACGACACCCGTCATAATCGATCGATTACGGGGTATATACATGTAAAGTACAAGGGGTCAATAATGAGAACTGACATCTAGATGCTTCTTGACTCATATTTTAAAATAATTGTTAAATAAGTTCTATAACCCGTTGAAACGGACTTTTTTTACACGATAAATTTAGCTGTTTAAAAATGATTAAATTTTATTCAGAGACTCAATATATCCAATTATCATAGCATATAATTCGATAATTAGTGTGATAAAAGAAAAGAGGGTAAATAAACGTTTAAAAATATTGTAATCTTTAGATTTTAAGCCTTATACATAGACCGCATTAAGCCCCGCCCATATATATTTCCAAAACGAGGCTGGAGGCGAACATTGAAAGCGAACCGAAGGCGGAACTTGAAAGAGAAACGTAAGCGGAATCGTAAGAGAAACGTAACAGAACATGAAGAGAATCGAAGCGGGAATTAAAGGAGAAATATTTCTCTTTCGAGTTCGCTTTCATGGTTCTCGTTTATTTCACCTTACAAATTCCTCTTCTCTTTCTCCTTTCACCTCATAAATTTCTCCTCTATTTTTCCTTTTACATTTCGGCTTACAAATTCCTCTTCTATTTTTTCGTCTTCATTTTACCTCACAAAATTTCTCCTTCGTCTAACAAAAAAATTCCTCCTTGAGGGGTAGACAGTTAACGTAATCGGGACTGTATTAGAAAAAAAATGATTCATTCCATATTTTGCTAAATATATACCACATTGAACCCATATTACCCACTTGCTACATAATTGCAGTGGGATAAAGTTGCGCCGTCGTTCGTATTTAAGAGGGTGCATGCGGGTGTGTGATGCACTTTTTGTATAGAGCCTAAAGGGCGCAATTAAGTGTCGTTGAGTTTCGCTGTGGGTGCTGCAGCCTAAAGATAAAAGATTTTATAGGATATTTACCAAATTCTATAGTCTCATAGCTTATGGCGAGAGAAAGAATCCTGCTGATTTACAAGATTATAGGTCAAAATTCATATTTGAAAGTTTAAAATCCTTGAATACAGCCTAAAGGTCGCAGTCTTAATATGATCTTACTTAACTTCATAAACTTATTGCTGATGACAAGAGAGGACATCCTTTTGATTCATAGGCTACAGGAAAAAGTCACAGATTGGAAATCTTTTAAAAACCCTTGTATACAGCGTAGAAGGCACATTTTTGAATAGGTATTTACCAAACTTATTCACTTATTGTATTTGACATGTCGAAGATGACTTTTTATTTCCATATCAAAGCTCACGGTCACTGATGAAATTCTAAAAACTAATTGAATAAGCCTTGATGGAATGATTGTGTTGGAACCTGAACAAAATACTGGTTGGAATTGGTTATAGGTTAGATATAGATTGATTATAGATTGTTGCCTATTTGTATGCGAGTACATTGATCTTGATGCCGTGTTAGAACATGATTAACTTTACGTTTCTGAGTTGTTGTTTTTTTCTTCTATTAAGGATATATTTCTTAAACTTCATTTTCTTACCTATTTGTTACTTTGATCTTTGTATATATGTTTCTTTTATATAAATCGTCTTCCTAATAAAATATATGTACAAATATGAAATGAAAACTTTTGGGATGATTAAATATTAAATCTGTGAGCTGAGTTTTATTTTGAGGTATCTCTTAACTGGTTGAGTTTATATTGAAACGTGCACTGTAATCATTAAGTAAGACAAAGAAATCAAAAGCTAAAATCAGAATAAAAACTATCACAACCAAAACATTTGAAAAAAATAGAAAACAGGGATATTGTGGAGAACCATGCAGCCACAGAGAAACATTCTTGTATGGGAGTCACTATGTAATGAGGACAATCAGACATAGATAAAGCTCTCTGCGTAAAGAAACATAAGGAAACCTTTATTTATCCATTATCCTTATCTGTATTGCTCCCCCCCTGCATTTTGTAGTGTTGTTAGCATTTGGTCATCTAATAGTGATTAGGTTGTTTTACACCACAATTGTCGTTCTTCGAGACCTCTGGGTAATCGGAAACGTGAAAGGGTTGTGCGCACGTAATCCTGGATAACCACACCATTTGCTATTTGTGTGACAAATGACCGTCCAAAGTCGGCAACGGTTGCCCTTTGGTCTCGTTGGTTTATGTGTAGTCTTTTTTGTTTGATGTTTGTATGTGGTATGTCTCCTTTTCGTCTGTTAGTATACTCGTCTTTGTGTTTTCGCATCGGATGTTTTTTTTTTTGTTTTCCTGTTCGTGCTGCAACGGGGTCTGGTTGGAGATCCCCTTCCTTTTTTTATGAACAAATAAAAAAAAACACAAAGGGAGTTCAATTCACATAAATGATCAGAATAAAGAAATCCAAAATATAAAAAAGTCTTTATCTTCATTGCATCGTACTCTTTCTCATGACTGTACTTTGCTATTCCATTAAAGATCCAAATAAATCATAATGTTTGATATTAAAAGGAGTATATGCATTAAATCTATAGCTAAATTTCCAAATATATGCATCGCTAACTTCGTAATATATTTTTATTTACATTCGATCTTTACGACGACTCATGGTAAGGTCAAAGTGAAAAAAAATCTGAAATGTGGGTCCTATAGCATCATATCCCACCTATCCTGCTACTTCTTTCGGTACATATTTTTCACCGTCTTCAAATTCATTAGCATCATCTTAGAGCAGATAAATTGCATGGACCAGACATGCATATTTCGGGTAATAAACCGTCCGTCGTCAGTGATCTCAATCTAAACAATGTTATATGACCAAAAGTTGTGAAAAGTATGTCCTAAACTGTCGAAAAATATAGCAAAATGGCTTGGTTATGACGCTACAGGACCCAGGTTTTAGAAATTTGAGAAAATTATGTAAACAGAAATGTTCAAATGCGTTTGAAGAAACGACCGACCGAAATTGATCGAACTTGGCTACATGTGCCCTCGGGGACTCTTGGTCCACCAGCAGTGACACTCACCAAGTGGTACAAAATTGTAAATTCTTCAAATTCATTAGCAATCTTTTAGAGCAGATAAATGTACAGAATGGACCAGACAAGCACGTTTCGGGTAATAAACCCTCGTAAGTGATCCTCAGTCAAAACAATGTTATATGACCATAATTTGTGAAGATTATGTCCTAAATATACCGAAAGACCTTGCAAAATTGCTGGGATATGATGCTACAGGACCCAGGTTTTAGAAATTTGAGAAAATTTTGTAAACAGAAATTTTCAAATGCGTTTGAAGAAACGACCAACCGAAATTGATGGAACGTGGCTACATGTGCCCTCGGGGACTCTTGGTCCACCAGCAGTGACACTCACCAAGTGGTACAAATTTGTAACGTCTTCAAATTCATTAAATCACACAGTAAATCAATTAATTTTCACACTCTTTGGTTATATCACATCGTCTAGATTGATGATCACTGACGGGGTTAAAGTACCCGAAACGTGCATGTCTGGTCTATGCTGCAAGTATTATATGTTCGTAAAGGATGTTATTGAACTTGAAGCATTGAACACTTAAGAATGAAATAAACAGACAAGACTCTGGCTATCATTTCCTATGAATTTTTGTATATATGTTGTGATTTATTGAGTGTGTAATACTATCGTTTACAAAAGAAATATATCAAGCAGCACATACTTGAAAGTGAAATCCATAGTAAATACCAGTGATAAGACACACCGGTCACAATTTTACATTATCCAATCTGTTTGATGAATCTGTGGATTTTACGTCTATGACAAAACAACTGTTCCTATAGGGTTCACTGGTGAGAATGTCAGAATAAAATAAAGTTTTATACCCACTACGTTTCAAATGATTCGCCGCACGCATATCATTATACAGAGACAACCAAGAGCGAAAATATAGTAAGAGCAGAAAAGAACAATAAGAGATACAAACGGGACTAAATACACCATAAAGGTCATAAATGTAACGTTTAGGCCATCAGTGGTAGCGTAGGCCTCCACAGTCACTCAGTTATAATTGTGTAATCAAATAGTAAAATCCTTGGTAGCGTAAATATTTGGTAGCGTACACGTTACAAAACGTATGTACATGTATAAATCCAATATTGTAGTGTAGATCCCTGGTAGTGTATATCCAATTACGTGTGTAAAGTAGAATAAATTCATAGTACGGTTTCTTAGTTTATTTACAAGTCTAATCTGCGATTAAAACATATTTACAATATATACAAACATAGTGTCAACGAGCGACCTGCGCTCTACGGAGTCTGTCTAGACACTATGATGGGCCACCCGCGCATAATATTTACAATATATACAGTGTCCACGAGCGACCTGCGCTCTACGGAGTCTGTCTATACACTGAGATGATGGGCCACCTGCGCGTCGCTATTTATAGCTACGCTGGCGAGGGGCAACTCGGCGTGAGCTGCCGTTTTTCAGGGCCAGGTGACGTAAGTTGCCGATTACGCTGGTCAGATTGGCGTTATATTTTACGTATATAGAGTACGTTTAAATCAATTATATAATAAAGATGGATAATATACAGACATATATTAAGCATATTTAAACTTATTTACATTACAACTCCCCCCACATAAGATTTTGACCCCGTTCAAAATACAATCAATCATAATAAAGCAATGTAATAGTGTAAAGAATAGTTTCAAAGATAAAAAAGTAAATTATATCAAAACGTCAATGATATTCACAAGAATGTCTATGCACATAATTTCATTCTCGACAAAAATTCATCAAATATTGAGGGATGTCCACGTAGATTAGGAAATGTCACTTTTAAAGTTCAGTTCACATCTATTGTACACTTTGAAACATCTGAATTCATCTAATCCTGTCAAAGACTACGGGGATTCCATGCTACGTCCGTAGTTCATCCGTTCATCTGGTACTACAGGGAATCCAGGATGCGGCTGTAGGAAGTCCAATTTCATCTTTCCATAATTACTACGGGGATTCCAGGTTACGTCCGTAGTATGTCCATTTCACAATTTAAGACATTATCGGCTCACTGTCAATAGTTTTACTTGAATTCACAAGAATACATTCGTAGAATGGTATACTAACATGATCGCATAAGCATCATACTACGGGGATTCCAGGCAATATCCGTAGTATGTTCACATCCAACATAGAAAATATCGTACACTTATAACAAGAATGCACTTCAATCCAAATATACTACGGGGACTCCGGGCAACGTCCATAGTATGTCCATCCAGCGTTGAAAATGGTACATTACACTTCAAACACAAATACACTTTACTCGAAATATACCACGGGGATTCCGGACAAGGTCTGTAGTGTGTCCATCCAGCGTTGAAAATGGTATTTTACACTTCAAACACGAATACAATTAAATCCAAATTTAATGCGGGGATTCCGGGCAACGTCCGTAGTATGTCCATCCAACATTGAAAATATCTGATACAAATGTAACACAGAAAACACGAATACACACATATCCAAATATACTACGGGGACTCCGGGCAACGTCCGTAGTATGTCAATCCAACGTTGATAATATCATAAAACACAGAAAACACGAACACGTAAATTCAAATATACTATGGGGATTGACTCACTGACGGTCCACGCAACACGGCGGCGGTATTCCACTCAAGAGCACCATGCAACGTCCGTCTGCATCACTATCACATGGACAAGGTTTTCACTACCCTTCTATAACGTCCTTTTTTCACAACCTATCTGAATTATAGGAACTCTGCGCACTCGCAGTACTTTTTCAAATGACCTCTCGTCACTTTTCTGTTTTACTCCCTGGAAATCTCCGAATTCATGACTTAAACACTGTCACATGAATTTTTACCATAAAATTGCATTTGAAAATTTCGGCATATCACAATATACACTTTTTTATACACCTTCGACGTCGAATTCTTCACTTAAACGGTTCACTGACATTCGGAACCGGTGCATATAGCACAATAAATCACAGTACCCAATTCCGTACACTAGTTCCTCCATTGGATTGAATACGCAATACATAATTTCAACAAAAGGGATTCACATCATTTACTTCGTCGACATCGGTAATGTTGCACGTTGCCGTTCGTAATCATTGTGTGCACATTTTGTTCGATCTTCTCACGTCTGCACATTTGTCAAGTTATATTTTAAAACGTCACTTATATATCTGCTGATTTTTCCAGTATCGTTTCTTTTTCACTAAATTACGATCCTCAAACATCTTACACGTTCCATGTAAGATAATTTAGCACTTCGAAGTTGCACAAGTTCACATTTAACACTTTCCATAAACTCCTTAGTGCACTGTTTAATCTTTTGTAAATTGATCACCGAATTCTAACTTCGATCGACACACAGAAATTATTAATGCGTTTTACGACGACTTCGAATACCAATCAGCTTCGTTGATGCACATCTCTCCAGTAATCTTTGAACGAACTAATTAACACAAAATTGTGCTTCTCGTGCGACCTCTATAACTACTACTGCTTCGCATGGTGTCGCATCAAAATTCGATTGACTAGACTTTCCTGATTTTAAACAGTTACTCCGTATGTATGCTTAAGTAAATTAAATCACGTCTATGCAGAATTTGCACATCACACGGAGACTCATCACTGTGCACAGAACGGTATCTACAAAACACACAGAAATTCAGCTAAAATCGTTTCACCAATATCGTATTAAATGAATTATAAAAAAAAACGCGTATTCAATTACTCTTCGTACACTTAGATGATTTCATCACACGCGCACATGCACAGTCTTATAAATACACATACAAATCGGCACTGAAATATTTTATCCACATACATGATCAAGTTGCACATACATAGATATCAACTCTAACGGATGAAAATACACGAGCACAGTCACACATCGATCACAAATAACATATAAATTCGGAACACACATCGCGCGCATATAACACATAATTTCAAAATACACATCGCGCACGAGTGACACAAATTCACAATACAAATCGCGTACAAATCACGAAAATTCGAAACACATGTCGCGCACAGATGACACAAATTCACAACACACATCGAGCAAATAACTTCAAAACATATATCTCACTAATTTACTTAATAAGGATTCATAAATACATTTGCAAATTCACATGAATATAACGCAAGGTTCCACGCACTATTGCACAAAGCTCAAATTATATTTTTTTATGAACGCGAATCCAAATCCGTGTGTAAAGTAGAATGAATTCATAGAAACGTTTCTTTGTTTATTTACAAGTCTAATCTACGATTAAAACATATTTACAATATATACAGTGTCCACGAGCGACCTGCGGTCTACGGAGTCTGTCTATACACTGAGATGCTTGACCACCTGCCCGTCGCTATTTATAGCTACGCAGGGGCAACTCGGTGTGAGCTGCCGTTTTCCAGGGCCAGTTGACGTGAACTGCCTATATATTGGCAATTCAGCATTAGTTGCCAATTATGCTGGTCAAATGGGCGTTGTATTTTACGTATAAAGAGTGCGTTTAAATCAATTATATAATAAAGATAGATAATATACAGACATACATGTATAAGCATATTTAAACTTATTTACGTTACATTAAACACTACACATAAAGTTATAAGACATTTATCAAAAAGATAATCGAGCATACGAAACCTACACAGGAAGGTTATTCACTATGCTCCGCTGGAAGCATCACTGATGAAAATTTAATATTCGAAACAAGTGTCTGGGGCATGGATTGGTTTGGAATTTTCTTCAAGAAGGTATAGAGTTGGAACCCTTCGACATTATCACTACGCTAGCAAGTCTGATCAAATTCTTTTCGAGGATCTTTAAATGGTAAAAATGTATTCATGTGTTTTTTTTCAATAATCATCAAATGCTTCGGTCTATCATATTTCCTCGGGAAAAGAAGAATCTGAAAGTATGACAACCCCTTTATCATACTGGTGTCACCTGTTGGAGGATGCTGATGACAACGATACCTGCTTTGGACATTTTATTGTCTCTACCGACAAAGTTTCATAAGTGTCAGATTGAATTGAACCAAAATACATTTTCCTAGACCTTTCTTACTATTTTCTAAATAACCTAAAAGGGTAATCGTTTTTCACATTTGATTCTGTTGTATCTTTAATCGCTTGATTTTTGGATCAAGTCAGCTTTAATGGTAGGGACACCCATACCCTAAATTTGCCCTGTAAATTTTGCATCATTTCCCAGCAATCCTGCTACGTCTTTCGGTATTTTTAACATAACTTTAGATTGAGGATCACTGACGAGGACTCAGTACCCGAAAATTGCATGTCTGGTTCATGCTGCACATATATATGTTCGACATGATCTTCTTTAACTCATTAATGATGATAAAGAATTTGAAAACATTTCACATTTGCATAGATTCCTAAATTTCTGTTATCAAAATTTCTAAAACATAGGTCCTGTTTGTATCATATCCCACCCATCCTCCTAGGTATTTCGGTACAGTTGTGTACATAATAACTTTTCACACTCATTGGCCATATTACATTGTTTTTTGAAGATCATTTCAATGACGAGGGTTACGAACCCGAAATGAGTACGTCTGCTCCATACTACAAACTTATCTATCCTTAAATGAGTAGATGAATTTGAAAACATTTAACATGAGTGTCACTACTGGTTGATCAGGAGTCCCCGAGGGCACATATAACCGAGTCCGATCAGCTTCAGTTTGTCGTTTCTTCAGACGCATTCGAAAATTACTGTTCACAAAAATTTCCCGATATTTTTATGGAAAGTAAGTTAAATATCCGAAACGTGCATATCTGATCCACGTTGTATATTTTTCTGCTTTTAATTTATTCCAAGAATTTGATGACGTTTAACATTTCTTTCAGATTAGACTAAATGAGAAATACATTTGTATATTACATAACAATTTGTGAATATTCCCTGTCGATATCACCAAATGCTTCACCGTAGGAAGTAAAAAAAAAATTATCCTTTTTACGTATTTGACAAAACACGAACAAAGTTGCTGAAAATATGTCATGAGTGTGCATCATTTGAATTTAGGAACATGCGTCGACAAACAAACAAGTTGAAACTTAAATATTGTAAACTATTCAAGGAAGCAAGTACTCAAGGTTCTCTTACCAAGATTTTGTTTTTCATGCCGATAAGAAAAAAAAATTACGTCATCATGGGTTCTGATTGACTGAAGCGTTTTCGACTTCTCCGCTGCAACCGCTGCAAAGAATTTCACTTACCTAACAGGAAGCAAGCACTCGAGTTCATCATTTTTTAAAATTGTATTTCATGTAAATCGGTCAACGTAAATGGCCTCCGAGGGCTCTGACATGCTGACTTTTTTCGACTTCTCCTCTGCAATAAGAGCATTATAGATAAACGAAATGTTATGGGAAGAGAGTACTTGAAGTACCAACTTTCACGGCATAAAAGTGGGTTTACATAGAAATTGTCCTTAAAAATCGAACAATGTACCATTTAAGGAGGTTCAGAACAGTATCCAAAAGAACCCAATCGGAAAGCTCTAGATGAATTATGACGTCCTAATAAAAACGGCGACATTAATCCGTTTTTCTCAAGATCGTCAGCATGAATTCACGTAAAAATAAGGGGTAGGGGGTAACACATTCACTATTACTTAAGAAATGACGGTCAAATATGAATAGGAACTTATATGTGTTTCCCTAGACATATAAAGAAGATAATATCAAGTTTTTACGGAAAATGAATGATAGAATTTCAGATAAACGGACTTTATTATTAAAAATTAACAACTCAAAGGTGTTCTAGAAATAGACATAACGTTATCTCATTTTTAAAAATCTTAGTGATCATTTATAATTCTACACATATCCGATTGCCGACATCATATCTAAATGAAAAATACAGAACTTTTTCTTGTTCTGCCCGCACAGAAGATTCGTAAGTTTTTACATTACCCAAAGTGTGTTAATTTGAACGTCGCAATAACGGCCAATTTTGGGGCCTTCAATGGGCATATATGTACGTTCGTAGCTTAAAATCTAACAGTAAAAATAAATGAAACTTTGCTTGTAGAAAACGTATGTTTCAATCATAAACATATGTAATTTTCAGTAAAATTACATGATAGGATCTTTATTTAGTCTCCTTGGACCTCCTTAATGGATAAGAAAAATGCAAAAATGTTAATTAGTTGGTGGGCATTTTTCTTTGCCACGAGGTCTTGAAATACATACTTTGAAGATTTATTGCAAATTGAATTTTTAACAGTTTATTGTAATGACACATTATATTCATTTCTCCATCTTTAAACTTAATCATTAAAAGTGCAAAACATCTTGTGAAAAGGGAAAATTATAAGAATAATGTATGACAGTAGGAGAGATTTCATCTCTAAAAATCCTTACTTTTGTTGACATTTTGGCCAATAATGTTTTCTAAAAGCAGGTTAAGAGGTACTTTTTCTTGTTTTCATCCCTCCTTCATGTAATAGTAAATCAATTGATGTAAAAGAAATAGTACCTATATATACATTATCTTTAAAATTAGCAAAAAAAAAATCAAAACTTCAATAAATTATCAATTCTTTCGAGGCATCTTACTGAAGGAATTATTAACTGACTTAAGTTTTCCTTATTATTGCAAATATTAAACTGCAATGAGTGCATTGATAACTGTTTGATCCAGACAAAGGAGTAGGGAGTTACTTGAAGTATCATTTGTGTATCTAGTATCGATCGGTCAACAAAAACCGCGCCGAGGTTTCTGATTGACTGATTATTCCGTCCTTTCTGTAACTGCCGCACAGATTTTTTCCGAAACATTATAGGAAATAGATACTCCAGTTCAGCTACAAAGTTTGTTGGGTTTTTTTGTGTTGCTCGGTCTACAAATATCGCCACCAAGGGCTAAGATCGGCTGAAGGAGTTTCGACTTTTTCTCTAAAACTGCAGCACAGAATTACACGAAATCTTACAGGATGTAAGATCTCAAAGTCTTAACAAAGGTAGCGTTTTTCCTACCGATCGGTCAACAAATATTGATGCCGATGTCTCTGATTGGCCAACGCATTTCGCCATCTTAATTTGATGCACATTATTTTTCAAAACCTTACAGTAGGCAAGTTGTCAATGGCCTCCACCAATTTATGCACTATCTTTGTTTTGTATGCAACTCAGATAATCGATGTATCCCTCTTGGGCTTCTTGTTTTATTTCGAGAACGTGCTCATTAGCGATAGCTTATTTATCCATGATATTTATAACAAAATGTCACAAAATGTTTTTCAGAACAAAAGCCGTATTGATAATAAATAATAGAAAACGCTTGTGACATATACATTATCCAATTTTATCATGATGAACTCTGTTAACATATTCAATCGGTTAGTGTGAAATTAATTTTTGATGAAATGATGCTCGTTATAATCTTTATCAGTCAATGAATAAACATAATCATTTAACAATTTAAGTTATCAAATCCAGAAGTATGCCTCTTTTCTCTAAAAATAGAAGAAAAAAATATTTCCTCAGATCCTTTTGTGAATTATTGCTCAAATTTTCTGTGAGAAAAGGCAAACAAAAGTCATGTATCTAACGTAATTCAACTCATATCTTTGGAAGACATGGCTTTTATAATGAAAAGCAGAATGATATCAAAATTTGGTTCGTTCAATCTCCAGAGGAAGAGATCGAAGAGTACGAAAGCCTATTGAGTTAAAGAAGATCCTGACGATAATCTCAACAGCACTCACAATAGAGCGCAAAATTAAACATCGACGGACCCCTAGCAAGCTAGAGGTGGGACCAGGTGCCCGGGAGGAGTAAGCATCCCCTGTTGGTTAGCCGCACCCGCCATCGATGTTCATGAAGCATGAAAATGAAAATATACGAAAGTCATGCACTGTCTGACGTTATGTCTATATAGAAAGTACTATGGCGACAATGTCAGGGAAGTATATTCAAAACACTAACTGTCAAACCCCTCGCGGGGAACTTTTTTACGAGCTCCACAAGGCAAAGGGCACAAGTGTGACACAATTGAGTTAAAGAAGATCCTGACGATAATCTCAACAACACTCACAATAGAGCGCAAAATTAAACATCGACGAACCCCTAGCAAGCTAGAGGTGGGACCAGGTGCCCGGGAGGAGTAAGCATCCCCTGTTGGCTAGCCGCACCCGCCGTCGATGTTCATGAAGCATGAAAATGAAAATATACAAAAGTCATGCACTGTCTGACGTTATGTCTATATAGAAAGTACTATGGCGACAATGTCAGGGAAGTATATTCAAAACACTTACTGTCAAACCCCTCGCGGGGAACTTTTTTACGAGCTCCACACGGCAAATGGTAGATGAGAAAATTATTTTTTCGGGTTATAACGCGAAACTTTCGCGTTGTTTCGCGAATCTTACTCGTTAAAACGCGAAACTTTCGCGTAAAATCGCGAACTTTACGCGATATATCGCGAAACGTTCGCGTAAAATCGCGAAAATTATTGGGCATAATCTTTCGCGTTACATCGCGAAACTTCGTGATATAACGCGAATATTACGCGTTATATCGCGAACTTTCGCGTTAAAACGCCAACATTCGTGTTTAAACGCGAACTTTACGCGTTATATCGCGAAACTTTCGCGTTATAACGCGAAGCTTTCGCGTAATATCGCGAAACTTTGGCGTTAAAACGCGAAAATTTTGCGTTAAGAGCGCGAAATTTTCGCGTTATTTCGCAAAACTTTCGCGTTATAACGCGAATTTTACGCGTTATATCGCGAACTTTCGCGGTAAAACGCGAGCTTTCGTGTTATAACGCGAACTTTACGCGTTATATCGCGAAACTTTCGCGTAATATCGCGATACTTTGGCGTTAAAACGCGAAACTTTCGCGTTAAAAACACAAAAATGTCGCGTCATATCGCAAAATTTTCGCGTTAGAACGCAAACTTTACGCGTTATATCGCGAAACTTTCGCGTTTTTACGCGAAACTTACGCGTTATATCGCAAAACTTTCGCGTTATAACGCGAAACTGACGCGTTATATTGCGAAACTTTCGCGTTATATTCCGAAACTTTACGCGTTATAACGCGAACTTAACGCGTTATAACGCGAACTTTACGCGTTATATCGCGAACTTTACGCGTTATAACGCGAACTTTACGCGTTATATCGCGAAACTTTGTATTTTTGAGTAACCTGGTCTGGTCACTCAAGTTAAAAGTATGATTCACATCATCCAAACCAGAATTGCAGTAAGCCTCCTCGGATATATCTCTCATACAAGTTTGGTTGATCTAGGACTCATAATAAGCTGGATCTGTCCTGTTTTACTTAACATGGTCTATCAAGTGTAACATATAGGTCAAATTCAGCTTCCCTGCCATACATTGCAGGGAGGATTCTGAGATGCATAATCAACACAAATTTTGATTATCTAGGACTTATTATAGACTGGAAATGGACCTGTCAAATTTTACTTAAATTGGATTTTCAGGAATGCAATGTAGGTCAAATGCAGCATACGTACCGTGCATTACAGTATGCATCCTTACTATTAAAGTAGATGCTTCACCCATGCAAGTTTGTTTGATTTAGGACTTAAGATATCCTCATAAAGAACCTGAATTATTTCACTTAACATGGTTGCTCAAGCGTAAAATGTAGGTCCCGCTTTCTTGAGTGCGGACATCAATGCAGCATAACCCCCTCCCCTCCCTCTCCTTCGTCGAGATGAATCTTGCTTGGGCCATGTAACTAATATAAGCTTTCGTACCAAAGTGCAATGATGTTCGATTAGTCCCAAAATCTTGTCGCAATTAAAAATCTTAGTATTCAAATACATAAAGGAAGTTAGATGGCTAAAAGTGTTTACCGGGAGACAGCTATGATTGACGTATTACATTTCATACTGATATGTTTGGCGTTCGTTCATGACATTTATATACATTATATCAGATTCAGATACATATGTATCACTTGAAAGGTAGTTGATAATCAACATTTTTAAGGCATTTTTAAAAGCATTATCGAGAAAAGTTAATTGTTTTAAAAATACTAAAGTTTCTTCTACTTTCGGTTTATGTTTATACGTATTTTGATCATCAATCACGTTAGATAAGTTCTTGATTGATACTTTGGTTTTATGTTCATTCTGCATAAAATAATAAATTGAACCCTAAATTTGAAAAATATTTTGATGGAAATAACCTAGAGTCTAGCTTGAATATTTCTATTTATTTGACATAATTATTCCTTTTTACTTGTCAGAGAGGATACTCAGCATCAAAGGACCAAAATATCAATGGTTACAAAAGTCAAAAGAAAACAAAAATACGCGTAGGAAATACACGTACAATGTAAAAAATAATGAAAAAGTCAGGAAAAACATGAAACGCCTGGACAACTTCAGGAATTCTATGTAATGGCCGATCGATACAGGCATTACACGAAATCCCTTAATTTCAGGAACCACGTAAAATCTCTGATTACATTTATTCCCTGTAACATATACATGTATATTAATATTCCTGAAATCAAGGGATTTCGTGATATTATGTGTATATGTTACAGTGAATAAGTATAATACGAGATTTTAGTACTTCCCGAAATTAAGGGATTTCGTGTAATGCCCACATCTATCGTTCATAACATGTAGTCCCTGGAATTGACAAGGTACTTCATGTAAATCTTGAAATTTTCTTGAATAAGTTACTCTTGTTTTCTGATTGAAATTTCGTCGTATATATATACATGTATTTCATAATAATCTTATAAATTGTTATTGCTATGAAAATACTCTGTGCTGGGAGTTTCCAACCGGGGCTCCGATTTGAACTCTTTTACATACTGTATGCATACAAATTTTCACGTTATAACGCGAAAGTTTTGCGTAATAACGCGAAAGTTTCGCGTAATAACGCGAAAAATTCGCGTGATAACGCGAAAAATTTGCGTGATAACGCGAAAAATTCGCGTGATAACGCGAAAGTTTCGCGTTATTACGCGAAACTTTCGTGTAATAACGCGTAATTTTCGCGTTTTAATTTCGCGGTATTACGCGAAAATTTCGCGTTATAACGCGAAAAAATAAATTTCTTAGCTACCGCTTGAGCTCAATAGGCTATCGTAGAAGTTTGCATTCCTAAAATGGTACTGTGCCTAGAAAAGAAGAATTGCCCCTACAACGGAAGCGGAGAAGTTGAAATGTTAAACGTCTTTAAATTTAATAGCATCATTTAAAACCTGATAAATTTACAGCATGGACCAGACATGCACGTTTCGGGTACTAAACCCTCGTCAGTGATCCTCAGTCTAAACAATGTAATATGGCCAAAAAGTATGGAATTTTTTATGTCCAAAAATGTACCAAAAGACGCAGCAGAATGGGTGGGATATGATGCTACAGGACCCACAATTTAGAAATTTCAAGTAATTTGTAACAGAAATTTTCAAATGCGTTGAAGAGACAGACAATCAACCAAAGCTGATCGAACTTGGCTACATGTGCCCTGGGGGACTCTTGGTCCATCGGCAGTGACACTCATCAAGTATTTCAAATGTTAAACGTCTTTAAATTCAATAGCATCATTTAAAACCTGATAAATTTACAGCATTGACCAGACATGCACGCTTCGGGTACTAAACCCTCGTCAGTGATCCTCAGTCTAAACAATGTAATATGGCAAAAAAGTATGGAATTTAGTATGACCAAGAAGTACGGAATTTATTATGTCCAAAAATGTACCAAAAGACGTAGCAGAATGGGTGGGATATGATGCTACATTACAATGCGTCAGCAACTCAGATACCTCGACAACCATATTTGATGACTGATCAGCATGAAAAATACAAACTTTAAAAACGGTCTTGAACACTTGTTTCCTGTAAAGTATGGTCAAATCCTGTAGAGTGGTTGTAGATGAGATGAATCTGTAAGTATACTGCACGTGAACAATAGAAAACTTTTCGACAGACATTTCTTTTAATTTTGGTATGTCCTGCAAAGGAAGAGGGTAGCATTAAAAATGCGTCCACGTACAATCCCGAAGCCACTTTTTCAAAACGTTCTTGGGGAAGGCAACTCCCCTTCCGAACTCCCAGGAATCGGAGCCCCTGTACACCCCTTCAATACTCTTCCCCACTCGGGCATTCATGCGTCGCAATTCATCCCAATAGATGTGTATCTCCTTCTCTGCAGATGAGGCTCTGGATCCACCGCTGCTTTTTTAAAATGACAATTGTTTTTCTTCTTTTTTACAAGCTACTACGAAATGTTTTTACATGTGATAAAAAAAAACCTTTTATGTGTCACGATGAAAAACGATAAAATGAATAAAAGGTAAGAAAATAATCTTTAAAGACTCATCCTTGTAGAACAGGGTGCAATGAGCACGTACACTACACTATAAGTTGAGTACGTGAAAGGTAGCAGGAAGTTTACATATTGAATTTCATTACTAAGGAGGTATTGAACACTTGGACACCAAATTCAATTTTTCTAAAAATTTCTGAAATTATATATTTCTTGTCTGTTCTTGACTATACAAACTTCTATTTGATTCTATCCACAAGAAAATTTTCCACGAGACTTTGAAATATGCATTAAACAACGCTTTCGTGAATTTCTTGATGACGTCATAATTTTGAAACAGTCATTCCAGTTCTCGTAAAGATATTAGAAATTAATTTTGATTTAACTTCCAAAATATCCATAAATGTATGGCACTTACATATGGAAAAGATTAGATGAATTGTGTTTTAAAGATAGACAGGATACTTGAATAAAAGATGACACTAACGCTAAAAAATTGCAATTTCGAGCCAATCTACTGTAGTTGCTTGTTAATTATTCGAAATCATGTGGATGAATCTTTGTCAAAAACTATCAAAATTATTAAGAATGTCCAGAGATGATTTTATGATTAAATGGGAAAAATTGAATTTAGGATAAAAATATTACAAGAATTTCTATTTTCAAATTTCTTCTTCCAAAAACGTCCATTTTCCGCTTTCCTGCAACATAAATTTGTAAACGAATACACCGTGATGAAGACTGAATTTTCTATTTCATACATGCTAAGTTTCAATGCAATTTGTTTAGTAATGATGTTTTTTATTGCATTTTGAATGCGAAGGTTTGTGACGTCATTTTTTCCCGATAACGTCGAAATGCATCGTGATTTGCTCATGGATAAAACTCCCAAAGTCCCAAATTTCGAAAATCGCCATAATCTCTTCAAATGACGCCGTGATTTATTCAAATTTCATCAGGATACTCAAATGCGTATATCAATCAGAATATCAAATGTTTTAAGGGAGACAAGACTGTACATGTACTTTTCCTAGGAAGCGAGAATACAAATAATGCCGCCGCAATCTTGGTGTTCAAACCCTCCTTAAATCAAGTCATTTGATCAAATGTACTCTATGTAAAATTAAAAAGATTGAAATTAAATGCATTGTGAAGATACTCTTTCCCTTTCTAAAGTGAAAAGGACCGCTTGGTGATATCACGCTTTGATGATTTTCACACCTGGTAGGTAATAGATAAACGACACCCACGTACTACATGTACCCTGCGCGTTTGATTTGCATGTGTGTATTTGTCTTAACAACGATTTTTAATCGGGACGTTACGTTAAAAAAATGGATATGTGCTTTAGATGTACACATGTGATGAATGACAAATATGGATAATGACCATATCCCTGTATTCAGCACAAAATCGACAACCCAGAAAATCAGAAACCAAAGGCATACAAAATCAAGATAAAACAGGAAATAAAGGAAACAAACAAAAACCTCTACCATATGAAAAGAAGCGAACTTCTGATATGGGAGTGAGACCAGGTGCCCAGGAAGAGTAAGCATCTCCTGCTTGCATGCAACACCCGCCGCATCAATTCGGTAGAACTGTCACATCCGGTAACTTCCTTTTCGGAAGACATAGAGTACAATCTTTGGTTGGATGGTTAAAATGGTCTAAGACAGAATATCATCCACCATTCTGGAGAGCGGGACATCATAGTGTGTGACGAGCTCCCCATATCGACCGTAGAACTTCCTCAGTGACGATGATAGTCGGTCACAAACATGTCCCTGACTGAGAAGCTTATCTGAAAGACGCCTAGCTCTCAGAACAGAATCCGTATATTTGGTACTTGCTCTGGCATAGCGCATCAACTGAGATATGAACACGCCATAAGCAGGCGATGAAGGGATGTTGCTACTCAGAAAAGAAAAGTTTGTAATGCTGAAATTATACACCGTAAAAGTACACGAAAAACCAACAAAATAGGGTCTCTCCAAGCAAAAAATTGAAGGTTCTAAAACCTTATCAAGGCACTCTCTTTGATCCCTTGTACAAGAGGCAAAGCGATGTAGTTTGGAAATCATTTCAGATATTCGTAATAAAAGGATTGGAAGAAAAAGTCTTAGTTGATGCAACTGAAAAGGGTACCCGTTTCCATGGCAACAAAGGTCACAAATACGCTAGGTATTATAAAATTGTCAAATGCCTCAAACTTAAGATGGTAATCATGGCAACGACACTCTTTTTCTACAATTGAAAGCTAATTTCAATCTTTACACTCCATATTGAATTTCCAAACCAAAAATCGCTAGAATCTATGACATGCCGTGCCAACTAATTATTGATTTTTTTTTGGTTCTAACAGGAAAATGCTCTTAAATGATTACTTTAATCAATTATCCCAACATGGATGGTAGGGGCTGCTTTTGTGGCATGCAGATAGGAGACCTCGCCAAAATATCTGAGAATAGTACTGAATTGCATTTTCTTACCAGGACATTTAATACTAGAGAATAAACAACTTGTTTACTTCTCTAAACTCTAGTTATGAAAAAAAAACCCCCACGAATATTGGCCGTAGAAATGAGCATGACACAAAGTATGCCCAAGATATCCGAACTAGGAACTACTCCAATTCCCGACCTCACGTTTTTTTTAAATTTCCCATCTAAGTAACATTCCCCTTTCATGAAAATATTGATATATAAATTTCAAGCAAATTCCTGCTTATAAATTGAACAGTTGAATTTTGTGTTGTATGGGTATTTTCTATTTGGTGCACTTTTGTATTGCTGTTGAGATTGTCTTTATCTCAAACAATGGTCAAACTGGCAACTGAAAATATACATGCAATTTTGTTTTCTTTAAAGGTACAGTACATTATTCAGAGGCACTTTTGCACATTCAGATTTAGGAATATTAAATATCCATTTACATATAGCCTGCGATGTATCACTGGGTGAGGTGCAACCCCCCCCCCCCCCCCCTTGATCATCCAAAACCGGCCTAACTTTGTAGCATTTTTTGCGCTCTGTCGGATAAAAAATTGTCTCAAGGACATTTCCACTGCAAAAGTGGTGTTTAGGGGGAAAACATGGGGGGGGGGGTTCTCAATCACTGAAAATAGGAAAACAATTATAACTTTTCTATTTTTGATGTTTTTTAAAAATCGAATATTGTGAATACTGTAAAATCATAAATTTTTGTTGGGAATTTAATTTCGTTATTTTCATGGGTAGTTAAAAACAACGAAATTAAATCCATGACGAAAATTTGCTTTGTCTTTGATAGATATAAATATGTAATTGAAATTTTATTGACCGTGTCGTACATTATTGACAGATGTTGACAATATATCTTTCTCAATTTCGCTGTCTGTGTAAAATTCATTTTTGAATGCACAGTATAAACACCCGGAGATATCGGTCCAGGTAGCAATCTTTTGATAAAAGTCTGCATATTTATATTGCATGGCCCGGTATTAGAACACTTGAAATTCAATCAACTAAAATCTATTGTCCATTGGCTATGAAGCAAATCTTTCTAATTACGGTCAAAGCCAAACAAACAATTAAAAGGCCAAACACGTCGCAATACATAAAACATTGCATATCATCCGACAGTGCTCGGACAAGCTATCAAATTAAAAAGAAATGAATAAAGCCAGTCAAAGCTCAGGGTACCCAATTACACAATACGAATTCATTTTCAGATTAGATGTAACAAGATATAAATTAAATTGCAGCTATGAAATGACATTCCTAGCCATTTATAATAAGAAACATCATAATATCAAAGCTGAAAAATATAAATTTAGGCAAAGTTAAAGAGCTAGACTTAGTACTTATTTTCTGCAAATTTAAAGTGTTTTTTTTTGGGGGGGGGGGGGACATAGTATTTTATTTGGTCAATCACTGAAAATAGGAAAACAATTATAACTTTTCTATGGTTGATGTTTTTAAAAATGAAATATTGTGAATATATAGTATTTTCAATGCTGTTTTAGATGAAATAAGTTGCAAGTTCTTATTCCTATTTTTACTGTTTGTTTTGGGGCAAAAAATTCGAATTTATGCCAAAATTCACAGAAATTTAAGGAAATGTTAAGTAATTCCTGCTTCTCAGCTCATCAGTATTGCATATGATCGTTCAATGATGATTAAAAAAACATTTCTAAAGTCTTTTCTTTCAAATTACATATATTTTATATTCTTTTTTTCACTAGAAAAAATATTAGAAGAAGACCAAACATTAGTGTAAGAATTGGGGAATTACATAAGGGAACCGCTAAATCTTCGAAGATTTGTGTACAGTTTCATGTAAAAATAGTTAAATTTCTAAAATATTCAAAATAGACAAAAATGGCAGGTAATACGACACATAATGGTCAATGAATGTGTATTGTAAAAATACATGATTTTGATCAAAATAACAATTAGGAAGCGAAAAAAAAAAAACTTTAACGGTCTGGTAGGGATGAAACTTTAATAGAAGTGGTTTAACTTAAAAAGTCTCTCATGTAAAATGATCCATAAATAAAGTTTGCCTCTAATATCAAGCATATCACTTTCGACAGAATCAATGGCGCATTCGAGATAAAATAATGAGGTCACCTATTTTTCAAACGGTCATCCTGTTATATATTTTAAAAGGTCAAACCCAATGTGGAAATACGATTGGGAACAAAGATAAAGGCAGTCATTCTATAAAGTCCTTTTTTTTGTTTCAGTAAGAAAAAAAATCAAAATATTTCCTTGTAAAAAAGTATACATTATTTCAAAAAACAAAAAGCATATCAGTTTCGTATTTGCTCAAATATTTGCATTCCCATCCATGATAAGTGAAAATAACTAAATATCTTTCAAACGTGCAAGCACTTCCTCATTGTAGACAAATACTTCCTTAAAAGAGAGGAACACATTCACAAAACTCTGTCATAATAACATGTGTTTTCCTTCCCTAACATTCTCCAAAATGCGACATTTTCCATAATATCGTGTATCATGTAATTTGTTAAAATGGATCTTAATGTGTTGCCTTTATGCATTCTGGTATTTGTGATATCTGAAATTGTATGTTATGCACACCAAACTCAATACTCATATGTTTATTCGTGTCCCATCAAGATGAAATCTCGAAAGCAACGAAGTGAGACGCTACATTGTACATGGAAAGGCGATGCTAATGTATATCATTGCTTACCAACACTTGATCATGCTATTATGGAGAGTTGTTATGACAACGTTGCATTAGTAACAATAAGTAAGTTTAACTGCATTTTTGTCTTGAAAACATATTCTTTTAATTAAAGCTGAGCGGTTTTATCGCGGTACCGGTATATTGCGATACGAGGCTTCGCAATATGTACCACGGTATTTGTTTTCAAAAACCGGTTTTCGAAGATATTATGTTTATCTTCATATGTTCATGTTGGTTCTTTGAATATTATGTGCGAACGCGAATTACTACTCAAAATGCATCAATAGTACAATTTTTTGACCAGCAATTTTTAAACAAGACGAAGTGTCCGTACTCTTCTACACAGCCCATGTCAAAGACAGACGTAAATTATCATTCATTTTGGTATACCTATTTGCAAAGACTTAAATTTTATCAGACGGTGCATGTGTTGTTGATATGATTTTCATTTTCATGCATGAACATCGCCGGCGGGTGCGGCTAGCCAAACAAGGATGTTTACTCCCCCTGAGCACCTGGTCCGACTCTTGCTTGTTTGCTTGCTAGGGGTCCATCGATGCTCAATTTAGGGCTCTATTGTCAGTGCTGTAGTGCTGTTGGGATTGTTGTCAGGATCTTCTTTATCTCATTAGCAAGTATCTAGTTCGTGATTGGCAGATTGTTTGAAATTACAATGTCGTTTTGTCTTGAGATTTACATTTGACATTTACGGACGTTCGCCCTCCTCTCATCTATTTAATAAATCATTATATCATGGAAACATTTTCAGATTTTTTTATGCAAATTTGAAGTAGGAAAATGAAAATAATAAGGAATCTCAATGTTATAAAATATTGCAATGTATCGCAATATTTTTCCAAATATTGCAATATATCGCAATACAAATTTCACCGGCATAACTCAGCCCTATTTTTAATATAACAATCGTGTAAACTTCATACGATGCTTTTAAGTTTTGTTGATTTGGGGGTACAACACAGCTGATACGATACATTTAGTCATGAACGTAATTTATATTCAAGTGCGCAGCTTATCTAAAGACATTAAACAATTCATAATGTAGTTTATAAATCTATATATGTGAAAAAACTTGTTCTTAAACATCGGTTGCAACATCGGGAAGGTATAGAGTTAGGGCACCTCCGTATTATTAAGGATTCCGACTTCCGTCGGAATCCTTTCTGTTATTCTATTGTCTTTTCTTTATTCTTATTATTCTTATTATTATTCTTACCCCCAAACGTTCCAGACATTTTACAAAAAGTACCGCAATATATGATAAAGTGGAAAATACTATGTGAAAGCGCATATCAAGATCTCAATTCTAATTTTTTTTCTTGTCCAAAAGTTTACATATGCCCCCGCTAGAGGTCATCAAAGGTCAAATCTTTAAACTCTCATAACTCCTAAAGTAATCGTACCATTTGAACGAAATTTGTTTTATATCGTTCTTTGGAAATATTCAAACTTTTATACGCTTACATGCTCGATGAAATATTTACAGTTTTTGCGCTATTACAAGTTTAAAATGGAATTTTAAATTGGCACAGTGCCAATTTCCTCAGTTTTTGAGATTTTGAGTTGAAACTTGGATGGTAGATTACTTATAGGTTGTCATTTAATTTTGACCTTGTTTCAAGGTCAAATTTTGATTCTCAAGGTCACAACAAA
The DNA here is from genome assembly GCA_028142955.1 of Pinctada fucata. NCBI lineage: Eukaryota > Metazoa > Mollusca > Bivalvia > Pterioida > Pteriidae > Pinctada > Pinctada fucata. Next base: position 47,681,254 of record AP027111.1, on the reverse strand, counting down.
CTTTTGCCTATAGATCAAAGACGGTTTGACCTTAAGAGTTCAAACTTCATACATATATTTGTTGAGCCAAGCCCTTTCACCTTGACCCAATGTCAAATTCTCCTTCTCAATGTCACAACAAACTTTTGCCTGTAAAACAAAGACTGTTTGACGTTGAGAGTTCAAACTTTACACAAATATTCCTTGCATCAAGCCCTCTCACCTTGACCTTGATCAAAGGGCATTTGTTTGATTTCAAGGTCACAACATACTTTGGATGATAAAATACTGAACTTTGATCAGTTTAAGATCAATTTTGATGAGAATAACCTCCAACACTAATCTTTTATCTGTGACATTGGTTCAAGGTCAAATAATCATTCTCAAAGTCATAACAAACATTTACTCCTGTAGAATTCATATTTCTGGTCCTATATTATTTATTCTTCACACAAGTAGTCCTTCTTATTTGAACTTAACATAGTCCAAGAAAGATAACTCTTTCATTCTTGTTCTCTGTTTCCTTTTTTTCTTACATGTTGTTGTCATTTTTCTATTTATAGAAATTTTCTCATTGCCAAATAATTGTGCAATTCTGTTTTGAGATAGTAATTCTAAAGGATTTAAAATTCATAAATCATGGAGTCTAAAGCTTTTGTAAACATGGAAGGTATTTATTACCTTTTTCTTCTGTTTTGTTGATAAATAAATAAGAGTCCCAAGTTAGACATAAACTCTTTTGATTTATTTGCTGAAGTGAATAAGGTACTAAAGCAATTATTCTTTTTTCCATCTTCTTTATTCGGATTTTAACAATTCAGTTCCGAGGATTGTCTAATAAAGGAGGAATCCGTCTGTTGCTTGCAACAGTAGCCATCTAGTTTGTAGTCTTCTTAGCATACTTGTATACTTAGCATACTTGCCAGCCTCTTATAAAACAAAGCAGCCATCTTTGTGAAGCCTTACAAGTCCTTTAATCGGTATATACATGAACTACTGAACACCTCTTATATTAAACGAGTTAGACAAAGTAAAGCTTTTTGGGCTTCATCATCGGGCAAATTTTGCCTTCAGGTTAATCAAATCATACGTTGCCGTCATTCCCAGTCAATAATTGCATATCATTTACGAACCTAACATTAATTTTATCTTACTTCAGAATGATATATACCACCATTACATGACATGCGTAGCTGCAATTCCTATGATATAGTAAATACATATACAATAAGTTGTATCATGACCATACCCAAAGGGAGAACCAACATTCTTTGGTAACAGTATATCATTTTTTTTATCGTTTTGCCTGTCTTGATGACTTTGGCTGGGGGCATAAGAAATGGGGATTTTTCTGTCCGAAGCGCATGTATGGTGCGTTGAGATTGGTTTTGGGGTTTTCTTTGAGAGAGTGGAGAGTTAGAGCACATTTGTATTATTGGTACATGTCTGCTTGGTGCACAGAATACGAAAATATTCTTTTTAGACAATTACAATTCTGGTTGCCATAGAAGCGAGTTCTGTCAATTTGTAGCATTAAAACAATGCCATTGTCCAACCAAATTGGTATTGACAAATTTAATCTTTAACCCTTTTTTTAATTCAGAAAATTGAAAAAGCTTTTTTTTCCAACAGTCGCACCATAGCCTTAATTCGGAAGGTTTCCAACTATTTTCCTTCTTGAAGAAATTGGAATTTCTAACGCATTTTAATGCACCAAACACGTGTTCTGAACAGAGGATCCTTATCAGTGCGCCCTTAAGATAATTTAAGACGAAATATGTCAAGATATTGAATATAATAGGCATGACTTCGGTACATTTTGGACATAATAACTTTCTTAATATTTGATCATATTACTTTGTTTTGATTGATGATCACTAACGAGGGTAAAGTACCCGAAAGGAGCATGTCTGGTCCATCCTGCAAATGTTATCTGTTCTTAAATCATGCTTTTGAATTTGAAGACTTGTAACTTTTGTATCACTTGGTGAATGTCACTGCTGGTGGACAAGGTTCCGCCGTCACGAACGTCCCTCAACTCTTTCCTCAACCTCAAATCTGAGTTTTTCCCTTAAATTCCCATTTTCTCACTCAAGGCGCCGTCACCACTCAAATTTGAGTTTTCCTAAAGACCGATATTTGAGGAAAATACTCAATTATTTGAGGAAGCTTCGTAGCACCCTAATCTTCTCCCTCAAGTACATACAAAATTTTGAATTCCATGTAAGATGATAAGAAAGGACAACCATAATTATTCTATGTTGAATTATACAAAATAACTCCGAATGAAACGTTTGTTGACCTAATCAAGTTGCCGCGCCTCAACTTTCAATTTTCTTCGTTGTCATTTGTTACACGAATAGACATCTCCAAGGCTATAATTTTTCTAAATTTTCTAAAAATAATGTAGTTTGTTTATTACACCAAACAAAATCCAGGGAGGCGAAAGGGAGGGCTAATTGCCCTTGGGTATGTATGTAATTTAAATAAATTACAAAAACACTGAATGTGGAAAATTTGGCGATCAAAAAGAAAAAAAAAGGGGGGGGGGGTCAGCCGGTATTGGGACTCTCTCCCGCTACTACTCGGACATAGAGCTTATTCAAAAAGGTACCTATATATGTAGTCTGAAAGGAAACCTCCTTTTAGGAATAATAGTACTCAGAAAAAGTTGCTTTGGAAAGGAAATATTTCTGTTGCCAAACAAGGGTTTTTCAAGTTCATTTTGCATTTCAATCAATTACAAATTAGGTCGTAGCTTTGATCAAAATACAAAGATACATACAAGAACCAATCGCGGAACTATAGAGAGGGGTGTGTTAGGGACCCCTCCCTGGAATTGCAAAATCATCCTTATTCTTACCCTTCTTTCAAAATCAAATGCTGGATCCCCCTTCCATTCCTCATCGGTCTTGACTCTCCTAAAAAAGTCTAAATTCGCCTATGAAAATTATGAAGTGTACATACATTAATGTACACATGTACATACTTGTTAGAATAGGTCGTTCTCAGATGCTTATAACATTTTGTATAGTGTACGTTTGGGGACTTTGCTTCTGTAGTAAATATTTCATTGTTATAATATGTTTTAAATTTCCGTATTAAATCGATTATCAAAATCATAATCGCTTATGGTAATTGGAGGGGTCTGGCGACGATGTCCCCGACGTCGGCGATAATCGGCACAGCACTAGGTTGAAAAAAAAACGGAAACCGATGTTAATTTATCGGAAACAGACATTTTCAAAACAATTGCAACAAGTTATATACGAAAACGCGTGAAAAACTGCATATTATTGACAGCGGATAGTAAAAATTTAATAACATGATTAATTAAGAATAATTATATATATTTTTTAATACTTTGACGTTGCACTAAGAAACCCGCGAAATCGCATTTCGAAAATTTAACCCTCAACTTTGAGTTGAGCGAAATATCTTCAATAACTAAGCTGGCCCTGAAAATGAATGGTGACGGTGATTTGAGGGACCATCAGTCGATTTGATAGAAAATCAATTTTGGTGACGGCGGGGCTAGGAGTCCCCTAGGGTATATGTGGCCCAGTATAATTAATTTAGGTTGATCGTTTCTTCAAATCATTTGTAAATTTCTGTTATCAAAATAACTTGAAATTTCTATCCCATCCATCCTGCTACGTCATTATGTGCCTTTGAGTAAACAACGTATCGCACTAGATTAAATTTACTTTATGATTTCTGGGGGTTTTGCATCTGTACATTTTCACAAAAGAACTTGGAGTTGAATATCTTTCATCTTGTTATATATTTCACAATGCTTAATAGCAACTTTGAAGGTTATATTGCGTATGACCAAAGCGAATCAACGAAAGAAAAGCTTCATGACATAGGATAAATTGTTTTCCAATTGTGGCTCAACTGTACTCAAGTGAAGTGTATATAAGTGACGGTAATGTATATACTGTAATAATACGGAAGGGCTCCAACTGTATACCTTCTTGGAGAAATTTCAAAAATTATGCACCAGACACGTATTTCGGATATCAAATTTATCATACTGTACTGCTACTTATACAGTCACGTACTTCGGATATTAAATTTACCATACTTATATCTATTAGATTTACCATACTTATACTGCATACCTAAAATCCATAAGTATCCGCACAAACAACATTTCATTGCTGGTTTCTCAAATATTTCTAGAAAAAGCTCTATCGATCTATAACACCAACGTTTTAACTGAATCAAATCTGGATTTCAAAAATATTGTTCCATTGTTTATACTAGTAGCGGTATCAACCAGATGTGGATTTTAAAGAATTCGAAGGAACTTTTAAAACATCTGAATTCCAATTATTTTAGTAGAGTCCATTCGATCAAAGCCTTTGATTTTTTGACACTTTACACTACAATCCCATATTCAAAATTGAAAGAAACACTTGCAAAAATTATAAGTAATGCATTTACAAGCAAGACCGGCAATCGCAAAAACAAATTTATTGTTGTTAACTACGACAAAACCTACTTTGTAAAAGACAAGTCGGATTCTGAAAATCAGTACACTGAAACAGATATTATTCAGATGTTAAACATTGTTAAACTTCCTAATTGACAACTTTTTTCTGATGTTTGGAGGAAAGGTCTTCCAGCAAATTGTCGCCATTCCAATGGGAACCAACTTTGCCCCATTCCTTGCCGACATTTTTCTTTACTCGTACGAAGCTGGATTCATTCAATCTTTGGTCTCTGAAGGAAAAAAAACTTAGCTTCTGACTTCACATTCTCTTACAGGATACATAGACGATGTGTTGTCCATCAATAATCCAAAATTCGCGGATTACCTCAAGCGAATCTATCCGTCGGAGTTTGAAGTCATAGAAACTACAAATATAAATATTTCAGCATTCTATTTGGACATAATGTTGTCCTTCGACACTGATGGTCACAAGAACACCTCACTTTATGACAAACATGACGACTAAAATTTTCCTTTCCTTTTCTGAGTAGCAACATCCCTTCATCGCCTGCTTATGTCGTGTTCATATCTCAGTTGATACGCTATGCCAGAGCAAGTACCAAATAAACCAATTTTATTCTGAGAGCTAGGCGTCTTTTATATAAGCTTCTCAATCAGGGAAATGTTTGTGGCTGACTAACATCGTCACTGAAGAAGTACTACGGTCGATATAGGGTAACTCGTCATACACTATGATGTCCCACTCTCCAGAATGGTGGATGATATTATGTCATGGACCATTATAACCATCCAACCAAAGATTGTAATCTTTATCTTGCGAAATGGAAGTAAACGGATATGACAATTCTACCGAATTGAAACGACGGGTGTTGCATGCAAGCAGGAGATGCTTACTCTTCCTGGGCACCTGGTCTCACGTCCATATCGGAAAGTTAGCTTCTTTTCATGTGGTGGAGTGTTTGTCTGTTTGCTTTTGTTCCTGTTTTATTTTAGAATCTAAATGTGTGCATTTACGTAACAGAGAATGCAGAATATACAAATAAAATATATGTGCAAAATGGTGCTACTTGTCTGATCTAGTGATTTTGTGACTTGAAGTTGATATAACGGTGTTTTGCAACGAAGGCTGTTGCCGAGTGATTTTTTCTAAATTTTGTTAGAAATATTTCTCTGAAAAGTAGGAAGATTCAGTATTTTTTTCATATTGGTTATATTTTCATGATATAATATCACTTTTAGAAAATCAACCTGAAAATATTACGACGCCATAATAGAAGTTTCTTGTTACAAATGAAGTGATCAACTTTCCTGTATCATTTTCTTCTAAGGATCAATTCTTATTATCAACATCATTATGATAGACTAGCATTTATTATCTGATATTCATGTTCCATTGAATGTGTTTTTTAAATCATATAACATAGATTTCAATATAATTTGTTCACGTTGAAATGGTTGCATAGGATGTACATTAAAAAGTTTCATTTTTATTTGTCTAATGCTTGATTTTAAACACCGAATATGATCTTTTTTCTAATGCAATAATTTTGAAAAATAAACTATTTATTTTAATTCCCTGTTTCAATTAGGCTTCTCTGTCAGGGCGTTTCTAATTTTTCAGAGCGCCGTTGGAGCGCAGAAAAAGTTTTTTTTTTTTTTTTTCGCTTATTCTGTCACGCAACAACCGCATTTGCACGACGCTCTAATTCTGATACTAGTATACCTTATTTTACAATGAAATGAACGCAGTAGACGCCATGTAGACGTAGATTCTCCCTGATTGAGAAGCTTATATAAAAGAAGCAGAAGCGCTGTAACAAGCAATGACAAAGCAATCACACAGAACGCTGCATGGTCGCCGAGAAAGAGTGATATACTCATAGTGTAGTCTCAAACGTATCTTCCTTGCGATTTCACCGCGATCTGTCAGTTATGTCTTGCATGTAGGAAACCTCACTACATGACAAATTGACTTCACTGTGCTGTATGTTACAACGGTGTTATTTCGGCCCTGCTCGCGCTTCAACGGAGTTCTTTCGTTTTCGAGATCACCGAATGAGGGCCATCCCATAGTGAATAACATTTAAGCAAATTGCAGCCCATCGAGCCACTCGAATCAAATGAATTCTGAATCCTCCGTAGTCTTTCTTGATTTTTACTATGGGTATTACCTGCTACGGATATTTCAAACAAATGCATAAATGATCGGATGCCCTATCATGTTGAAAGAGAAAGAACATCAAAAGGGTGGGTGCGGAAACCTGCTATTTCGGCCCTATTTTCAAATTTGATCATATATCTATAATGCTAGGTTTATACTTAGCTACGATGCCCTACGATGTCTACGACTGAGCAAAATCGTGGAGCTCCACGATTCTATAAATAAATTTGGTCTTCGCACGCTCTCCGACGCTCCATCACGCTCTGAAACGCGCTGTAGCGATTTGTTACGATTGTAGATAAGATCTGTTACGATTTGCATCCCGTTCTCTCAAGCTTTGTTACGTTCCCATACGATTACCAAGATGAGGTATGACGCTTTGCCACGCTCTATCACGGTTCCCTACGCTTATCAAGTTTTGTTGCGATCTGTTACGATGAAGGACTACGATTTGCCGCGATCTAACAAGATTTGATATGAAACATACAACCAGTTTCAATACCACTTGCAATATCCGAACAAGATTAAGCTAAATATCCAGGAGATTAATATTTTTTATCGCAAAACGCAGGAAATGGCATTGATGAACCTTATTTGACCTGTCTTTTTTTCGATTATTAAAGTTAACATTTTTTCTTGAGCAGTTCAAATCTTTGATTGCGTGTATATATTTAACTTGTTCGAAGACAAATTATGCAGCACCTCACTGATGATCAATACTTCTTTTCTCAGTCTTCTTCATATGTTAGAAGTTGTTGCGGATGTTAGAAACACTTGTAATCCATCAAAAACGGGTTGTTTTATAATTATTTTCATTATAGGAATATTGGAATCGCAACGAATCTTGTAGATCGTGGACTGAATCGTGGAAACCGTAACAAATCGTCAAAGAGCGTGAGTGAAATCGTACTGGATCGTAGGAGAACGTGTTTCACCAAGATCTCCTACGATCGCATATTACGATCTGTTGCGCTTTGTCAAGATCTGTTACGCTCTACTACGCTCCATCACGTTCACTACGCTACACTACGCTCTCTCACGATGTGAGGATCAATCGGGACAATCGTAGCAAATTTTTTGAGAATCAAAAATTTCGCCACGATCTCTGCGATCTCCTACGATCATCACGATTCCACCACGCTCTCTTACGATCGTCACGATTCAACTCCACGCTCTCCTACGATCTCTACGATTTACCTCAATCGGGGCAATAGGGGCGATCGTGGCTAAGTGTAAACCTAGCATTACAGTCTTTACGATTCACCTCAATCGGGGCAATCGGGGCAATCGGGGAGATCGTGGCTAAGTGTAAACCTAGCATAATATCGTAGTTTATAAAAGGACAAATGTATGGTGAATCCAAACCAGGAAAGCCTGTTTTGATTTAGCAGTTTTATACTGAATACTGCGTCGCCCAAAACTTCTAAAAACATTGAAATAATTGAAAATATCAATAAATGAGCGAAATTGCGATAGAAATTTATAAAATCAAGTAGTGCTCCATTTAGTGCCCGGGAATTTTGTTGTATTAATAGATGGATTTCTGATCAGCCTTTTTATTTGCATAATAAATTCCGTGGGCGAGGCCTGGGTAATAGATTAATTTTGAAGATTTTGTCTGCAAAAAACGTAGATTTTCCTTTGTTTTGCGTCATTCAGGGCAAATGACGTCAGAATATGACGTTATTCATCACGTAACAGACGTTACGAGGGCTCAAAATTATGACGTCGTATTTTCTCAAACATTCAGCATTGCAAAAAGTGATAATTCATTATTCGTTTATCAAAAGCATTTTTCATCGAAATTATAGGACCGATATGAAGGGTTAGCGCATCTACTCCTTTGCCATTGATATCTTTGATTTCAGATGGGTGTCCATACTTTACAATTGAGGAAGGTGCAATACAGATAAGTCAGCGTAAATGCGATGGATATTATACGGGTTGCCTCAATAAAGAAACAGGCAATGTGTTTTACTCAGTGGACGCGTATAAGTGTAAGTCAAATATGTTTGATATATATATTTTTAATTATAGGAGAAGTAATGTATGATAAAGTAAAAGACAAATACTTACTTGATATAAATTAAACAGTTTTTGCATTCCTAATCGTTATTATCAAAAGGAATTGACGATATAAATATCAGAATGAAGGAATTTGTAACAAGTAAAATAATGTTTCATTTCAGCCCCGCATTGTCTTGTACTACCTGGATATATGTGAGTAGAATTATAGATTTTCAAACTTTGGTGTATTGTTCATTGTCATAATGTTCAATTTTGTAAATCTCCTCAATTCAACATTTAATAGTATCTGCTCAATCATGCAAAAAGAAAAGGAAACAGAAAACAAAGTAGCAAATGTGTATGTCCCTTACATTTGAAATCATATCAAGACCATTCCCTGTCATGCATTTAAAATTTCCATTTAGCAGTTTTGAATACTATTATGCTCATCAATTGGATGGTTTATGCTTAGTAATGCTCAATTTCTATTGCACTGTTGTGAAAAGAGATAAATTATATTGTTGTATATTTTGTTGTGTTTGGAGGAAAGGTCTTCCAGCAAATTAATTTTCGGAATATCATGGGGGGACATTTGTGACCCCCCCCCCTCCTTGCCGATATTTTTCTTTACTAGTGCAAAGCTGAAATCATTCAATGTTTGGTCTCTGAAGGGAAAAGTCACTCAGCTTCTGACTTCAACATCGAATACAGATACATAGACGATGTGCTTTCCGTCAATAATCCATAATTCGCAGATTACCTCAGCAGAATCTATCCTTCGGAGCTTGAAGTCAAAGAAACTACAGAGACAAATAATTAAGCGTCCTATTTTGTTCCCCTACGACATTGATGGTCACATGAACACCTCACTCTATAACAAACGTGACGACTTCAATTTCAGCATCACAAACTTTCCTTTTCTGAAAAGAAGGGAGGAGATCTCCAACAAGACCCCGTTGCAGCATCAACAGTAAAACACCAAAGCAACCGATGCAAAAACACAAAAGACGAGTACAGCACGAGACGGAAAAGAGACACACGACATGTAAACATCAAACACAAAAGACTACACATAAACCGACGAGACCAATGGGTAACCGGTGCCGACTTTGGACGGCCATCTGTCACGCAAGTAGCAAATGGTGTGGTTATCCTGGATTACTTGCGCACAACCCTCTCACTTCTCCAATTACCCGGAGGTCTCGAAGAACGTACAATTGTGGTGTAAAACAACCTTCTCACTGTAAGATGACATCACACAAACAAGACCGCGAAACGCAGAGGCCCCATAGACACAGATGAATATGTAAATGGATATAAAAAGAGGGCATGTGTAATACAGTCCGTGCTCTGTCGGCTGTAGCGAGCTCATGTATGTAATCACCCGAGGAGTCCGACCGACATTCAGAGAGGACAGGTGGTCGGGGCCCTGTATGGTCATCTGACACTGAGGAGGTTGTTTAACACCAAAATTGTACGTTCTTCGAGACCTCTGGGTAATCGGAAAAGTGGGAGGGATGTGCGCACGTAATCCAGGATAACCACACCTTCTGCTATTTCCGTGGCAGATGACCGTCCTAAAGCGGCACAGGTCCTAAGTCGGCTACGGTTGCCCATTGGTCTCGTTGGTTTATGTGTAGTCCTTTGTGTTTGATGTTTCTGTGTTGTGCGTTAATGTTCTCTGTCCCTTATTCGTCTCTTTCTGTGCTTGTCTGCTTTGTGTATTTGCATTGGGTGTTTTGGGGTTTTGCTGTGGGTGATGCAACCCGTTGATGTTGGAGATCCCCTCCTTTATTTGATACTCTATGCCAGAGCACGTACCAAATATAGATTTTATTCTGAGAGCTAGGCGTCTTTCAGATAAGCTTCTAAGTCAGAGATTCGTTTGTTACTGACTAACCTCGTCACTGAGGACGTTCTACGGTCGATATGGGGAACTCGTCATACATTGTGATATCCCACTCTCCAGAATGATGAATGATATTCTGTCATGACCATTTGAACCATCTAACCAAAGTTTATACTCTATATATTCCGAAATTGAAGCAACCGGACTCGACAATTCTACCGAATTGAAACGGCGGGTGTTGCATGCAAGCAGGAGATACTGACTCTTCCCTGGCACCTGGTCTCACTCCCACATCGGGAGTTCCCTTCTTTTCATGTGGTGGAGGTTTTTGCATGTTTGCTTTGGTTCCTGGTTTATCCTGATTTTGTATGCCTTCTTTATGATTTTTCTGAATTATCCACTTTGTACTGTATAGAGGGATATGGTCATTATCCAAATTTTTCACCTATATGTTTCGTCATTTGATATTTTTTGGACATAGTGGTCATAGTCTTTGGTCATATTCCACATCTGTACCACAAATAAAGGGCACATGTAGCCAAGTCCGATCAACTTTTGTATGCATTCAAATATTTCTATCTAAGAACTTTTCTCAAAATTTCTGAAAAGTGGGTCCTGTAGCATCACATCCCACCCATCCTGCTCGTCATCCCATATTTTTTTTTTACATAACTTCCACATTCCTTCGCCATATTTCTTTGTTTAGATTGTGGATTGAGGATCACTGACGAGGATTTAGTATATCAAATTTCTGGTCCATGCTGCAAATTTATCTGTCCTTAAATGATGCTATCAATTTGAATAGGTAACATTCTGATATGTTTTGAGTTATGTTCCGCGTTAATTCTTTCAGATGTGATTGACGATATAATCATTAAAGTTGTCTTATTTAATTCAATAATGGTATAAAGATATTTACTAGGATTTCCTCATTTGTCTAACTTAAACTTTTTCGACAAAACTCTTTATGGCCGATGTTGCCTGGTTTCAACTTCTAATTTTTGTCCTCTTGTTACACAAAAGAAGGAATATAATTTATTGAGTTTTATCAGGGTTTTGATAATGTTTCAATATTGGAGCCGATCAGTTTTTCTCAGTTATTCATAAACTTAAAATTCGACGAACAAGTAGTACTTTGGATCCAAAAGAAAATCCCCAATTACGGAAAAAAAACAAACCCAAACCATTCTTTATGTATGATACAGGGTATAAACCAACACATTTTCAGGCGTAAAGTATATGTACCAGCTTTAAACTACACCAAGTGATTTTACACAACTGCTTTGTGGATCTTGCTATTCTAAAACCACTCTAAAAAAAACGAACTAACATATCCTTTTTAGACAGTTTTGGTTGTATTGCCTTGTAATCAGGAAATATATTCATTTACAGATGTTGCACTTATCGAAAGGGTAAAAATATAGGTTTACTCTTTTCTTCAATTCTTCATACATCCACCTAAATATTAAAACAAAATGTTTATCATAAGGAATGGTTATCCCCTCAGGTTTAGAATAATGACTCAAATTTATTGAAGAGGAATCTACAAAAATATTTCGAATCATGCACTGAAAACCTTTGAAACTAAGTGAACGACATCCTAGACCGCAAGCACAGATACCACTCCAAGCTCCCAAGTGGAGCTCCCTTCTGAAAGCAATCTCTCCCATATGATCTATTACGGATTTTAAAAAAGGGATATTTATGAGTCTGCGATTTCTACGCGAGCCTAATACATGTACCTGTCGATATGAAAAATAGTGCGCGATGAAAATTTATATTTGTCATAATAATTTGAGATTGTTTTTTGTTAAAACCAACCTAATGTAATAATAGTATTATGAAATAAACGACACTTATGTGTCCAATATGTAAGAATATATCTTGAAATTCCACTTTCATTCTTTCAACATACACAAGGCAAGGAAAGTAACTCAGTTCATGTACGTTTATACAATGTACAACGTCTGTCGGTGTTATTAGGGATTTTTTTATGACTTGATCAAATAGTTTTTCATTCAAGTTCCATTCACCTTCGATATTTTTTTTTTCATATTAGTTTAGTTTAAATAATATTTGATTCAAAAGATTTGAAAAGGATTGGACAACAGGCAAATCCTATTTAAGTCTTCTCCAGACTTTTTGTGTCGCCTGCGAAGCATAGCGTCACTTAGGGATCACTTTGTCCGTTGTCCGCCTGTACGTCCGTCTGTCAGTCCGTCTGTCTGTCTGTCACACTTTGGGTGTCACAGCCCATAACAGTTATTTTTGATTGGTAAGTGATAGGGATTTGATATTTCACATGTGTATTTCCTGTGACAAGACCTTTCTACACATACCATAATTTTTGACCTGACCTAAATATTTGACCTACTTTAAAAAAAGAATGGATATATTTTTGATTGGTAAATGTTAGAACTTTGATATTTCACATGTGCAATCTTTGTGGCAAAACCTTTTTATAAATGCCATAATTTTTTACCTTGTGACATTGACCTAGATATTTGACCTACTTTTGGAAAAAAAGATTAGATTAACTATATCATTTGATTGGTAAGTGATAGGGCTTTAATATTTTACATGTGTATTTCTTATAACAACGCCTTTCTACACATACCATAATTTTGGACCTATTGACCTTCATCTACATATTTGACATACTTTTCAAAAAAATTAAGATTGTACATATCTGTTGATTGGTAAGTGATAGGGGTTTGGTATTTCACATGTGTATTCCTTGTGACAAGACCTTTCTACACAGACCATACTATTTGACCTTGTGACCTTGACCTAGATATTTGACCTACTTTTCAAGAAAAGTCAAATTGGCTATTCTATCTTTTGATCGGTAGGTGATAGGGCTTTGATATTTCACATGTATTTTTCTTGTAACAATGCCTTTCTAAACATACCATAATTTTTTACCTTTTGACCTTGACCTAACTATTTGAAATTAAGGTTGTATATATCTTTTTATTGGTAAGTGATAGGTATTTAATATTTCTTATGATGATACCTTTTCGTTACCAATTTTTGCATAGTGACCTTGGCCTAGATGATTGACACTCTTTTCTGAAAATTTGAGATTGACCATATCTATTAATTTGTAATTAAGAGGTCTGATATTTCATATGGATTTCATTTGACAAAACTTTTCTACTTTTACCAATAATTTTTATCTACTTTTTAGAATAATAATCAAGCCGCTTCGCAGGCGACACAAGCATTCCTTGGATTGCTATTTTCCATATCAGTTTATGACTTTCATTTAAAGAATAAGTTTTCAATCTTTTGAAATCCCCATATCCTAGAGTATATATATAGAAGTTCTAACATTGGTTTTAATGTTACCGATCGCTTGTAGAAGTTTGATACCAATTTAGATATTGAAATTATGAATATTGATCTAACTTTACTATGAAATATCTTTTAAAAATTTAATTTCCATTAACAACATGTTGTTAAACATCAAATTATGGAACTTGGATCAAATTGAGAAGTTGAGATACTGAAGAACTTATACTAATCAAATTCCCCCGAGCTTTGAAATTCTTGCCTTAGCTAGATAAATTAACAATAAATATTTCCTATCCAAATACATTATGACTGACTAAGTATGATTTTATATGAAAGTGCACTATCATGGTAAATGTCAATGAATTCTTCTCCAAAAAATATGTCAAATGACATGTACTATTTTTTTCGACTCAAATCAAAATTACTTTTCAATTCACCATTTAGATGTGTGACTCGTGAAATTGGTAACAAGAAATAATTCTTTCGCAAGCTCGATTGTAGTTAGATGTATGGCATGACATTGAATCTTTTTCAAAAAGTAAAATAGAATAAAAAAATAAGAAGGAAAATTAAAAGAAAAAAAAGGAAAAATTGGATGGACTGTCCAATGCGCGGGTTTAGATGGAGTCGAGTTGTTAAGAACCGAAACCACCACCACCACATTTCTCCCCACCCTGGACCTCTCCTTTTGAAATTCAAACAAAATTTTTATTTTCCCGTCGGTTAGCGGCATGTATATCGTCGTTATCCATGCTTGTAGAAATCCTGTGAACCAATCAGAATGCTTGAAACAAACAGACTGAAATCGAACTAGAATATCTGTTTATCTTTAATGAGTACAATATCCGGATTCATTGTTATTAAATTGTACGTAAGCACTGAAGTGTATTTAAAAATAAAGAAACTTTGGGAGTGGATATCAATGTGTTCCACACCAACATTTTTGGTAGACTTTTTTTTAATTTCATGTTTACTCTATTATGTTAAAACATGGAGAGGGCGCAAATAATGTTTTTAGAACTTATGCCCAATTCAATTTTCTTATTGAAAATAAAATATGTTTAAACTAATTTAAACTGTGTTAAAACACATAAAACACAAAACGGCTGTGTTCCAATTACAGACAATACAACTTTATTTTGTACAAGATACATGGTACTATGTGACACACGCATGTTAGGATAGGATACATGAACGAACACGATAGACCTGATATACGATAGGATATGAAAGGATACGATACGATGAACGTTACACGATACGAAAGGATACACGTTACACTACACACTACGCACGACACGATAGAATAAACGTTAAATAATGTATATTAGGTTGCATCATACGATGCCTAAAAACGATAAAGTAAACAATTCAACTTGTACGATACCATATGATGCAAAATGTGTGTACGTTTATTATTAATATTTGTATTAAAATAAATAGTATTGTATTAGTAAACAAAAAAAAAAAACACACACACAATTGTTTCGTTTATCAAATCCGTGACTTGGTATCTATTACTTTCGTTTACTCTACCCAAGTCACCATAAAATGAAAATGAAACATGACCTGAATGGCAGGGCATATTACAAATCAAGCTATACGAATTGACTGTATGTAAGTAAAACAAAATAAATGTAAGTTAATTGATGTGTATGTATCTAGTAGTACTGATGTAACTTATTATATGCATGTTGACCAGGTTATTTGAAGGCATCGATCGGTCAAGTTTTTTTTACCGGCGTTTCTAAACCTACCTTTAAATTTGAAGACGTTTACATTTATATCACTTGGTGGGTGTCACTGCTGGTGGACCAGGAGTCCCCGAGGGCACATGTAGCCAAGTTCGATCAATTTCGGTTGATCGTTTCTTCAACGCAATCTAAATTTCTGTTATCAAAATTTCTTGAAATTTCTAAAAAGTGGGCCCTGTAGCATCATATCCCACCCATCCTGCTACGTCTTTCGGTACCTTTTTTCGACATAGTAACTTTCATACTTTTTGGCATATTACATTGTTTAGATTTAGGATTAAGGATCACTGATGAGGGTTAAGTACCCGAAACGTGCATGTCTGGTCCACGTTGCCAATTTATCTGTTTTTAAATGATGCTATTCAATTTGAAGACGTTTACATTTATATCACTTGGTGGGTGTCACTGCTGGTGGACCAGGAGTCCCCGAGGGCACATGTAGCCAAGTTCGATCAATTTCGGTTGATCGTTTCTTCAACGCAATCTAAATTTCTGTTATCAAAATTTCTTGAAATTTCTAAAAAGTGGGTCCTGTAGCATCATATCCCACCCATCCTGCTACGTCTTTCGGTACCCTTTTTCGACATAGTAACTTTCATACTTTTTGGCATATTACATTGTTTAGATTTAGGATTAAGGATCACTGATGAGGGTTAAGTACCCGAAACGTGCATGTCTGGTCCACGTTGCCAATTTATCTGTTTTTAAATGATGCTATTCAATTTGAAGACGTTTACATTTATATCACTTGGTGGGTGTCACTGCTGGTGGACCAGGAGTCCTCGAGGGCACATGTAGCCAAGTTCGATCAGTTTCGGTTGATCGTTTCTTCAACGCAATCTAAATTTCTGTTATCAAAATTTCTTGAAATTTCTAAAAAGTGGGTCCTGTAGCATCATATCCCACCCATCCTGCTACGTCTTTCGGTACCCTTTTTCGACATAGTAACTTTCATACTTTTTGGCATATTACATTGTTTAGATTTAGGATTAAGGATCACTGATGAGGGTTAAGTACCCGAAACGTGCATGTCTGGTCCACGTTGCCAATTTATCTGTTTTTAAATGATGCTATTCAATTTGAAGACGTTTACATTTATATCACTTGGTGGGTGTCACTGCTGGTGGACCAGGAGTCCCCGAGGGCACATGTAGCCAAGTTCGATCAATTTCGGTTGATCGTTTCTTCAACGCAATCTAAATTTCTGTTATCAAAATTTCTTGAAATTTCTAAAAAGTGGGTCCTGTAGCATCATATCCCACCCATCCTGCTACGTCTTTCGGTACCCTTTTTCGACATAGTAACTTTCATACTTTTTGGCATATTACATTGTTTAGATTTAGGATTAAGGATCACTGATGAGGGTTAAGTACCCAAAACGTGCATGTCTGGTCCACGTTGCCAATTTATCTGTTTTTAAATGATGCTATTCAATTTGAAGACGTTTACATTTAAGTTGTTTATCCCCCATTACAGTAAAATTAAGTATAATAAGTATATTATGTTTGTATAGAGTATAAGAGTAATTGAATTTTTTTCTATTCAAATGAAAGATATACCTTCAAATAATCTAAAATGTACAAAATATTTGTATGGTACAGGGCATCTTTAAGGTATAATACTTAAACAAAGTTAGGCACTTTCAGTCAAAATACTATTTTGCCAAAATTAAGTTTAAATCAACAGAAGACTGAATAAAAATACATTTAAGAACAAGTACGCTAGCTTGACAATTATAGACACATAGTTTTAGCAGCTAAAGACGACACAGCTATAACATTTTGAGAAATAGCAACGGAATAGTGAAAAGATGTCACAATATACGGGCTAATATTGGCGTACAAATATTGCGGAGACTATGTTCATATGCTCTGTATCTAAAAAAAAGAACCCCTGCTTGGTACATGGACCTTTTTCATCATTGATATGTTTTGAGAGTGAAACAAATTATAAGTATACAAAATTTGAAGAGGCTTCGACCATTACTTTTAAGGTTACTGCAAATTAAAACACAAAAAAACTATATTTCAGCCAAAATGTAGCAAAAACCCCATTATAACAAACATAATTGTTGTAAAATTCAGAGTTTTTATAATTCAAACATGATTTGATAAACATGTTATTTTCAGCTTCTGCAAACAAAGCAGGAAATGCTACGTTTTCATCATATATTTTTGAAATTAGTGATGACGTCACACGATACTCTAACCACCTTAAAAGAAAATGAATTAAATCAATGTTTCGTCTAATTACTACATTGTTAAACTTTGTTCATTCAATGGGATACAAAACTGATTTATTTCGTGGCTTTTTGTGTAAAAGACCGCTAGCTAACAAGAAAGGACGACAGATTGAAGAAAACCGAGGGTTATCTTTGTTCATTTCAATTCTCTGTACGACGTTGATTTTTTAAGCAACCAAGTGCTTTTAGTTTCATTTTTTCCTATGGATGTGTATTTCGCTGCGATGTGCTGTTTGTTTCAATTGATTTCAAGTGTATGCCTGCAACTAAGTAACGTTGTGGCTATTGTCAGTATTGAATACAAAATGTAACAAAGAGAACACGAAGTATATTGGGACGGCTTTCGGAATTTAGTAGCTGTCTAACAACTGTTCTAAATTTCGTTAAAATTCGTATATTATTTAATGTTTTCTGAAATAAGCAATATCCTCCTACTTTGATCTATTCCGCACCTCTAATGTAAAGACGAAAGAGCATCAGACAAGCATCATCAAGAGACATCAGACAAATGATCTTAAAGGTATAGGGGTGTAATTACACAATCGTGGAAAAGCAAGAATTTATATACTTCAATATTTGACATATTATAGATATTCCACATTTTTTTAGTTTCATCCAACTCACTATGAAAATGTTTGATCACTAATATTGAAGAAGTCGTCCGTCTTCGTCTAACTTCATGGTATTTAATTTTTCTGATTTTAAGATAACCGGAAGTAGAGTATTATACCCCTTAATACCTTAAGTGTGTTACACAGTTATTGCGCATGAAGTACGCATGATCTACGTATAACATTTAAAGCAAAGGATGGGATCTCGATCAACACCAGGCTGCAGCAACCACAGCAAAACCCTAAAACATCCAATGCAAAAGCACAGAGCAGACAAGCACAGGAATAGACGCAGAAAGAGACAAGGAATGTCAACAACATAGAAACATCAAACACAAAGGACTACACATAAACCAATGGGCAACCGTTGCCGACTTAGGACCGCCATCTGCAACGGAAATAACAGAAGGTGTGGTTATCCTTGATTACGTGCGCACAACCCTTCCACTTTTCCGATAACCCAGAGATATCGAAGAACGTACAATTGTGGTGTAAAATAACCTCCTCACTGTCAGATGAC
Organism: Pinctada fucata; assembly: GCA_028142955.1. NCBI lineage: Eukaryota > Metazoa > Mollusca > Bivalvia > Pterioida > Pteriidae > Pinctada > Pinctada fucata. The sequence goes on along the minus strand of AP027111.1, from coordinate 47,662,375 downwards.
CACACACAAACAAGACCGCAAAACCGCAGGGGACCAAGCAGCACAGATGAATATGTAAGTGGATATCAAAATACGTAATACAGTCTGCGCCGCGAGCTCATGTATGTAATCACCCGAGGAGTCCGACTGACATTCAGATGGTCGGGGCCCTGTCAAGGCACACGCGGAGATACGTAAGACATGCGCAATATATGAAATTTGTATGTAATCAAACATTTTTGTGTTAAATAGGAGGAATGCCAAAGAGTCAACAACTGTAAGCAGTGAGACATATGATGTTGTTGAAGGGGAAAAGAAAAGAAAAAGTGAGTCTAACTTCAATGGGAAGAAATACTTCTTTTCGGATCTTTGTTAAAAGGAATACGTCTGTACGACTAATAGTGATAATATATTAAACTCAATTCCCTCCTTTCTTCTTCAAGAGATAAAGGGCTATAAAGCTATTTCTTTTTGTATCGCCTGCGAAGCATAGCGACACTTAGGGATCACTTTGTCCATTGTCCGTCTGTCCGTCCGTCCGTCTTTCAGTCCGTCTGTCTGTCTGTCTGTCACACTTTGGGTGTCACAGCCATAACTTTTGAATGGTAAGTGATAGGGCTTTGATATTTCACATGTGTATTCCTTTTGGCAAGACCTTTCTACACATACCATATTTTTTTACCTAGTGACCTTGACCTATATATTTGACCTACTTTTCAAAATATTAAGATTGGTTATATCTTTTGATTGGTAAGTGATAGCGCTTTGATATTTCACACATGTATTCCTTGTGACTAGACCTTTAAACACATATCATAATTGTCAGCCTTGTGACCTTGAACTAGATATTTGACCTACTTAAAAAAAAAGGTTAAAATTTGCTTTATCTTTTGAATGGTTAGTGATAGGGCTTTGATATTTCACATGTGTATTGCTTGTAACAACACTTTTCTACACTTACCATACCTTGGACCTAGTGACCTTGACCTACATACTTAAACTATTTTAAGAAAAAAATGAGATTGTATATATCTTTTGATTGGTAAGGGATAGGGCTTTGAAATTTCACTTGTGTATTCCTTGTAACAAGACCTTTCTGTACGTACCATAATTTTTGACCTTGTGACCTTGACATAGATATTTGACCTACTTTACAAAACAAGTTGGGATTCGCTATATCTTTTAATAGGTTAGTGAGGTTAGTGATAGGGCTTTGATATTTCACATGTGTATTCTTTGTGACAAGACCTTTCTAAACATGCCATAATTTTTGACTTAGTGACCTTGACCTAGATATATTTCTAAGTATTGCGTATATCTTTTGATTGGTAAGTGATACAGCTTTAATATTTCACACATATATTTCTTATGATGTAGCCTTTGTTTTGTTACCAAAGTATCTAAGTAATGACCTTGACATAGATTGACACTATTTTCTGAAAATTTGAGATTGACCGTATCTTTCAATTTGTAAGTAAAAGGTCTGCTATTTCACATATAAATTTCATTAGACATTTATAGTGATACTAATAATTTTGAACCATGTGATCCACAACCTAGAATAAGCCGCTTCGCAGGCGACACAAGCATTCCTTTGATTGCTATTTTTTATCATCAATTGATCCTGATATCACACGAACAATACGTGCAAAAAAGATGAAGAAAGAAACGCTCTGAACCTCTCAGAAACATGACATATTTCCTAATATCATGGTTAAAAAAGATAAAGAAGCTGTATCATTCTCTGATATCATTCAACGGCAATTCTATTAGATCCCTGCCTTAAACAAATTGTCAGTTCAGTCCTGTTTACGTAGAATTGTATATGTCATTTTGAAAATTTGTTTCCGATCCATTGACTCGATACTCAATAAATATCTTAACATTTAAGATATTCAGATTTTCTAGATGGCCTTAACGAAGATTAAATCGATTTTTGTTAGATTTGATACCATACTATTTACATGAAATAAAGAAGATTGCTTTTTCTTCAATCCGCCCTAGGCCCTAACTCGTATACTTTGGGACGCAGTGATCAGAAAGCATGGGGTTCTGGGTGTTTTTTTAAGAGACGCAGGACGCAGAGGTAGATTAATCCCTGCAAACACATGATCAATATGAAGACATTTGGAAAGGATGTCTAAAACAGGAAAGAAAAAAATATCTTTCTTCAAGTAAGATGGATAATTCTTACTTTATTTTCAGAAAAATGACCATAATCTCTTGATATCAATGTTGGTTTAGGCATTTTTTTTGTCATTAAAGATCATTTACTGATATTTCTTTACCTGGAAACTACATTGTGTGTGGGTGTTTTTTTTTCTGAGCAATTCTCCTTAAAGGTACCCGCCCGCGGACGAAATACAAAATTTGCAATAACCTTGGCCTAAGTTCTTTTTCCCTCGTGCCCTTTGTCAAGTAAAACGGAAATATGTTCATTCGCTTACGAATCGATCAATTTCGTTAAGGGCCATAACACAAGCCAGCCCACTTCCCGACCCCATATGATTGTTTAATCCTGTACCCCTCCTCCCCTTTCACAAATTATCCATCCTGTCTACTTATGAAAGAAATTAATTATGTGTGTATCATACTGTATAATGTTCAGAGCACTACTCAATTAAAAAAAAGGGAACGGGCGTTCATGAGAAATACCTAGAAAACTCAAGAAGTGGAAGAATTTACCATGAAGACGTGACATATTATAACTTTCCCTGAGACTCCCCGAGGGAGATATACAAATATAGCAAATTATGATATTATCCAGATAACGTGTGAAAAACCCTCTCACTTATCATAAGGACACAAAGAGATGATGGACCCTGTTTCAAATATGACATCGACTAATGACAGAGAGAAATTAAGTTTCTGTAATTTTATCTCAGTAAAGAAGTTCAACCCTCCAAGATATCAAAGTAAGATATTGTTTGACATGAGTCAGAACCAAAGGTCTTGCCAAATTATCAACACTCGAAGCTATAACATGTAAAGAGGTAGAAATGCCATTTATAATGCAAAATGCAATTTGGCACAAAATAAAAAAAAATGTATGTAAAAATGCTATGATCGCTGAGCGATATAAGTCCCCTATCGCCATAAATTCATGTCATGTAACTCTGCGTAGAACTGTTCAATTAAATATTAATTCAATCTTCTTGTCCGTGCAGCATAAAAAAGCAAAGCTATCTATCAAACTGTACGTGTTGCAGAAAGAAGTCCAGAAAACTGATTTTTTTTTTTGCATCAAGGGGCATAATTCCTCCAAAAAGGTCATGTGTTACCCTGAAATTCAAACGTACTCTGTATCTATTCAAGACCGAGATATGCGTAAAATTTCACCGTAATATCTCTAATTGTTGCAGAACAAAATTCCGGAAAAAAGAGAAAAAAAGCTAAATTTTGCAAGTCTTCAAAAGGCATAACTCCTCAAAAATAGGTCAAGCGTGACCAAAGTCAAACTTACTCTGTCTTAATCCAAGTGTATCAAATTTCTCATGAATATCTTTATTTGTTGCCGAATAAAATCAGGAATACTGACAAAAATGGAATTTTGCAAGTCGTCATGGGGCATAACTCCTCGAAAAATAGGTTAAGCTTAACGAAATTCACACTTTCTCTGTCACTTTCCAAGACTAACTTGTTGTCAAATTTCACGTATGCATCTCTATTTGTTGCAGAAAAAAAGTCAGGAAAACTGACAAAAACTGAAATTTGCAAGTCATCAAGGGACATAATTCCTCAACATATAGGTCAAGCATGATGAAAGTCAAACTTGCTCTGTCACTATTCAAGACTAAGCTGTGTATCAAATTTTACCTGAATATTTCTATTTGTTGCAGAAAGAAGTCCGGAAAACTGACAAAAACAGAATTTTGCAAGTCATCAAGGGGCATAACTCCTAAAAAAATAAGTAATGCGTGACAAAAGTTTAACATGCTCTGTGACTATTCAAAACAGAGCTCTGTAAAAAATTTTAACTGAATACTCCCATCCATCGCTGAAAGAAGTCCGGATAAGGGACAGAGTCTGAAAAACTGATTTTTTTAAGTCATCAAGGGACATAACTCCCATAAAAGAGGTCAAGCGTGACAAAAGTTAGAATTACTCTGTAACTGTTCAAAACCAAGCTTTGTATCAAATTTCAGCTGAATATCTCTCTCCATCGCAGAATAAAGTCCGGAAAAATAAAATATGGACAGACGGACGGACTGGCTGACTGACTGACTGACTGACTGACAGACAGACCGAGAGGAAACTAAGAGTCCCCTTTAGCGTTGCCGGTAAGGGACTATTAAGATGTACTTTATTCACACTTTATGAAAAAAAAAAAATCAATTATACGTACTGCGATGAATAAATACTCAATTTCAACACTATTTGAAAAAAAGTCGGATCGCGTTGACCAAAGAAAAGTTGACAAAAAAAGGATCAAAATGCATCTCACTGGTTTGAAATTTAACGCAGTTTAATTTTTTGTTTTTTCTTAAAGTGCGTTTATTTTTATTCAAAGTTTGTTGTCTCAAAGTCGTCAAAGCTGGTCTAACATATTTTGAAAAATAGTATATGTAAGAACGGGATAATTCAGCATTTGTGGCAGTTACAGGAGGAAGGGGCCATGACAATTCTATTTAAGAATCAAAGGATAGAAATAAAAACTACATTCACCATTCAAAAATATCGGATCAGCCTAATTCGACAAAAGAGCTATTGGACATCACTTTTTAAGACAAGCCCAAAAAGGTATAGTGACAACGACACGATTTATTATCAAATGTTCAAGGCACTTGGGCTTCAAAAGATTGATTATATTGATCCATGTCATTATTTTAATCCGATTTTTATGCGAGTGTGAGTGCTTGTATGCTGGGGACCCGGGGGGAATTTTCTTTTCAGTAAGCTCAGGCCGGATTTTTTTCTACAATATATTTCTGTGCTCCCCTCCCCCGTCCTTGTAAAAGTAAATGCTGCGTAACAAATGTTAAGAGTACAAAGTAATCAGCGAATCATGTAAACAAATTGTAAAAAGCACAAAAGCGGAATCCTTTTCTTTGTTTAATCATCGACATCGAGATATACTGTACAGGCAGATTCATACTCTTGTCAGTGGCATTTTTTCCGCTTTTTGTACGTTTTTTTAATATCTTCAGTTAACGTCTTCTTATTTTCAGCTGAAAATAATTGCGTTTATATGAAAATTGGGTGCAGCTCTTTCCGATACATGTATATGTGTTAGCGAAATAATGAATAGACTGTTTCTTTTAATTTTGCGGTAAAGTGATGCAGATAACGTCGCGTTGTAAAATGTGCACCACTATTCCTCTGAATCACGAAACCTGAGTACTCAAAGTCCAATGACGAAACAAACCCGCGAGCTACGTTAAGTACAGATAAATTTGCAGCATGAACCAGACATGCACGTTTCGGGTACTAAACCCTCGTCAGTGATCCTCAATCTAAACAATATAATATTGCCAAAGGGTGTATCAATCATAGATGGCCAAATTTGAAACACAGGACACAAATATAATTGATAGATGGTGTAAACGGTTGGTATGTAATATTAAAGTTTACTTTGTTTTGGATTACAGACTCAGCTATCGAAAACTCAACGATCGGAAGAGGATGGAACAACCCCACAGAAGGAAATGTTATTGCAATTCTAATTGCAATTATATTGACAAGTAAGAAAATGTATCATAGAAAAGTTCTGGATTGTTACTGGACAATTGTTATATCAATAACGTCTGGCCGTTAAAACTATATTAATTCCATTCTTTATTAAGCCGGGCTTTCACTTCGTGAATGTAGATGTGAACAATCGTGTCACATTCTTGTCCGTTCTGGTGGAGTATTTCTTGGCTCGATAGGCACACGATAGCGCAGCGAATGCAACACGAATATACTACTAGTCCGCTAGTGAGGCTAGTGTGATAAGAATAGAGAAGAATGCGACACAAATGTGCCACGACTAAAAGATACTGAGGCGAATAAGAGGCGAATGTAAGAGACTGAGACACGAACCTAAGCTGACAGCTTTGCTATGCAGGGGATCGAGACACGACTTTAACCCGATGGCGCATTGATCATGTCAAGAATGTGATAAGAACAAAACCAAATAATGTCCAGGAGCATTAGTACCCTTTGTTGTCTTTGACCTCTTTCCATGTTGTTTACTCTTTGGTAACAATGTCCAATTTTTCAAAGAATTGATCAGCACACTTTTACACCACTTCTGAAATTATAATTCTGGTCACTGTTGAGTGTGTATCTATTACTATCGTGCCAATATCGTGTCACTATCGCGTCCAGATCGTAACTCGATTGGCGTGGTTTTTTTTTTATTTGCATCACATTTATGTGATATTCTTTATTGTCGAAGCTCTGTCAGAGCGGTGTCGGGGCTCTGTCGTGGCTCATTATCCTCCACCTTTGGAACAAGAATTAACGCGAATGTGATGAGAACGTGATGCGAATGTGCCGCGTATGTCAGGCGAATAATAATTCAGACGCGAATGTTTTAAGCAGTTTGAAACATTTGCACCGGTAGCGCGAACAGTAACGAATAAGGGATAATATGGCACAATTGTGACACGAAGAGACAAGAATGCCTGCGATCGATAGGAGAATGAGCTACGACTGAACAAAATCACATAATTTTAGCTCTATCGCCTACGTATTCGCGAAACTGGATGCCTGGCTTTAGGAAAATGTTTCATACATTTCCTTCAATGGCTCTATTTGTGTAAATTAAGCTAACAAATAAACATCGGACAAAATGAACTGCTAAAGAATAATTATTTACCCTAGTAAAAACAGGGGAAAAAGTATGCAATTTCTGAATGATGAGAACGAGATGAAGATGTGAGTTTTTACATTAAACTTAATTGGTAAAGTTCAGATATTGGAAAGATGGTCACGGTTTAAGATCACGGTCATTAAGCCCAAAATCTCATTTCTAAACCATTATATCAAAATTCTGGTTATGAGGAGCTTACAGTTGAATATGAAAGCCCAACCCCCTTACAGTTCATAAGACATAACCAAGAGATAACCAAGTGATAAGTGTTTCAAAAGTGAGTTAAGGTCAAGGTCAAGGTCGATCAAGTCAAAATCAAAAGCCATTGTTTCAAAGATATATTACTAGTAAAGGACATGTAAAATACAAAGGTCCTACCCCTTATAATAAACACTAAAGAAGTTCCTATCCGTTTTTTTGGTATCAAAGTCGAGAAGGCAAGGTACAACCATTAAACTGTCCATTCAAACGGTTGGGAACCTCGGAATTAATAACATTCCGCAGTGAGACCAGGTCATTGTCTCCTAATTACATGCAAATGAGTTAAAGAAGATCCTGACGACAATCTTAACAGCACTCACAATAAAGCAGCAAATTGAGCATCGACGAACCCCTAGCAAGCTAGAGGTGGGACCAGGTGCACGGGAGGCGTAAGCATCCCCTGTTGGATAGCCGCACCCGCCGTCGATGTTCACGCACGAAAATGAAAAGAATATATAAAATGCATGCACACGTCGCTGAAGCTCCATGAAAAAAAAATTTGGTCAAATTTGATTATTGTCTCGAGGTACATATTGATTGACATATCAGGTAAATTCATCTTGTTTGGTGATGATGACAGCAATTCAATCGGAATCCAGAATGCCTATGATCATTCTGGAATAGGGGATCTGATTTCTTTTTATCATATCCCCTGAGCGACCGAAGAACGTCCTCAATGATTATTTCAGCCGTTATGTAATATAACCCTCAAAAGGGAGCACTTGCTAGCTCTAACGACGGAATCTTCATATTTGGAGCATGTTCTGGCGTACTGTATCAGCTGAGAATCAAAAACGTCACAAGGAGGAGAAGACAGAATGTTGATACACATGAAAGGGAAGATAGTTATGTGAAAGCTGAAATAATTAAGGTTGACATACAGTGAGGTGTTCAAATGGCCTTTTGCGTTGAAATGTTAAACGATAGAAGTATCCAAGTACGCAGCTGATCTGTCATAAAATATAACTCAGTTTAATTTTGCTCCTGCAGCCTACGGTTCTACAGCTAGGGCAATTTCATTTACTCCCTTGACATTAGTCACGGCTGGTGAAAATGCGAATCGATGCATATAACTATTGGTTAGTAAAATTCAAAAAGATATTGATTGAAAAAACAGTTCTTCGTGACGTCATGAACACGTCAAAAATTGCGTGTAAGCGCCGACGATAACAATTGTTTATACACAATGTATTGATTTGATATTGGAAATTAAGAATTAAATAAAGGTATCCAATTCCAATGAAACTTTACAAAAAATAACCACACCGTCTGTACTTGCGTGGCAGATGGCCGTCCTAAGTCGACACCGGTTGCCCATTGATCTCGTCGGTTTATGTTGGTCTTTTGTGTATGGTGTTTCAATGTTGTGCGTTGGTGTTCCTTGTCTCTTTTGCGTATCTTTCTGTGCGTGTCTGCTCTGTGTTTTTGCAGTTTGTGTTTTGAAGTTTGCCTTTGGCTACTGCAACCTAGTGTTGTTGGAGGTCCCTTCTTGATTTACAAAAAATGAGAATCCTCATATGTCATATGAATTCCATCATATGATCATTTCATTCAGTGATTCTGTAAGATATTTTAAAGATAGATAACCTGTGGGACATACTTAACATCCATCTTTTGGAGTCAAAAAGCGTTTTTTGAAAACTTTTAGTACTTGTCATTTCTATAAAAATGATTTTGAAAGATTCTGGGAAAAGTTGAAGATTTTATATTTAATGGATAAAACAATAAATAGAAGAGTGAAAAATGGTCGAAGCAAAATTATGAGTCATTCAATTTGATCTCTCATCCCAGGTATGCACAACTACACCCGGGATTGAGTAAGGTTTATACTACTGTCTCTGGGCGTAGCCCGAGGGCCAGTTGTTATGTAAAACATTTGCAAATTCAATAGCATCATTTAAGAACAGATGAATTTGCAGCACGGATCAGACATGCACGTTTCAGGTACTTGACCCTCGTCGATGATCCTTAATCCAAACAGTGTACTATGATAAAAAAGTGTGAAAGTTATGTCCAAAATGTACCAAAAGACGTAGCAAGATGGATTGGATGAATAATCTACTTGTTGCATGGCAATTGTTAGTCCATCAAATAATAATCACTGATGATTCGCCATTCCAAGAGGAGAAAACCATGGTCAGTAAACAGATAGGAAAATAAAATAACGGGAAGGAAATTAAAAAAAAATTGTTTCTGTTCCAAACTATTTAAGGATACCAGTCAGTACATTATTGAGTTACATTATTCAATCGAAATGTTGTCTGTTTTCGATGGTAGTTGATTCTATGCAGATTGCAACATTTTAAAAAGCGCGGATCTAGAGCGTTCAGGGAGTCAGTAATCTCCCCTTCCTCCTTGGAATTTGGAAAAAAAAATGATTTCCGTTTTCCGTACTTTCTTTCAAAATCATAGGCTGGACCCCTGTCACTAACGGGCTAAAAACTAGATCCGCCCGCAACATTTAAAATACCAGTTCAGACCTTAAATCGCGGGATTTTTTTTTTCTTATTTTATTTCTATTATGAAAAGCGATTTTAGTGATTGTTCTTAAACATGCTAAAGAAAGTATTTGTTTCCTGTATTGTCATGTTGCATTTTCAAAACGGAAGGCAATGGACGTCAGGTCAGTTCAGAACAGTTATCGCCTCAGTTGTTCATTAAATGATTAGTTCAAACGTAATGAAAAATATTGCACCGTCTGGTAAGGTGTTAATTACCGTTTACAACGTAGACTGTGCAACAAGTATAAATTCTATATTCAATCATTTTGATTTTGCTAGTAGATATTGTTTTGTGTATTTATAAAATTGGTTGTCAGTGCTATTCAGAAATATTTTTGTCTCGCGCTCGAAAAAAAAGTAATATTATATTAGATAAATTATTCATGATTGTTTTCCAAAAGCACAACTGATGTTAAGGCGATCTGAAGTAATCCGACTTGTGTTAACTTCGTTTTAAATAGCTCAAATAAAATGTTATCATAACGGCGATGTTTCATCTTATTATTGTGTATGTTTCTTTATTTAATGCGTAGGTCTTTGCGCTGCAGTATTCGGAGTCACTTTCTTCGCATTGTTCATCTTCTTCATAAGGTAAGTGTTTTGTGACATAGGATAGGGAATCATCACTCAGATGACTTCTTATTTTTTAACCAGAAGATCACATGGGATTGCACTTTCCCCGGTCGAGACAATACATTTAAACAAAAATCAATTTGAACTTTTGATAGAAGAAATGTATGATGACAAATCTGAAAATATAACTTCAAGGATATATTGTTACAATGAACACAACGTTATTAATTACTCTTCACATACATCTGTTTTTCAAATGATTTTGATTTAACGAAACAAATCAGTCAAGTGATCGTCCAATAAATCGATACAGGTCAAGTTGCAGGTGTTGCGCTTGTGAATTCCCAATACGAAGACGTCGTTTGAGTTAGATACGTGGGTTGATTGATATGTTTTGAGCCTCGGTTTTCTGGGATGCAAGATAACTTCTGCCCATAGATTGTCTCCAAAAAAGACAACCAATCAAGGACATATAGTTTGCTTAATCTCTGGCACAGTTCCTTTAAGTATTAGACTTAAAGGCCGAACTCCAATTTGTGGATTTACCAGTAGATAAGCGATCGAGAGTATCTGGGGCATTGGGCGGTTCTTATCTTGCAACGTCGATAAAAACAGCAAACAGCGTGCTGTGGCAGAGCAGAGCACGTGTATTTGTAGCAGACGAATTAATGATGTACTGATGAAATGTAAACGTCTTCAAACTGAATAGCATCATTTAAGAATAGATAAATTGGCAACGTGTCGGGTACTTAACCCTCATCAGTGATCCTAAAAAGTCTTGAGTCAAAGTACAATATTATTAAAAGCATGATTATATAAAATTCGTAGCGGCCTTATGAATGTCATCTGTATGGTTTTTTGTCCAGGAAGACATGTTTTGATCAGTTTGACACATACATGTATGACCTACATATCTATAATAGAAGCTGGGTTTTAGGAATATGCAGGAGAGGCAGCAAAGGGTCATTTTGTCGAGTACATTGCAAAGATGTCAACATCAAATTCATTCTTTCCATTTTGTTTAACATGTTTTGCAATTGTATATCCCCACTTTCCTTGAGAAAGAATTACAAGGAATATTATAACATTTAATAAATCTGTCCGTCCCTAAGTAAACCTCATGTTTTTGGCGAGTACTAACATTCACAATGGCGCTATACAGCATGTTTCTCTCGAGCGAAGACCGTGCAAATCTGGTTTTGTAAAGTAAAATGACACTTTGTGAATAATATTGTGTAGTGGTGTCAATGAACATAAAAGGGATCTATCTACCGAGACTATCATCTTTAAAAGATAAAACTTGGGACTTTTCACATGTTGTAGCAATGATAGATATAAGAATGTTTACGAACGGATGTACAAGTAGCCATGAAAACGACAGAGATATTATATTACTGAGAAAGTTACATGTACATTTATCTGTAAATAAAAAGAAACGAAAATAATTTGTCGCATTATCACAACAGATGCACATTGGATATACTTAAGTCACGATGTCTCTGAAAACTCATAACATACATTATTGATGAGTTTTTTGGTTCAATGGGAATACATGTAAAGAAATAAGGTAAGAATTGATTACGTATGTAAGAGTTTCAGAACACGCGATATTACTATGACTCAGCATCCGGTATAAACAATAACAGAGTACGAAAAGCCTACCGCCTGTCACTCTTCTGAATTTGAGTTGAAAATTTGTTCTGCTTCTATAATTTGGAGAGAAAATACTCAGTTAAATCTCAATATAATTTCTACATATTAAAAACATAAACAATTGAACATCGTGTTTAGATGCATAACAAGTTTCATGTACAAATTTGGTCTTTTTCATGAGATAATTCAAAATTTTCCTCTGCAGTCTGAACGTGTCTAGAAATTTCATATTCGCCACCATTTTCCTGATTTGCTGCTATTTATACCCAAGCTCGACTTTTAAGCATCGTTGAAATCTAACTAGTTAAGTATAATTATGTTGTTCAATCTGGATAATGGTCCTATCCAAAAGACTATCACTACCATGGCTGCCAATCATTATTGTTGCTGTAATATAATGGAGCATCCACCTTATTTACCTGATCTTGCTCCAGCAAACTTTAATCTATTCTAAAAACGGAAAGGAGATACTTTTGGCACCCACTTTCAGCCCGATGATGGCATCATACTTGCAGTGGATGACTATTTGCAGCTCTAGTTGAAGCGCATGTGTTTCTTTCCATATTGTTTATGGAGGAAAAATGCCAATTGAAATGCATTCAATTTTTATGAAAGTAAAGATTGAATCTAAAAAATAATGATCAAAATGGCGAGTTGAGTAATCTTATTAAAGCGTTGAATATTTCAGGGGACCTTAGGTTTTCTTTTGTTGCATGTTGAACTTCATCTATAAGTCGATGAAATATAGCTTCACATGATTGCAGAGAATGATGACATCGCACATACTATTTGCGAAGAGACTTGCAGTTTAACCTCTATCTTATGTTATAACCAAACATATACGTTTCATTTCATCAAAACTTGATATGTAACATTTTCATGTTTATTTTGTCATTTTCCATAGCCTTTTGCATGTTCCGTATTGTTAACATTACTTGCAAGGTAATTATTCTGTGATAAGACCCGTAAATCCAGTTATAGATTATCGTGATATCTTATGTTTACGAGACTGATGGTACGCAAAATTTTCTAATTTAAATTGAAATGAAAAATATTCTGTTGGGAGTCTCGTTAATAATAAAGATTTCCTTGTCAAGAAAAGAATCTGATGTAAAATAAAAGGAAACAAGATAGCGAAATACATGTTTGATGCCGTACACTTAAAGTCAAGTATATCACATTGATTTGTAAGAAATAAATATTTTTTCAAGAGAGACAGATACGAATATTTCAGAACTAGCGTATTTAAAGGCATGTATACATTTACTTAATCATGGCCTCATATCACGTAATGCGCAAATGATATGTTCCACGGAAATTCCTAACGGTTAACCCAGGTAAATACATCGAATTTCTAAATTTACTTTGTATGAATTAAGTTTAGACCTATCACATGACCATCATTGTCAGTTATGTGATGGTACATGTACATATAATCTATTCTGATAAAACAAATTCGCTTACTACTAACGCGTTCTCTGTCTTTTCTTGATCAGTATTGATTAGCATCATATGATTATATCCTGTATACATTTCGTGACTTTTAAATTCATTTCTTATTTATGTTTCTTGACAACATCTGTGAACGATCACTCACTGTTCACTTCACTTTTATTCAAAAGTTAGACCTATTCAAAAGAAAACAATTACAAATAGAAGTTTTCGCCCTGTCATGTTTAATTTTGCTCTGATATTCTGAAAGTCAAGCATCCAACGTATTTCGATATTGACACATGTCCATGATAAATAAATAAAAAAGAGCAGTAGTGATCACGTTCTTGGCCTTGTAGCTCTATCTTTTGCTTTTACGAGACGAAATTCCATACATCCTACCTATAAGTTTGCTTATATTTTACCTATTGACAAAGAATAATGGTGAAGTTCCATCACTCATAATTATTAACTCTTACAGAATGAAGTTACTGAGAAATGAAGGTGGTAATACAATATACAAGGCAACATCATACCAAGGATACGACATTGACACAGTCGGTGACTACATGTATGACTGCATTTTCAACGTTGAAGACATTTCTTCTCCAAATTTGGAAGTAGCCCCGAACGAAGAAATCACAGCATGTTTTCATTGCGGATCACGGATACAACATTTTGTACTAGAGCAGAGACATTAGAATCTAAATGAGAAATATCACTTGATATAATAGAGTACCGATTGAAACAATGACAAGTATATTCAATAAAGAACACCTTTGGAATTTTTAGATGAAATTTTTAAGGCATGTAAACACAATCTAATCGAATTTTTATCTGATATGAAGAATCATCCCAAATTCAAGAAAAATGTCCGTCAAAAAACGCTTTAGTGAATACGCCCTATAAATTAGGCACATCATCACAAAAAAGAACAAAGGAAACAAAATTAACCATCTATACCCATTGCAAAGCTTATGCATGTAAACGTCTTCATATTGAATAGCATCATTTAAGAACAGGTAAATTGGCAACATGGACCAGACATGCACGTTTCGGGTACTTAACCCTCGTCAGTGATCCTCAAATCTAAACAATGTAATAAGCCAAAAAAGTGTGAAAGTTACTATGTCGAAAAAGCGTACTGAAAGACGTAGCAGAATGGGTGGGATATGATGCTACAGGACCCACGTTTTTGAAATTTCAAGAAATTTTGATAACAGAAATTTAGAATGCGTTGAAGAAACGATCAACCGAAATTGATCGAACTTGGCTACATGTGCCCTCGGGGACTCCTGGTCCACCAGCAGTGACACTCACCAAGTGGTATAAATGTAAACGTCTTCATATTGAATAGCATCATTTAAGAACAGGTAAATTGGCAACATGGACCAGACATGCACGTTTCGGGTACTTAACCCTCGTCAGTGATCCTCAAATCTAAACAATGTAATAAGCCAAAAAAGTGTGAAAGTTACTATGTCGAAAAAGCGTACTGAAAGACGTAGCAGAATGGGTGGGATATGATGCTACAGGACCCACGTTTTTGAAATTTCAAGAAATTTTGATAACAGAAATTTAGAATGCGTTGAAGAAACGATCAACCGAAATTGATCGAACTTGGCTACATGTGCCCTCGGGGACTCCTGGTCCACCAGCAGTGACACTCACCAAGTGGTATAAAGTCGAACATAAAAACCGAAATCAGATTCACAAATTACAATCCACACAAGTTTTAAGCAGCGGATTGTTATTTTTAGTTACGTACATCCAAAATGGATGGAAGCGAGATGGGCTTAATAACATTTTCCTTAGTCTAATACCGGATGAAAGATACATATTTGGCAAGTTCAACATATGGAAAACATGAATGTTACCTAGACGTTGAATGTTGTCTTTCCTTGACACCCATACATCAATATAACAATAATGACAGCATTAAAAATACTAATGGAATACGCGTACTTTTTCTCATATCTAAAGCAAGCGTGTAACTTCTTTGAGCAGATGTACGTTACTTATTTCGATTTAACGAAATTACCTTCGTATTTATAAAAGCTTAAATGTTAGTCGAATCGATATTTATATTGTAGATCTTCATACATTTCAAACTAATATGTGTGCTCGGTTACATTGACCATATTTAATGTAGTAAACATTTATTTCTTTTTGTTACCGTATCCTTTTTTGTTAGCTCACCTGAGCGAACCTCAAGAGAGCTATTATCATAGGGTGCCGTATGGCGTCCGTCCGTCAGTCGTAAACTTTTCACATTTTCGACATTTTCACAAACCGGCTCAAGGGATTTTGATAAAACGTGGTATGTTCATAAAACAAACTTGGTTCTTAAATCGAGAGAGGGGAAACTTATATTAGTACATCTGAATCCCTCAATCGTAGCTGGATGGGTGTGTATGAAAAAAGAGATGATTTTCGATTCAACAATGTAAATTTTCCCTGGCTTGACGGTGATGTTCCCAGATTACCATCATATCATGCATATGGTATCTACATTTCGCAGCACCTCCGGTATGCTAAAGCACATACTGATGTTTTAGATTATTTTCAAATTCGGATCCATGCAAGCAACATATTATATTACTTTGTGTATTTCGTAACCTACAATTTATGGGGATCTGATTTACAAAACAAGAAGGACCAAAGGCAGACAGAATAGCCATCGAAATTGTGTTAGAATCACCAAAGTTACGCCTTTTATACCGTGAACATAATTCCTCTGTCACCAAACGGACTTGGTACATGTATTTCACTAATCTAGAGCCTTGAACCATCGTATTCGTAGGAATTGCACTCGGACTTAATGACGGGGTTTAAGAGAAGGCGGGTCCCGACCACCTGTCCTTTCTTAATGTAAGTCTGACTCCTAGGGTGATCAAATGCATGAGCTCGCTACAGCTGACAAAACACGGACTGACTTTCGTATGCCTTCTGTTTCTATATATCTATTTACACATCCATTTGTATGTTTCTTGGGCCCCTGCATCGTGATGGCGGTGTGTATTTTCATCTTACAGTAAGGAGGTTAAAGTTCTTCGAGACCCCCTGGTAATCGGAAAAGTGGGAGTGATGTGCGTACGTAATCCAGGATAACCACACCGTCTGCTAGGTGGCAAATGGCCGTTCCAAGTCGGCACCGATAGCCCAATAGTCACGATGGTTTATGCGTTGTCATTTGTGTTTGATGTTCCTCTGAGATTTGACGTTCCTTGTTCTATTTGCGTCTCTTTCTGTGTGTGTCTGCTTTGTGTTTTTAGAGTGCGTGTTTTGGGGTTTTCCTGTCCGTGCTGCAGCTAGGTGTTGTTTGAGATTTCCTCTTTACTTGGTAAGTATGAAGTACTAAATTAAATGATCCCCTACAAGTGTTTTTCGTCCGGATCCGTCAACAGGTGGCACAACCACAGGCAACAATAGATAAAAGGGGGATATCAACCTTTCACAAACTTCTTCAGAAACAAAGCACGTATCGACAAACCGAAAGCATCAGGGTGATCTAGAGAGATGTCTTAAGGCGTGTTGCTCTTTTTGGTTCGACTCCGAAGTCTTATATTTTTTATGTCTATTCGGACTTAGTCAGAAATGCACATTTGTGCACTATTTTTTTTACAGAACTCAATAAATGTATGATTTTACACCTTCATTTACTGCATATTTGTCATATTTAAGTTACTAAATACTTTGATATGTATATGTATAGTATTACGATTATAAATATATATGCCTTTGTTTTGTTCTTTTATTTTAGATATGTTATAATATTAACTTTCTGTTTGCCTTAACGTTTGCTGCAATTGTATTATCCATAGCTCTTGTAGCGCCGTTGTGTGCCTGGGTTAGTAAATAAACATTGTCTTGTCTTGTCTTGATATGTATTTTATGCTTAAATTTGATTTTTTTTTTTTGTATTCTTATTTTACGAGAGATGTCTTACATGTAAGAAATGTTGATTTTGTTTTCTTTCAACTCGAAAGTAAAGTTGTTTTTTAGCCCACCTGAGCGAAGCTCAAGTAAGCTATTGTCATAGCGCGCCGTCCGTCGTCGTCCGTCTCCTCTGCAACCGCTGCACAGAATTTCACGAAACTTCACAGGAAGCAAGAACTCAATGCCCTCTACATTTAGGACACATTTAGGACTTCTCCTCTGAAACCGCTGCTCAGAATATCTCGAAACTTCACAGGAAGCAAGAACTCAATGTACTGTGCCAAGTTTTTGTTTTCGAGCCGATTGGAAATCTAAGATGGCCGCCACAAGCTCTGAATGGCTGAAACATTTTTGACTTCTCCTCTGCAACCGCTGCACAGAATTTCACGAAACTTCACAGGAAGCAAGAACTCAATGCCCTCTACCAAGTTTGTGTTTTTCGAGCCGATCGGAAATGCAAGATGGCCGCCACAGGCTCTGATTGGCTGACACATTTAGGACTTCTCCTCTGAAACCGCTGCTCAGAATATCTCGAAACTTCACAGGAAGCAAGAACTCAATGTACTGTGCCAAGTTTTTGTTTTCGAGCCGATTGGAAATCTAAGATGGCCGCCACAAGCTCTGAATGGCTGAAACATTTTTGACTTCTCCTCTGAAACCGCTGCACAGAATTTCATGAAACTTCACAGGAAGCAAGCACTCAATGCCCTCTACTAAATTTGTGTTTTTCGAGCCGATCGGAAATCCTAGATCGCCGCCACAGACCCTGATTGGCTGACACATTTTCGACTTCTCTTCTGAAATCGCTGCATAGAATTTCACGAAACTTCACAGGAAGCAAGTACTCAATGCCCTCTAACAAGTTCAAGTTTTTTGGAGCCGATCGGAAATCCAAGATGGCAGCTGCAGGCTCTGATTGGCTGACACATTTTCGACCCAAGATGTCCTCCATAGTCTCTAATTGGATGAAACATTTTTTACTTATCCTCTTAAACTACTGAACAGAATGTTACCAAACTTTACAGGAAGCAAGTACACATTGTCCTTCTCAAAGCTTCACTAAAAGTGATTTTCTTCAGTTCTTATTATGACTTTGATTGAAAACATACATACAGTCTCCTCAGGTGAGCGATGATGCCCCCTTGGGCCTCTTGTTTTGCTTTGACAAATTTCTTTTTGTTTTGTATGCTTAGTTAAGGTAGTTGATTCATATCTTAAGACTGGATGGTAAGCAAGTACCTTGTCCATAACAATTGGTTTTCTTAAAAGGGGTAGGGGCAAAATCTGCCGTTTTTTGCCCCATTTTTTGCTATTTTCAAAATTTTTTTACAAATTTTTTTTTATCTTTCAAATAAGAATAGAGATATTGTTGTTTATTGAAACTGAATTGAAAATAGATATAATCAACTAATATGAGTGTTATTTTCCGCCAAAATTGCCCGCTACTATGGAAATTAGTGGTAAAATGATAACAACCAGATTTTAACATAATAGTTTATAGTATATATAGAGCAAGCGCATGTAACAAAGTTATACTTTCCATGTACATTCAGAATATAAAAAGGAATGTCCCATATGAGTATGAACCTGTTACACGTCCTTGCTCTAGGGCTTACAACTGTAGATATGTGTGTCCCTTGCCAAACATCTGAATTTCTAATGTGAAGACATAGTGCTTAACTTTCAATCACTTCGCCCTAAAAGGCTGAGTTTTCGAAAAATCACATGAAAATTGTCATTTTTTGTTTAGAAGAAGCATAATATATAAGAAAATAGAACCCTTTTAAATTTTTTGATTGGGGCCAAAAATGGTCACTTTTGCCCCTACCCCTTTGTTACATTGATCATTTTAAAATTCATTTCAATAAGATAGGACATAAAACAAAAAAGTTATTAGCAAAAACAACTTTGATGACCAAAACATAATAATCACGTGTTAATTTAATTTCAAGCTAACTGGAGTATTGTAACCTCGTTTGGTATCAATTGAATTAGAATGAAGTACTACATATGAAGATATAAAGAATATGAAAAAAAAAATGTTGAAATAAACAATTTATATTTTAACACTGGGTTTGTCGGTACATCAAAGGTTTGCCGATCGTTGCAGAATATTAGTATACTATTAGCATATCATTATTCGTCAGCAAACAATGTAATTTTGAGTGAAAGTAGGCAGTTATGGGTTTACAGCCTTAACGTAGTTTTCAGGTGAGCGATCGTGGCCCTCCTGGGCTTCTTGTATTCATACATATGATTAGAATTTTGAATCACTCTGAATTATTGTCGCTTGTTATAGGAAAGATAAGTTCACCTCCAATAATTAATACAGCGATTACATAAAACTGTACATGTATGAGTTAAAAAAGTTCATGACGATAATCTTAACAGAACTCTTAATAGAGCACGAATTTAGGATCGACGGACCCCTAGCAAGCTAGAGGTTGGATCAAGTGCACAGTAGGACTAAGTATCCCTTGTTTGTCTAGCCCCACCCGCAATCGACGAAAATGAAAACATAATATAAAATACATTCACTGTCTGAGGTTAACACAAAAGGAAGTGCCCGCTTCGAGGGTGAGGGGGTCGTGCGTAACCTCGAACATGATGTAAATAATGTATAATTCTGCCTTTTCGTCTATGACCTATTTCACAAGACAATCATTATTGCATAGATATGTAAGATATGCATCCATTTTCCCTTGAGAGGTCATTCTAAGCTGATTTTACAGTTATTTAGCTGAAAAGTCTAAATCAGTTTCAAACAAGTATAGGTGTCGTCTCTGGAATCGAATCCTGAATTTGAACCTGCGTATTATATTTTTTTTTAATTTACACTCGTTATAATTCATTTTGTTATTTCCAGCAGAATTGATATGCAAAATTACATATATACACGAGTCAATGTCCTTATGAAGTGTTACAGTGTCTCACGGGCACTAATGTAAAATGAAAAAAATAAATAAAAATAGTAAGTTAACCATGTTAACCCAAATGCGATGTCAAAATAAGTTACAAACAGCAGGGGTGAAAGTTATGGACAGCTTGAAAATATATTCCGATCGTTATTATGAATTAACTGATAACATATATGTCAGAAAGTGACTTTATACGGAAAGGTATATTTATTTATTAACTTCTTCTTGAAGCTTGTGCACGAATCCTACATGCATGATCGTACTTAGCCATTTATAATTGTAGTTACAATTTGATACTTTTCGTTGTCAATCTCGAAATGACTCCACATTTAATAGGAAAGTTATGAACTTTGAAGTTATGCAATGGTTGATTGTTTTCCAGGAATAATGATATAAAAAAACCATTTGAAAATCAGTTTATAAACTGGAATTTCAGTTTTAATACATAACCTCAACCCTATCCACCTCAATCCTTACCATATCTATCCTATCCTATATCCTATCCTACATCATATCTACTTCGTTCTTCATCCAATTTTTCTTTTTTTAATTCTTAAGTTAGTAGGAGACAAACATACTTATTTTATTAAATTACATCCATTGAAAATTTCCACTTGAGTTAATGGGTAATATACATTTTATTTGAATAAAATACAAACTTGGAAGTTTTTATGTTATATTTTTGTTTCGTTCACTGCAAAAGCAAAAATGGTATTTAATCATCTAAATAATTTTCATTTTCTTAAAATCCAAAAAGAAAAAAAGAAAAAACAGCAATAATTACAGATAATTTTACTACTTGCATGACTTTGAAGACGTTAAACATTTGTATCAAGTTATGTTCTAATTCGTTCTCACTCAATTGAACATAAATTATTTATAAAATAAACTCAAACACAGTGATAGGATGTGAAGCGCTCTGCATAAATTTCGAAAGATAAAGAAGATCAAATACAAAGATACTTTGAGACCGACAATTTTTGAGGTAGATCTTCTCTCACATACCCATTTTTGTGTTTTTTTTTCAAATAAAATATCAGAAATGCCTGCTATGGCTGATGCAGTTGCTCTCCCTGATCTTAAACTATGAATGACAAACTTAATTTTGCCTAAGCCAATTGTATTAAATGCGCCTAAGATAATTTCTCTTGTTCTAGTGTAAGAGATAAATGAATTACTTTTTCTTAGTTTATTACAATTTACAAAATGATACAGATCTGAATAAGAATTCGTTTGAATCTGATTTAATATCAGCCATACACAAGGATCTTTCTAAAATGTTGAATGGACAAGTTTAAGAATTATTTCTTGCGATGCAAACGTCGCTCACATGTTTGTATTTGTCAGTTTTACTTTTCTTGATATTTATGATCAAATGATATTGGAATAATAATGATATTTTGTCGTTCTAAAGGAGACAATTCTGAAAATCGTAAAAATCCTGCATATGCAACTGTACTCATACAAGCAATGCGCAAATAAGCTAAAGAACAATTGTCATTTGCAAAATATCTATTAATCTAATTAAATGTTCTTATACAGATCTTTCTTAATGATAGGCCGACTTGTATCCCTTATTGTGCCTTCTTGACTAGTTTCATCAGTTCATGGATCTTTAAATCAGACCATAGAATGGGCCCAGCTGATAGCATGACAGACAGACTGAATGTTCGTTGCTGAATTTCCATTTTTAGTAAAATGGATCATGTACATAGATAGATGAAAATCTGATGTTAGTAACGGAGTTACAGCTTGTTGATATTTTTTGCAGCATTTACAAAATTTATTTAATGCATATCTATATTGTTTTATGGTATTTTCGGCTCGTGCTTTCAAACAGAAATCAGGTGACAAACTGGCTAGTTCATTGAGTTCATCATGATTGTAGTCTTTCTTCACTGCCCATCAATAGTAAATATGTCTGAAAAAAATGTATTGATGTATGGCGATTCATTAAAATCAGTAGAATATTTAATCGGTATGAGCAACTGTCAAGTGATGCAGCAGGGCCGTCTCAACTGCAATACATCACAACACTCAATATTCATGATATAATATCAAACAAAAGCATGTATTGTTTTTCTCATATAAAATTCATTCTCATTTTAATAAAAATCAGACTATCGAACTCACAGGTCTAGGAAATCAGACAGGTCTAGGAAATCAGACTCACAGGTCTAGGAAATCAGACTCACAGGTCTACAAAAATAGGCTATAATCAAATTTTCTAAGTTGGGATGATATAGTATCAACTAGAAGCGTCTAATTTCACAAGTAAAACTGATGATGTGAACGTCTCAGATCCGAAAAAAAGTACTTCTATTGTGACCTTGAATGTAAATTCAGGCACTATCTCTAAATTCTAGCACGTCTTTAACATAATTATGAATGGTATGCTAATCCCTCTTTGAATATAAAAGGCCAAAAAGCAGATGATGGCCATTTGGTACAACAAGGCATCCTCTAGCCTTACAAAGAATAAGGTGTTTTATACGTTTAATGATAAGATGCCCAAACAAAAATCATTTTTAACAAAATACCGACATGATATCAATGTGATACACTTTAGTATCACGCTACAGTATCTTGTTGATATCAGCTGTTAATGTGATACTAACAAAATACTCCAGTCCTATTAGGAATCAATATTTTGTTACTATCCCATTAAGACTGAGTATTGCATTGGTATCACATTAAACTTAAGCTCCCTCTGTTAGTATCTTGTTGGTATTTTGTTTAACTTTGAAATTTTGTCTGACATACCAGTAGTGAAAGCTTAACAAAATACTAACATGATACTGCCCTGCTTAACTACATCCTGTGTGATGTTATCAATGAATCATCAGTGACATCACACACTTCAAATATGGCTGATAAACACATGCAAGCACATGGGAGTTTGGTATCTGTAAGGATATGTTAAAATTTAGTTTGAATACATGTGGATATTATTTTCAAAGAATGATATCAATACCCTGATGACCATTGGACAAAATCAAGGACAATATAATATTCATACATATTGGATGCCAGATTGTGCAACTGTCTATGGATGAATTGTGCTCTGCCTGCTTGGAAAGTATCATGACTAGTAATGAGTTAAAGAAGATCCTGACGATAATCTCAACAGCACTCACAATAGAGCACTATGTTGAGCATCGACGGACCCCTAGCAAGCTAGAGGTGGGATCAGGCGCCCGGGAGGAGTAAGCATCCCCTGTTGGCTAGCCGCACCCGCCGTCGATGTTTAAGCACGAAACTGAAAACAATATATAAAATGCTTGCACTGTCTGACGTTATGTCTATATAGAAAGTGCTATGGCGACAATGTCAGGGAAATATATTCAAAACACTTACTGTCAAGTTCTTTGTTTGCTACTGTATTATAATGCTTGTTTTTTCAAACAAATATTATAAATGACACATTGTGATTTTTAAGTGACATAGTTTGTTATAAATGTAAAGTTTATGTATTGGTTTAGCATATTCACCCAAAAATATTTTACAAATTATTTTGATATAAATGAATTCAATTATTTCAAGCATAATAACTTATATTTTTTTCCTTTGAACTTCTGTAATCATTCAAATCCATGAGTGAGGTATTGAAACTAATTCAAATCCTCACGTATTTCCATCTTTGAATTATCGGGGTCAAAATGTATATTGCAGAATCAGACTACTATTCCATTACTGTTTTATGGTAACAAAGGAAGTATCTCATTGATATCACATTTTGGTATCATGTTGGTATTTTGTTTCAAAGGCAATGTCAGGTGAGAAGTATCCTATTAGTATCACACTATGCTATCCCATTGGGTATCCCATTAGTATCACATTGTAGTATATCCCGTTGGTATCACATTGGGTATCCCATTAGTATCCCATTAGTATCACATTGTAGTATATCCCGTTGGTATCACATTGGGTATCCCATTAGCATCACATCGTAGAATCCCATTTGTATCTCAAATGTATGCATGTGAATTTTGATACTTGACCAATCTATAGTCTTGTACAAGCGCATCCTTGAGACTTGCACTTTGACTGACTTTGACGACGGAACTCCATGACGGGCCCTGTCCAAACCTCTTTAGAGAAGACAGGGCCCCGACCACCTATCCTCTCTGAATGTCAGTCGGACTCCTCGGGTGATTACATACATGAACTCGCTAAAGCCGACGGAGCACAGATTACATACATGAACTCGCTACAGTCGGCAGAGAACGAACTGTATTACGTATGCCCTCTTTTTATATCAATTTACATATTCATCTGTGTTTCTGGGGCCTCTACGTTTCGCGGTCTTGTTTGTGTGATGTCATCTTACAGTGATGAGGTTGTTTTACACCGCAAATGTGCGTTCTTCGAGACCTCTGGGTAATCGGAGAAGTGAGAGGGTTGTGAGTACGTAATCCAGGATAACCACACCATTTGCTACTTGCGTGACAAATGGCCGTCCAAAGTCGGCACCGGTTACCCATTGGTCTCGTCGGTTTATGGTTTACAAGTGCATCCTTGAGACTTGAACTCTTACTGACTGTGACGACGGGACTCAATGACGGGCCCTGTCCAGTCCTCTTAAGAGAAGACAGGGCCCCAACCACCTGTCCTCTCTGAATGTCAGTCGGACTCCTCGGGTGATTACAAACATGAACTCGCTAAAGCCGACGGAGCACAGATTGTATTATGCATGCCCTCTTTTTATACCCATTTACATATTTATCTTTGTTGCTTGGGCCCCTGTGTTTTGCGGTCTTGTTTGTGCGTGGTCATCTGACAGTGAGGAGGTTGTTTTACACCAAAATTGTACGTTCTTCGAGACATCTGTGTAATCGGAAAAGTCGAAGGGTTGTGCGCACGTAATCCAGGATAACCACACCGTCTGCTACTGACGTGGCAAATGCCCGTCCTAAGTCGGCACCGTTTGCCCATTGGTCTCGTTGGTTTATGTATAGTCATTTGTGTTTTATGTTTTTTCTGTGATTTGACGTTCCTTGTATTACTGCGTCTCTTTCTGTGCGTGTCTTTTTGAGTTGGCAAAGCCAACTATTCATTGGAATCGAATGCCCCAGTTAGGGCCTGCACGAACCGTGCAACGGTCAAAAATCTGTAGTCTTACTTTAGTAAGAAATAGTACCACTATTATTTGGACAAAAACATTTTAAACGACACAATGAGTGCAAGTTGTAAATGATGATTCCAATGCAATTATTGGAGTAAACAAATGGTCTATAGAGCTATTTGTAATGAAGATTCGGAGTATAGTTCTCGTATCGCTTAAGAACTCAACTTTTAAGTAGTCCAAAGTAGCACTGCGCTATGCCGGCCATGCGGTATTTTTCCGGGGGAATGACCAGAGGTTAGGCCTAATGATAGTTATTATAACCATGTCGATTTATATTTCATTGATGAAAAGATAGATATAAAATAGTCTGTTGATGTCAATATAAATCGCTATGGTTCTTGCGTCTTAAGATCAGAGGACACTCGGAAGGCCATACGATGAACGGCGAACTGGATTTGTAGTAAGTTCTTGAAAATAACTGATAGAATATTTGAATATTTTCTTATCTGTTGTATAAAGGATTACGAAAAACCACAATTCGAAAGACTAGATCGTCTATTTACTGTATGTCGTTATCTGTTTATCGAAGTTCGATTTTTGGGAAAGAGGGGGGGGGGGATTGTGTTGTGTTTGATTGGGTGAATGAACGATGTACATTACAGTTAGGGTTATAAGAAGAGCATTGTCCTCGAGGAATATAATTTTTCAAGGCTGAATAAATCTTCACCTAATGACAGCAATAAATGTATATACATGTATGTCCATGTACTACTTGTAGTATTCCATCACACTCACTTCATCACGTGTTATTACCGTGGGCTTGGATATTCATGGAAACGCTGGGAAAAATATTCTTTTATCCCATATTTACAGAACTGTACTCGTATAAAGCAAAATGGCAAATCGATCATCCACGTTGACTATGACGTTTAGTTTTGATAAGGCATAGGAAAAGTACTATGCGCACAATGCAGTTTTCCCTAAATTTTTGGTGTTGATACCTCGATCAACCAAAAAAAAAAAATAAAAGAATGATTCCTTAAATCTATACCTCTTGTCTGGGATTTGCTTTTGTCCATGACCCGGCAAGTCTTGTCATTGTACAAGCAAATTCTGGACATTCGGAGTGCATTTCCTTGTCGATGCTCACACCTTATGATACATGTAGATTCTATAAGTCTTAATCTTATGGGGTAAGATTTCATTTTCACGTGCCTTTTAACTGTAATGTCAATTCAGACATTTATGATGTCATTCATGAATGCTGCGTTGGCTAGCTGATCAACATATGAAAATGAATACCGGTACATAAAATTTTATTTTAAGCGCTTTTAGACAATGTGAGAAAAAAAAAGCATGAACTTGTACATGTAAGACACACTTTAAAAGTTATGTCTTAGATTTATGCTGGTAGGGGACTAATACCGCTTAGAGATTAAGAAAAAACAAACTTTTTATGCACCCCGGAATCAAAGATTCGGGGGTATAAAGTTTTTGGCCTGTCCGTCTGTTTGTCCAAAAAACTTTGAATGGTAAATTATATGGCTTTTATATTTCACATATGTATTCCTTGTCACACAATTTTTCCATAGATACCAACATTTTTATGCCCAGTGACCCTGACCTTGACCTTTCACATACTTGGTGAAAAATGGTGTTTATACTCCGCCGGGAGCATTCGTATTTCACAAACAAAGGCTTTATTCAATATTAGACTTTGCCAACTCGCAGGACTTTCAGTCCTCTGATTTGTGTTTTACAGTGGGTGTTTAGGGAGGTTGCTGTTGGTACTGCAACTAGGTGTTGCTGGAGATCCTCTCCTTTCTTTCAAGTTCTTTCAGTGATTTTGTCACAAACAACAAGAAATAAAACAAAGCATCTGATTGGCTAGGTAACTTGATCCTACGACAAAATAATCTGAGGAAACGAAAGAATATTACAAAACATGTTTGACTTTTCAACGATAAAATAACACTTGGCCACCAGATGATGACTCAGGGGAAGGAGTTAAAAAGAAGACCTACTCGTCACCTCTATGCCAACGTTATGATATTTTTTTCTGTGCTAAAATCTAAATAAAATTATTTGGAGTATTTTTTAACTTGTACAGAGAATTCAGCTGAACTTAATTCCAAAGTAGTACTGACCTATGATTTGATTTTGCCTTAAACAGCGTTTTTAATCTATTCCATGCCTTCTTAAGACTCCTATTGTTTTCTGGAAAAGTTTATTCAATATGTTCAACTAAATGCTAATTCTATCAATCTTGGTATATGATCTTCATATATTAATAACTGTTCCCCGTTTTATCTGCCTTTACGTACTTTTAAGTTCGTTTGCGTTCGGCTTCGTCTAGTTCGTTCTAAACGAAATATCTCTATTAGAACATATGACATTAAGATAATATTACGTCCTAAAACTAAGTATAAAAATAAACAATTATACATGTACACCACAAATTGTTTTCAGTTCTTACTGCACACATACGTAAATCAGTATCAGTAAAGAAGTTGCTATTTTTAGCCATTTACAGAAACCCTGATTCTATAAATGAGCACTTCCGGTAAATGTGACAGAGACACTATTGACGTAGAAAGTTATACATGAAAAACGAAAGTAGTGTAAACAATGTAATGTTTTGAAGTTGGGTTAGCATTAAATTTGCTCACTTTAATACCTTTTATTTCAATGAAATAATCTCTTGATCATCTCGAGTATAAAATATAAATGTATAATGTTAGTAAGATCCTCCTTAAATTGGTCTACGACTGAGCAGGTGGAAAGGGTGTTGCCGGGGATGAACGATTTTGCAAATGATTTCTTATCATATTTTATTTCTTTTCCATAACTGGTAACTTGGACTGAATGCGTGCGGTAGGAGTTGCAGGCCAGGAGGCCCCTGTCCATTTTTTAATGAGCTCAGTATACAACATAGCAGTACCTATATTCATATTGTCATATAGAACAAAGAACCATATAATAAATATTGTTCTTTGCTCTATATAACAATATGAATATATGAATAATGACGTTTCATAATAAATTGCTCCTCGTTGGTTATCGGAAATATTTGTCAAGTTTATTTTTCTAAACTGATCCTTTCAAACATGACTTTTTTATTTTAACATTTCCTGTAATTCAATTTTGATGAAAATTACAACAAAATCTGAAAAGAATGGAACAATAAATTAACCTCGGAAAAAAAATTATAAATACGTTTCCATGAGAGGCAATGGATGGTAGGGAAGATTGGAAGACCTCGACCTCTCTCTCTCTCTCTCTCTCTCTCTCTCTCACCGACTCAAAATTGACAGGTGTTGGGGGGTTTAACTCCATTTAATACAAAAAAAAATGGAGACAACGAAATCACTGAGATAAAGTCTGCCATCAACAAAACAAATACAGGGATAAAACACGAATGACAACATTTTAAAGGAGGAAAACCATGTGGCATCCCTTGTTCAGGAAAACAAGAACATATGTACTCTGAAACTGTTGTATAATGATTAAGAGGCATTTTCACAATCTTTCTCCTTCTACAATTATATTGTTGTGTCAATTCCTTTCATATAACCCCAACTACCCATACTTGCACGTGTCAATGCCTTGTATGAATAATAGCTAAGAGATTTTTAAGGGTAAGAACACAATTATACGTGTTGTGCACTAATTGAAATAATTTAAAATAGAGACGTGTAAGCAAGCATTTCCCTGTAGAAATACTGTTTTATATCTGAATATCTTACCAAACGTTTACATTTTTTTTATTTTGTTATGCATGCTATGTTTTTCCTTATTTCGTGCACAAAATTATAACAACTTCCTTAAAACACAAGCACTAATTGATTTCACTATAATTTCATTGGTACTTTTTCCTTTACTTGACAGTTTTGTAAACGTTTTATTCTACATGTTCCTCATTGCATTTGCTTTACCCATTCGAGATAAAATGAAAGTTTTACTGTGTACTTCATTAATACTTAAAATTTTGGTATCAATTTTGTTTAAGAATTCACACGAAGTGCAAAAGAATTACGTTGATATATGCCCTACAGAACTTTCTACCAAAATATATCGAAGTGAGCTGATAAATTGTACGTGGAATGATCCAACAAATGAATATCATTGTCTACCTACGGATGAAGACCGTCTGATAGAAATTTGCTACCAAGACACAGCACTTCATACTCACGGTACGTGTATCTCTTTTCTTGTCCTTGAGTAAACGTTCTGTTGAAGTAAAATAGAATCATAGAAGGTTTGTCGAAATTTTGACTAAACTAAACTTGTATCAATCTTTTAGCTTTCAAATTCAGCGATCATATAAATGTCCTTGCGAGTAATATTCCTATTTAAAGATTATGAAGATGAATCATTTATACATTAAATGTAAATTAGCTTAATTTCGAATATAACCTATTTTTAAGCAGTCTACGAAAAGCAGATTGTTTACACGAACTTTAGTAGAATCAATGAAAAAAATATCTATTAATTTTTTTTTAACTTTTTCTAAGGCTCAACCGTCTATCTAATTCCATTTTGTATTTCACTATTTATGCTTGCACAATAATCAATGAAACCTACATTAAATTATTTCATTAACATCTGGAAAATAAGAAGATATAATGATCAAGTTTATAATCAAATTCCCGGATCATTACAGCATCATAAAATTATTTTAGTGGATTTCTGAAGCACTATTATCATCGGCAGTCACTGCAGTGATGTGTTACCTAATAAAATGATGAAATAACTCTTGATAATATAATTAGTCAACAAAAACGCAATTATTTATATGTTATTTAGATTCTGTACATACCATTCCATCATCAGTTTGGCTTAAC
This sequence comes from Pinctada fucata, assembly GCA_028142955.1. Lineage (NCBI taxonomy): Eukaryota > Metazoa > Mollusca > Bivalvia > Pterioida > Pteriidae > Pinctada > Pinctada fucata. The sequence continues at coordinate 47,632,412 of AP027111.1, read as the reverse complement.
ATTCAAGATTACGAAAAACGAAAAGTCATATCGTATCGAAGCATTTTCTTCCAAAATATACTCCAAAAAACCGTATTATTGATACATACATGTATACGTCCTACGACGATTGCATTGTATCTTTCCGTCGCATGAATCGGAATCTCGTATATGTTCAATATTTCGGACAAAAGTAGGAACGTGAACTCCATGGACAATTTTCGGGGTAATTTTAGAGAATTTCACAAATGAAGGGATTTCTAAAAAAGCGAAAATACAATACTGCAGTGTCGTTTATATTGCTCATTGATGATATAATGGCGAAATCACCACACACGAGGGAAAAAGAGAAAACAACGATTATAATAGTATTCCAATTTTGTCTAAAAGGAATAATCTTAAACGTCTTCAAATTCATTAGCATAATTTAAAAGCAGTCAGTGATCCTCAATCCAAAGACTGAAAGGAGTGTGAAAGTTATAATGTCCACAAATGTTTAACAGTCAGAAAAGTAAGGACCCACTTTTTCGTATACATTCAATATTGACCATTACAATAAAATCTTAAAGTAGAAGAACCGCCCCCCCCCCCAAACAAAAGCCGTAATTTTAAATCAGCAATATACTGTTTGTTAATTCATTTTTTCCCAATAATTTCCTGCTCCTACTAAACTTAAGCTTCGAATGACGTCATCATCATTGGTAATACCAAATTGATTATACTGGTTTGACTGCTTCAAGCTATAGATCATGACAAAATAATATGGATAATAACTATATCCCTGTATCAAGCACAAAATCGATAATTCAGAAAATCAGAAACCGAAGGCATACAAAATCAGGATTAAACAGGAACCAAAGCAAACATACAAAAACCTCCACCAAATGAAAAGAAGCGAACCCCCGATATGGGAGTGAGACCAGGTGCCCAGGAAGAGCAAACATCTCTTGTTCCAATTGATTGCATTTATAGAATAAGAATATTCCCTATATCAAACTATTTTTCGATGTGTGTATTGTCATCGACAGTGGGTATGACCGTCTATGAACTTCCTGTAGCATTTTAATCTAATTCTCATGATCGAAAATTAGCTGATTCCCAAGAGATGTATTTCAGATGTTTTTTTTTTCTCGGTTTCATTTTAAAAAACAATTCTTCTTAATTAATACGTACATTTCTGTTGAATGCTTTCAACAAGACCAAGATACGTAGCAATTTCCCTGACAGTAATTATGAAACTCTGTGTGTTGTTACGCTTCAACGCACTCGAATGTTAGGCGTCAAAATGTTTATTGAGTACATTTCACTTTTAAGATAATTAGAAATTTTTATTTGTATGCGAGGTTTCCGTTCTAAATTGATCTTGAAAGGTGTTGTTTTCTACCTACTTAAAAATTTGTGAAAATGTAACCTTCAATTACGTTTAAAGTCGTTTTTATTTTAAATTTATTATCATTGTGATGGGCATGCGTAATTTTGGATTTTTCCATTTTTGTTGTAAATCTTTATGATTTAATCATGTTGATATCTTGTATTCAATATTTTGGCTTATGCTAGAAAAAAATACAGCTTGCAATAAACATGCTAAATTGCGTTGAATATTAATCTACCACATGGTCTACAACTAAGATTTTCGTTCGATATACAGGATGGTGTTTTAAAGAGGAAAAACACAGTCATTACCGATGTAAGGTGTTGGAACTTATCATAAAAAGCAAATCTATTCATATTATTTCTAGTTATTTCCTCTTGTAACTCTAATAGAGGAAGTTAGTCTTGCTAAGCTGTTTTCATTTTGATATAAACAAATTATATTTCTTCCTCATAACACTCAGCCAATATCTAAAAAAAAAATCACGAAAAACTTTTGATTGCCTAGTTCTACTTTCGACCTAAATATTAAATGAAAATTTGCTTTCGAATTCCTTATTAGTAAATGATGTGAGAAAACAATAAACAATCTAAGTAGAGAAAAAAATATAATTATGTTTCATTTCATCATGAAATTTCATTTTTTTTTTCGTAAGAACTTTCGTGAAATTGGGCACCGTCCCAAAATGATTTAAAAAAAATCATATTCTGTCATAGACCATTTGAACCATCCAACCTAAGATTATCCTCTATACTTTTTGAAATGGAAGAAACTTGATGTGACAATTCCACCGAATTGGAGCGACGGGTGTTTCATACAAAGAGGAGATGCTGACTCTTCCTAGGCACCGTATCTCACTCCCATATCGGGAACTCGCTTCTCTCCATGTGGTGGAGGTTTTTGTTTGTTTGCTTGTTTGTTTTATCCTGATTTTGTATGCCTTCGGTTTATGATTTTCTGAAGTATCGAATATTTCGCTGTTGGGATTTGGTCATTATACATATTTGTCATTAATAACTTCATTAATATAAGTAAAAGATTTAATTTCATTTTAGATGAAAATAATTATTAGATTCTGCTTAGTTGTTTTAAAAAAAACCTCAAGATCCGGCGTCAAATTCGTATGATCGTTCTATAGATTTTTGAGACTATGAATGAAAGCAGTATGGTTTTCCAAATATCCAACCACAAATTCATAGAATTTCAATATTGTCTATTTTCTAGACTCTTAAAACTTAAATCTTTAATCTATGGGGACACAAATAGGTAAAAGAAGATCCTTACAATTACCTCAACATCACTCACGATAGAGCACCAAATTGAGCATCGACGGACCCCTAGCAAGCTAGGAGTAGGCATCTCCTGTTTGGCTAGCCGCACCCGTCGTCTAAGTTCACGCACAAAAATGATAACAATATTGGCGACAATATCAGAGGAAAATTCAAAACACTTACTGTCAAACCCCTCGCGGGCAATCTTTTTACGAGCTTCACACGGCAAAGGACATAAGTCGACATAAAGATCTGACAAGTCGACTTATAATAAGTAAGTCCACCTAATTATCTGACAAGTGGATGGCAGAAATATGCAACCATACTATCCAAACCAAATGCGTCATTTTCGGGGTCATTTTAGTGTTGTATGTGAACAAAAGGAGTAAAATCTTTGCAAAAGTATTTATATTTGATATATTTAACGAGGCATTCTCCGTGCTATCTTTTTAAAGAATAAGCTGTCATGGTGCTGCTTAACTTTTGCCTTTGTGTGTATATTTCAGTTATAGAAATAATTGTTATCAAATGATGTTTCTGATAGATCCACGAGCTGAATAATGGAGCGGATGAAGTATGTCTTTACATTGAAGAGTCATTTAGCATCAATTTAAAAGTCTAAAAAATCGTAAAATGATATTGATGTGGAGTTAAAGCATCACCGGCTTAAGGTAAGGGTTGCGACTACAGGGAGATTACTCTATTTTCATATCACGTAATATTTGAAATCGACATGGACGATAAATGGTATAAGCTCAGTTTGTTGCATTGTTTCAGTACTCCTTGAAATTTCCATTGCTGAATTGGTAGATTTTATAAAAAATGCATATTCTTTAATGAAAAATCGCCGAAAATAGAAAAAATGTCATTTTTACTTGAGTTCTGCTTCTAAAGACTCAAACATCAGAATATATACTATTCATTGTACTCTTTAAAAATGAGAATATAAGACATTCGAACATCGAGTAAATCCTTATGTTTTGGAGTCTACATGTTGATTTTTTGCACAAATTATTGTGCTATTTTGCAGTCATTTTGCTTTAAAACGAATTCGGGTACATACTGGTTTGAATGCTTTAGGATAAAGCAAAACCATAGCTCTATGCATAGAGAAATATTTGTGTACCTGGCGACCTTCTAGCTATTAACGAGATATCGCACGCGTTTCAGTAGCCTCCCTTAGACGAGAATTTTTAAGAAATCTCCACGCTGAAGATTTCCGATTTTCGTAACTTAAAATGTCTAGATGTTCTGGCTTTGTTTTAATCACTCAATATGCAAGTCGATCCAATAGCTCAGAGGTAGAGCTCTTGTCTACCATGCGGGAAGACCGCGGATCGAGCCTGAGCGTAGTGATTATAAATTGATTGTTATTCGTATCTAGATATGAATGTTTCTTTTTCTTTGCAAAGTAATGGTAAGCCTAGAGTGACCAACAATAGTCAAATATTTGCTGAAATTGGACTTACAAATGTATTTGAAAATTTTAAGCCTTTTTTACCTGCATACATATGTCGTATCTATTCAGAAATAAGTCAGGTGTCAGTAAATTGTTTGAACGTAGAGAAACGTATAATATAGTTACCCATATGGTACATGTAATATCATTACACATTTTCACATACTGTCTTGTTATCACACAAAATCTGTATTCGGCTCTATTTATTTACATATTGACATCTTTGTGAGTGAAGGAACACTGCTGTGATGTTTCAAAAAGATGATTATATAAATTTGGATGCTTTTGTCTTTGGTCACATAGAGTAAAGAAAGGTAACTCGAAATGCACTTTTAATTTTTTACATGATAATTTACACATTCGGTCAGATTTACCAACATACGACGTGGTCATTGAATGATTTCTTTCTATAAGAATTTGCACAATATGTTGAGGGAATCATATGTGAAGTTTCATTTGAAAATCTTGGGCTGAAAAAATAATATAGCCAAAAAATGAGCATTTCCATTACAATCAATGGATGGCTAAAAAGTCTGATCAATTTCAAAATCTCAAAATTTTGGATGGTGACCTCCTAATATTGTCCCTTACATCTGAATTAAATTAGGAAATCAAAATTATGCTCTTTTTCTGAAAATAAGTGTTGTATAACACGAAACGTGTGATATCACCTTAATAAAAATAACGAATTGTTGTCATGACAACCAGCAAAAACGTATTTATAAGAAAATACACTCCTTAGAACTGTTTCATAATATACTTTATTTCATACACAAGCTATAAGAATCCAGAAAAATAAATGTATATCTGACTTTTTGAAATTTCATGCATCGCTGAGGTATGTAAAGTTATGATGTGGTATTATCTAAAATAACGAAAATGTTAGAGTAGGCCAAAACAGACGTTTGTGGCCAAACAAAAACGAGACGGAAAATGTTTGATTTTTGTGGTCAGATTAGTTCGAGGACATGTTCCTCTATATGTGGACATATCCATTTTTCTTCTATCTCATTTCTATTAAACGTCGCCACCCTGACATTAAAGAGGAAATATTGAAAATATTCTTCATTCTACAAACAATTCCGTTTTTACACTGGAGATTATTCTATTAGTTCTCCTTCGTGCTTCTGTGGAGCTTGTGTCATTGTGTCTGTCTAATTGATAATGTCCTTTTTTTGTGTGTGTGAAAGGTCGAATTGTATTTTTCCAATAATAGTAAGCCTTTCCAAGGAGCTGTTAAGATAAGGCGTAAAATCAGCCCTGAAAAGTGGAATTTTTAAAATTGAAATTTCACGAACCTTTTTTGGTAAAATGTATACCTATACGGCATCCCATCAGAATATGAAGCTATTTTTTATCTGTTTGCATAATATTGCTAATTTTAAGGTCAAAACTTATCTTTTTCTCATAGAAATCAATAGAAAATTGAAAAGTTTTATTGAACATTGTTCCCCCCGGATATACAGAAAGCCACTTTTGCTGGAGATGTGTATCTATGATACAAATTTTTTGGCAAAGTGGAGTTCTGTATCTCCGGGGGGAACACTACCCCAGAGACGAAAAACTGAAAATGGAAAGGGGGTGCATTTTGTAAGAATCGATCTTTTTGACCATTAAATATAGCACATTTGACTATTTTTCCTCTTTAATCAATCAAACATTGTGTACTTAATGTGATTGAATGAAAGATACACAAATTTGGAACGAAATAGGCAAGAGTGATGTTCCTTTCTCCGTCAATGTGTATTTCGCGCTAAAAGGCTTACATTGTAGCCATTGAATGAAGAATAAGACCGTATTTTAAGTTCGGGATTTCATTATTTACCGATTAAATGAGGTAGAACGTTCGAAATCTATTTCTGATACATAGTGTAGACATATTTGATGTCTTGTAGCTTATATTTATCCATTTTAGATAAAATATTCAAAAATGTATATGTTTTTTGTCGATATTATCGGATTTTCTATTCGAGCACCCCTACCTCTTTCGACCATAATTTTACAACCTTAAGAGGTCCTTGACATAATGTAAAACATGTAAAAGGTCTGCAAATACATTATATTTCAATACTGATTCATGTTTTTCTGTATACGATTCGCCATGCGCAAGAAATAAGTCACGAGATTCAGGGCTAAATACGGCCCTTATCTTAACAGCTCCTTTTGGTTTTCGAAGCCGGTTTCGTCTTTTGTGTTTGACTTAGGGTATATTGTTGTTTTGCTATTGGTTCTGCATCTGGGTCTGGTTGGAGTTCCCTTCCTTATTTAATTTACTGATATTAGTAGAAAAAAAATCAAACAAGAACCTTCGTTGTGAATTCTTATCATTCAGGACAACCTTTTATTTTTCAGAAGGATGTCCATATTTTAAACTTGTAGATGGAGCAGTTCAGATACGCCAGAAGAAGTGCAAGAACAATGAGCCCGAATGTTCAGTAGCATTAGGAAAAAAAATGTTTTTCTCAAGTCAAGTATACAAGCGTAGGTTGAAGAATAACGAAGTTTTTGTCAAAATTTTATGTGTGTTAAGTAAATAATGTTGAAGGGTTCCAACTCTCTACCTTCTTGAAGAAAATTCCAAACCAATTTATATGCACCAAACACGTGTTTCGAATATTAAAGAACAGGCTATATCTTGAAAATAAAGAATAAGAAATACTTTAATTCATTACACCATGTACATGTTTTTCCATTTCAAATCATTTTGGCTTATAGTACCATTAATGAGAATTCAATATCCGAAATATATATGCCTAGTGCATCATATTTATAAATTATGGTAAAATGATTTGACATGTCGCTTTCCATAAAAAAAAATGAATATGTTAGAAAGTTGCTGACGATAATACTTTCTATTTTAGAAAAACTTATGCTCTCCTGCAATCTCTTAAAGATGTTCAATTTTGTATAAAGTTACGCTGTCACTTTTGTTTAGATCAAGATAGAGTTGAAAGAAATTCTTAAACTGCGACGTGATATAGAAATAAGAGGTGTCAAATTGCACTAGTGTGCGGTATTCGATAACCACGACTACATTTATTGTTTCGATTTGTGTCAATTTCCATACATTTTATATCATTTTCGATGAAAAAAGTAACTTTACTACCTCTGTGCAAAAAGAAAGATTTGAAGTATTGACAGATGCTGCCCCCTAGTATGTATTAAGTATTTGTTTAACATTTCAAAAACAGTTGAATCGGTTGTAAACATTTTTTTCTTGCCGATGCCTGCTCATTCGTTTTTGAAAACTAGGAAAAAAAAAGATCGTGTCACATGTTTGATCACATATAAACTGTCAGCACAGATGATTAGTATGCTATAAACATATCCATCACGATCGGCTAGGAAGTGATATCACCATGTCTTTCCTTTGCCCTCGCCCAATCCCCGACCCCCTCCCCCTTCCAATAAAAATGAGTGAATGCGTCATCATCTGTACATATTTATGTATAATTGCTTTTGAAGCAATCTATGATTGAGATTTTAATATATTTAACGTTTTCACATTCAAAATATCATTTAAGTAAAGGTAAATTTGCATCATTGTCCAGACATGCACATTAAGGGCACTAACCACCGTCAGTGATTCTCAGTCTAAAAGAAATTATTTGACCAAAGAGTGGGAAAGTTGTAATATCCAAATATATACCAAAAGACGTAGCAGGATGGGTTGGATATGATGCTACAGGACCAAAAAAAAAAAATAGAAATTTCAAGATATTTGATAATAGAAATTTTCAAAATAATTAATGTGTTCAAATGAGTTAAAGAAGATCCTGACGACACTTTCAACAGCACTCAGAATAGAGCATAATTTTAGCATTGATCAGACGAAGAAACGATCAAACAAAGTTGATAATTGTTTTTACATACTAATACTGAATGAAGTGAAATTACACAGCTTAGCTCAATTCATTGTAACCTTGAATTCTTATTATATTAAATTGATAATTCATGTGAATGGCGAATTGATTTCTGGTGTTCATTTCAGTGAAAAGGTGTTCAATCTGGATTGAGAAAACGTAAGTAGAGATATTATTAGAATTACTTATTTCTATTGATACTAATCTACCAGAGAAACTGATCTAATTCCTCATTCTATTAACTTGATTTTATTAATTCCTTTCCACTTCCACTGCTCTTACAAGGAAATGAATGTGTTCAAACGTTTAAAACGGAAACATTCTCTCTGTTCAAACAACCTATCATACTATTATTAGGTTACTTTCGGCAAGCTTTGTGTACAGATTAAAAGTATTTAATTATCGTCTCGTTCTTGAATGCAGACTATGATTTGATGTTGTTGTCTCTTCAACGCGGAGAAGAAGATATTTCTGTAACAAATCCTTCTTTTTACATGTAACCATTCTTCTTGTGAAAAATATCCATGGCTTCAAAAAGGAAATATAAATAGAAGGATTCGCAACTCTCTACACCGCTTTTAGAATACTACTGAAAACTCCCTTGTGACGAGATCTGAACGATATCAAAACAAAGCCCAGTCCTATTCGAGAGGGTGGTCAAATAACATTATTTTCTCAAGCATCTCACGATAAACACACAAAATATTGATACGTACATATAGAAGAAACCTTACTGTTTCAATAAATACCAATTTTGTCAAAATATATTGATATATTGTTATAATATCTAGCCTTGACATTCGCCGTTAGGACCCAGATATCGCCAAAGAGAGTTAAATAGGCATATATTCTGTCCAATTTTCTCAGTCATTACTGGACTTACACATAACATATTGGTGGAAAATCGATTGAAATACTAGCGCGTGCATTAGAACCAATTTTGATTAATTTATTCGACGATCTAATCGTATACCAGAGCTTAAAAAACAGAGGTTTTTACTCTTCGATACGCCCAGCCATTTTCTGAATGAGGTAGACAGCCGAAGGCTCTTACCAATTTTCTCAATCAAGACAAGATTAACAAATGGAATATTGTTATCAAAATAAAGACTAAAACCTAATGTGTGCATTAGGACCAATTTTGTTTAATTAATTCGACAATTTAATTGTTTTACCGGGCTTCGAAAATGGGTGTTTTCACTCGTCGGTACGCGAGGCCATTTTCTGAAAGAAGTAGACAGCCGAAGGCTCTGACCAATTTCTCAAATTAGACAAGATTTACATATGAAATATTGTTATGAAAATAATGACTAAATACTAATATGTGCATTAGGCCAAATTTTGTTTGATTAATTCGACAATTTTATTGTTTTACGGAGCTTCGAAAATGGGTGTTTTCACTCGTCGGTACGCGCAGCGATTTTCCCAAAAGACGACAGGTCAACGCTCTGACCCGTTTCCTCAAACAAGACAAGATAAACACATAGAATACTGTTATCAAAATAATTCATGAATTCTTATGCTTGCATTAGAAGGGAGGGGATCTCCAACATTAGTACCATTTTCATTTCATGATACCTAATATATCTAAGACTACAAGACATCAAAAATTGGGGTCTTGACGATCACCTGTTTGCCTCGGCCTGTAATGAAGTAGGTGAACAAGCACTCTATTTACTTTACCATTTTCTCAACTATTTCACGATGTAAAATCAAAATATTGGTACCAAAATGATCAGGATAATCTATTCTACTTATTTAAGTCGTTTTTATGTTATCATAATTAAGATATTTAGGGCATTCATGATTTTCAATATCAAAACCCTAACATCTCGTTGCCAAATTTGCATATCAAAAGGGCACGCGCAATGTTAACGGGAAATGATGAGATTCAAATCCTTATGTTTTATAATATTTGGCCTCATATATCTAACTTTTCATTGACAAAAAAGAGCCAGTTTAATTGGTCTAGCATTGGCTATTTTTGAAAATAGTATTGTCTGTGTTCATCATCCAACCACAAAATATATTTTAAACCCTTCGATATTATTGTATCTTCGGAAAAGGAAGTAACCGGATGTGACGATTCTACCGACGAGTGTTGCTTGCAAGCAGGATATGCTGACTTTTCCTTGGCACCTTGTCTCACTCCCACATTGGAGTTCGCATATGGCACATTATCCATATTTGTCATTCGATACGAAGCGTTTGCCAAATCATGACAGCATTTGTATTGATTTGTACCTTATTGAATAGTTAAGTTATAGTTGAGGAACCAGTGATAGAGTTTTTCTTTGAATCAGGCCATTTTGTATATTATGCTTCAATTATAGTCTCTGTGTGTTCCCAGTTCAAAGTTAACTCGTGTGTGTTACCCTGTGATCGCAAATATGTTGTTGTGTAGAAAAATCCTGCTAACCCTTTCTTTTGCATACTGTAACATTAATATAGTGGATAATATGATTGATATTGAAACTGACCATTGCTGTATGCATAGATATTTAACCGACATCTTTATAAAAGGCAACGTAGCTCTTTAAATCTATAATGCTCTGTCCGAAATCACGTTGGCATCAAGTACTGCTGACTCGTGCATTAATAATTTGTTTGTAGTTTTGTGAAAAGTTCTTCAATATTCTTAGTTGTGAACAGTCTTCGCATTCACATGCTTTATGCTACTAACAAGATCTTAATTTTTTCTACAAATGGTACTTTTGGTACATTAATAAGAAAAATGACCTTTCTTGGACAAGGTAATTGACGGCTGTCATGGAAACGAGGTCAGTCTATTTTCAGCCCTCACAAGACTGTGGAGTAAGATATATTTGAACAATGTGCTGCCATGGAAACAACTTTAATAGCTTAACAACTTTGACATATGTGACTCTTTAAAACTTCTATTCTAAGAAAAGTATTCATTTTAAAGATATTTCTCCTATAGCACATACAACTGCAAATTAAAAACAAGCATTAACGAGATATCACACGCGTTTCAATAGCCTCCCTTAGACGAGAATTTTAAAGAAATCTCCACGCTGAAGATTTCCGATTTTCGTAACTTAAAATGTCTTGATGTTCTGGCTTTGTTATAATCGCTCACTCGGCAAGTCGATCAAATAGCTCAGAGGTAGAGCTCTTGCCCACCATACGGGATGACCGCGGTTCGAGCCTGAGAGCAGGGGTAATAAATAGATTGTTATTCGTATGTAAATACGAATGTTTTTTTTTTGTTTCTTTGCAAAGTAAAGGTAAGCCTAGAGTGACCAACAATAGTCAAATTTTTGCTGAAATTGAACTTACAAATGTATTTGAAAATTTGTTAGGACTTTTTTTATCTACATACATATGTCGTATATATTCAGAAATAAGTTAGGTGTCAGTAAAGTGTTTGAATGTAGAGAAACTTATAATATAGTTACCCATATGGTACATGTAAAATCATTGCACATGTTCACATACTGTCGTTTTATCACACAAAATCTGTATTCGGCTCTATTTATTTACATATTGACATCTTTGTGAGTGAAGGAACTCTGCTGTGATATTTCAAAAAGATGATTATATAAATTCGGATGCTTTTGTCTTTGGTCACATAGTAAAGAAAGATAACTCGAATTGTACTTTGAATTTTTTACATGATAATTTACACATTCAGTCAGATTTTGCAACATATGACGTGGTCATTGAATGATTTCTTTCTATAAGAATTTGCACAATATGTTGAGGGAATCATATGTGAAGTTTCATTTGAAAATCTTGGGCTGAAAAAATAATATAGCCAAAAAATGAGCATTTCCATTACAATCAATGGATGGCTAAAAAGTCTGATCAATTTCAAAATCTCAAAATTTTGGATGGTGACCTCCTAATATTGTCCCTTACATTAGAATTAAATTAGGAAATCAGAATTATGCTTTTTTTCTGAAAATAAGTGTTGTATAACACGAAACGTGTGATATCACCTTAAATAAGTCAAATTATGCGCCGTGTTTGGTACACTTTTGAGCATTTTTAATCACAAATAACTCTGAAGGCAGGCTTTATGATTATTATTATTTTGTTTTGTTCAAATGAAATCAATGTATTCTGATAAACAAAATTAGGGAAAAAAAATTCGATAAAGAAATTAACCATTTTCCTCAAATTTGCAATTAAAGATGGTTGCTATGGCAACTCTTCATGTGAACCCCAACCCATATTACTCTTTTTTAGGGGTCTGTACTTGATTATGCTATAATTTACAATAGTGAATTTCTATGAATTGGCAGCAAAAATACTCTCCTTGTTTCTTATAAACTCAGATTTTTTCAAGGTCATTGTCTTCAAGGTCAAAGTCATTTTAATTTCAGTGCTAATATTTCTCTGAAATCTGCAATTTTCCAATTTTTGTGCGCCAATTTTCCATTTGCATTTTTAGGGTAATGATGATCGGGGTAAACGTTTAAAAAGTTTAACTTTATACGAAGAGCAAAACGTACAATTTATATTACTGCCGATTTTCTTATAGGAAATAAAATGATGAAAATGTAAGAAATTGATATATTTTTCCTTCAAATATGTGCATGGGATACACTATTTCAGTGATACAATGTTTCTGTGCATCTTATCTCTATCCATAAAACAAAGGAGGGGATCTCCTACAACACCAGATTGCAGTTCCCTCAGCAAAATCCCAAAACACCCAATGCAAAAACACAAAGCAGAAAGAGACGAGAAGACCTCGAAGTCATGGCATTCGAAAATACAGTAGGCCTGAGATACATAGTTTCTCCTTCGATGACTTGGTTCCATTTTTGAATGAGCCTCTAGGCCTGCATTATATTCGTACCAAATTATACTCTGTTCCTTTACGGAAGTTGCACGAAATCTACGATTATACGAAGGACCTCACATATACCGATACACGTTCCCCAGAATACAGACTACAAGGAGTCATATTGGACATTTCTACTTTTCGTTTTTTCAAGCAGTTAGATCAGATAAATCAGAGGAGAAAACAAACCACCCTTTCATTAAAGTAAGATTTGCAAACAAAGGTATTGATAACTTGAATCTTGGTCAAATTTTGAATCACAAAACTGTCACAGAAAAAATCCCACCATATTTCAAAAGAAAAGAAACTCCTTGTATTTCCTATAGCTACACACCAACAGTTGCATCTAAAATTTACAATTACAAACGATTCCTGCAGTGTATTGATTTAAGTAATCTCTCACTACATCCACTTCCCTGCGAATGTTCCTCATCGGATTTCAACTACTCTCCTTGTGGACACGTTATTACTGGTGACCTTAGTATAGTCAAGAACGACAAGTTGAGAGAATTGTTATAAAGGGTCCCAAATACAGAGAAAGTATGTCCTTTACATGGAACCAAAATGTCAAAATTATCATGGACTCTTGTGAGGAATATGCAAGACGTTGGGCAAAGAAAGAGGATGCACAGCTCGACACCCTTTCCGAATGGATAAAATCAATCAGAGGGTTACTTTTATCTAGAATTAACCGATTAAAATCAACTGTGAACACCAGATTCGTGTCTATATTTAAAGACCCTAATGTTATCACAGAGCTCACCTACCTCCAAGAACATTATGTCATCACACCAGCGGACAAAGCCTCAAATAATTACACATTTACTTGCAAAAAGTACTATTTCGACAGTCTAGTTAAAGAGTTGGGTTTAAATTCGACACCTGGAAATCCCACTTACACCCCAACAAACCTTTCTGCCTCTGAAATAATAGATAACCACAAATCAGCTCTTACTTCCTTTGGCTTCGACATTTAGATTAGATTTACCATACTTGTACTGCATACCTAAAATGCATAAGAATCCGTACAAACAACGTTTCATCGCTGGTTCCTCAAAATGTTCTACCAAATCTGTATCGATCTTACTCACCAAAGTTTTATCTGAAATCAAATCTGGGCTTCAAAAATATTGTTCGACAGTGTATTCTCGCAGTGGTATCAACCAGATGTGGATTTTAAAGAATTCGAAGGAACTTTTAGAACATCTGAAATCCTCTCATTTTAGTAGAGTCCATTCGATCAAAGCCTTTGATTTTTCGACACTTTACACTACAATTCCACATTCTAAATTGAAAGAAAGACTCGCAAAAATTATAAGTAATGCGTTTACAAGTAAGAACGGTAATCACAAATACAAATTTATTGTTGTTAACTATGACAAAACCTACTTTGTAAAAGAAAAGTCCGATTCTGAAAATAAGTACACTGAAACAGACATTATTCAGATGTTAAACTTTCTGATCGACAACATTTTTGTGGTGTTTGGAGGAAAGGTCTTCCAGCAAATTGTCGGAATTCCAATGGGGACCAATTGTGCCCCACTCCTTGCCGACATTTTCCTTTACTCGTACGAAGCTGAATTCATTCAGTCTCTGGTCTCTGAAGGGAAAAGATACTTAGCTTCTGACTTTAACTTCACTTACAGATACATAGACGATGTGTTGTCCATCAATAATCCAAAATTCGCGGATTACCTGAGCAGTATCTATCCTTCGGAGCTTGAAGTCAAAGAAACCACAGAGACAAATAATTCAGCATCCTATTTGGACATAATGTTGTCCTACGACACTGATGGTCACATGAACACCTCACTCTATGACAAACGTGACGACTTCAATTTCAGCATTACAAACTTTCCTTTTCTGAGTAGCAACATCCCTTCATCGCCTGCTTATGGCGTGTTCATATCTCAGTTGATACGCTATGCCAGAGCAAGTACCAAATATACGGATTTTGTTCTGAGAGCTAGGCGTCTTTCAGATAAGCTTCTCAGTCAGGGATATGTTTGTGACCGACTAACATCGTCACTGAGGAAGTTCTACGGTCGATATGGGGAACTCGTCATACATTATGATGTTCCACTCTCAAGAATGGTGGATGATATTCTGTCATAGACCATTTGAACCATCCAACCAAAGATTGTACTCTATATCTTCCAAAATGGAAGTAACCGGATGTGACAGTTCTACCCAATTGAAGCGACGGGTGTTGCATGCAAGCAGGAGATGCTTACTCTTCCTGGGCACCTGGTCTCACTCCCCCATCGGGAGTTCGCTTCTTTTCATATGGTGGAGGTTTTTGTTTGTTTGCTTTGGTTCCTGTTTTGTCCTGATTTTGTATGCCTTCGGTTTCTGATTTTTGAATTATCGATTTTGTGCTGTATACAGGGATATGGTCATTATCCATATTTGTCACGCATAAGGGACAAGGAACGTCAACCCACAACACAGAAACAAAAAGGACTACACATAAACCAACGATACCAATGGGCAACCGGTGCCGACTTAGGACGGCCATCTGCCACGGAAATAGCAGAAGGTGTGGTTATCCTGGATTACGTGCGCACAACGCTCCCACTTTTCCGATCACCCAGAGGTCTCGAAGAACGTACAATTGTGGTGTAAAACAACCCCCTCACTGTCAGATGACCACATACAAACAAGACCGCAAAACGCAGGGGCCCAAGCAACACAGATGAATATGTAAATGGATATAAAAAGAGGGCGTACGTAATACAATCCGTACTCTGCCGCCGCGAGCTCATGTATGTTCGCGGCTGCGTTAAGGTGCTCCACGCTGACGTCGCGCTGAAAATATTCCATTTTAACGGTGCCTGACATTCAACCCTCAATTACAGCTTAAACGTTCTTTCTTTAATTCAAAGCTGTATTTTTTAAATATCTGGTAGGTGTCTGGTAGCTAAGAAAAAAAATCACCAAGGGGATTCCCCTGTGTCACGTGACAGCCCTGAATATAACTCTACAGTGTTGTCTCGGTTTTAAATTGAATTTTGCAAGTGGTAAATAAGGAAAAAATAATATAAATGTTATATCGTTTTCTTCAGTAAATCCTTTAGATTTAGAAATGTGCTGGGCATTGTGCCACTTGAAACGATTAAGAGGAGAAAATATACGGAGAAGGAAAAAAAAAGTGGTAAAAACACTGCAAAACTCGACTTTACATCCACATATTACACAACTATTAAAATTTCTATTAAATGCGCAGCAAAATCTTCGTAAATTGAAGTGTCCTCTATAGGTTCTGTATAAAAATATCGAAATTGTACAAGGGTAGTCACCTGCAATTTACATTTTTTTTACAACTACCCTATATCAGTCTATTTTCAGATGGGACCTAAACGCACAGGTAATCTGGATTACGTCATAGAAATTTAGCGGGAAAGCATTAGTCATGTTAGTAAACATGTAACATATACGTGTGTACAACATAATATACGGGTTTTTAATATCTGATACAATGTAAAGTGTTTTTTTTATTTAGTATTATTTTTACAACGATGAGAATGTAAAATACTCATAAAAGAAGGCAGGCCCGGCCGGGGGGGGGGGGGGGGGGGCTGACCCGGGAGGGTAAGCCTCGTCCGGGCAACCGCTTTTAGTATACATATATGTTTTTCAAGTTAAAACATTATATATTTTCTTTGTGGGAAAGTTTGTGGTAGGGAATAACTCTGGTGATAAAGGTTGCCGCTAGACAATAAAACTTCTGCCGATCAAATAGATATATCAATGCAATATTTCCTCGTACTGAATCCAACCCGGCGGACTAAATATTAAGACCGCGATACTGACCGTCTTCTAATTTTGTTTCTAACAAAATTGATTGTAAACTTGTTACAGTGCTTTCATCAGCAGAGCTCTATCGGTGACTAAATAATCATAATAAAAAATGTATATAACTTGAATAAATAAGAGAGAGAGAGAGGGGGGGGGGGGGTCTTTCCCGGGTAGGCTAATCATGTTTCAGTCTAATTATAACCCGCCCGATCTCTTGCTGATTACAATTTGTTTTATTTGTTTATTTGTTCTTAGATTTAGTCTAGTACAAGTTGACCGTATCTGAAGTCTCAATATTGTTCTGTTGTACCGGCTATGAATACGGTGCCCGCCGTATAGCCATTTATTGACACATGTATTTTAGCACCGTATTCGTAATGATATATATTATATGTATTTTAAAAAATAATGCTTGAGAATTAACTGTATTAATGTGCATGAGCTGGCACCCTCGCCCCCCCCCCCCCCAACCCCGGCAGCAACAACTACTAAATGAATATAAAAATGAATAAGAAATAATTATTTTAAAGCCGGTAAATCAGTAAAACTCCATTAAATAGCTAAATATGGACAATATCTAACAAATAATCTAAATAAAAATTGTGCTCCTTTATGAGGATACAATTATTTATTCTTTATATTATTGATTTACTAATTGAAAATCAGTGATTCCTCTGTGAATAAAAGCGGTTTCTCATCCAAAGCTTCCCTTTAACCCTGAACTCAGACTGCGCATGCTTGACCTACAACGACCCGATGGGCAAAACTGTGGAAAACACGCATTCTTTCATTACTTCTCGTAAATAAGATACTGGGAACATTTAGAGTTGATGTAAGGAATAGGATGAAAGCTCAATAATATTGAAAATCGATCCAGTACAATTTATCCCTTGAAATATCCTTAGCATACGATAACTGATGTGACGTCATTTATAACGTCACACAATGTTTTCGCGGAATTTTCTCTAACGTCATTGCGTGGAGCACCTTAACATAGCTGCGTTATCACCCGAGGAGTCCGACCGACATTCAGAGAGGGCAGGTGGTCGGGGCCCTGTCTTCTCTAAAGATGTTTGGACAGTGCCCGTCATGGAATCCCGTCATTACAGTCTGTCAGAGTGTAAGTTTTAAGAATGCGCTGGTACAAGACTGTAGATTGGTCAAGTACCAAGCCTAGTGTCCGTCTGGTGACATAAGAGATATATCGAATATTATATCATAAAAAACTATTTTGATATGATATTACATGTATCTGATTTTTGAAATATTGCTTTCTATTTTCAAAAAAATCACATTATTTTTTGTGAAATTGGGTCATTTACAAAACAGTGACCTTAGCACAAGGTCGAATAACCTTGAAATGTTTTCAAGGTCAATTCTTATTGAAATGTCTATTATTGATACACACATTAAGTTTTTTTATGCATGGTCAATTCAATACTACATGTATTAGAAATGGAGCAAAACTATACTCCATGTATAGAAATATAGAACGAAATATTGCCATAGTTACCATTTTTAATGTTCTTTTCTGTTAAAATGAGAAATATCCCCACTCCAAGGGTGATACTTTTTAGATGAAATGCACCCGAACTCCAGGTTAGCCTGCTGATCTAATAATTTCAGAGCTTACTTAAACCCTCTGGTCACTTATATAAAGAATTTAGATTGATGAAGCGCATTTCCTTTTACATAATCACATATAAGAGGATACAATTACTTTATATAGAAATTTACAGTTGACTGCTATACCCGTTTCCATGGAAACGGGTCTTTTGAAAATGCTTTGTTTTCAATATCTTAACAATTCTGAAAAATTCAGACATGGTTATCATGGCAACGGAAACTTAAATTGCAAAAATTAAGCAAATGTTTCTTATAGTGGGACATACCTATGTACTTTACCAAAAGTCTTTAAAATCTATGACATGCCGTGCCACGGTCCTATGGAAATTTTTTGGTCCTTACAGAGAATAAGTATTAATTGCATCATTACCTTCGTCTGAAATCATTTTAACTTTCTGTTTTTGATGTTTTTAAGAACCAAAGCCATGACGTCTTCCACAAAAGACAGTAGCATACAGGATGTCTCTCAGACGAATTTTAGCACAAAATTACGTAAGTTTATTGAAAACTTAAGTAACTCACGTATTCTATAAAGACTAGGTGAATATTATTTTTGTGTCTTGACCTTTATTCAATTTGAAATATAATCTTCTGTGTATGACAAAACCAAAGAATACACCTTATGACGTACCAATGGATGTTTATCTGATATATCATCAATCTTTTAAGACATAACAAGACAGATACAAGACATTTAACTAGGTCTTTACTATTATCATGACAGAAAGTATTTTTAAAAATCGAAAATTTTATTAATACGTCGTTTAAAATATATAGATTTGATATCTTATTATTATTACATCATATCTTATTATAATAGCATTATCTTTTTACTTATAAAAAGAAACATACTCATTTACCCTGAGAGTGGAAAATATGAACTCGGAAGGAAATTTCTTGTTGAATCCAATATTATGGCTAGGTATGTCTTATTTATTTTCTGTAGTTGAAAAGTATTTTTTCTTCTACATTTTCTTCATCATCATCATCATCATCATCATCATCATCATCATCATCATCATCATCATCATCATCATCATCATTTTTACTTCTTCTTGTTGTTGTTTGTGTTATATTTATTGTTTTCTGAACAATTTACGACATATGATTCACATAGTAATATGTACGTACTCTATAAAATTTATATGGATTTCGCGTTATTTCAAGTTGATGTTAAACGTTACAATTGACAAAATTCCATAGGTTTATAAATCTTACGACTAATCTTCATAACAATTCTGCATCCTATTTGGACATTGTGCTGCCCTACGACACTTATGTTCACATGAACACCTCACTCTATGACAATCAGACCACTTTAATTTCAACATGGACAATTTTCCTTTTCTGAGTAGCAATATCCCTTTATCGCCTGCATTTGCCATGTTCATATCTCAATTGATGCGTTATATGTCAGATCGAGTATGATATATACATATTGTGTTCTCTGAGATAGGCGTTTTTCAGACAAGCTTCTCAATCGGGGATAAGTTTGTTGCTAACTAACATCGTCACTGAGAAAGTTCTTCGGTCGATAAGGAACTCGTCAGACACTATGATATCCCACTGTCGAGAATAGTGGATAATATTTTGTCTTAGACCAGTTGAACCATCCAATCACAGAATAAATATATATGTATCTTCCGAAATGAAAGTTACCGGATATGACATTTTTGCCGAATAGAAGCGACGGATGTTGCTTGCAAGTTGGAAATGCTGTCTCTTCCTTTGCACCTGATCCCACTCCAATTTTGGAAGTTCGCTTCTTTTCATGTGAAGGAGGTTTTTGCTTGTTTGTTTGCTTCCTGTTTTATGCTTGCTTTGTATTCTTCGGTTTATGATTTATTTTTTCTGACACATCGATTTTGTAGTGTATATGGAAATGGTCATTCTAATTCATTCTGTTTGTTTCACGCATTCTGATTGGTTCACAGGATTTCTACAAGCATGTATAACTACGATATACATGCCGCAAACCGACTCACTTGACATACTTCAAAATGTATTCCTACGTAAATTTGCACGTTACAAGCTTTAGCGCACTTTTTGCGTATGACTTCGTGCTTCTCTTTGTTCTTCGCTCCTGTGACGTCATAATGTGACGTGAAACTACATGGTATGAGCTTGAAAATGGCGTTCTCCACATGTAAACAACGGAGCAAGTAAGTTTATTATTGAACATACTTTGATTTGTCGCCATTGTAACAAATACGAAGCAGCTGTATTTCATATTTTGCAGCGCAATAATTTCTGTTGGTCGTTGTTAGTCCTCCGTAGCAACGTCAGCCCTAAAGCGATATGCTTTTTGGGGCCTCTGTTTAGGTCACATGAGCGAAGCTCAAGTGAGGTATTGTCATAGCGAGCCGTCCGTCCTTCGTCCGTCCGTCCGTCATCCGTCGTCCGTCGCTCCGGGTTAACTTTTTTACATTTTCGATTTCTCTGCAATCGCTGCACAGAATGTCATGAAACCTCACAAGCAAGTACTTAAGGTCAAATACCAAGAATGTATTTTCCGTGCCGATCGGTAAGCAAAAATGGCAGCCTAAGGCTCTGATTGTCTGACGCATTTATAACTTCTCCTCTGCAACCGCTGCACAGAATTTCACGAAACCTTACAGGAGCATTAGACCGAGAACAGGCCAAAATTTTATTCTTGAGTTGGTATTTTGGCCTGAGACAAGGGCATTTGAAAAGTGGTAGAATTTACAATCATACAATACTTTTCAGAATCTGCTCATACTTTGAATTTTCCGGTTAGTTATGTAATAAGTTGCTTTTTTTACATTTCCTCTATCATCATTTAATTCCTTTAAGTAAGATTTCTAGTCACTTTTCTGTGTACAACTTTACTTTCACTTTTCAATTTGTTTATTATTAGTTCAAGTTGTCTCGTGTAGATGACTTTTTGTTCTGAATTCTTTCATAGAGTTTGCTCACATAATCGGATTTATGCATATCAATCTCATATTGGGATGAAAAATACCGATACAAGTATTGAATTCTTTCATAATTTAACCAAATAAATGAAAATTGACTACAATTGCTTATATTTCTGTGAATGTATGGTTTTCAATTTGGACTGAAAGGACATCAGTACGAAACATGCCGAAAAGTTGAAGAAGGAGAGTATTTTGAATCACAGAAAATTGAGAGAAATCTTACTTTATTGACTTGCAAATCGCAAAATCAAATGAACAAAGGTAAATAATGACACGCCTAATAGAAAAAATCAAAATGTGAGCAGATTATGACAAAATTGTATAATTGTAAATTCTACCACTTTTCAAATGCCCTTGTCTCAGGCCAAAATACCAAGTCAAGAACAAAATGTTGGCCTGTTCTCGGTCTTAGGAAGCATGTACTCAAGATCTTCAACCAAATCATATTTTTCGTGCCAATCGGTCAACAAATATTGCCGCCGTGGGCACTGATTGTCTAACGCATTTTCGGCTTCTCCTTTGCAACCGCTACACAGAATTTCTCGAAACCTTACCGGAATCAATTACTCTAGGTCCTCTACCAAATTTGTATTTTTCGTTCCGATCGGTCAATAAATATGACCGCTGCTGAGGACTCTTATTGGTTGATGCATTTTCAATACCTCCAAAACTGTTGCACAAAGATCACGTAACCTTAAAGGCAGCAAGTACTCAAGGGCCTCCACCAAATTATCCACTGTCATTCTTTTGTTCGCAACTCAGCTGGTAAGCGATGTGACCCCCTTGGGCCTCTTGTTTAATATAAGATTCTCGCTCGTGAATTCGAAAGAAAACAGATAATTAACGGAACTTTTTTGAATCCCAGATCAAGAAATCGTGCTTAATAAACCTCTTGCTGGTGACACTCTTCCTATCTTTTCAACAATAGAACGGATATTTACTCTTCTTTATTCCCCGTACACATAACACTTAGAACCGATTCTCTGTTAGCACCAACAATTTTTGGATACGCATGCTCTCCGATTTTCATGAAATTTCATATACGGGTAGGGATAAAAACAAGGCATAAAAATCATCAACATATCGTGGCCATATGACTTGTTTGCCATGGTAACCAGCTCACAAGATACCAAAATATTAAAATTCAACAATTTCAAAGCCTTACTGCTTCACATACAAATGCCTTATAATTTCAATCATTATCAAATTCAAAAAAGAGACTATAAGATGCACAAACATATTTGTTTTCTTTTCAAATTTTCGTTATAGATGCGTTTTCCATGGCAATAAATATTGCTTATTATGGCATTTTTTTTTCCAAGATGTTAGATTTTCTTTCTGTTTTTCAATTGCTTTGAGTTAATTAATAAGCAATTTCATCTAATGATTTGAAGGAAGTAAAAATACACACTAAAATAAGGTGGTTACCAAGGACATAAAATTCCATAGCAATCGTTTCAATGGGTTTGAAATATTGATCAATCGAACTTTCTGAGTTTTATAAATAAAGAAATCAACCTCATTGTCAAAAAGTGTTAATAACTTATTGCAACATACTCTTTCAAGAACTCAAATAAAATTTTCTAAAAATGTTGAATTGTAAAATTCAAACGTTGTTAGAACAATATTTTCATTCCATAAGAGTTTACTCGATTAATAAAATTGATTCTGATAATAACAAGACAAATGTTTGTATTGTTACTATGGAAACAACGCTAATTTACACAAAATTTCATCATTTGTCAGACATTCTAAGCGTTTAAAATTAAATCTCCTATAAAGTTAGGAAGGCAAAAATCTATAAGACATTAAAATAGGATAGGTTTTATAGCAAAACGTTCATTCAGTTGTTTTAATTTGAAATGGCCGTATCCAAGGAAACAAAAAGGACTGTTTTAAGTTTGAAGCCAAACTCTTAGAAATGTTTCCTTAGCAACGACTTATTTGTTTTAGAAGTGAACGATATTATTTTAATCAAATTTTAAGATTACCTTAACGGCTCATAATTAAATCAATCTTTTTTCATGTTTTGTCCTTCAATATTGTCAGAATGAAAACGTCTTCAAATTGAATCGCATCATTTAAGATAGATAAATTGGCAACGTGGACCAGACATGCACGTTTCGGGTAATTAACCCTCATCAGTGATCCTGAATCTAAACAATGTAATATGCCAAAATAGTATGAAAGTTACTATGTCGAAAAAGTGTACCGAAAGACGTAGCAGGATGGGTGGGATATGATGCTACATGACCCACTTTTTAGAAATTTCAAGAACTTTTGATAACTGAAATTAAGAATGCGTTGAAGAAACGATCAACCGACATTGATCGAACTTGGCTTCATGTGCCCTCGGGGACTCCTGGTCCACCAGCAGTGACACTCACTAAGTGTTATAAATGTAAACGTCTTCAAATTGAATAGCATCATTTAATATAGATAAATTGGCAACGTGGACCAGACAAGCACGTTTCGGGTACTTAATCCGCATCAGTGATCCTAAATCTAAGCAATGTAATATGCCAAAAAAGTATGTCGAAATAGTGTACCGAAAGGGTCCGTGTTCTAAACCACAATTCAATTTTCCATTTCGGAAATATTAATCATTTAATTTCCATTGTTATTATTAAGAAACAACGATTCTGATTGGCCGAGAAATTTTGTTGATACCTGTATCAACACAAAACGGAAGTACGCGCTTAGCAACGTCATAAGCAACGTCGTTAGCAACACGATTTCAAAGCTGCAAATAAACGTTGAAAAGCGACGAAATAATATGATAAGTAATCAATGTAATATGTTTTTGGTTGATCGAGGTATCAACACCAAAAATTGAGGGAAAACTTGTGCATCTTGCGCTACGCGCACGATGCAGTTTTCCCTCAATTTTTGGTGTTGATACCTCGATCAACCAAAAAAATATTACAATGATTCCTTAAATGAAAAATTGAAAAATGAATCAATTTTTCATTTTTTATTTTCCATTTAATGATGGAAAATGGAAAACTGAACCAATTTTCCATTTTTCTTTTTAAAATTTCAAATTGAAAAACGAAAACGGAAAATGGACTCAATTTTTCATTTTTCATTTTAAAAATGAAAATTGAAAATCGGTTCAATTTTCAATTTTCCTTCTTAAAATCTTATTTTCCTAATGAAAAATAGAAAATGGACTGTAATAGATTGTACTTATCCACAATTCAATTTTCCTTTTCAAAATCCGTAATGTAAAATGAAAAATTGAGTCCTTTTTCCATTTTTACACTCCGCGCGCTAATGCAAAAATGAAAAATGAAAAATTGAATCCATTTTCAATTTTTCATTTTTTATTTTCGATTTAACGACACACGACCTGCACACCCCTATCACTATAATCCAGAGGTCCAGCGATTAGCCAATCAGAGCGCTCGTTTCAAACGTAAACAAAAGTATCTGTCGGCAGCTTGCCCTTTCTCTCGCTTCGCAAATAAGCAGTTGTAGTTGTGGAAATAACATTTTATATGTTTTTAAAATAATTTTATGAAATATGTTATCTTAGACAAATAAATTTATACAGCTCTATCGTATTTTTATAAGAAAGCTATATGACAAGGCAATGCGATAAGCATATAAAGGATCATGGACTTTAAAGTTTCCTTGTGTTATCGCCTTATTTCGAGTGAATCTAACAGAATTGTGCTTTTTTGCATAAAAAGAGCTATGGGCATTAACTTTTATGAATTATACAGAAATCCCTTTTTATCCATCCATAACCCGGTTGACGTCTGTGTTGTCGAGAGGTTGC
Organism: Pinctada fucata; assembly: GCA_028142955.1. NCBI lineage: Eukaryota > Metazoa > Mollusca > Bivalvia > Pterioida > Pteriidae > Pinctada > Pinctada fucata. The sequence continues at coordinate 47,607,508 of AP027111.1, read as the reverse complement.
TGTATATCCGGACGGTCCTACTTTGGATGTTGTACACTATCAGGGGTGGATCCAGAGTGGAAAGCGAAAGAGTCAGTGGCGGATTCAGGGGGGGGGGTTGCGGAGGGGGCGCCCCCCCCGGCACTGATCCAATTTTTTTCAAAAACAGGTATATTTTGGCCCATTTTCAGTCAAAATCGGCAAAATTCGCCCCTTGACCCCCCGGCGAAAGGGGGCGCTGGATCCGCCACTGAGAGTGGGGTGTTGCATCGGCCCAAAGGCACGAAATGCCCGGGGGGGGGGGCTCCCGGGAATTAAAAAAAAAAAGAATAGAATTGTGCAATCTGAAGCATATTTTCTCCTTATTATCTCGAACATCAGGCCCATTTTAGCAATACCAGTTCCAATTAGTAGGGAGAGCCTGGGTTTATCTCGATCTTTTTTTTTCCAGATTATTTGTACTTTAATACTTATTGTTTATTTGTACCCGCAGCTACAGTGTTACATGGACATAAAATTAGAATATTAGTATGATATGGAGTAAAATTTGTTTCCTTCATTTTCGTTTGTTTGTTTTTAAAAAATGCAATGATCGCTGTGCGATATAAGTCCCCTACCGGCGGCAGAAATTTATGACTTGCATCCCTGTTCATCAGTTCATCTTCTGCAACAACAGCCAGGAAAAGTCTGGGAAACTGAATTCACGAAATTTGCTAAGTCGAAGTTAAACTCAAATCTGCATCACACTATAATGTATTCACATACAAAAAATCAGCTCATTATCTGCAATAACAGGCATGAAAAAGTCCGGAAAACTAAAAATTTCATGAAATTTCCTAAGTCCAAGGGCCATAACTCTTGTAAAAATAGGTCAATGGAAATCAAACTCAAACTTGGTCTGATTCACACTGAGATGTATTCATTTACCAAAAATCAGTGCATTATTTGCAATAGAACCAAAGAAAAGTCCGTAAAACTGAAATTTTCATAAAATTTGCTAAGTCCAAGGACCATAACTCTTGTAAAATTAGGTCAATCGAACGCATACTCAAGCTTGATCTGTATCCCATTGAGATATATCCACATACCAAAAATGAGTTCAATATATGCAACAACAGCGGAAAAAAGTCCGGAAAACTGAAATTTTCATAAAATTTGCTAAGTCCAAGGGCCATAACTCTTGTAGAAGCAGGTCAATCGGAAGCAAACTCAAACTTGAGCTGTATCCCATTGAGATATATCCACATACCAAAAATTTGTTCAATATATGCAACAACAGCGGAAAAAAGTCCGGAAAACTGAAAATTTTCATAAAATTTGCTAAGTCCAAGGGCCATAACTCTTGTAAAATTAAGTCAATCGGAAGCAAACTCAAACTTGAGCTGTATCCCATTGAGATATATCCACATACCAAAAATATGTTCAATATATGCAACAACAGCGGAAAAAAGTCCGGAAAACTGAAAATTTTCATAAAATTTGCTAAGTCCAAGGACCATAACTCTTGTAAAATTAGGTCAATCGGAAGCAAACTCAAACTTGATCTGTATCCCATTGAGATATATCCACATACCAAAAATGAGTTCAATATATGCAACAACAGCGGAAAAAAGTCCGGAAAACTGAAAATTTTATGAAATTTCCTAAGTCCAAGGGCCATAACTCTTGTAAAAATAGGTCAATGGAAATCAAACTCAAACTTGGTCTGATTCACACTGAGATGTATTCATTTACCAAAAATCAGTGCATTATTTGCAATAGAACCAAAGAAAAGTCCGTAAAACTGAAATTTTCATAAAATTTGCTAAGTCCAAGGACCATAACTCTTGTAAAATTAGGTCAATCGAACGCATACTCAAGCTTGATCTGTATCCCATTGAGATATATCCACATACCAAAAATGAGTTCAATATATGCAACAACAGCGGAAAAAAGTCCGGAAAACTGAAATTTTCATAAAATTTGCTAAGTCCAAGGACCATAACTCTTGTAAAATTAGGTCAATCGGAAGCAAACTCAAACTTGATCTGTATCCCATTGAGATATATCCACATACCAAAAATGAGTTCAATATATGCAACAACAGCGGAAAAAAGTCCGGAAAACTGAAAATTTTATGAAATTTCCTAAGTCCAAGGGCCATAACTCTTGTAAAAATAGGTCAATGGAAATCAAACTCAAACTTGGTCTGATTCACACTGAGATGTATTCATTTACCAAAAATCAGTGCATTATTTGCAATAGAACCAAAGAAAAGTCCGTAAAACTGAAATTTTCATAAAATTTGCTAAGTCCAAGGACCATAACTCTTGTAAAATTAGGTCAATCGAACGCATACTCAAGCTTGATCTGTATCCCATTGAGATATATCCACATACCAAAAATGAGTTCAATATATGCAACAACAGCGGAAAAAAGTCCGGAAAACTGAAATTTTCATAAAATTTGCTAAGTCCAAGGGCCATAACTCTTGTAGAATTAGGTCAATTGGAAGCAAACTCAAACTTGAGCTGTATCCCATTGAGATATATCCACATACCAAAAATTTGTTCAATATATGCAACAACAGCGGAAAAAAAGTCCGGAAAACTGAAAATTTTCATAAAATTTGCTAAGTCCAAGGGCCATAACTCTTTTAAAATTAAGTCAATCGGAAGCAAACTCAAACTTGAGCTGTATCCCATTGAGATATATCCACATACCAAAAATATGTTCAATATATGCAACAACAGCGGAAAAAAGTCCGGAAAACGGAAATTTTTCATAAAATTTGCTAAGTCCAAGGGCCATAACTCTTGTAAAATTAGGTCAATCGGAAGCAAACTCAAACTTGATCTGTATCCCATTGAGATATATCCACATACCAAAAATGAGTTCAATATATGCAACAACAGCGGAAAAAAGTCCGGAAAACTGAAAATTTCATGAAATTTCCTAAGTCCAAGGGCCATAACTCTTGTAAAAATAGGTCAATGGAAATCAAACTCAAACTTGGTCTGATTCACACTGAGATGTATTCATTTACCAAAAATCAGTGCATTATTTGCAATAGAACCAAAGAAAAGTCCGTAAAACTGAAATTTTCATAAAATTTGCTAAGTCCATGGACCATAACTCTTGTAAAATTAGGTCAATCGAACGCATACTCAAGCTTGATCTGTATCCCATTGAGATATATCCACATACCAAAAATGAGTTCAATATATGCAACAACAGCGGAAAAAAGTCCGGAAAACTGAAATTTTCATAAAATTTGCTAAGTCCAAGGGCCATAACTCTTGTAGAATTAGGTCAATCGGAAGCAAACTCAAACTTGAGCTGTATCCCATTGAGATATATCCACATACCAAAAATTTGTTCAATATATGCAACAACAGCGGAAAAAAGTCCGGAAAACTGAAAATTTTCATAAAATTTGCTAAGTCCAAGGGCCATAACTCTTGTAAAATTAAGTCAATCGGAAGCAAACTCAAACTTGAGCTGTATCCCATTGAGATATATCCACATACCAAAAATATGTTCAATATATGCAACAACAGCGGAAAAAAGTCCGGAAAACTGAAAATTTTCATAAAATTTGCTAAGTCCAAGGGCCATAACTCTTGTAAAATAAGGTCAATCGGAAGCAAACTCAAACTTGATCTGTATCCCATTGAGATATATCCACATACCAAAAATGAGTTCAATATATGCAACAACAGCGGAAAAAAGTCCGGAAAACTGAAATTTTCATAAAATTTGCTAAGTCCAAGGGCCATAACTCTTGTAGAATTAGGTCAATCGGAAGCAAACTCAAACTTGAGCTGTATCCCATTGAGATATATCCACATACCAAAAATATGTTCAATATATGCAACAACAGCGGAAAAAAGTCCGGAAAACTGAAAATTTTCATAAAATTTGCTAAGTCCAAGGGCCATAACTCTTGTAAGATTAGGTCAATCGGAAGCAAACTCAAACTTGATCTGTATCCCATTGAGATATATCCACATACCAAAAATGAGTTCAATATATGCAACAACAGCGGAAAAAAGTCCGGAAAACTGAAATTTTCATAAAATTTGCTAAGTCCAAGGGCCATAACTCTTGTAAGATTAGGTCAATCGGAAGCAAACTCAAACTTGAGCTGTACAGTGGTGATCGTAGTAGTTTACACACTGTTTTTCGGAAACTTCGGGCACACCTCGGAAACTTCGTTAGGAAAAACTGGTAATTCGGAAACTTCGGGCAAAATTCCGCCCTAAATTTACCGATGTTACCTAAAATTCCTAACTTTCCGAATTTCACCGGAATAACCTAAATAATTGTATTTACCCGAAATCCAAAACGAGGCTGCGTTAATATTTATTATTATTGTTTATTTCTTTTTATAAATATATTATTTCGAAATTGTTTTTCATTTGAAGGCACCAAATGTACAACTGATTCAATTTGATTGTCTTACGAGCATCATTTGCACCATAAAGTGACGATAAAATTCATTTTCGTTTTCTATTATTGCAAACCACGGATCTGTAATTTTTTGCCGATAAATCGAGGTTAATTTCCTCAAATTTTAGAAAATAATATATATTCAAGGATAATTTTAATATAAAATTAGACAAGTGATCCCTCTCCTTTGCCTTTAGACGTGGTATGGGTCAACCCCCCCCCCCTCCTCTCCCCAATCAAACACAGACATACATGTACATTTTTTCACTCACTACCGAGAAATTACATATTGCTTAATGATGATAATAAAACAGCTTTATCTCTCTCTCTCTCTCTCTCTCTCTCTCTCTCTCTCTCTCTCTCTCTCTCTCTTTATTTTATTTTCCCCCTTTTTTTATATGAATAGCTCTGCATTTTGTCGGATTCGGAATGTTCTAGGTCTACTTTCGGTTTCAAAACATTACTACGATCGAATTTTTGTAGCAGTAAAACTTGGTGTTTTATATTTCTCCCTTGATGAAATGCACGAAACAGTCAGGAATTTGATGAAGAATGATCATAGCCGTGTTACATATTGAAGAACAGACTGGTAAATGTCAGTACTGACAGCAAGGTATCCAAGAATCTGCAAGATGTGCATGGTAGAATTGTTGCATCATGGCATGCATGTACATGTACTGATGAATGGTACCAGGGACGTATATAGTACGTATCAAAAACAACAACAAACATGGTCCAAACATAATGAAGGAATCGCAAACTACTGTCAGAGCCACTGCATTCAATCCAACAATCAACGATTGACATACGGATTGACGTACCTTTCTACGTACGGCCTGGTATTCTGGAAATTCAACGGTAGGTTAGTACACGTAGGACATGTAAAATGATCTGATGATGTTTAATTTTGTTTGTGGTTCGGGCTTGGACCTGTGGACCGTTTTATTATGCTGCTGTTGACTGATAATCCATACTCGGGTAGGGACTATCAGTCAACGGCAGTGTAATACAACGGTTATTATGTTACCGTTGACCGATAGTCCTTACTCGAGTAAGTCGACGGCAGTATAATATATAATTGACTGATAAATCGATCCTTACTCGGGTTAGGACTATCAGTAAATAGCAGCATATTAGAACAGTTTGTGCCTGAATAACAAAATTAAGAGATTATGATTTAAATCACTGTCCACCAGTCTTTACAAAAAAATTCAACCACTGGCCCGAAGACAAGCTAGACATTGAAAATGCCCCCATCTTAAAAGTATTTGGCTTGATTGCAAAGCAATTCCAGTCTATAGGTTGACGATGTCCGCCTGTCTATCCGTCTGTCTGTCACCCGTTGTCAACATTTTGGTTAAAGTTTCTGGTTAAAGCAAAATCTAAGAAACTGTACCTTGACCTTTGACTTTGACATAGTTAAAGATTTTGGTTGAAGTTTCTAGTTAAAGCAAAATCTAATGAACTTTATGCAGTAGAAACTTTATGTTAAACATGTAGGTTGCCTTTGACAAGACCTTTCAATTTATCTCGTAACATTTGACCTAGTGACCTTGACCTAGGGCTTTGACCTAGTTAATGATTTTGCTTAAGTGTCTCATTGAACCAAAATCTAAGGAGCTATATACATAGTAGAAACATAATATTATACTTATTGGTTGCCTCTGACAAATCCTTTCAATTTATGCCATAACATTTAACCTGACCTTGACCCAGTTAGTGACAAAAACTTACTTGCAATCCGGCCATACTGTCTTTAGCAGTGTTTTATTTGTTTATAAAATATAATTGCATTATTGCATTCCTCTACCATATAACCATATAATTTACGACTAAGTGAGAACTATACAATGATATCTATTTGGTAATAATAGGAATTTACCTTTATGATTTATTGTTAGATGATGTGATTTAGATGTTTGTTATCATCAAATTTTTTTTTGTACTTGTTTTATTTCAGGATAATAAGAGTCAACACATACAACATGGTCAAACAGAAGTGAGTGCGGCATAGCTTCCTTCCTTCATAATTTGTGTATCTTGGACACCAGAATCAAGACAAGATGAAGAAAAATTAACAGATTTATATTGCATGTAATACATGTATGTAGAATGACAAAAACATGTGGTTTCTGATGTACTCAGATTGAGAAATTTAATGTCGCCATATAAAAATCACTAAGTTAGGCTGTTTGTTCATCTGTCTCTGACTGTCTGTCCGTTTGTCAGTCTGTCACATATTTGTCTGTAACTTACTTGATAAACATCATTCAAACATTTTTTTTAAACTTGCAGAGATAGTAAAGCATGATGAGACTCAGCAGGTCAAGGTCTTTTTCAAGGTCAAAGATCATTACGAAGCATTTTTAATTAAAAATTTTAAAATTTCATTTATTTTTCATCAAAATGTTTTGAAACATTGTATTATTCAAGAAATCGGCATTGATATATTAGGGCAGGGACAATACTGCACCCAGCCGATATGATACGTATCATGATACCCGATATCGGATATAATATGTATCGCAATACTTTATAAATTGATAAAACCTTCTCAAAATCCTATTTGATACTATTTATATTCATCATATATAAGTAGCTTTTTTTCATTCAACAGGTCATATGTAATCAATACTAGCTTTCTGACCAGAAATTTTTCTGATATCTATAACATGTACTTCATAAACCAGGAAACAAAATGTTTACATGTACTTTCATTTTCTCTGAAAGTTATTTTTATGCCCCCGGAATCAAAGATTCGGGGGCATATAGTTTTTGGCCTGTCCGTCTGTTTGTCTGTTTATCTGTTTGTCTGTTTGTCTGTCTGTTTGTCCGAAAAACTTTAACATTGGGCATAACTTTTGAATGGGAAGTGATAGGGCTTTCATATTTCACATGTGTATTCCTTGTGACAAGACCTTTCCATTGATACCAAAATTTTTGACCTCGTGACCTTGACCTTGACCTTTGACCTACTTTTCAAAAGCTTTAACATTGGGCATAACTTTTGAATGGGAAGTGATAGGGCTTTCATATTTCACATGTGTATTCCTTGTGACAAGACCTTTCCATTGATACCAAAATTTTTGACCTCGTGACCTTGACCTTGACCTTTGACCTACTTTTCAAAAACTTTAACATTGGGCATAACTTTTGAATGGGAAGTGATAGGGCTTTCATATTTCACATGTGTATTCCTTGTGACAAGACCTTTCCATTGATACCAAAATTTTTGACCTCGTGACCTTGACCTTTGACCTACTTTTCAAAAACTTTAACATTGGGCATAACTTTTGAATGGGAAGTGATAGGGCTTTCATATTTCACATGTGTATTCCTTGTGACAAGACCTTTCCATTGATACCAAAATTTTTGACCTCGTGACCTTGACCTTGACCTTTGACCTACTTTTCAAAAACTTTAACATTTGGCATAACTTTTGAATGGTAAGTGATAGGGCTTTCATATTTCTCATGTGTATTCCTTGTGACAAGACCTTTCCATTGATACCAAAATTTTTGACCTCATGACCTTGACCTTTGACCTTTTAACCCAGTGACCTCACATACATGTACTTAACAGAAAATAGTGTTCATACTAACAAAGATGCCACCGGGGGCATTCGTGTTTCACAAACACAGGCTTTATTGTTTTTGGCGTGGTGGACAAAAATCCAGAAAATTCAATAAAAAAATTTTTGTAAAATTTTAACTTTGGCGTGTTTGGATATATCGATATTTGGATCGAGAAAAAAAATATTGTGATGCATTGATGAATCAGAGTATTGTACCAGCCCTATGATATATGTCACAGGTTTTTAGATCATGTGTCACATAGTTGTGAACTTAATTGAGATATATCCACATACCAAAAATGTGTCCAATATATGCAACAACAGCGGAAAAAAGTCCGGAAAACTGAAAATGGGACAGACGGACAGACGGACAGACAGACAGACCGAGAGGAAACTAAGAGTCCCCTTCGGCGTTGCCGGTAGGGGACTAATAATTTCCAAGTCCAATGTTTAATAAATGTACATTTCTATTTTTGAAACAAAATTTGAAGACTAAAAAATCCTTCTATAAGCATAAAAGCGTGAAGGTTCCTATCCCCGTACCGTTTTTATGTTTTGTAAATCATTTGACATGTTTATATGATTGTTAATTTTCCGATAAAATGTAGAAATTGAATTGTAAGATATAACTAGTTGGAATAAAGACCAATTTTCGGGCATAAAATGAACAGAAAACCACCTGCGCGATGTGCATTACAAAACTTTACTATTAATATTGTTTGTACGAACAAATTAAGAACCTAAAAAAAATTGGATTTACAACCTCAATAATTTCTCAAATAAGGTATCGATATATGATTGAATACATATAAGTTTTTTTTTTTTTTCTAATTGGTGAATTCTGCTGAACATTTAGCAATTTATACTGATGCGTTTGCAGTTTTTTTTTCGATTGCTGATGTTACCGAAATAAAAAGAAAACCTAGGGGGGTTCCCATAGGGGGTGGGGGTGGTGTCCATGGGGGTTCCCATGGGGATTTGCCCCCCCCCCCCCCCACCACCACCCACCCCCTAAATCCGTCCTTGTACTGTTGGATAGATGTTGATTTCTAGCATCTATAGATAGTATAAATCTAATTTTCATTCTGATATTTTGATAACTTCATGGGAAAATAAATGATAAAGTGCTCTATCTTCTTACGCCTGCTGAACAGCGCATGCCTCCATATGACCCATGTATTTCAAACATTACTTAAGGACGAGAGACTGTCTCCGCCAATCATTTGGCTTAATTGTTACTTAAAGCGAAGGTTTACATCTTAGACGCGCTAATCACAAAAGTTTAATCAACGCCGATAGACTTTAATCGTAACAAAGTTCGACACGATTCGCGATAATATTGTTTTCGTAGTACAAAAATGTAATTATCACCTCTACATGGTATCCACATGATAGATTTACAGTAGTAGTGACATTGTAAATTTCTCGAATGATATTTAGTTTCTTAACAAGTACTATCAGGGACGTATATATACCATGATATACGTGCCTGGAACTACATTCATTTATTGTATTTTGTTTCTTATATAAGTTTATTCTATACATATATACCTGTATTTTAATCAGTAATAATCAAATATTCTTGCACATGTTGCATATCAAAATATATGGTAAAAAAAAGGGGGGGGGGGTTGAGCACTTTGCCGGATTTTCACTAAAATATTAGTTTACCGTCTGTTACATTGATTGATCAGTGCCGGGGCGTAGCTTCGATGTGGATGGCTACCAGGGGCCGGCGGGCCTAAATCCTCAAAAGGGGGGGGGGGGGGGGTTGCATAATTATACACTTTTTGTGGAATGACTCGACAGGCCCGAGGGGTCTATGTGGGGAGGGTATATAGAAAGAAGATGATTTCCCTCCCAAGGTAAAGGACTTCGGAGGCCTCCCCGAGAGGATTTTGAAAAAAAAAGTCAAGCAAATCTATACCCTCTGTCCCATGAATGCGTTCTGTCATGGTTTGGCAAACCTACAAACAGATAACTTTGGCGAAAAAAAAAATTGCAAGTAACATTCTTCAGGGAAAAAAATATTTAAACCGATTAAATTTAAAAATCAAAATATGGGAAATGTAAAAAGATTTTTTAAAATGCCTCGGATTACACCATTTTGTCAAAAGAATCCGAAAATTTCGCGAACGATTTTAGATTTTTTTCGGGGGGTGGGGGTCTATTTGTTCATTTTTGGCCGGATTGCAAAGCAATTCCGGTCTATGGATTGACGATGTCCGTCTGTCTGTCCGTCCGTCTGTCCGTCCGTCTGCATTCAACATTTTGGTTAAAGTTTCTGATTGAGGCAAAATCTAAGGAACTATATGCAGTAGAAACTTTATATTATACATGAAGGTTGCCCATGACAAGACCTGTCAATTTATGCCGTAACATTTGACCTAGTGACCTTGACCTTGGACTTTGACCTAGTTAAAGATGTTGGTTAAAGTTCCTGGTTTAAGCAAAATCTATGGAACAGTATGCAGTAGAAACTTTATATTATACATGTAGGTTGCCAATGACCAGACTTTTCAATTTATGCCGACACATTGGACCTAGTGACCTTGACTTTGGACTTTGACCTAGTTAAAGATTTTGGTTAATGTTTCTGGTTTAAGCAAAATCTAAGGAACTGTATGCAATAGAAACTTTATATTATACATTTAGGGTGCCCATGATGAGACTTTTCAATTTATGCCGTAACATTGGACCTAGTGACCTTGACCTTGGACTTTGACCAAGTTAAAGACTTTGGTTAAAGTTCCTGGTTTAAGCAAAATCTAAGGAACTGCATGCAGTAGAAACTTTATGTTATACATGTAGGTTGCCCCTGACAAGATCTCTCAATGTATGCTGTAATATTTGACCTAGTGACCTTGACCCAGTTAGTGACAAAAACTTACTTTGCAATCCGGCCATACCGTCTTTAGCGGTGTTTTATTTTTTCAAGATATACAAGGATCATTGAATCGATTTATTTTGATTTTGACCATGCATAGCACCATTACCTTTAAAATGGGCTCGAAAATCGATCATGCTCGCTTGATGTTAGTAACACTGCGCGTGCAAACAACGTTTACCCCTGCGTTAATCCAATTATCTAATTAGCAGTGACTATGTGTATTATTGAATTTAACTTTTTTACTGTCAGATGGAAACAAGTATTCATATCCAATGTCTTTTAAAACGCCATTATCTAAAGCGTGTTCTGAAGTCTGAAGTCTGAAATATGGGCTAGTTTTAAGTCACTTTCACGGTGTCTTCACTAACATATTTTATACAGAAGATATATTTTATTCTACAGTACGTACTATGGAGTAGACGTGATTATGGGTCGCTCCGCTGATTTTGAGATTTAAGAATAAGTTTTAAAATGGTTTCGTAGGGTGTCTCAGCACAATACTTTACAATATGTTTGTAAATAAATTGTATGGTGGAGTTTGATGGCTATAAGGGAAGGTTGGAGGCAATTAAAACACACACCCATATTTCATAATTTTTATTTTAAAAACATAAAAAATAATATTTCCACAACTACAACTGCTTATTTGCGAAGCGAGAGAAAGGGCAAGCTACCGATAGATACTTTTGTTTACGTTTGAAACGAGCGCTCTGATTGGCTTATCGCTGGACCTCTGGATAATAGAAATAGGGGTGTACATGTCGTGTGTCGTTAAAACGAAAATGAAAATTGAAAATGGATTCAATTTTTCATTTTTTATTTTTGCATTAGCGCGCGGAGTTTAAAAATGGAAAATTGACTCAATTTTTCATTTTCCATTACGGATTTTGAAAAGGAAAATTGAATTGTGGTTTAGTACCGCCTATTACAGTCCATTTTCTATTTTTCATTAAGGAAATAAAATTTTAAAAAGGAAAATTGAAAATTGAACCCATTTTCAATTTTCATTTTTAAAATGAAAATTGAAAAATTGATTCAATTTTTCATTTTTCATTTTAAAAATGAAAATTGAAAATGGGTTCAATTTTCAATTTTCGTTTTTTACTTTTGCAATGGAAAATTGAATTGTGGTTTAATACAGCGTATTTGAGTCCATTTTTCCATTTTCGTTTTTCAATTTGAAATTTTAAAATGAAAAATGGAAAATTGATTCAATTTTCCATTTTCCATTAACATTTCCAAAATGGAAAATTGAATTGTGATTTAGTACACGGACCCGAAAGACGTAGCAGGATGGGTGGGACATGATGCTACAGGTACCCACTTTTTAGAAATTTAAAGAACTTTTGATAACTGAAATTTAGAATTCGTTGAAGAAACGATCAACCAAAATTGATCGAACTTGGCTACATGTGCCCTCGGGGACTCCTGGTCCACCAGCAGTGACACTCACCAAGTGTTATAAATGTAAACGTCTTCAAATTGAATAGCATCATTTAAGATAGATAAATTGGCAACGTGGACCAGACATGCACGTTTCGGGTACTTAACCCTCATCAGTGATCCTAAATGTAAACAATGTAATATGCCAAAAAAGTATGAAAGTTACTATGTCGAAAAAGTGTACCGAAAGACGTAGCAGGATGGATGGGATATGATGCTACAGGACCAACTTTTTAGAAATTTCAAGAATTTTTGATAACTGAAATTTAGAATGCGTTGAAGAAACGATCAACCGAAATTGATATAACTTGGCTACATGAGCCCTCGGGGACTCCTGGTCCACCAGCAGTGACACTCACCAAGAGGTATAAATGTAAACGTCTTCAAATTGAATAGCATCATTTAAGATAGATAAATTGGCAACGTGGACCAGACAAATAGGTCTGCAATCTGAAATTGAGTACTTTTCCTTCAAGTTGATTACTCTCCATGTTACCTTGGCAATCGAAATATAATAATTGTCATTGATTGCCATCTGATAAGTTCTTACTTTAAACTTACTAAAAGCATCCGAAGTCTTCATTATTTCAGTTAAATGACAAATTACTGTTTTCAAAAAATGGTATATTGGTTGCCGTGGTAACTCTCTATTTTAAATTTTCCCTTGGTGTAATGGTTTTATCAGATAGAGTTAGGACCCAACATTACAGTTCAATCATATATGTGTGTAGAAAATGTCTAATTAAGAACCTGCGTGGTTTCGAAAAGGCTAAAAGTTGCACTTTTTAGTGTTTGCAACCCGTTCCCATGGCGACTACCTTGAATATGAGTAGTTTTTTTCATCAATTTCAAGTATTTTCGTAATGATCTTTCATTTGAAGAGATATCATAAGGATTTGTGACCTAGCGTTTCCAGACCCTATACAAAAATGCTGGTGCTTACAGAGAATTGGTGTTAATTTGATAAATTTGATGTGTGCGTAGGAGTAGATGCGCTAACCACTCAAATAGTCCATATAATGTAAAAGAAAATTCTTTTATCAAAGGAATAGGTAATGGTCACTTATAAACAACATCACCGTTAGCTTTTGATTCAATAAACTTTATCTGGCTACCAAAAGTGTTCATACGAAAAGAAGATTTATCAAAATTGAGTTTATAAACAATTGTTTTGATCTATTAACTATCTTCCATTTTCCCCCAGAGATTCCCTGTGACCTTCAACTCCCATATATGGATAGCTACTACTGCATGACCCCGTCTGAGCTCCCATCATTACTACTGATGAGTCGTGACCTTGTTCTTGTACAAAACTACTTTGCTATCCCTGTGAATTCCCCTTTTTGGCATCCATAATCCCTGAAACACCTTAGGGATTGTTTATATCACTCAAGCCTGGTAAATTCAATTAGCAACAGGGCCATGCTCCTGTTATTGTCTACATGTACTTGGATCTTAAACATGTGAAATATGCGAAGCACTAAACCCTGTGAGAGCCTGCTTGGGCTGGCAATATCCCAATGGCCCCTAGGGATCTACCATGACTTTGGTTACCGTGGCCTAAGCTACTAGGTGCGCTTTGCCCCCCCCCCCCCCCCCAATCGCCATGGAGGGTACTTTACCTTGATCAGGGGCTTTACCACCCTGGACGTTAACCGCAGACCTCGAGGTCGCTGTACCCACAGGGTCCATGACCTTGTTGCCAGGTGACAGGAATTGGCTCGACATCAAGTGCATCAATAGGTCAAACTGTTCTTCAAGGTGCCTTCCCCAAGCCCATCGTACACTGCCAATCCTGTCTGATCGACCCTGTCTGATCGAGCATTTCCGGCTATATTCGCACTCCCTGCGCCTCTATGCGTGCTTCACATGCTTTCATTCTCTCGAATGACCTCTCTTGGGTATCATGAAAATCAGCAATGTCAGAGCACAGTTGGTCCATCCTATTGCGACGCGCCTTTAACCTTGAACTGAACCTTGCAGTCTTGTCTGCCCTTGTGATCAAACAAGTCACTGTCAGGCCCCCGACCCCACTGACAGGGGAACCTGATTGGCCGTGACTCACTAAATTGTTTGGGTTGAACCCCGGTATTGGAACACTTTGACAATGCAGGTCGACAAAATTTTGAATGCACTTATCCATGGATGTTGCTAGTATAAAAAACAAAGAAGACAGGAATAAACAAATAAATTCACAAAAACAATGATCATTTACAAATATAACGCTGGGCTTGTGGGGTACCACTTTATACACGACCCCCTACCAGCTCGCGTAAAATGGAAGTAAACAAACAAAATACAACATGGTGGACGAGATTTCACGTTATGACACGAGACCAAACTGGCAGATGGCGGGATACCCCCATGAGAGACCCCACACTGGAACGAGTTTTTATCAATTTTTTTTAAAGTTGTTTTTTATCCTCGTCGCCAGTGATGTAGTTGAGCGATTTATATTGAGCTATATGCAGGGAGTACTTGGTAAGAAAGAGGATAGAGTATGTACAAGGCTTACCTCTATGTACACGAGGTTTGCATCCTGCTGGCCAGCATATCTTCTTGTGCGCATCTCACTGATCCTGCTTCCGGTATGGTGGATTCGTCCTACTTACTTCCCGAGAAATAATTTATAGCCGATTTTCCTATACATGTCGATCTCCATAATGAGGCTTCTCTTCACACAAAAAATCTACAAGTAGACGAAATGAAGTCCGTATAAATCGCAACACGAACTGCTTGTTGTTGTACTTTCAACTGACTGGTCAACAACATGTCGCAAAATTATGTCATCATATTGACCAAATGCATATAGGTATATCGTGCTTGGGTTCAGAAGGGGAAAATTACTTTTTTAAAAAGAAGATTGCAAACAGTGTTGTTGTTACGGAACTTATTTGTACAACTTCGATATTTTTATACGCCACGTGCTCAAATTCGAATTTTGTTTAATATTTGAACGAATTCGGAAAAAAATCCATTGTTTGGTAATTAGCAAAATTGAATGTTTGTTTTTTCCATCTTACTGGAACATGAGATGTCAGTTGTCGTATCACGAATTTTGCTTCACTACGTTACGCAGTTCTATACAATTTGTGATGCGACAACTGACCTTTCATATTCCAATAAGATTGCAAATATAAACATTCAATTCTTTAGTTTTAAAAAATAGTTTCAAAAAGCGCTTTCGTGAAACCGGACTTTAAGTTCAGCACTCATGCACCGGTACCACTAAATTCAATGCATGTTAATCCTTTTTTCCAATTAACATTAATAGAATAAATCATTTTCTTACATATATATGTATAGAAGGAAATCTATATTTATAATTACAAACATGCTGCGTCGAATTGTTTACAATTGATCATACATATGTGTATTTAAATATCAATATTGCAATGTATTATGATGTTGAATCGTAGGCGACATAAAAAGACAAGTAAAACAATTATCACATGTGACATACACTTTCAAGCAAAGCTATCATGTACATATACATACATAGGGCTGTAATCTATGATGGCTGATTTGTGCCATGTTTATCGCATTGTCGCGTCGTCGCATTGTCGTGTTGTCGCGTTGTCGCATTGTCACATTGTCGCGCTGTCGCGTTGTCACGATGTCGCCTTTTAAAACGATAGCCGGAATGTATTTTCAGCTGTAATTGTTTAGATTAATTAATAAATTAAATGTTTGAAAAAAAAACGTATATTTTGTACTCTATTTTTTGGCAAAATGCCCGTTTTCTGTTTAAAAATAGCAGATTTCTACACAAATTCTATAAATTCATTATCTTAAGTAGAATAAGAGATTCAAAGCTACTTTCCGATGAAAAAATTAATCATCTTATCAAATGAAAGTAAAAAGAATGTAATAATTCATTTAAATAAGTATTTGGGTGTAAAACATGTTTTTTTTTTAAAGAAAAAAAACCCACACATTTATTTTGAGAAAATAATTACTCAGGACAAGGGGCTGTCATATTGTGCTATCATTTCCTCAAACCGACCATAGAACTTCCTGACGATGAAAGTCGGTCACAAATGTAACCTTGACTGAGAAGCTTAACGGAAAGCCGTCTAGCTCTTACAAAAAAAGTACTTGGAGCTTGCCCAAGCATAACGTATTAATTGTGAAATGAAAACGCCATATGCCGGTGACGACGAGATGTTGCTACTCAGAAAAGGATTTTTTTATATTGAAATTGGTCGTCAGGTTTGTCATAGAGTGAGGTGTTTATATTACCATGGACGTAAAAAGACAACATGGCATTCAAACAGAACGCTGAATTTTGGGTTTTCGTCGTTTCTTTAACTTCAAGTTAAACGGAATAAATTGCACCAAGGTCATTTGCAAATTTTGGATAATAGACGGACAGTACTGTTTTATCTGTATGTGAAGTTTACGTTAAGAGCTTACTGTTGCTTTCCCTCAGATATCAAGGATTGAATAAATTCAGCTTGGTATGAGTATAAAAATATTATGTCTGGAACAATAGTCCAAATGGAACCAATATTCATCTGAATGACATGTCAAAATCTCTCTTCACTTGCGTTCTAAGGAAGAAAATGGTATCGGAAGGGTATATATCATTTTAATCGAATGGGAATCATAGAAATTTATCTTTCTTTTGATATTTCACTCCAATGTAATCCATTTATGTTTATTCAGTAAAACCCCTGTCACACCTTCACGTTCCGGCATGACGTTGGCACTACGACCGTCAAACGTGGCGTGAACGTAGTAAGGACGCGGGGAACGTAGTAAGAACTCGCTGATACGTATTGAGGTCGTAGTAAGGACGCCGACGAACGGGACGCACACCGAGCAATCAGGACCGTTTTGAACTGCTCAAAACAGTCGTAGTGAGGACGCGCTGATGACCGAACGTGTTAATGACTACTTGCGAATGTATTGAGAACTTCACGGACGTATTAGAAACGTGTCGCGAACGTAGTAGGGTCGTATTACGGACGGCGTAAACTTTTACATATAATCATTTGGAGATCGTCACGTCTCTGCCGTCCTTACCATATTCTTAGTTTTAGAGGTCGAAAAATCAGAATACACCTCGTACAAACAATTTATCCTTTGAACGTGTCATGATCGTAGCATGAACGCAGTAAGGACTTTGAGAACGTAATAATAACGCCATACTATCGTTACACAGACGCCTTGCGTCAGCTTTTGGATGTAGAACAGTAGTTCTACACTTTTGTAACCTAGATTAATAGTGTCAAATCTGAGCACGCTTTAGTGTTTTACGGGAGATACATTGTTAACAGGCTCTTTCAGATTGATCACAACTAATTTCGGTTGAAAGAAAAGCTGTATCATATATGTATGACGAAGGTTGCTGATAAATAGAAAGGGAACCATTGATATTTATACAGGGTTTTGAGAAAACGAATTTCACAACCTTATTTTCGACAAATTGCAAACTAAGTGTTCATTTTTTTTTTCAGGAGTAGGTTTGTTCCTCCTAGTATGTACTTTCATCGGATGTATCGGTCTCATTTTATTCAAGAGGTAAGCAGTTTTGTGACCTAAACATAAATTAAACTTAAAGCAGGCATATATTCTTATTTTTTCATTTTATTTCAACAGACCATTTTAACATGTGTGAAGTGCAATATATATAGATGTCAAAACATTAGTGCAGCATCTAAAGATGTCAAACAAATATCCTGAAAATTTAACCTCTCAAAAGTTTACAAATATGTGTTAATAAAGGCGCATAAGATCGACATTACTCTATATCTAAACTCCGAATCACCATCATAGTTCAGGAGTAAAAGATCGTTGTGCAAGTCTGCATTAACAAGTGAATCACGAACCTCCGTATAGAGGCAGGACCAGCTGTCCGGGAGCATATCAAGAATTACAATGTACTTATGAATGTTCTAACATAATTAAACGTGACGCCAAAATGAGACATTTGTGATATTGTACCCGAATCCAAAATTTCAATTTGTTTCTTAGAATTCTAATTAGTTGACAGATCTCAGTTTTTATATGCAAATCGATGTTCCGAACTTGGATTCTGTGAACAAACTGTTTGTGAGACAAAATCCAACATGTGAGACAAAATCCAACATGTGAGACAGAATGGAAGTCGTCACATAACAAAGTAACGATTGTCTTACATAAACATTTAGTTTTTCATTTTATTTTATTAAAACAAAATCATTTTTTAGTAAACAAAATTCTAATTTTTTGGATTGACAGAATTCAAGATTCCAATAACAGAATTGAATTTTGTAAACGTACAGAATTCGATTTTGTAAAACAGAATTCAATTATGTTTACAAACTTCAATTCTGTCGAGTGAATGTAATACCAGTGTCAATTTTGTCCCATTTATGGATAAAAGATGTATGATTTTCTTGTGACAGAATTCAGTTTTGTTTCATAAAAAATCGAATTTACTTACACGAAAATGTCCGATATGGAGCACAGGACACCAAATGAGGCATTTTGATTCTGGAATCACCTTTCACTTTTGTTGAACAAATTTGAATTATTTCATAAAAGAGTTGAATGAAAGGTTTACTTATTCTGACTGAATACATTCTTGATATCGTGATATCGCATAGTCTCTATGCATCTTTTTCACTCATATAACGCAAATTGACCACAATAATACTCACTATAGACATTGTCTTTAAACAAACTGTATTATCCTCTCACAAAATAATTGCAGGGGGGATATAGTAAGTTAAACGCCGTTGTTCGTGTGTAAGTGAGTGTGGATCTGTGTACGTGTTCAAGGGTGTACATCACACTTTTGTTTACAGCCTAGAGGGCACAATTTTGATTGGATCTTGACGAAAGTTTTTACACTTGTCTTTTATCGCAAGAGGAAAAATCCCATCAGTTTACAAGGTCATAAGTGAAAGATCAAGAGTACAGATTGGAAATGGATAAAATCCTTTTATACGGCTAAGAGGGCACAGTTTTTATTTGATCTTGACCAAACATCACATACCTATTTTTTATGGCATGAAAAAGAACCCTTTTGGTTTTCAAGGTCATGGGTCAAAGATGAAGGTTAGAGATTAGAAATGGCTAAAATTCCTATAAACATGTACAATCTAAAGGGAACAGTTTAAATTGAATTCTGTCCAACTTCATACACTACGTTTATTGCAAGAAGAAAAGCCCTATTTATTTTCAAGGTCAAAGGTCAAGGTCAAAATTTGAAATAACAATAATCCTTGTGGAAATAGCTAAAATCGAGTTGATTGGATTACTGATACGCGATAATCTACCATAATATTTCACATTTTTCTCATTCGAATATGCATATTTTCCTTCATAATTACAGGATAACAGCACTGCGACATCGAATGGAAACTGAGAACGACATATTTTCCGTACGGTATGCTGTCTCTACTGAAGATGTTAATGTTTATGCCTGTGTTTACGACGAAGTTGTAGATAATACTCCTCGAATGGAAACAAACGCATGCTGTGATTTGAAGTCATGTATTGGTTTCTAGCCTTATAGTGAGTAAAACAGGCATCTGAGCTGGAAGCCATCTTCTGTCAATTGAAAGAACCAATGCTATCGTATATAGTGTGTTTGAAAGTAATTGAGCATCAACTGTCAACCAAAGTCTTGTAATTTATTTATATGAATGATCCCACCTCTAGCTTGCTCTATTGTGAGTGCTGTTGGGATTATCGTAAGGATCTTCTTTAACTCACTAGAGGACAAAAGAAAGAAAGCAGATTTTTATACAATAAAAATATTTAGTAAATTTTGAAACTGTCAAAGTAATACAAATGTATATATCCTTTATGATTATTATACAACTGATGACCTTGTTTGGGGTAGATATAGCAATATAGCAACCCAAAGGATATGTTATTTACGGAGGATACAGGCCGAGTTGAATAACGCTTGCTGGGGGCTGCTATACAGCTATATCTATTGAACACAAGGTCATTAATTGTTTCATTGTATGATCATGAAATAAAACGATCAGCTTGATAGTATCCATTGTTGTAAGGAATTTATAGGTATTCTCTGACGACGCGAAACATGTGCGTATGCCTCTTTCATTATGACGTCATAACTGACATAAAGAAAGATATAACTATGATTGTAATTGTAACCATAACTACAAGGTCAATTTAAGAAATAGCCTGGGGAAATTTGTGAGTTGTTCTAAGTTTAGCTCTCTGTGGGTGCTTATATCTTCAGAAGCTCCATACATATAATCAGCCAATAAGTGATGGGATATTTCCAGTCATACAATAATACGTTTAATCTTTTCGTGGGGTTTCGTATGTACGACGTTTGTTGGATGACGATCGCATCTTAATGTCGAGTAACAAATAAACTTTCCTGTTTCTTTTTTGTTTAATTTTTGCCCAGTTCGTATACGTTGCTATCCTGTTCTATCTGTCATCTCTCCGTTTGAAGTTAAGTACAAGTCCGTTACTTTTTAGGTATACATTCCTTGCATAACAAGGTACGTATCGGTAACATATTACTCATGGGAGCTGTCACGATCAGTGACAGTGTAATAATGGTGTCAACTAATTGCTACAGTTGCAACAGACAGATTTCTCGGAACTGAAATGTTTAAATCCAAATAAAGAAGAAAGGAAACGGAGTAGCTCTATTAGTGCCTTATTTACTTAACCTAATGAATCAGACATGAAAGTTGTTTATCTGTCGCTGCAAAGAAAAGTACACTTACCTTGACAATGACTACTTGACCTTGAACCAAAGACACAATCAACGGTTGATTACCATATATTAATTTCATCAAATTAAACAAAGGAGGCGATCTCCAACAACACCAGGTTGTAGCGCCCACAGCAAAACCTCAAAACACCCAATGCAAAAACACAAAGCAGACAAGCACGGAAAGAGACGCATAAGGGACAAGGAACGTCAATGCACAACACAGAAACATCAAACACAAAGGACTACACAAAAACCAAAGAGACCACTGCGCAACCGGTGCCGACTTAGGACGGCCATCTGCCACGGAAATAGCAGAAGGTGTGGTTATCCTGGATTACGTGTGCACAACCCTCCCATTTTCCCGATTACCCAGAGGTCTCGAAGAACGTACAATTGTGGTGTAAAACAACCTCCTCACTGTAAGATGACCTCACACAAATACGACCGCAAAACGTAGGGTCCCCAGCAACACCGATGAATTTGTAAATGGATATAAAAAGAGGGCGTACGTAATACAATCCGTGCTCTGCCGCATCGAGCTCATGTATGTTATCACCGAGGAGTCCGACTGACATTCAGAGAGGACAGGTGGTCGGGGCCCTGTCTTCTCTAAAGAGGTTTGGACAGGGCCCGTCATGGAGTCCCGTCGTCACAGTCAGTTAGAGTGCAAGTTTTAAGAATGCGCTTGTACAAGACTGTAGATTGGTCAAGTACCAAGCCTTGTGTCCATCTGGTGACATTAGGATCATATCCACGGTATAAAAGGCGTTTGATGATTCTGACGCACTTTCGATAGTGATGTTGTCTATCTTTGATCCTTCTTATAATTCGATCCTTCCTATAATGTGAGCCTTCTTATAATTTTATCCTTCTGATAATTTGATCCTTCTTATAAATCATAATTTGATGTGAGACGTACGTTTCAGGGACAAAGTTCTCCGGTGACATCGAAACCATGTTGGTCAAGGTCAAGATAAAAGAATTTGATACAATTTGTTCCAATGTTGATGTCTGAGAGTAAAAAACGTTTTGTCCACTGGTCAAAAGCTTTCCGAGACCTTGAAGAGAAATAAATGATCTTGAACCAAGGTCAAGTACTAATTGAAAATTATTTGATGCCTTCTTTTATTATTATTGTCATTTAAATGTACATGCACAATTTTCCACGAATGAATATATATGATTGTTTAAACTCAGTACACAAGTTGTGTATAAATGATTAATTTCATCGGCTTTCATCTCACTGCGCTCTATTATTCCATGAAAGTTTGTTACGAACATGAAATCATGTAAATAACCCTGGAGCAAGGTCATTTTCAAAGAACTTTGTTTAATGAATACATGTGTGAAGTTGAACTTCGAGGCATTAAAACATTTGTTCTATGGGCAAAAGTTTGAACTTGAGGATCAAAATTTGACCTTCAATCAACGTAAACTGTAAACGACTTTCATCAAGTAATCAACCATCCAAGTTTCAATTCAAATTTACAAAACTATAGAATGTGGCATTTTAAAGGTCCATTTCCAACTGCATTTTCAACTGAAAAGATTGTTCATTGATATTAAAGAAAAACAATCTTCTTTACCGCGATTAAGAACGATTCTAAAATAGTCGTTCATCCATTATATTTGCATTTTCGCCTGAGGGACACCCCCCCCCCCCCCCGTCCCGATTCAGAGGCACATTGTTTTATTGATATCGATCTTTTGTCAATCGTATTTCCATCTATTTCTATAGAAAAGACGCCTTTTTTGACAAAAAAATCGAGCTTATTTTAAATGATGTATCCTACCTAACAGTTAGTTTAAAAACATGTTGACTAAGTAAATTTAAAATTTGCGTTTTTTCAGGGCAGATTTTACGTCTCATCTTAACAGCCCCTTTGTTTGTAATTGTACATGATATTGATTTTTTTCTACATGTATCTGATAATACCGAATTGTTCCAACTCTTCACCCTCTTAAGGAAATCTAAGCTCCAGACATGTGTTTCGGATACTGAATCCTTTTAACGCAGCTATTTTTAATTGTTTAAATATGATGATCACATGAAAACCTCACTCTATGACAAACGTGACGACTTCAATTTCAGCATTCCAAACTTTCCTTTTCTGGGTAGCAACATCCCTTCATCGCCAGCTTATGGCGGGTTCATATCTCAGTTGATACGCTATGCCAGAACAAGTACCAAATATACGGATTTTGTTCTGAGAGCTAGGCGTCTTTCAGATAAGCTTCTCAGTCAGGGATATGTAAGTGACCTACTAACATCGTCATTGAGGAGGTTCTATGGTCGATATGGGGAACTCGTCATACACTATGATGACAAATATGGATAATGACCATATCCCTGTCTACAGTACAAAATGGATAATTCAGAAAATCAGAAACCGAAGGCATACAAAATCAGGATAAAACAGGAACCAAAGCAAACAAAAACAAAAACCATATGAAAAGAAGCGAACTCTTCAGAATGGTGGATGATATTCTGCCATAAACCATTTGAACCATCCAACAAAAGATTGTGCTCTATGTCTTCCGAATTGAAGGGGCGGGTATTGCATGCAAGCGGGAGATGCTTACTCTTCCTGGGCAAATGATCTCACTCCCATGTCGGGAGTTCGCTTCTTTTCATATGGTGGAGGTTTTTCTTTGTTTGCTTTGGTTCCTGTTTTATCCTGATTTTGTATGCCTTCGGTTTCTGATTTTCTGAATTGTCGATTTTGTGCTGTATACAGGGGTATGGTCATTATCAATATTTGTCATATATCTACTTACGTTTAATCATTCTCCTTATTTCTTAAGTTGTTTGAATATCTGGATTTTATTATTTTCTATTACTGTAAAATTACGATATTTCTGTATTCATTGTTTTTTTGTTTTTTGTTTTTTGGTTTAATTCGTAAATGTATATTTTAAATATAAAATATGAGAATTCCGTCTTTTGCTTGCAACGGTAGCCATATATTGTTCGCACTCTCTGCAGAGTTAATTACACTGAATGCACAACGCTCATCTTATACCCATGCACGCTCTAATTGACATACTGACATTGAATACTGATAGTGCCAGTACCAGGATTTTAGCCTAAAACCTTTCTAAAAAGATTTTTGCCGGATGCAGAGAAGTTTTTTTTTTCAAAACAATAACTTTTTTACTGATTTAAAAAGACGGATAAAGTGGTCAAAAGGCATATGCCCAGCTAGTATAGTTGAATTATGCAACATCAAAAATAAAATCATTTTGTAAAATTCCACAATAATGTGCAGCAGAAAAAGAATAAAAGAATGAATGATTTCATAAATTAAGTTTATTTGAAATTGAACACCAAATCTTTCATTACTGATAGCTAGCATGCCAGAAATTATAAAGCCTCTGTTTGTGAAACAAGAATGCCCCCGTTGGCATCTTTGTTGGTATAAACACCATTTTCTGTTAATTATGTGTTAGGTCAGGATCAGCGAAATGTTGGTATCAATTGAAAGATCAATTGGTCTCGTCGGTTTATGTGTAGTCTTTTGTTTTGATGTTTACATGTCGTGTGTCTCTTTTCCGTCTCGTGCTGTACTCGTCTTTTGTGTTTTTGCATCGGGTGTTTTGGTGTTTTACTGATGATGCTGCAACGGGGCCTTGTTGGAGATCTCCTCCCTTCTTTCTTGTCACTAGGAATACACATGTAAAATATGAAAGCCCTATCACTAACCATTCAAAAGTTATGCCAAATGTTAAAGCTTTTGAAAAGTATGTCAAAGGTCTAGGTTAAGGTCACGAGATCAAAAATTTTGGTATCAATGGAAAGGTATTGTCACAAGGAACACACATGTGAAATATGAAAAATCTATCACCAGCTTCCATTCAAAAGTTATGCCCAATGTTAAAGTTTTTCGGACAAACAGACAGACGGACAGACCAAAAACTATATGCTCCCGAATCTTTTATTCCGGCTGCATACAAAACAAATATTTTAAGGTTTTGCCTTAATTCATATTAAATCATACTGAAATCTATGAAAGCTTTTGAATAGTATTGCTTTCATCTTAATACATATAACGTATGTCAAAATCGTGTTTATTCAATATCAATTCAAGTGAGTTGTGCAGAAATTGGGCCAATTTGTTTTCCAAAAAGCAGTGTACGGTGTATCAAACCTCATGTCCCAGTGAAGCCACTTGCACAAATAATTTTCGGTAAATATGCTGAAATGCGGTTCTTCTTGCCTATGCATATTTCAACAGGCGAGATGGAGCGACGCATTTCAGCATACACTGTTCAAAAACTCAATTAAGTGGTTTTGCTAGGTCTTGCAGTTTGATGCACCATATTCTGGTGCATGCTGCTTTAGGGAAACAAATTAAAAGGCCCATGATCTGGTTAAGCTTGTCCAACTAGCAGACACGTCGTTATTTACTGTTAACTAACTTTTACCTCGTCATAGGTCTTTTACACGGACAAGTTGTTAGCATAGAGAGTTTATGAATTGTATCGGTTGTATCGGATTTGCCGATAAATATTTGGTCCGATAAAAACTCATGTTGTATCTATTATTTGGACAGATAAAAATTCCCAAATGTCTTTCCACAGGAACCTGTCGTTTAATGAGAGAAATATCTTATTATTCACAACCTTATGCCGTTGTGTTCATCTTGGAAATATTATACATAAAAGATGTCGAACACAGTGGTTTAAGGTTGTGAATAATAATTTATTTCCCCTATTAAATCAACAGCTTCCTGCGGTCCAACATTTCATTGGAAGATTTCAAGAACTCTGAACTGAATTATTTATTTTCAAGAATTTCAGATATTCAATGTCCTATGCATTCTCAAAATTCAGAGGAAGAGATTACTCATTCCGTAAATTACTTCATCTAAGAGAGTCTAAGACAGAGGAAATTCGAGCAAAGTTTGTAAATGATAACAAGTATATGCAAGCGTTCCAAGTACATGAATGCTAACCATTATGAAAGTGCTCCAAGTATAATGCACATTAAATAAAAATCTATTCCGTTTGCACTACCTCCTGATATGTATCGCAGTACTAAAGGGTTGTGGAGGAATTGAACCAATCAAATCTGTAACACAAGATATAAGTATGGCGACTTTGTTTACAGTTGTAACTTTTCGCGGGGATTCCCCTTTGTTTTGACTGGTGAACAGTACTGAATAAAAGGTGTCACACCGTTGGTCAAAAATATTGGAAATGGATTTTTAGCATATTGAATCGATCAAATATGACCAGTAGTCGTTTAACTTCGAACTTGATTTTGTCTTTTATTAAATCTACAGATCGATTTGAAAATATGTAAAATTCGGAACATTTTCAAATAGAACGGAGAGTTTCTGTAAAAAAAAGTGAAACTTGCTTAAAAAAAAAAAACATGCATGACCCTCCCCCCTTTTTTTCTTTTCATTTTTATGCGTGCCAAAGATTCACAAGCGAAAAAGACCAATTTTACAGAGTTCAGGGCATTTCAAGTCAGTCAAAACTTTTAATGTGCACCTTTTTATTTCCTGTAGTTACCCCTATCAAAGGAGCGCGGAGGTATTGAACCAATCAAATCTGTAACTCAAGATATATGGCGACTTTGTTTACCATAGAAACAGAAATAAAACAGAGAAAATAATCCTTAAATAGGGAAATTGTTATGAAATATGCATGTATGGAAAAAGTCAACATCTTAAAAATAAATTCAGACTTTATTTCATAGCGTATGTGGCCAGGTTATTTCGACGTACGAAAATAAGTACACAAATCCAAACTAGCTTGTCTCTTTTAAAAAAATCATTAAAAATCTAAAAGTTTATATTTTGACAAAATTCTGTCGCAGTTTCATTTGTAACGATGAATTTAAAAAGAAAAAGAGAAAAAAATTGACAAAGGGAAAAAAATTGTTGGGGTCCCGCCAGGGTTTGAAGCCAATCCCCATGGGTCCATTGGGCATGGAAAACATACATTATACCTATGTACAATCTTAGAAATATTCCTTAAAAATCCAAAAGTGGATATCTTGACAAAATTCTTTCACTTGTAGGGTACCATGCATGAGTACCTCATACCTACAAATTGTCATGACAATCTGAAGAGTGGTTATAGAAAGAAGCAGAAAATGCATGAAAATGAACCCCTTATCCTTCCCTTTTACATAAGAAAAAAATTCATAAAAAATAAAAAAAAAATTAAATTTAAGTATAACATACATATCAAAGCATTAAGTATGTTAAATATGATAACTTTGCAGTAATTGAATGTGTTAAATCATACACTTATTGAGTTATTAAAAGAAATAGTGCAAAATGTACATTACTGACTAAGTCCGAAAAGACGTAAAAAACGCGTCAAAAATTTGACTTCGAAGTGGAACCAAAAATTACAACACTTCTTTAGACATCTCTTTAAATCATCCTGATGCTTTCGGTTTGTCGATACATGCTTCGGTTCTGAAGAAGACGTTTGTCAAAGAAGGGTACCCGTGTGACCTACTTTTGCCTGTGGTGGCGCCACCTATTAAGGGATTCGGACGAAAAACAAAAAACACTTGTGGGGACCATTAGTACTTTATACATATCAAGGTTTATGAAAATCCCTTCAGTGGTTCTTGAGAAGAAGTCGAAAATGTGAAAAGTTTACGGATGGACGACGGACGACGCGCTATGACAATAGCTCACTTGAGCCATTAGCTCAGGTGAGCTAAAAAACAAAAGCAAAGCAGAGGATTCCACTGAAATCAAGTCAGGCTGCGTCTTAAAATAAGATTGGCTCGAAGTATCACTAATGAGGATATAAAACACGTGCGTGGTGCTTTTGAATTGGTTCAAAGGTAAAGAGTTTAAACACTTACGTCTCACCATTCCTTTTCAATGACAAATATGGATAATGACCATATCCCTGTATACAGCACAAAATCGATAATTCAAAAATCAGAAACCGAAGGCATACAAAATCAGGACAAAACAGGAACCAAAGCAAACAAACAAAAACCTCCACCATATGAAAAGAAGCGAACTCCCGATATGGGAGTGAGACCAGGTGCCCAGGAAGAGTAAGCATCTCCTGCTTGCATGCAACACCCGTCGCTTCAATTCGGTAGAACTGTCACATCCGGTTACTTCCATTTTGGAAGATATAGAGTACAATCTTTGGTTGGATGGTTCAAATGGTCTATGACAGAATATCATCCACCATTCTTGAGAGTGGAACATCATAGTGTATGACGAGTTCCCCATATCGACCGTAGAACTTCCTCAGTGACGATGTTAGTCGGTCACAAACATATCCCTGACTGAGAAGCTTATCTGAAAGACGCCTAGCTCTCAGAACAAAATCCGTATATTTGGTACTTGCTCTGGCATAGCGTATCAACTGAGATATGAACACGCCATAAGCAGGCGATGAAGGGATGTTGCTACTCAGAAAAGGAAAGTTTGTAATGCTGAAATTGAAGTCGTCACGTTTGTCATAAAGTGAGGTGTTCATGTGACCATCAGTGTCGTAGGACAACATTATGTCCAAATAGGATGCTGAATTATTTGTCTCTGTGGTTTCTTTGACTTCAAGCTCCGAAGGATAGATACTGCTCAGGTAATCCGCGAATTTTGGATTATTGATGGACAACACATCGTCTATGTATCTGTAAGTGAAGTTAAAGTCAGAAGCTAAGTATCTTTTCCCTTCAGAGACCAAAGATTGAATGAATTCAGCTTCGTACGAGTAAAGGAAAATGTCGGCAAGGAGTGGGGCACAATTGGTCCCCATTGGAATTCCGACAATTTGCTGGAAGACCTTTCCTCCAAACACCACAAAAATGTTGTCGATCAGAAAGTTTAACATCTGAATAATGTCTGTTTCAGTGTACTTATTTTCAGAATCGGACTTTTCTTTTACAAAGTAGGTTTTGTCATAGTTAACAACAATAAATTTGTATTTGCGATTACCGTTCTTACTTGTAAACGCATTACTTATAATTTTTGCGAGTCTTTCTTTCAATTTAGAATGTGGAATTGTAGTGTAAAGTGTCGAAAAATCAAAGGCTTTGATCGAAAGGACTCTACTAAAATGAGTGGATTTCAGATGTTCTAAAAGTTCCTTCGAATTCTTTAAAATCCACATCTGGTTGATACCACTGCGAGAATACACTGTCGAACAATATTTTTGAAGCCCAGATTTGATTTCAGATAAAACTTTGGTGAGTAAGATCGATACAGATTTGGTAGAACATTTTGAGGAACCAGCGATGAAACGTTGTTTGTACGGATTCTTATGCATTTTAGGTATGCAGTACAAGTATGGTAAATCTAAATCTAATTTGGTAGTGTCGAAGCCAAAGGAAGTAAGAGCTGATTTGTGGTTATCTATTATTTCAGAGGCAGAAAGGTTTGTTGGGGTGTAAGTGGGATTTCCAGGTGTCGAATTTAAACCCAACTCTTTAACTAGACTGTCGAAATAGTACTTTTTGCAAGTAAATGTGTAATTATTTGAGGCTTTGTCCGCTGGTGTGATGACATAATGTTCTTGAAGGTAGGTGAGCTCTGTGATAACATCAGGGTCTTTAAATATAGACACGAATCTGGTGTTCACAGTTGATTTTAATCGGTTAATTCTAGATAAAAGTAACCCTCTGATTGATTTTATCCATTCAGAAAGGGTGTCGAGCTGTACATCCTCTTTCTTTGCCCAACGTCTTGCATATTCCTCACAAGAGTCCATGATAATTTTGACATTTTGGTTCCATGTAAAGGACATACTTTCTCTGTATTTGGGACCTTTTTTTAACAATTCTCTCAACTTGTCGTTCTTGACTATACTAAGGTCACCAGTAATAACGTGTCCGCAAGGAGAGTAGTTGAAATCCGATGAAGAACATTCGCAGGGAAGTGGATGTAGTGAGGGATTACTTAAATCAATACACTGCAGGAATCGTTTGTAATTGTAAATTTTAGATGCAATTTTTAATAACAGATCTAGTCAACGACAAGTAGGGATAATTGATTGGACAGTGAGAAATTTTTTTTTTTCAAATTCTACTTGATGCTTTTATACAATAGGATCGTACTCTGATATCCTATTCATTCATTTTCTTGTTCTGTCAGATGTCTTTTTTTTTTTTTTTGCCTCATAAGAAGCTCTCTAATTTAAGCGAAAATTATGTAAAAGGTATTAAGAGTACATGTATGCAGTAACAATATATAATTACTTATATTGTAAAAATAACAAACGCCGAATAAAAATTCAACCGGTTTCATTGGTATCAACTGGAGTTTTTTCTACCTTTGGAAAAAACTCCCGATGATACCAATGAAGCCGACTGAGTTTTAATCGGCGTTTGTTATTTTTCAATATATTGAAACTTATGGAGAGACTTATTGACTGTTTATTGATAATTACTTATAGATATATAACTTAAATTCTTTAAAGAATGAAGTAGTGTCCTCCGTAGGGAAGTTTAATATAATAACTAACAATGAACACTCTTCATCCACAATAAGTATGGAAGTTTAACAACGACTGAAATCATCATTGAGAAAGTTCTTCCGTCGCTATGGGGATGTTATAAAATCACAAGAGATTCCCCTTTCCAGAGTGATCAGAGACATTCTACATTGTGATTGATTGGCTGTCATCATCACAAAACAAGACATACTAACCTGATATGTACATCAAAATGTACGTCGTGACAATCGCCGAATTTGACAGGTTTCCATGGAGCTGTTACGACGGGTGTTGCATGCAATCAGGGGACGCTGACTCTCCCCGGGCACCTGGTCTCACTTCGGAATGTTGTTCATTTCGGGGCTCGCAACCGTTTCGATGGAAATTTTCACGATTTTGCCTTGCCTTCGCGACTTTAAGACTGAATAACGGTTAGGTTCTTCTTTGATGTATACATAATAAATAACAATGAGCACTCTATATCCACACACGTGGATATAGAGTGTTCATTGCTATTTATCAAATTCTTTAAATTTACTCAACCATTCTTTCTGTAGTTAAACAAACAGATAACTAGCAACGAATTTGTTTTTTGCTTTGTTTTATATTCCTCTGAAGATATCTTGATGTGGACATCGTTGAAATGTATTTTTACAGGGTCTCTTGTATACAAACGCAATATCAATTTATAAAAAAAAATTGTCAAGTTTACGATTTTTGATAAATAATGTTCATCATATACATTCAGCGCTTGTGGATTCCGTTTTTTTTTCTCCAAAAATGTAAAGGAAGGACAATTGGAAAGGATCACAAGAACTACCTTCAATATTTCGCCTGTCTCAAACGTTGTTCCTGTTTTTGTGTGTGAGAAAAAATAACTTCATATGAACAACTTGTGAAAAGGGCGAAATATGGAAGCTACGCAAGAACGTCTTTCATCATTATTGATATGTAAATGTACATGTAGTAGTGACTATAGAACTTCCTAATCATCTTAAGCCGTTACTCCAGATATCCTTGCTTACTGGTTAGCCTCTTTGTCATCAACATGAAGTTTTCGACCTTTCAATGAAATTTCAGAATTGTACATACAGTACAGATCATAAAAGTCTTAATATTTTCACCGAATTCGGTGGACATAATTTTTGGTGGGTGGTAAAAAAAATCACCGAATTCGGTGGAAATCTGCATCTTGCTCTCCTCAAGAGCCCACTCTCAGAGTGAAAAGCACAGTGGAAATATTTTCTTTGACGTGCCGCACGTCGGCTGACGCGCTATACCTGACTGCCCCGAGGCGTTCCAGTCGACTGAACTTAATTCATGGTGTATTATTTTATTAATTTTGTTTCTTTTGTTTGTTTACTTTTTGTACGCCTATTCACGTGCTATAAATGACAAATATGGATAATGACCATATCCCTGTCTACAGTACAAAATCGATAATTCAGAAAATCAGAAACAGAAGGCATACAAAATCAGGATAAAACAGGAACCAAAGCAAACAAAAACAAAAACCTCCACCATATGAAAAGAAGCGAACTCCCGACATGAGAGTGAGACCAGGTGCCCAGGAAGAGTAAGCATCTCCTGCTTGCATGCAACACCCGTCGCTTCAGTTCGGTAGAACTGTCACATCCGGTTACTTCCATTTGGGAGATATAGAGTACAATCTTTGGTTGGATGGTTCAAATGGTCTATGACAGAATATCATCCACCATTCTGGATAGTGGGACATCATAGTGTATGACGAGTTCCCCATATCGACCGTAGAACTTCCTCAGTGACGATGTTAGTCGGTCACAAACATATCCCTGACTGAGAAGCTTATCTGAAAGACGCCTAGCTCTCAGAACAAAATCCGTATATTTGGTACTTGCTCTGGCATAGCGTATCAACTGAGATATGAACACGCCATAAGCAGGCGATGAAGGGATGTTGCTACTCAGAAAAGGAAAGTTCGTAATGCTGAAATTGAAGTCGTCACGTTTGTCATAGAGTGAGGTGTTCATGTGACCATCAGTGTCAACTTAACTCTTCAGTTACACATATTTCTAGACGATAATTTGCTCGCCGTCACAGACGATTTGCTTAAATATTGACAAATGTACATATATGTACTTATAACTGTTAACCGTAAAATTGTTCTTTAAACAAGATTTGCTTTCGATATAACAAAAATTATTCGTACGAAATTTACGGGTTTAAGCAAGTTAATATGATACCAATGGGCGGCGACAATAAACGTATGGATAGCCCTTTGAAGCGTGTGCTTATCATCACTGCCTATAACTGTTTTGAGAAGCTACATATTTTGCAAAAACAAATCAATGACATATTGTGATTAAATGTTGACACTAATTATATAATCAAAGTCGGAAAACTAAGCTGGTTTCTCACAATTAAACCAAATAAAAGTCATTATGTCTAGAATCAAAGTCGTCAGATAATTGTAATTACTGCATGGCTTGATGTCAAAAATAAACAAAGCCAACATTGGTAATAAATACGGTTTTTGTCGAAACGGGTTCATTAATGAACAGAAAGTCGCCATGACTGCACGTTCTCTTGCCCGCCAGAATAGAGATGCTTCTCACTACGTGGTCCGTTACACCTGCGATGACAGTATCCAGTTGCGTCAGCGATCCCATATCAAGTATGATGGTTGTGTACGTGTTGGAGAGACCTACCCTACCCAGTGGGGCGCTCTTTGTGACATCGACGACGCCCTTGTCCTACACAGTGGTGACTACACGACGATGAGACAATTCGAACAACAAGAGAAATGAAGGATAGGTAATATATAATTATATTGTTATTGTTTCAATAATTGAAATAAAAAATAATACTTTAGAATGAAATCCCTAATCCATAATATTCCGTGTAAAAATAATTCAAGTATAATGGATCCAAATGTATTCAATAAACGACGTCCCAAAACATTTAACTGATATTAAATTTCATTTTGGAATCAACTGTAACTAATCGGAAAAAATCGTACGGACCAAAAAAAAAAAAAAAAGAATGACATGCAAAAACTATCAAGATTATTTAAAATGAAATATTATAAAATGCATTAAAGGCGGAAAAATTAAAACCAAAAAAAAAAAAAAAGAAAAAAGAAAAATGAAAACCTAAACCAAAAGAAAAAAAAAAGGGGGGGGGGTTGTTGGTTACTTTCGGGATTTGAAACAAATACTCTTGGATTCATGAGCACAGAATATACAATATATCAGAAAATACCCCCAAACTCCTATCAAATTTAGTGTATCACAATGAATATGATAGAACGTGAAAATATTTATCAAATTCTTTTCATTTCGTCGATAAATACAGTTTGAAGTAAAGTAAAAATAGCCACTCCAGGAGATGTGTTGAAAATTATAGAAAAGACACATTGCCTTTCGTTAGAGGTTAAGAAAAAAAAATATCAAAACGGCAAATAAACTTACGTAAAATTCCTCATTATAAGTATTTTCCATAGAACCAAGTTATAAAATGTTCCTTACAAACCTCTATAATATTATGAAACATGATTGTCAGGATAAAAAAAGAAAGATAATTGGAACTGAAGTTGTATGAATTATTGACAAAGTTGCACTGTAAGGTCATTGCTTTTCAATTAAAGTACCGCTAGCTTTTCCCTCACAGCATTGGCACGTGACCACTGAAGCATTTAATCAAAGAGTACGTTAAGGTTAATTCATTGATAAATAAATACATGTACATACTAGGAATCAGGGCGTTTGACAATGTGACTTATGTATACTATTTAAATGCTATTGTAATTTACGCTTTCTTTCCATGCATTCGATGCATATATTTCATTTCAAGTTTTCAAGAAAAAATAAATAAAATAGAAATAAATAACCTCCCAATGTATGGAAAAGGCATAAATAGCACCTGCATATTAGATAATTTAGTGAAAATCGATATTTCTCTGGATTTTCCGGTAAAATAAGAACAGTTAATTTAATAAAAATAATATAGCATGTAGCTAAATGTCCCTAAAATATTTTTTTCTGTTCTAAATCGGCAAAGCAACAATTCTGTTAACATCGTTTTATTCGTATTTCTAATTTCCTCTAAAATTTTGAGGTGTTAACGCATTTGCCAATGAAACATATACAAAATATATGAATTTTTCTTTTTTAAGAAAATAAAAACCATATTTTTGATATTAATAAACTCCTGCAATAATTAAGATACTGATAAATATCTCCCAAAAGGAACTTTCTTCATTTTCAATTTCTCGTTTATAAATCGATTTTATACATGTAAAGTACAACACAGGTAAATTTTACCCGGCGCTAATTGGTTAATTAATTATCCCTTCTATCTTTCATGTCAAACGTAATGTCGACCTGGGACATCTTGTTTTACAAAATAGTATATATTTCGATAATTAGAAAATAGTTTCTATGGTGATATAATTTGGAGTTTTTATTTAACTAAATTGCTTTCAGAGCTATCGTTATATTCTTGAAAGTTTTAAGTGTGCTAACAGACGTTGGAAAGGAGGGGGGGGGGGGGGGGGGGGGGGTTCAGTTCTTTTTCAAGTCGTAGTTGTCAAATGTTGAAACTTATATATTTCCAACAGCTATTGTAATATATTTGACAATGTGATGTTGTATTAAAAAAAACCCCGCTTTGTGCGTGTTTGCGTATGGATGTTGGGAGTGAGGCACTGGGGCGGCCGGGTTATATCAATGTTGAAGTCGTATAGTCTGGGATGTATCACTGGGTTGGGTGCACCCCCCCCTTGATCCTCCAAAACCGGCCTAACTTTGTAGCATTTTTTGCGCTCTTTCAGATAAAAATTTGTCTCATGGAAATTTCCATTGCAAAAGTGGTGTTTTTTGGGAAAAACATGTTTTTTTAGTCAAA
The DNA here is from genome assembly GCA_028142955.1 of Pinctada fucata. Taxonomy (NCBI): domain Eukaryota; kingdom Metazoa; phylum Mollusca; class Bivalvia; order Pterioida; family Pteriidae; genus Pinctada; species Pinctada fucata. Next base: position 47,572,183 of record AP027111.1, on the reverse strand, counting down.
AATCACTGAAAATAGGAAAAAAATTATAACTTTTATATGGTTCATGTTTTTAAAAATTGAAAAGTGTAAATATATAGTATTTTTAATGCTCTTATAGATGAAATAAGTTGCAAGTTCCAATTCCTATTTTTACTATGTGTTTTGGGGTAAAAAAGTCAAATTTTTGCAAAAATTCACAGAAATTTGAGGAAATTTTAATTTATTTCTGCTTCTCAGCTCCTCAATATTGCATGTGATCGTTCAATGATGATTTAAAAAACATCTTTGAAGTCTCCTCTTTCTAATGACATATATTTTATATTCTTATTTTTTTGCAAAATCCTCGAAATTAATTATTTTATACAGAAACCTGTATTTTCAATCAGAAATCTCAGATTTCTGTATATTTATTTAAAGAACCCTTATTTGTTATGAAAGCGATGATTGAAAGCTATTTTCTAGTGTAACTTTTCACACTCTATCAGATTATATATGTTTTACTAACATTTCATTCAAAATCAACGTGTTTTTGGGGAAAAACTTATTTTTTCATTTAAAAATAGCTGATTTCTGGAGAATATTTATTGAATCTATAGAAGTTCTTGAAATGATAGCAGGAATGTATTTTGAACTGTAATTATTTAGGTTCACTCATAAATTACATGTATGAAACATAAAAGGTATATTTTCTACTTAATTTTTGGGCAAAATGCCTGTTTTTTGTCTAAAAATTACAGATTTCTGGAAAAATTTTATTAATTCATTTTCTTTGCTAAAACTATACATTTCAAGCTATTATCATTATAGAAAGTAATCATCTTGTCAGATGATTGTGAAATTAAATGTAATAATTAATTAAAACCATCATTTTTGGGTAAAATATGCATTTTTTATGCAAAAACCTCTTATTTTGAGAAAATAAGTACTAGCTCTTTTAATTTGCCTAAATTGATATGTTTTAGCTTTGATATTATGCTTATTCTTATTATAAATGGATAAAAATGATATTTGATAACTGAAATTTAATCTATATCTTATTTTGGGGCAAAAAACCTTATTTCTGTGAAAAATTCACTTATTTCTGTTAATATTTTTTAAAATTTATATTTCTTATTTAAGCAACACTGGAGAGGTTTCATATAATTGGATGGCATAATTGTGATCAAGTTAAATGAGTTAGAAGAGATTTCTTTGATTATCTTGCTATTTTGGGTGGAAAATCTCAATTTTTATTTAAAACTCGCTAATTTCTGGAAAATCCTTATTACTATGAAATCAGACGTTATTATTTATATTCAAAAGAGTTCCTGGGTATATCATAGCTTGTTCTTGTAAGTCATATGCATTTGAAATATCCTCTGTTAATTCAATTGATATTTTGGGGCAAAAAACCTAATTTATGTGAAAAATTCACTTATTTCTGTGAAAAATGTTTTAAATCTATATTTTTATTCAATCAAAGCTGGAGAGGTTTCATATAATTGGATGGCATAAAAGTGATGAAGTTTAATGAGTTAGAAGAGATTTCTTTGATAATCTTGCTTTTTTGGGTGGAAAATCTCAATTTTTATTTAAAAACCGCTGATTTCTGGAAAATCCTTATTACTATGAAATGTGTCGTTATCATTTATATTCTAAAGTGTTCCTGGGTATATCATAGTTTGTCCTTGTATGTCATATGTATTTGAAGTATCCTCTGTTAATTTAATTGGTATTTTGGGGCAAAAAATATGTTTTTTATGAATTACATATAGCCTATATCAAGAAACTTACTATCGAAAGTCTCATATTTCAAACTATGATTATTATCCTATGTATTTCCTATTCAACTGAAATATAAGACTTTCAATAGTAAGTTTCTTGATATAGGCTATATATTCATATAAAACATATTTTTTGCCCCAAAATACCAATTAAATTAACAGAGGATACTTCAAAAACATATGACATACAAGGACAAACTATGATATACCCAGGAACACTTTAGAATATAAATAATAACGACACATTTCATAGTAATAAGGATTTTCCAGAAATCAGGGGTTTTAAATAAAAATTGAGATTTTCCACCCAAAAAAGCAAGATTATCAAAGAAATCTCTTCTAACTAATTAAACTTCATCACTTTAATGCCATCCAATTATATGAAACCTCTCCAGCTTTGATTGAATGCAAAATATAGATTTAAAACATTTTTCACAGAAATAAGTGAATTTTTCACATAAATTAGGTTTTTTGCCCCAAAATATCAATTGAATTAACAGTGGATATTTCAAATGCATATGACTTACAAGAACAAGCTATGATATACCCAGGAACTATTTTGAATATAAATAATAACGTCTGATTTCATAGTAATAAGGATTTTCCAGAAATTACCGATTTTTAAATAAAAATCGAGATTTTCCACCCAAAATAGCAAGATAATCAAAGAAATCTCTTCTTACTCATTTAACTTGATCACAATTATGCCATCCAATTATATGAAACCTCTCCAGTGTTGCTTAAATAAGAAATATAAATTTTAAAAAATATTAACAGAAATAAGTGAATTTTTTCACAGAAATAAGGTTTTTTGCCCCAAAATAAGATATAAATTAAATTTCAGTTATCAAATATCATTTCTATCCATTTATAATAAGAAAAAGCATAATATCAAAGCTAAAACATATCAATTTAGGCAAATTAAAAGAGCTAGTACTTATTTTCTCAAAATAAGAGGTTTTTGCATAAAAAATGCATATTTTACCCAAAAATGATGGTTTTAATTAATTATTACATTTAATTTCACAATCATCTGACAAGATGATTACTTTCTATAATGATAATAGCTTGAAATGTATAGTTTTAGCAAAGAAAATGAATTAATAAAATTTTTCCAGAAATCTGTAATTTTTAGACAAAAAACAGGCATTTTGCCCAAAAATTAAGTAGAAAATATACCTTTTATGTTTCATACATGTAATTCATGAGTGAACCTAAATAATTACAGTTCAAAATACATTCCTGCTATCATTTCAAGAACTTCTATAGATTCAATAAATATTCTCCAGAAATCAGCTATTTTTAAATGAAAAAATAAGTTTTTCCCCAAAAACACGCTGATTTTGAATGAAATGTTAGTAAAACATATATAATCTGATAGAGTGTGAAAAGTTACACTAGAAAATAGCTTTCAATCATCGCTTTCATAACAAATAAGGGTTCTTTAAATAAATATACAGAAATCTGAGATTTCTGATTGAAAATACAGGTTTCTGTATAAAATAATTAATTTCGAGGATTTTGCAAAAAAATAAGAATATAAAATATATGTCATTAGAAAGAGGAGACTTCAAAGATGTTTTTTAAATCATCATTGAACGATCATATGCAATATTGAGGAGCTGAGAAGCAGAAATAAATTAAAATTTCCTCAAATTTCTGTGAATTTTTGCAAAAATTTGAATTTTTTACCCCAAAACACACAGTAAAAATAAGAATTGGAACTTGCAACTTATTTCATCTGAAAGAGCATCAAAATACTATATATTTACACTTTTCAATTTTTAAAAACATGAACCATATAAAAGTTATAATTTTTTTCCTATTTTCAGTGATTTTTGACTAAAAAAACATGTTTTTCCCAAAAAAGACCACTTTTGCAATGGAAATTTCCATGAGACAAATTTTTATCTGAAAAAGCGCAAAAAATGCTACAAAGTTAGGCCGGTTTTGGAGGATCAAGGGGGGGGGGGTGCACCCAACCCAGTGATACATCCCAGACTAGTAGCCTTTTGTGTTTATCAATTATCATTATTTCTTTTATAGTATTGGACTTATCGTTTTGCATTTTACAAATTAATTTGTTCATTCATAAAGCATGGTCCATCTATATTCGGGGGGGGGGGGGGGCTTCGGTTTTTTGTCGGAGCATGATTATTTTTTACGACACGGACCGGTTTCTTGTAAAGTTGAAGCAAGATTTTTTTTCCTAATGCACTTACATTAGTGATATGCGATATATAAAGAATGTTTATGTTTTCAGATTACTTGTAAGAGCAAAATTATTTTTTTCTGTCACACCATAAGCGAATTTATTTTATTCATCAAAATTCAGAGCAAAATTTTTTTTTTCTTCGAACCCCCCCCCTCCGAATATCAAATGGACCGTGCCTTACTCTCATTTAAAAAAAGGGGGGGTGTCAAGTCATCATACAATTCTTTTTAACTTTGGTTTATCATGTTTTTAGAAGCCGATACATCAGACGTAGAATGGTCACCTTTGAGATCGCCACACCAGTCTCCTCCTGCGAGTCCATCAGACCCCGACTCCCCTGTACAGCCGGCTCCAAAGAGACCCCGACTCCAGACCTCAAAAACGGTAAAAATATTTTCCTTTGTTTCGACTCGGCTTACCTGACCGGGCGGAGCTAATATTCACCTGGTCATCAGGAAAGTTCAAATCTGACCAGGTGATACAAAATTACAGGTGATGAGTATTTACTCTAATTACTATATGCAATTCATAATCTATTCACCCTAAAACTTTATTGATTCGTCTAAGAAGTTCCGCCCGGTCATTTCACTTTGCTACGATAATGCTAAATACCAGCTTATTTATCGATGTCATATATAATCATGATTTGTGGAAGAGGCTGATAAGATAAGGCGTAAAATAAGCCAATAGAAATAGAAAATTGAATTTCAGAAATTGTTCATAATGTACTTTTATACAGGATCCCATCAGAATATGAAATTCTGCTAATATTGCTTATATTTGTGTCATAAAACTTGTACTGGACGTTTTTATCAAATCAAAATTGTGACATTATCTTATCGGCTTCTTTGTGTTTTCTTCCACATTCTTAAAGTAAGATTTCAGTGTCATAAATATAGGTCGACCTTGACCTATGACCTGCACTGACCTTTCAATAATATTTTTGCAAAGATCGCAAGGGTATGATTTGACTTTAACAATCAAATGCAATATATCCTCTAAGTCAAGATAAAGAAATGTCTTTGTCCGGAATTTGACCTCTTATGGATTCAATTATTGTTAAAACGATGTATAAAGACCTCAATGAAAGTAATATCAACAAGATGACATTCTTCAATAGTGTTGTGAGTTTTTAATTGTTCTAGACATAAAAAATATATGCAACGATATCGTCCTTGTTCTATAATTTATAATTGCAAAGAAACAAAACCATGCAAAATTACTACAATGACAATAATATAACAGCAGTAATAGATAAAATCTTTTTTTTTCTGAACGTCAATATAGGTTACTGTATTAACAGCCTGCTATGCATTTCGTTTGCAATCACCCCTGCAGATATTTGTGTGTGAGGGGGGGGGGGGGGTTAGACTGCACAAATCCGTGATCCTTTTCATAAGAAATAAACACATCCAGAAATTGTTCCGACTAAAATCATTCTTTTGCCAATAGTAAGCAAGCTCGAGAATGCACATTTGGATCTCTGAGTTTTTCGGAGAAATACGCAAATTTTTTCCCGAAAGATGGTTCACGTAAAATTTGTCCGGGTAAATCACCAGTGGGGAAACCATTCATTAAAACACACACGGGGGCAACTTTGTAGACGTGATCAATGTACTTCTGACATTTAAGCGGTGTAAGTTCACTCCAGAATTGGAAGATGGTCGAAATAAGCTGTTCTTTCGTACGGGGAACCCTTTTGCCGATAAAGTGTTTCATTTCGCTCCAGAGCATTTCGATAGGATTTAGGTCGCAACTCTCTGAAAAGAAATGATATAAATATAAGATAATGTAAACTAAATCTATATTAGAAGAAAATCGGTAAAAACTTTTTAAATACAAAAATGTACTAAAATACGATTTTTATTTACACGAATTGATATTGAATAATAATTTAAACAACAATAAGCATTAATAAACCTTACCAGAAGGCCATGTGATGGTGTTTATGTTGTTGTCAGCAAGGTACTGCTTGGCCAGTCTAGACGTATGTTTGGGGTCATTATCCTGCTGAAAGCGTCCTCCCTCGGGATAATGGCTGACTAAGAATGGTTTTAAGGTTCCCTCTAGAATCTCGGTAACAAAGAATTCCTTGCGCATAATACCGTCAAATATAAGGATCTGTGTTGCACCTCTCTTACTTATTCCACCCCACACATGGACTTTCAGGACATGTTTTGGTACTGGTACATGAACTGCTGTTGCATGTCGTGGACGGTAGCATGTCACTCTGTTCCCATGCAGTTGAACGGTGCACTCGTCGGTGAATACTACGTTTTCTAGACTGTCGTTAGTGGATATCAGTTCCTTACAAAATTCAACCCGTTTCTGTTTGTTTACGTCCCTGATCATTGAACAATATCTGGGTTTAGAGTGTGTCCAATCTGCGGCTGCTATTGCACGTTTAATAGTTGATTTCGAAACATTAGTCCCCCTGTCTTGAAAATGTTTTTGGATGTCTGTGCTGGACTGCATACAATTAGCAGATAACGCATCTTGAATGGCTACAATGTCGTCTTCTTCAAGTTTCTGGAACGTTTTTATTTTCATATTTTCTCTAGGATTATGTACTCCAACATCAAAATGTCCCATATCATGTTGATGAATAACGTTTTTTACGGTCTGCCATGTAGTCTTTATGCCGCGCTCAGCTAGGATAGTTCGAATTTCAGAAACTCGAAGTCGCTGTCGATGAAGCCTTCCTATTTCAAGTCTAGTTTGATGATTCAAGGGCATGATGCTTTCTTCCCCAAAAATCGTAAATTAGATCGTTTATCCTTGTAATTCTTCAAAATTAATTACGTCATATCTCCTTTGTCCAATAAAATCAATGAATTATTAGAAACTTGGTTTGTTCCTCGGACTATTCCATATATTTCTTTCTTCAGTTATTTTTGTGGCTTCCTTCTTTTCGTCAGATACAGGTGTCCTGGTACGATAATTTGTCACATGACCCAATTTCCGGTTAAACGACGAAAACATAATTAATTGTCCATAATCAGGTCTTGGAACTAAATCTTTTTTAATAGTTATTAAGATATTTTAAAAAATGAAAACCTAAAAACAAAATATAAGTTATCCGAAAATGAATCATTGAAAAAAAAATGAACAATAGGAAATTTAAAAGTTAAAAAAGAAAACTTCAACACAAAATATAATTGTTGAAGAAAAAAAAATGAACAATAGAAATTTGAAAATTAGGAGACATGATAAAATGAAATTCTACGATTAAATAGATAAAAACTTTTCCAGGTAAGATTATTTAACAGTATAGGTACATAAAAAATTGACATGCCGCAGGATGTTGTGTACGGGGTACGGCCAGGTGGACGATAATTGAATCTTCAAATAAATATTGGCGGGCAAGATCAAATCCGTAAGGGAGGGGGGGGGGGGGGGGTCGCAAGTTATTTATTTATTTATTTATTAAAATACTGAATGAATGAACGATCGAACGAAAGAATGAATAAATTGATTTCTTGATATAATGATATTTCATATTAACTTTATTATTTTACAGACGGTTGTGAAGAACTTGGCCACAGTTATTGGAAGAGGGAGTGTATATCAAATCTTGTGATCTTGTAGTATGCGCACGCTTTGTTTGATATGTATGGACTATTTATGAATAATGTAAAGTACTGACTACTGTGTTATGTTTGTTAAATTAAATTATACATGTACGTGACAGATGCTTTGTATGAATGTTATATGCTATCATTCAAATTAAAGATATTAATAGAGAAACGTACGTTCTTTTCATGCATTTGAATATAGATGTATTTAACTTCAAAAACGGAGTGTACAAGCATGCCGTACCCGCATCAAGGGTGACACCCGTATCATAGTTTGGCAACAAATTCTTTCCTCTGCAAGTCTAATTTTTAGTTAAACATATTTAGTGGGAATATTCAAAGCATACAGTTTACAGAAACAAATTGTAATACATAGGGTTTCTGCTAAGGAAAGGGTCTGTGACCAATCTATGATACCTCGTCTCCGTAGTCCCCCCCCATTTCCCCCTTACTCAGTGAGCATAATAAAAAGGACAACACATGAAAAGATGATCAGAGAAGATCAATGAAACAAATGCGATCACGGCTGAGTGCACATAATAAAAGACTGAGGATATGAATAGCAACAAAACAAAGGTACACATACACGTAACACATGGATAGTAATCAACAGGTTTTTTTGCCGGGGGGGGGGGGTCTTTTTTCTTTGTTTTTTTTTTCGGGTTTTTTTTTTTTTGTTTTGTTTTTTTTTTCTTCTTTTTTTTTTGTTATTTGTTTGATTTTTTTAGTTTGTTTCTTCGTTTTTTTTGTATCCACTCATCAATCTTTACAGACTATTAGAGGGGGGGGGGGGGTTGATTTGAAAATAATGTGGGTTTTTTTAGATTATTAATTTATTTATCTGTTTAATTTTATCAAATTGATTAAAAAAAAGTTCAATCGTAGAAACCTTCGGAAATAAGTGCAGTTATTCGATTAATTTACTTATTTGCTTTTTTAAATTTTCTATTCCTTTATTTATTATTTATTTATTTATAATTTATTCATTTCTTTATTTAAATTTTTTTTCTTCTTTCTTATTGATTTATCTATTCTTTTGAATTATTTTTTTCTTTCTTTGGTTCTTTCATTCTCTTATGTATGATAATAAATTTATTATTTATGTTGTTTCTTCATTGTTATTTTTTGTTCTTTGTTATTTTTTCTTTGGCATTTTTAAAAATTCTTCTTTATTTATTTATTTATTTATTTATTTATTTATTTATTTTATTTATTTATTTATTTATTTATTTATTTATTTATTTTTTTTTTTTTCTGTGAAGTATGAAAAAATTCTTAATTTATATTACATACTCATAAATACAGGTAAATCAGGTAAGAATCAGTATTATGTAACATCAAAGGCCTAGTAGGAGCAAAGGTGTGAAGACCATATGAGACAGAGGATAACTTGAAGTAGATAGGGGGTAATAAAATCACTCTGAGAGTGGACAGGTGAAAAAACACAGGTAAATTTCCACCTGAATCGCCCACTGTGATTTCAGGTGGATTGCCCACTGGGATTTTTAAGAAATCCAAATTCCACCTGCACCATACTGTATTAGTCAAATTAGGGCATATTCTTTCATGTTGGTTTTGAAACGAATACAACACCGACAGGCGAAGAGGGAAGGTTGCACCAGATGAAGGGGACGGTTTTGATAATGAAACAAAATTGTCATGTGTGTTCTAAACAGGGGTGATCTAATGACCGTTTCACTGATCGATAGTAGTATGATGGATAAAAGGCTCAATTGTGGTGTTCACAGTTGTTTCTTTATTTCCAGTTCACGTGCGATGCGACAACATGAAGACAACGAAAGAATCTCCAGCATGACCACTTTGTACTCACCCAACGAAACAAACCAACAAGTAAGTGACACATAAATGATAAATGACAAATTACAAATCGCAAATAGACACAGAAACATTCACTAGAACATGAAAAACAACCGAAACAGACGTGCAGAAACATAAATCATCTATTATAACACATAAAGGGAAGGATACCAACTTGCACCCTGCGCCAACTTCGGACGACCATCTGCCATTAGCAAATGGTGTGGTTATACGAATTACGTGCGCACAACCCTCCCACTTATCCGGATTCACTGAGGTATCCATAGACGAGCATTTGTTGTATAAACATAAAACTTCTCACTGTAAGGTGACCTATTTCAGATACTGTATTGATAGTGTCTCATATCAATAATATATCAGCTAGAAGAGGGAAACATCATGTGTTCGTTGTAATTTTAACAGTTCGCAGGAAAAGCTTGTCTCAATAAACAACAAAAATGCTGTATTTTAAAAATCTAGCATCTTAATGATACCGACTCTGGTGTGTTCACAGCTCATCCGGTATGCTAGAGCATGTACAATGTACTGATGTTTTGGATTTTCATAGTAGAAATTTACAAATTACCAAGAAACTTTTAGGACAAAGTTTTCGCTTTCACAAACTAGTAAAGACTTTCTGGAACTTTAACAAAAAATATTGTCAACTTCTTCTGAAATTCGGACCAATACAGGCAACAGAGTATATTACTTCGGGTATTTCTCAACCTGCACTTTATGGTGACATTATTAACAAGATAAGAAGGATCAAAGATAGACAACATAACTATCGAAAATGCGTCAGAATCATCAAACGCCTTTTATTCCGTGGATATGATCCTAATGTCACCAGACGGACACTAGGCTTGGTACTTGACCATTGTACAGTCTTGTACAAGCGCATTCTTGCACTCTGACTGACTGTGACGACGGGACTCCATGACGGGCCCTGTCCAAACCTCTTTAGAGAAGACAGGGCCTCGACCACCTGTCCTCTATGAATGTCAGTTGGACTCCTCGGGTGATAACTTACATGAGCTCGCGGTGGCAGAGCACGGATTGTATTGCGTACGTCCTCCTTTTATATCCATTTACATATTCATCTGTGTTGCTAGGGCCCCTGCGTTTTGCGGTCTTGTTGGTGTGTGGTCATCTTACAGTGAGGAGGTTGTTTTAAAAAACGTGCATGTCTGGTCCACGTTGGCAATTTATCTGTTCTTAAATGATGCTATTCAATTTGAAGACGTTTACATTTATACCACTTGGTGAGTGTCACTGCTGGTGGACCAGGAGTCCCCGAGGGCACATGTAGCCAAGTTCGATCAATTTCGGTTGATCGTTTCTTCAACGCATTCTAAATTTCTGGTATCAAAATTTCTTGAAATTTCTAAAAAATGGGTCCTATAGCATCATATCCCACCTATCCTGCTACGTCTTTCGGTATACTTTTTCGACATAGTAACTTTCATACTTTTTGGCATATTACATTTTTAGATTTAGGATCAATGATGAGGGTTAAGTACCTGAAACGTGCATGTCTGGTCCACGTTGCCAATTTATTTGTTCTTAAATGATGCTATTCAATTTGAAGACGTTTATATTTACACCACAATTGTACGTTCTTCGAGACCTCTGGGTAATCGGAAAAGTAGGAGGGTTGTGCGCATGTTATCCAGGATAACCACACCTTCTGCTATTTCCGTGGCAGATGGCCGTCCTAAGTCGGTACCGGTTGCCCATTGGCATCGTTGGTTTATATGTAGTCCTTTGTGTTTGATGTTTCTGTGTTGTGCGTTGACGTTACTTGTCCCTTATGCGTCTCTTTCCGTGCTTGTCTGCTTTGTGTTTTTGCATTGGGTGTTCTGGGGTTTTGCTGTGGGTGCTACAACCGGGTGTTGTTGGAGATCCCCTCCTTTGTTTTGTATTCTAATTCAGAGTGTTCCTTGATGAGGTGAGTTTCGAAATGTCTTTATACGAGGTACTTGTATCTGGGATTGCAACTTTTGCAGAGGAAAGAGTGTCTTTAATATGGAAACATTTTTGATAAGGAGCGGTAGTGAACAAAGTGGAAAAATCGAAAGATAAAATGCTTGTTATGAGATCGGAAGTCGGACATTTGAGATAATGTAACAGTTCTTAGTTTTTAACATCTGATTTAGTCCGCATTTAGAGTTTGCATAAGCACAGAACTTCTGAGGATCGTCTTTCATGTGAGAGCGAATTTTTGTTAGCAAATTACTGAGACAAAGGAGGGGATCTCCAACAACACCCGGTTGCAGTACCTACAGCAAAACCCCAAATCACCAATGCAAAAACACAAAGCAGACAAGCACGGAAAGAGACGCATAAGAGTTATTGTGGAACATGTGGATGATCCAGCTATGAATCTTAATTAATAAATAAGTATGATAAATAAAAATCGGATTCAATTGTAGGGATTCAAAATAATGAAGAACAAATATTAATGATGTCTGAACCTTATTAGGAAGGAGACGCAGAGATAGCATTGCATTTATTTCAAAATTAAGAAAATTACAATTATTTCAATAGGAAAACAAAGCTAATCGAATGACAAATATGGACAATGACCATATCCCAATACACAGTACAAAATCGATAATTCAGGAAATCACAAAACAAAGACATACAAATGTTAAACGTCTTCAAATTTATTAGCGTCATTCTAGAGCAGATACATTTACAGAATGGACCAGACATGCCCGATTCGGGTATTTAAAATCAGGATAAAACAGGAATCAAAGCAAATAAAAAACCCTCCACCACATGAAAAGACTGACCACAAGACTTACTTGAAAAAAACTTTGTTTTGGCCTTTTATCAATGTGACGTAATATATAAATATATATTGCTATTTCGGAAACTAGCCATTTCACTGATAAATATCATCGAAATTAAAGGCGTTTAACATCTTAGCACCATCTCTCAAATGCTTTTTTGAACATATATTTAATTTGGATAATATTATGCTACTGAATCGTCCCTACAGGAAATTTGGAGCCGCGCACTGTCTGTGAATCTGTGAAGTAAATGTACAAATCTACATTCAAAAAATTAAAGAGGGCGCTACTGAAATTATTTTTGGTGGCCCCGCTGGAAGCATAACTTTTCGAAACACGTGTCTGGTGCATGGAAATTGGTTTGGTATTTTCTTCAAGAAGGTATAGAGTTGGAATCCTTCGTCATTATTATAATTAGAAGTGAGACAAGGTGCCCAAGAAGAGTCAGTGTCTCCTTATTGCATGCAACACCCGTCGCAGCAGCTCTATGGAAACTTGTCAAATTCGATGATTGGCTCGATGTACATATTGATATACACATCAGGAAAGTTTTTTCTTGTTTGGTGATGATGACATGCAAACATTCAATTACAATCCGGAAAGACATGAGATAATAATTTAGGAGACCTAGAAATATACAACTTCATACAGAACAAGTTATTATACTTCCTGAATTATTGTTTTAGAAATATCGCGCAATCAGTTAGTTTGACATTTTTCGCGAAAATCGACTCTGAACTTTGAGATGCGATGTAATTATATCAGTCTCTACTAATCGTACGACGATGAATATTTGAGGAAAGCAATATTTTGTAATTTACTGAACAAAAAAAGTTATGTCCTTCAAAATGAAACGTAACCAATTGTGCAGATGAAACGTTATAAACCTCGAAATAGCAAAATTTACTGAATAAAAACTCCAAAGTTATCTTTTATCGTCCAGACATTGAATGCAATGAAGCATGACGAAACAAAGCGTGTTCACCTTGTATAGGCATTTCAACTAAATCTTAAAATCCAAAAATTTTCCTTTGAAAGTGCTTCATGACTTTTGAATCTGTGTCAGAAAAGCAATAAGGAACTTTGATATGAGAAAGACTTGCTAATTATCGAAAAATAATAAAATTCTGTCTTGGAATTTTAAATGCGATCTGCTTAAGAAGGAAGACAAGTCAAACTGTATAATTTGACAAACATTTGATTTCCGGGACTCATCTTGAGTAACCGAGTGTTTAAGGGTAAATTTTAAAACGCACAAGAAACGTAATGAAAAGTAACGAAACGAAAATTAAATATTTCATATTTTTTGGGGCAAAAATTCTTAGATAAACGTTTTGATAAACAACGCAGACATCATTATTATTTACAAAAGCAAACAAAACGAATTTGAGATATCCCTCTTCTTTTTTGCATGGATCTTTTTGCTTAAGACATGTAAAAGAAACGTCCGTATCGTCATTATTCTTCACTCTGAAAACAAACTGTAGCATCTATAATACAGCTACAAGCAGGGAAAAAAGAAGGAGGGGAGGAGGTATGTTTTTGCCATCCCATATTTCACTGGACAGTTACTGGTTGACATCAGTGGATTAATGAGGGTTTTCTTATTTTGTTAGTTTAAAGCCTAGAAAAAATTGCCCAAAACATCGATTACGTACCTAGTTCTTTCCTCCCTTTGAAAAGTTTTTTTTCTCAGATTGGAGGGACGGGGAGGGGGGGAATTTCAGCCTATTCAACACATGGCTTTGAGAAATATATCTAAAGAAAAAATTCGAAATCACGTATACGTACAAGTAAAAAGAGTCACAGTACATTGTGGATCAGAGAAGTATGGTAAATGACTCAAATTGAAGTTTGATTAAAAAGGTACTGGATAACCATTTTTTGGTCACATTCATGTTGAGGTCCAAAAGTGCACGTGTGTATCGATTATCGCAAATAATTGATTATCGCTCGATAGTTAATTCCGATAATCGATTATAACTCTCAAAAATCGATTACATAGAACATGATTTGAAGAACGAATCTTTATCAAAAGATTTCAAGTTAATGCAAAATCACAGACGTCCAGTTCCTCGCATATTCTATTAACGAATTAAACGAACGACTTAACGGCTGTGTTCAGGTAAGTCTTCTATTTCAAGGAAGTTCATATGTACAAGAATTTACCAAAGCCTTACTGCAAAAAAAGATATAGCCCATCAAGTCTTTTCAGTTGAGTTAAAAAAAGAAGTAAACTTTTCTGTCTTTCTTTAATAAAAGGAGAGGTACTGAAATCCTGTGCCTAAAAAGATAATATATGAATAAGTAAGACCTGACTCTCTATTCAGAAACTAAGTGTGTTTCGTCATTAAATGATCATATGTACTAATATTAAAACATTTGAAGTGTTACCGTAATCATTGTCGTGAAAAAGTATATCTTTCAGACTGAGAGCTAATGGAACAAATCTGTGTAACCTATTAATAATCGATAAAAGCGCATCGGATGGCCAATTTTCATGTATTCTCGTTTCTCCCTCTGAAGTCCTTTTCATGTGGCCTACAAATGAATTATGTTTATGTTTAATTAAGTGATGAAGGAGAGCGATGGCGAGCGAGCATATTTTTTTCTGCGTCTGGAGTAAAGAATTACTCAGGGAGAAAGGATACATCGGAAAGCCGTATCATTTTGAATTGAGTGGATAAAATTGGCGAGCGTAGGCGAGTTAGCGAATGTTTTGTTTTTTTTAATCGTTACAGAAAAGATGGTCAATAGATGGTCAATTTATCAATTAGGATTTCCATTGCATAATGATCGCATATTCATAATCATAATTTGAAACCTAAAATCCCCCTTTACACCCTATGGATATGGCAGCGATCAATTTAATCAAAACACAAAGAAAAGAGAGAAGAATGCATTGTAAAATCTGAATTTGGATGCGCGAAAGGTCCCATTGGCCTTATCGGAATCAATAACTTAGAGTTGAAAGGAGGGGGGATGCGGGCCGCCTGTTCCCACTCCTTTAAATGCATATATCATGCATATTCACAGATTTTATCACTTAGAACTGGGTACACCCTACCTCTTTAATTATCAAAAGGTTAAATTACAAAAAAAATCAATTAATCGATAATACAAACAATTTATAAACATTATTTACTTTTTGTTTTATGTGTTCTTTTAAAGAAATATTTCGTTTTGACTTGACCACCCTTCCTCCCATAAATCCTTTGAAAGCACGGCTTATGGCCTAGGTGGCCTACGCCCTCCTTTTGAAACTTGTTGTATAGAATGTGTGGACGAGGGGGACCAGTTCCACTATAGCTGAAATCTATATTAATTCCAAAGAATGAAGTAGTGTCCTCCGTAGGGAAGTTTAATAAAATAAATAACAATGAACACTCTATATCCACAAATTTTCGGCCACTCGGCCTTTATCAAGTGGAAAAGCACGAATACAGAAGAATTCTACGTAATATCCATAACTGCTGGTAAACAAAGCCCAGCGTAAAATGAACAAGGTATGACGTCACACATAACAATCAACAATGCGTAAAGCGCCAAAACGACGGTACATAAAACCGCTAATAATAGACGACGTTACGTAAAATCGCTAATACTATTATTAGCGGTTTTATGTAACGTCGTTTTGGCGCTTATGGATATTACGTATGATTCTTCTGTATTCGTGCTTTTCCACTTGATAAAGGCCGAGTGGCCGAGAATTTGTGGATATAGAATGCTCATTGTTATTTATTATATTAATTTCATTTCTACGTCAATTTTTCTAGGATGGGGGTCATTGCCGTCTTTTCTTATGGAAATGTGTATTATTAAAATAATATTTCAATGTCATGAGAGATCAATGTTATGGATAGTCTCTCTCTCTATCTCTCTCTCTCATTTTTTCTCTTTTGCTGTCTTCGTTATGCATATTTATCGACGTATTTCGTGTATTTTTGTGTATGTCTGCAAATTTCAATTTTTTTATGTTTATTTTAACCCAAGACATATGGGATACGATTTCTAGTTTATACGTATACCTCTATATATAAGCAGAGTTTAACGAAATCGGTTACATATATGCCTAGATTAAAGCTTGTCAGCTATAAGATGGTCTTTTACAGATCTGAAATGTAGATACTATAAAATGTATTAGACATACTGATCTTTGACTCACAGTTCTCGCGGTTCACAAGAGAGGGTGTCCAAGACGAAAAATCACCACAATTAGATCGTAAACGAATGTTTTTTTTTTTAAATAGTGAAATTTCTAATTCTATTTTTCGTTTCATTTCGTTACTTTTCACTTCGGTTCATAGTTTAAAGGGTCTCGAATTTTACAAATATTATTAAGGAACTATCTCTCTTCCAATATATTACCACATCAAAATTTGTAACTCGGTCTTAAAATCGGATGTGCAAATATGTGCTATCTTTCTCTGTTCTTTTATTGTCTTTATTACATGTGAGGAGTCTATGCATCTAATATTACACGTAGTCCTATTTCCAAGAGAGCTAAAGATACAGCTCAATTATGAGACATCAAAAAGTTAAAAAGCTTATGGTCAAGGTCACTACGTTATTGGTCATTGTCTCAAATGAAAGGTCTTGGTTATTATAGATATATGCCTGAAACATAAAATTATTTTCCCTTATAAACACCATGCAAACTACATTTTCAAACGTAGGTCAGAGTTCAAGGTCAAGGTCACTAAGTCAAAGGCCATGATCTCAAATGAAAGGTCTTCTCACAAGGTATCTTGTATCCAAGGCTAAAGTTACTCAAAAGTAGGTCAGTCCGAGTTCAAGGTCACTAGGACAAATGTCATGGTCTCAAATGAAAGGTTTTGTGACAAAATATCTACATGTGAAATATCAAAGTCCTATCCCTTATAGTTCAAGAGATATAGCCCAGGTTAAAATTTTTGAAATGAAGATCAAAGTCCAAGATCAAGGTCACTAGGACAAAGGTCACGGGCTTAAACAAGAGGTTTTGTCACAAGGTAGGTACATGTGGAATATCAAAGCCCTACCCCTTATAGTTCAAGAGATATAGCCAAGGTTAAAGTTTTGGAAAATTAGATCAAAGTCCAAGGTCAAGGTCACTAGGACAAAGGTCATGGTCTCAAGTAAAAGGTCTTGTCACAAGGTATCAGCATGTGAAATATCAAAGCCCTACCCTTTATAAATAAAGAGATATAGCCAAGGTTAAAGTTTTTGAAAAGTAGATTAAAGTCCAAGGTCAAGGTCACTAGGACAAAGGTCATGTTCTCAAGTGAAAGGTCTTGTCACAAGGTATTTACATGCGAACTATCACAGCACTTCACCTTATAGTTCAAGAGATATACCCCAGGTTTAAGTTTTGTCTACGGCCAACGACGACGACACCGACGACGCCGGAGGTATGGCATTAGCTCTCCGGACTTTTTCGTCCCGGCGAGCTGAAATAGGGCATAACTTTTTTTTGTTCAATATGTATAATGAACTACAGAGAGGTAGGGCAACGAGACCCCTGAATCGGCCCTTGATTTCTCTCTTAAAATAAATTTCATGAGGAATATTTGATATCTCTTATGAAAATACACGAAAGTTTACCGCTTTTCATGAAAAGAATAATATCACAAAACAATGTGCCATTTAACTGTAATGACGTCATGAAGTGACGTCATTTTGACGTTATTGATAAAATATGACGAAATTTGCTGGGAATTTTGTCTTTTGTCGTAGAATTCAATGTGGCTGCATGCGTTAACTGAGATAAAACGTTTATGACACAAGGATATAATGATAATCTTTCTCACATAATTTTTTCCATCAAAGTTAATGCATGCGGCCATTGCTAATTTAATAGAAACATTGAGTTTTTGCATCAATTTCGCCGAATATGACCTATTTTGGTGTTTTCAAAGGGCTAAAAGGTGTTGATAAAAGCAATGTTTACAAAAAGTAGATTCGTGATATAGTAGAGAACGTTTCAAAATGTCAAATTTGTTAAAAATTCTATGAAGTACAATGTTCAAAATTTATCAAAATTAGGGCTAATATCAGGCTTCGTGGCCCTACCACTTTATAGTCCTCAAAACTTTCTTCAATCGAGATGACCACAGATGGAGTTAAGACATTTCTAGCTAACAACTTTCGAGAATTCCAAACACTTTTATTGCAGATAAAACAAAACAAAAAAATGGAACATTCTTTCATTCAGCTTTCAGATACATTTTCATTACAAAGAAAAAAAAAAGAAAGAACATAAAACACTTTGTTACTACATGTACGCCTCACATTTTGAGTGAGATAAGTTTAGGAGATAGAACATGAAAAGGGAAGGATCTTAAGTATGACCACCCTACAGACACCCAGCGAAACAACCCACAAGAATTTGACATCAGACAAAACGACAAACCGCATAATGACGCTAGAACATGATACAAAGCAATCGAAATAGACATACACAAACATCAAATATTAAGACAGTACGTAAAATGAAGGAGACCTATATGCACCCGGCACCGATTTTGGACTGCCCTCTTCTAATCTCAGAAGTTTTCCAGATTACGAGCGCGCAACCCTCTTACTTTTTCGGATACACAGAAGTCTCCATAGACGCACAATTGTTGTATAAACATAAAACTTCTCACTGTAAGGTGACATCACAAAGGAGATAGTTAAACGCAGTGGCCTCTAGTAACACATATTCTATGTAAATGTATAAAGTCTACGGCATGCTTTAACAGTCATGACAGTTCCAGTGATATGCTCAACTTGATTTTGACAAAAAATAAAGTTAGAACACAATAAGACTGAGTGCACTATATGTATATAATACATTTTCATATATCTTTATCTATATGAACATTATACAATTCAATACGATGCGATTTTACCATTACTAAACATATAAGGGAAGGATGGGGACCTCCAACAACACTCGGTAGCAGCACACCCCCAGCAAAACCCTAAAACTGAAATACAAAAACACAGATCAGAAAGAGGCGCAAAGCGACAAGGAACATCCTCTCACTCAATTGAAATATGAATCCCAAAAGACCACATGTAAGCAAACCAGACCAATGGACAACCGTTGCAGACTTAGGAAGGCCATATGCCAAGCAAGTAGCAGACGGTGTGGTCATTCGGATGACGCGCGCACAACATTCCATCTATTCCGATTGCCAAGAGGTCTCGAAGAACGCACGATTAGGTTGTTAAATAACCTACTACATGTACAACCTTTTGCAGTTTAGAAAATGAAGTTTTTAGTGTCCTCCGTAGGGAAGTTTAATATAATAAATAACAATGAACACTCTATATCCACATTTTTTTTAAATTTTCTCCCTCCCTTCAGCCCTTTCTATACGCATATTTATGCGCTTCCATAACAGCCATGAATATATTCACGGTCATAATGGGGGCCTGATCACGTGATTTTCAATGGTCGCGCCCGACATCTATGACCTCATTTTGAAAAAAAAGTTGCGTATTTGTTATTCCTAAATCTTATAATTCTATTAACGGTACAACTTAAATGAACTCTTTTCTAACTTATTTACATTCGATAACGGTACGCAGATAAAGCGGTTTTTATGTAACGTCGTTTTGGTGCTTTACGCATTGTTGATTGTTATGTGTGACGTCATACCTTGTTCATTTTACGCTGGGCTTTGTTAAGTAGTAATGGATAATATGAATTATGGCAAAGCCATTGTGAGGACGCAGATTAATTATAATTTCAATGATTTTTCACCATACATCATTGAATATTTTTTACTAAGTTAATAATAAACAAAATATGTCATACAATTTGTGTTCTTGTTATTCTTTTCCAGCATCTTTTTTACTTTATTAGTCTTACATTTTTTTCTTGAAATCCATAATCATCTACAGGAGAGGTAGGATATTTTTATAGAAAATTTCTTGATCGACAGCATGCAAATAACTCGTAAATGCGAGGAAACAACTCTCAATGTCGGCCGGTTTGATGTCACAAAACAATCAGTAAACATGAAATCCCAATGCTTTATTTTGAAACATAAATGACAGATGAGAAGAGATCAAGTGATGATATCTTAATCTATGTATAAAATTATATTGTAAGCCCTTGGACCTTGACGAAAACCAAGGAAAAGAGAAATCGGACAAGAAAACTGGGGGCACAAACCATTAAAATGAAGAAAAAAAAAGAAAATTACTTTTTTTCTGAAGTATTTACATATTGTAAGATTTACATGTATCTTGATTATTCAATTCAATTAAACTTTTAAATGTGTGTTTTTCAAATTTCATTGGGTGATGAAATGTCAGTTGTCGTATCAGGAATATGTATAATTAACATTCAATATGTAGAAGAAAGAAAGCCTCCTTTTCGGCGCTGTCTATAGTGTTATCAGCAATATATCGTTTTATGGGATGGCCTGGTGAAGGGGGTTATACTAAAAAAAAAAGAAGAAAAAAAATTCAGTATGGTATTAGTATCACAGGATATTCCCTTCTGAATAATGTTTACAAATGATTGTCCAATGTAATGTCTGATGACAAAATTCATTCCTTTACCATAAAAGAGTGTGAAAGGGAGGGAGAGGAAGGGGCGGGAGAAGGGAGAGAGGGGGAGAGTGTGGGGGATGAAGAGGAAGGGTGTGGGAGGGGGTATGGGAGGGGGGATAAGGGATCGGAGAGAGTTACCCCCTGTCTGTTACCCAACCCCATAAAAGGCAAGGATGAAAGGGAGGGGGAGGAAGGGGGAAGGGATAGAGCCGGGAGATGTAAGGATCGAGGTGGGAGAAAGGAGGAAGGGGCGGGACGGAAGAGAGAAGTATTCTGAGTAGAAATTCACCCCCTGTCACCCCCTTCACCCATAATTACAATCAACCCCTCCCCCCTCTTTCTAAAAAAATCTGAAGCCTTTACCTTTCTCCTTTTTTGAATAACCCTGGATCCGCCTATGATTTACCTCCAAGGGGCAAAAAAATACCCAGCCTTGTTTTATGCTTTGAATAGAGCCTCAGTTTGTGTTTACCTATTTGCACTAAGTACTGTTAATGATGACGTAAGTTGTGACGCGTTGTGTACAGGCAGCAGACATTTAGAAGTTTTTGTTGGGATTTACACTGCATTCTGTAGATTTCCTGTAGATTCTACGTGTAGATCCTATATATGTGGAAAGAAGCCACATTATCCGATCGGTGTCCGCCCAGTATTCCGAAGGTCCGATAGTTCGAAGGCCCATAAAGCCGAAGGTCCGATAAATCGACGGCCCGATAATCCGAAGGCCCGATAGTCCGAAGGCCCGATAGACCGAAAGTACTGCATTCAAATATACAGAGGGATCCATAATCCGAAGTACCTAAAAAATCGAATATCCGATATTTCGAAGGTCTATTAGACTATAGGTTTAAAGGTCCGATGGTAAGAAGGCCTAATGGTTCTATGGTCTGATAGTCCGAAGGTTTGAAAGTCCGAGTGCCCTGTAGATATGAACTTGATACAAGATACCTCCTGTACAATTGATATTGGCAGATTTAGAAATCTAAATGGAGGGGGATGGGGCTGAAAGAGATATTATCAAAGAAGTTGAATTGAATATATACCCAATTATCAAATCAGATTTAAAAGGTAGCTTCATAAAGAAATGATATTATGTTGTTTGAAACATATCTCTGCAATCGCACGTAAGTTAAAAATAGCAACGCCAACGCTGCAAGATACGCCCATCGGGGTATTAATTTTGTGAAATTCAATGCAATTATGTCAGTTTAATTCTTAAAATGACTTGACCTTTAAACATAATTCTCATTTAACATGATTAAGATACCAACAATATGAAAAAAACATGTCTTCATGTGTACAAAGTTTGAATCGAAAATAGTATTTAAATAAACAGTCAAAATAAAAATTTCCAAATAAAAAAAAAAGTTGCCTTCAGCCACAAAATGACATTGACCTTTGACCCCTAGCTTTAAAAAAACCATTAGGTTCTTTGACTTGCTAAAGTCAACCCACATGGAAAATTTGAAGGTCCTAGGGCTAAGAGCTATTCTAAGTTCAAGGTCCATGACTCTGCAAAAAAATGTTAATCGCGAAACTAAAATCAGATCTGTTATTCATTTAATGAAGGTGTATACCAAGTTTCAATTCAATAGCTGCATAGGCTGCGAAAAGTCATAAACTAAGTACAAGTAAAAATGGAACAAACTTTATGCAATTTGGAGTGACTTAATAAAATTCAAAAATCATTAGCACCATATAGCTGTCTCCGTTGAATTGAGTATGATCGATATTTAAAAAGTGAATAGATTATAGGTATCATATGCCATTGAAGAAATTAAAATGAAATGATCTGGTGACAAGAGATGAACTAATTACATTGTAAGTGTTTGATGTGTAAAATGACCGAAAAATCACGCTGAATTATTTAAACTTTAGAGTTATTTTCAACATTGGAAAATTACAAAAAGAAAGAAATAATCTGGCTCTGAAAATGGCCAACAAAAATTTTCCGGCTGGCAAAAGTCTTCCTGCCCCCCCCCCCCCCTAAAAATCAAATGGTAAGTTCCTTACTAGTATGGCAAATTTAGGAATTTTATTGGACTATTGGGCCTTCGGACTATCGGGCCTTCGGAGTTATGGACCTTCGAACTATAGGACCTTCGGTCTATCAGGCCTTCGGGCTATCGGACCTTCGAACTATCAGTCCCTCGAATTATCGGGCCTTCGAACTATTGAACCTTCGTCTTTTTAGACCTTCGGAATACTGAGTGGTCACCATTCCATCTACATGTATCAAAATATCAGCTGAAAAATATCCTCGAAAGCAGAATGAATTCAAGTTCGGTAAATCGCTGATCGCGCTGATATTTTTGGTTTGTATTTTCATCCCAGCATTATGATTTTATCCATGGATTTGTCTGGGGGAGCTGTCGATGAAAGAAACTGAGGAAGTCCGCGAAACAAAGTGTTATGCTGACGTTGCATGCTGACGTCATGTTGTAATTTTCAAAGAGGATATTCGGACTTAACTAATATATGTTAGAAATGATGGTGCAATGTCAGTATTACGTGAAGCAAAACAAAACATACATTGGGACACTGGAGGAGTAAGCCAAACGGTGAATATTCAAAGGAGATTGAGAAATCATGGTCATCGATGGGCTTAATTCTGTCGTCAAGTGACATTGTCAAAAAAATAAGCTTGCGCTTCACGCCGATCAAATGGGCAATGGGGAGAATGACGTCATTGACCAGGGTTTTGGAACCTATAGGTATAGCATAGAATTCAATTGAAAAACACGATTTTTCCTATATATATACACGTGTTACCTTGATGAGGACTACGTCCGCGCCTTCGGCGCAGACTGCGTCCTCTATTACGTAGAATTCTTTTGTATTCGTGCTTTTCCACTTGGTAAAGGCCGAGTGGCCGAAAATTTGTGGATATATAGTGTTCATTGTTATTTATTATTTTGTACTTGAGTTTACCTCTTATCTTGCCAAAATATATTAGGTTATTTCTATTTAAAGAACCAACCGTGCATTTTATTTTTTGTCCTTTTCAAATTGAGTTAAATGCCATAAACATTATTGAACGACTGCATTACTGTCGTATATCTTGCATGCATCATAACATGGTAGTTAAATTATTTCTTAAGGTGGATTTAGGACGATCCCATAACAACAGCTGAAAAAGTAGAGTGTATATAACTTTGAAGAATTCCAAAAAGGTAAAAAAATTATATACGTTAGAATTAGTTGGAAATATACCTTAAATTATCTTTAAAAAATTTTGATTACTCAAGAATAATGACAAATATCGAATGTTCATTACTTTAGATTCAATAACAATTCATAAAACACTAAGAGATTTATTTTTTGCTGCAATTACGTTTGTCAAAAATGACCCCACCTCAAAAGAAGGAAATGAAAGAGACCAATCATACAAGTATCTTAGTATGTCAATATCTTCTCACCTGTCATGTTTGACACGACGACTTTTAATGGTTTAAATTCGAATAGAAAAATACTTTACCTTGAGAGCGTCTTACAATCACATGAGACACAAATTATTCCATGGTTTTTTTTCTGAAAGATGTAATTTTTCTAACTGAAATCAATTATTTTTTTCATCAGAATATTTTTCTCACATGGAAACATTTTCTCCGAAAAATTCCATTGGAAAATATTCTCATGGGAAAAAATAAATTTAGATTGGGAAGTAACGGTAACTTTAAAACATTAGAGGATTAGATATCAATAGGAAAATCATATTTCCATGAGAAACCTGATATTGCTTTGAAATAAAAGATCCAATGTGGAAAACCGATTTCCAATGGGATTTTTAGAAATTTCTTTAGGAAAAATAGCTTTTCATGACATTCTTTATCCTGAAAGGCAAATATCTTTTCTTTTAACGACAGATGGATGAATTAATGGAGATTTGGAAGAAGAAGCCATGAATATCTATTATATTGATTCTTATGCATCCTAGGTATATGTATCAAGTATATAAATATGGTAATTCAAAACCTTTTTCTTCTGATGGGGTTTCAATTAAATGGAGCTCACATTCTGTCAAAAACGTAAATTATAGAGAACTGCCTTAAGTTTGAACGCACGGAAAGAAGTGCATTTATTTACAATTCAAAAATTTACAGCAATTTTAATGTATCGCACAACAAATGTATTAGTTTAAATGACGAGGACCTTATTGAGGACATTTACTGTAAATGTATTCGTGGTGGTATAATCATTTCTTTTAAATGGTGCATTGAAGAAGAATGAATTCCATACCACTAAATCTGAATTATAAGTGGAGTACGACTTGAAAGAATTCCAACAAGGTACAAATCAATTTTCGTTAGAATGAGATGGGAGTACCCTTCGATTATTTTTGGTATAGACTATCCCGTTTAACAAAATACATAACTGCAATGCAAATGGCACAAATAAAAAAGATGACAAGAATTAATTATCATATCTTGCTTTAATCATTTTGAAGACCCTCACGATTACGTTAGAAATATAACTCGCCCGAGGAATGGTGAATCTAAATTTTAAGATTTGACAATTCTTACGTAAGAAATTTTGTTAATCATCCTTATGCTGTGATTAAGCAATTCTTGTTGATCAATAACTCATTTTAAAAACTTCATTTAAATCTTCAGTATTATTCACTGATTCACCATCCCAACCTTTATTTGATGAACTAGGTTGGCTAAATATTTATGATAGATGCATGTTTAACAAGGGAGTACTTCTTTACAAAATTTTCAATAACCTGGCCCCTCCATATCTCTGCGACCTTTTCTCTAAAAATTCAAACAGCCTTTACACTTTGAGATCTGTAACCGGAAATGATCTACAAGTCCCAAGACACAAGACAGAGTCCTTCAAGCGCAGTTTACAATACAGTGGAGTCTCCTTATGGAATGAACTTCCATCCAATATAAAAGAAGCATCGTCTTTATTTAGCTTTAAGAATTGCCTTTATAAATATCTTTTTGGAAAAGGAAAGAATGAAGATCCCTTGTAATGTTACATTTATCAAACGCCTTGATTCAATATTTCTATTTATCACTTATCATGACTTTTACCATGTCTTATGTATATATATATATATTGTAAATATGTTATGTGTATTTGTTTGTTTATGAAGGCCTTGAGGAAGAATAGTGTCTCACTAATCGTGTTACCTTCTTAAAATAAAGAATTTATTATTATTATTATTATTATTATAATAGTGCGAAGTGTAATCATTTCAAACCAAGGCAATTCATACTTTTTTGAAATTGTAAATATTCAGCTACGCAATGATAAAAAAATATATACTTTAAAAACATTGAGAGGGGTCTAGAATAAGGTTCTGTTCTGATGATTTAAATTCGAACTTCAAATCTTTTGCTCTTCGAACTTCAAATCTTTTGCTCTTCAAATTCATTAAATCGTAAAAGAAAGTAGGATATATCTAACAAGACTCCGTTGCAGCAGTGCAAATACTATACAATTATTTGCTTTTACCAACAATGGTTTAGCTCCCGAAGAGTACAATGGTCACCGAGCAAAAAGGGCGAGGTGAATATTGCTTTTCGAGGGAAGCTAATCCATTGCACTTATCCAGGTGAAAGTAAAACGATTATTTTATCACATAAACTCTAAAAATTATTTTTATTTATTTGATCGGCAATCCTGCCAGATTAGCTTTGGAGAATGAGCAGATAAAACTTAGCGTTTAAATTGATAAAAATGCTACCGTGGGCATTCTTATAGCATCTTTAAACACCTTTAATCATCGACAAAATAATCATATCATTGATTTCAGACTATAAAAAACATTGCTGATCCATTTCTAGCATACGAAGAGCTATTTTGGGTAATCGTAGCATCTACCTAGCATAGCGTCATCATAGGTAGATTAAAGGTTTTATTTATTCACCGAGGTGTTGTTGTAGTCAATCAGAACGCAGGGAATTTACCATTCATATAAGACTCGACGTTATCTATTTGAGCCTGGAAAAAGTGTAGGGGTAATGAATATTTATTGAAGAGAAATCATTTTTAGGACAATAAACATTAAAATCGGTGCCATCGATTCAAAGACTTAACAAAACATGAATTTGTTTGGAAACATTTGTTAAATTCTTTGAATTCATTTTTGAATTAAGCATTTTGCTCAAAGAAGCGCAATCCAATTCAAAATGCGACAAAACGACATAAATACCCTATGCAAAGGTGTATTTTTTTTTATTTGTGATCCTAATTCAGATAGATATTTAATTCATTTTTCTAAGTCAATGGATATTCTCATGGAGCTGTAGCGACGGGTGTTGCATGCAATCAGGAGACGCTGACTCTTCCTGGGCACCTGGTCTTACTCCCATATTGGGGGTTCGCTTCTTTTGATATGGTGGAGGTTTTCTTTGTTTGCGTTGGTTCTGGTTTTTCTTTGTTTGCGTTGGTTCTGGTTTTATAATGATTTTGTATGCCTTCGGTTTATGATTTTCTGAATTATCTATTTTGTACTATGCATTGGGATATAGTCATTATCCATATTTGTCATGGGAAAATATCTTTGATCTGTTATGTGGTGAGCTATGGTACATGACAAGTAAATCGATCACTGAAATACTATTTATAACGCGCCTTTCTCTTCATTCCGAGAAAGGAAGTTATTTAAAGGTGACGCTTATCGTATGATTTATGGAATCATACAACGGTTTGAAGGGCTTCTCTTATTTTGCTTTATTATTTTATGCGACCATTTAAATTCTCTCCAGTGACTAATTAGATTCGTCAGAGTATTTAAAACTTATCTTGTGACCAATTTAGGAAGTATAATTTTTTTTTCACCTACCGAACCGACCAATTGAATTCAAATTTGAGAATAGAATTAAGAGCTGACATTTATAACTTACTAAAGTGTACAGATGTATAAAAATTTGGTCAGAGTAAATTCTGAAATTTTAGATTGCAAATTGGTGCAAACATTATTGCAAACATACATCATCCGTATAATCTTTTTGTTGCTTTCCTTACTGATACTATTGGGGTATAGAATATATCTCATCCTATGGTTTACAAAAAATACGACAAAAGACAATCATTATTCTACTTTCTATATTGTGCATGTATTCTATGTATATAATGTTTTCATTTCTGTGCATGAACATCGACGGCGGATGCGGCTAGCCAACAGGGGATGCTTACTCCTCCCGAGCACCTGGTCCCACTTCTAGCTTGCTAGGGGTCCGTCGATGCTCAATCTGGTGCTGTATTGCGAGTACTGTTGAGACTGTCATCATGATCTTCTTCAACTCATTTCATTTCGCCTGTTTGTACCTGAAACATTCTAAAAATAGAAAAGGTACATTTTTTGATAATAAATTTTCTGACTTAATAGGTGTGAACGCTCCCAAAATTCTCTCAGATAGCATTAATCGTTCAAGGTAAATTAAAATCTGGTATTGTAGTCGAAAATTTTATTTTCCACTGGGGCAATTTCGGACAGTCGGCGGAGAAGTTGAAAATAAAACGCCGAGTCAGTACTTTCATTTTTATTCATTTTCATCGAAAATTCAAGTCGGCGGTCCCGTAAAACATTTTATCAAGAACAAAGGCCTAAATGAGTCCAGTTGACCAAAAATTAATAGATTTGTGAATTTTTTAAATCTTATTTTTGCCGTCTCTCCAAAGTAATTGCTCTAATTCAAAATAGAAAAAGAAATTCAGAGGGCGATACTGAAATGAATTCTAGCTGTGTCTGAAAATCCCTTTGGTTAGAATAATAACTGATGAGGATTGTTCTATTCCAAACCGTGTCTGGTGCATTGAAATTGGTTTGAAATTTATTTCAAGACAGTAAAGAGTTCGAACTTATCATCCGTGTTATGCTCAGCATAACTTCTATTGATTTTTTAGGCCCCAAAAGAGATGAATTTATAAATATAAATATGTAAGAGATTACAATGTCTTGTGTACCGAAACTGATTGGGTTTTTCAATAAAAAACATACTCACATACAGACATGTGATAAATATTTGTAAGATATGTTTGCCTAGTAACCACGTGCAGCTGTTAGTCGCAGTCTTTGAAAAGCTTGAAAGCTTTGATAAATCGACACATTGTCTTTTAAATGACTCGTTTTTAAACATATTGAGACATTCGTAAGTTCATTCAGTCGTATTGAATTGGCCGCTATTATAGACATTCTCGGTTATATAAGGGAATGAAAATCGCATAGGAACGACAGAAATAACTTGGGCACTTTGAGTCAGAGGTGTTTCATTTTGCCATAACCGGAACTATCAAAATGGTACATCTTACTCCCATTAGGACAAATATTGGTCCAGCGATTCAATTTGTAATTTTCAAAGATTTAATCTTTTTACTTCTCTGATCAAAATACAATGAAATATTTCTCATTTGAACAATATTATGTTTATTTTAGTGAAGACTTTCTAGAAGTGCTATAAAAGTTATTAAGTACATTTCTCTTGAAATTTTGACTCATACAAGCAACGGAGTATATTACTTTGGGTATTTCACAACCTGTACTTTATGGTGACATAATGAACAAAATAATAAGGATCACAGATAGACAGCCTAACCATCGAAAACGCGTCAGAATCAACAAACGCCTTTTATACCTTGGAAATGATCATAAAAGTTTGTTCTTAGGGCTAAGGCCATTTCTTGTTTTTATTCTGTTTGTGTCCTTTTGAAATTCAGAAACCTACCAGCCAGACAGGGAGAAAAACAAACAAGCATGTTAAACAAAGTCGCATTTTCATATTATGTGACTGCGAAATTTGACAAAAACTTGTTTCTTTTGGTCATCTTGGCATATTTCAGTCGACAAAAGACAAAAGAATGATAGACAATGAATCATTGCAGTACTTTTACATTTTTACATGAAATATAAAGATTATGCAATTTTGCTTTAATTTCTGTAGAAAACGCGTTTAATTTGCAAAATATGTTATAACTTTAGTTTTGTTTTGTTTTATGACTTTGGGCTCAAAACCTACCAGCACGAGGACGCAAAACAGAAAATAACAAAGAAATGGCCTGAGCGTCTTTCAGATAAGATTCTCAGTCAGGAATACGTTTGTAATAGACTGATATCGTCATTACGGAAGTTATACGGTCGATACGTGGAATTAGTCATACACTCAATATGATGTCCCATTGTCTAGAATGGTGAATGCTTTTCTGTTTTAGACCATTTGGACCATCCAACCACAGTCGACTATACTTGTATTTTCCGAAATTGAAGTAACCGGATGTTTATTTCTGCCTAATGGAAGCGATGGGTATTGCATGCAAGCAGGCGATGCTGCTTCTTCCTGGGCAAATGGTCTCACTTTTAATTAGGAGCTTCTTTTAATGTGGTAGTCTTCGTTTGTTTGCCTTGGTTCCTGTTTTATCCTGATTTCGTATGCCTTCGGTTTGTGATTTTCTAAATTGTCGATTTCGTACTGTGAATTGGGATATGGCCATTGTTATATTTGACATTGTAAACTTTTTTGCGGAGACCCGACTTTCCGATCGAAAAGAAGTGATGCGTGTTTAGATGTTTCAGAAACGTTTATACAATTCCTCATCAGACTTGAAGTGTACTGCAATATTCAAGTTTCATAATCTTTCATATATATGTTTTATTGTAGAAAGCTTAGTACACTATATGCCATTTCAATAATCAATGTAAAATCGGTGATTATTTGAAAGTACATTTTATTTCGGACGTAGACAGCACTGTGGCTTGGGATATTGAACTCATGTTTTACTCGATGATACGTGATATTCAATATATGAAGATATACTTAATGATGTCTTGAGATATGATGAGGCGGTGAGCGCGTTATGAACTTTGAATCGGGCCATTCGCAGACATGAAACCATATGTCTAAAAAATCAAAATCAACCATTACACAATTTTACCGTTGTGATGTACATGTACTGCTTATGAATTTCGTATTCTTAGGGCTTACATTCAGCACATGGTAATCCAACATACGCAAACTTATCTGTATCTGAAATACTTGACAACACAAATATGTCCATGAGTCTTCGGTATTCATACTGATGACTCTGATCTTAAGCTACCTTACTGGTATATCTACTGGATTCCTAAATGATACAAAAATCCTTAGAAGCACCCGTTCAATGGCCGCTCCTCCAGGTCCTCCTAAAAACCCTCTATCCATTTTAATTACGAAAGTATTAACATCAATTCTCTGTATGAACCAAATAATTTCAATTGGCACGGCATATCGTTGTTTTAGAGATTTCAATATTAAGATAATAACTTCATGCATTAGGCTAGTTGAACTATCAAAGGTTTAGGAAAAAATACTCTAAAGAATGAAGTGAGCTCAGACAATCACAAGTGAGCTGACCAAAATCAAAAGTCCTCATTCACATCTATAAATATCCTCTTTCAAAACAGTGTTTACCTCTGACTGAGTTGGTTTCGAATCCATTAAAAGGCTGTCCTATCATCATCATCATCATCATCATCATCATCATCATCATCATCATCATCATCATCATCACCATCATCATAGCCTGTATATATTTTTAGATGACCATGGCTTTTGTAAAAAGAAGGGAGGAGATCTCCAACAAGACCCCGTTGCAGCATCAACAGTAAAACACCAAAACACCCGATGCAAAAACACAAAAGACGAGTACAGCACGAGACAGAAAAGAGACACACGACATGTAAACATCAAACACAAAAGACTACACATAAACCGACGAGACCAATGGACTGAATTTGGTATCCAGTTTCTGCTCCTCTTTAAAATTATTTGAAGCTTATCATATTAGATAGGAGAGATCCTTATTTTGCCGCGGCACACTAAAACAATATTTCCCTTTCATCAGTAGCAACATTCCGTCTTCTCCTGCTTATGGCGTTTTTGTTGCTCAGCGGTTATGGTACGCCAGGGCATGTTCCAAATATGAATATTTCTCCTTAGAGCCAGACGACTTGCAAGTAAGCTACATGTTAAGGGTTATATCACACAACGGCTGAACTCATCATTGTGGACGTTCTTTGGTCGCTACGGGGATAGTATAAAAGCATATAACACCCCCCTTTTCAGAATTATCAGTGCCTTTCTACATTGTGATTGAATGGCTGTCGTCATCACCAAACAAGACATATTTACCTGATCTGTACATCAAAATGTTTATCGAGACAATCACCGAATTTGACAGGTTTTGGAGATGTTGCGACGGGCATTACCTTCAATCAGGAGACGCTCCCCGGGCATGTGGTCTCATGTTGTCCATTCCGGAGTTCGCAACCGTTGCGATGGGAATTCTCACGATTTGGCCTTGCCCTCTCGACTTTGAGACTGAATAACTGTTAGGTACTCCTTTGATGTTTATTATACCAAAACTTAAAACAAAATGTCATTCGTAATTGCTAGATAATTTTAAAAATAAAATTGACCAAACCTTGGGGATAAAAGAAAGGAGGGGATCTCCAACAACACCTAGTTGCAGCATTAACAGCAAACTCCCAAAACACCCACTGTTAAACACAAAAAAGAAACGCACAGAAAAAGACGCAGTACAGTCCTGCAACCCTTTTGTTTGACAAAAAGGTGGATAGGATAGGATGTAGGATGAAGGATAGAAAATGGATAGAATCTTATCCTATCCTATCCTATCCTATCCCATCCTATCCTATCCTATCCACCTCAATCCTAACCATTTCTATCCTACATCCTACATCCTATCCTAACCTTTCCTACAACCTACATCCTATCCATTTCATTCTTCAATCCAATCTTTCTTTTTTTAATTCTTAAGTTTTTAGCAGACAAACATACTCATTTGCTTAAATTTGATCCATTGAAATTTCTTACTTGACATAATGGGTGATATAAATTTTAATTCAATTAAACACAAACTTGAGATTTGTTGTGATATTTTGTTTCGATCACTACAAGTGCAAAAAAACGTTATTTAATCATCTAAATAATTTTCATTTCAAAATCTAAAAACAGCGATAATTACAAACAATTTACTACTTATGCATGAATTTGTATCAAGTCATTTAGTTTTAATCATAATCTCGATTAATTTGATGAGAAGTAGTAAAAGGTGGATAGGATAGGATGTAGGATAGGATTGGATAGGATAGGATGTAGGATGAAGGATAGGATGTAGGATAGAATTGGATTGGCATGAGGTGGATAGGAGAGAATAGGATAGGATGGGATAGGATAGAGTGGATAGGAGGTGGATGTAGAATGTAGGATGGTGGATAGGATAGGATAGAATTGTCAAACAAGTGGGTTGCAGTACTATAGTACAATGAACGTCAAATCACAGAAAAACACAAACACAAATGACTACACATAAACCAATGAGTAAACGGTGCCGACTTAGGACGGCCATCTGCCTCGTCAGTAGCAGACGGTGTGGTTATCCTGGATTACGTGCGCACAACCCTCCCACTATTCCGATTACCCAGAGGTCTCGAAGAACGTACAATTGTGGTGTAAAACAACCTCCTCACTGTCAGATGACCACACACAAACAAGACCACAAAACGCAGGGGCCCAAGGAACACAGATGAATATGTAAATTGATATAAAAAGAGGGCATGCGTAATACGACCTGTGCTCTGCCGGCTGTAGCGAGCTAATGTATGTTATAAAGTACATTTTGGACAATGTCTGTTATCAAAAGATCTTGAAATTTCTAAAACGAGGGTCTTTTAGCATCATGTACCACCCATCCTGCTAGGTTTTACAGTACATTTTGGGACATAATATTTTTCACACTCTTTGGCCATATTCCATAGCTTAGATTGAGGATCACTGACGAGGGTTAAATATCGAAACGTGCATGTCCGGTCCATGCTGTAAAGTTATCTGTTCTTACATAATGCTATCGAATTTGTAGACGTTTAACATTCATAAGAACCCTGTTCTGTCGTTCTTTGCTGGTGACACGGACGGTGATATGTGTTGTTTATAAAAAAAGTGAAAATTATGTAGGATAGTTCTGGGATTGCTTTTTGTCACAAATGTTGAAAGGCATTGAAAAGGAAAATTAAAACAAATGATATTTTATCATGTTTTAAAACTGAGTTATAGAGGCCAAAAAGATATAACCCCATCCCATATAAAAGAAAGAGAAATGAACCAAATAAGCAATAACTACCTTCATACAAGGTGCGTTAAAACAGCGCCGCCTAAAATGTATTATGCGATGCCTTTCGCACTTGCAGTGGATTGGATTATTAGATAAGTTGTTCTTCATATTTCTGTTGAGCTTTTGTTATTGTTTCCGTCTGTTTGTGATATTTTCTTCTCGCGTGAGAAAGTTATGTTTCATATTTTTTCCAAATTATGTATGCATTTCGATTGAGGTTTTTTTTTTGGAATATGTTTTCGGCGTTTGTGTTTGACTTTCATTGATCGATTTTAAAGATAACCTAATATATGCTACGCAAAAATCAATAATAATGTGAATTGTTCATCATTCCGCAAAAGAGTTTAACCCCCCCCCCCCCCCCAAAAAAAAAAATCCAGTGATGATGCAAAATATTAATGAAATATTGAACGAATATTGTACTTATTGAATTGATGTTGTAAAATTATTATGACATCTTTCTGCTTTGAATAGATATGGAATTCCACACATTACTATCCCTGTTGATGTTTGGCTATATCCCCTACAAGACGAAAGCTTTGCCAATAGATTGTGGTAAACCTGTCCAGAAATGCCCGGTAGAAAAGAAGGAATGGAAACTGAAAAATAACGAAATGAAATGTGCTCGTAACGAAGGTTATGTCTGCATGATGGATTACAAAGGATATCTATTAGAAAGTTGTATGCTCAACTTCACAATTCAGTCAAATACAGGTATGACGAAGTTATATACTTATCTTGATATCTTTGTATTTCATTTTTTCATGTCACGTTTTATATTTAATTTCTTTTTTCTCAAAATGAAATTTTGAATCTCAATACTGTTTCTTTTGGATTATTATGAATTATACATTTACATCAGATTTAAAAGTATGAATCTTTAATAGAAAACCCACTAGACTAAGTTGAGATAAACAAAATTCCGCAATCCACTTCTAGTCAAAGAGAATCTGATGGTAGGTTAAAGCCATGCAATTAATTGAATTGAAAAAATGTTGTCGCAAAGTCATCTGTCAAATATAGATATTACTAAAAGGTTTTCCATGGATAATGTTCGAAATTATATACTTTAAATGTCAAAATTAGGGGTATATCCCATTTGAGTCTAAATCTTATGCTAGTTTTAAAATTTGAGTACTAAGCTAATAGATATTGAAACAAGAAACAATTTGAAAAGGGTCATCAGTTGGACTCATTTCCCCTTCATGATGAAAAATTGAAAAAAAAGTATCGATGATAGGAACACTGAAGTTTCCATTTTACATTTGAATTGGATGAAGTATAATTCTATAAGATTTTTTTTTACCAATCGATATTTGATGCCCCATCTTTTTGTTGAAAAATTCAGGGGGTCTTAATACTAAATTCGATAATGTTAAGGTGGTATAAATTCGTTGAAAGTATCCGTACAAGAGAGTACGCTCTTCTTTCGTTCGTCTATTTGTACACCGCTTAATATTTCAAGCTACAATAGTTACCATTCGCTAACTTATTCCCTTTAACATTTCTACAACATTCAATACCGAACATGGATTATACCAGTTTTGCTAAAACGTTACAGAAAGTTGGGAACTGTACATCTGAATATTGTTTTGTCAATGCCTCTGCTGATTTGTGGTCTCTTTAAATGATTTTCTGGACATTGGCTGTCTTATTGTAACAATAGATAATAAACGTCGTCAAGGAATTAGTGTCTTTGGTATTGAAACACACATCTGATCTCGAAAAGTTATAACAAATAAAAAATAGCAAGATGTGATCTTAATCGTGTTAATAAAGCAAAATTGTTGAGGGTATTAAAAATATGTTAACTGGGCGGCCACGGACCCTGACAAAGATGGAAAAAGGGAAAATGGTAAAAATTCACTGAAAGGATAAATAAGGACATTTGACAGGAAATTCAATATTAGAACCTTTTATATAATGTTTTCAATCGGTGCATTCCTGAAAATCGTTTCAAACAATAGATATAAGGTTATCTCTTGGAATCAAATTCATTTAATGTCGAAGCCACGTTTATGGGAATCGACTGACCTCAATGTCGTCTGATTTTGTTACATCTATGTCCTAAATCATTACGGCATTGTATATTTTCTTACACATGATCCATTCTTTAGTTATGAGTCGCATATTTTAAGGATAAAATCTCTCATTATCACCAAACAAGAAAGACTAATCTAATGTGTACATTAATATGTACATCGAGACAATCATCGAATTTGCCACGTTTCCATGGAACCAGTAGACGCGACTCTTCTCGGGCACCAGGTCTCTCTTCGGAATGTTATTCATTCTGAGGTTTGCAACCGTTCCTATAGAAATTCTATTCCGTGCGTTCTGTACTTTGAAACTGATAGTTTAATTCTTTAATGTTTAGAACATTGAAATATATATCATATTATACTTAAGTCATTCAAAATTGATAAAAGCGACATGGGTTGATTTCATTTGACGTTTGATTTCGTTTTACATTTCTTTTTTTTTTTTCTATCATTACTTGGAGCAATAAGTATCCCAATCATTAGACATTCATTGACAATTTTGTCAAATCGACAATACATACGATATGAATTTATCTGATCCGAACATCGAATTCTTGTTGAGTTCTTGGTCATAATTTTTTTGACCTGCATCGAATTCTTGTATTTCACGAACGTATCACTGAGTCTCTAGATTAATTTTAAACAAAAATGGCTAGAAATATGCAGATCTCACCTTGAGAACAATAAGCGTAATAAGAACAGATAAAATTGCAGTATTGAACAGAACTGCACGTGACACAACCTCTACAAAACATAAGATATCGTATACATTTACGCAACAGTGAAATAGGGGGACGAGCCGTTTGTCGCTTTCCCAATTCTATGAATAATCGTCTGCAACCTCGCAACTGGGGTTCATGAATAAAGAAATGAATCTTTTTAAAACATAATAAACAAAGTATTAAGGATCAAAGTTAGGCAGAATAAACATCGAATTTGTGCTAGAATCCTTAATCGCCTTCTATACCATGGACATGATCTTTCTGTCACTTAAGAGACACCTTAACATGGTAGTTGACAAATTTACAGCCATAAACTACATTGTAGCACATTCTTATAAATTCGGTCTTTTCGAATAGAGAGTTACTTCCAATTTGTGTAGGTATCTGAGGACAATGCATTTTTATCAAGCTTTATTGAAACTTGCATGAAACTCAAGGAAATATGACCCTTTGAACGGAATTGAATGAAGTTATAATTATTTTACGTCAGATACCTGCACAAATCGAACGTAGGTTACAATAGAATAAAGGTCTGACCTCAAAACTTGTGTTCTACACCCAAAAGCTGACGTCATTTACTGACTAAAAATAAATGGCATATATAGAAAGTGATATATCAAAAGAAAGATTCTGATTCAATGAAGTTGAAGAACTTTCTGGTTACCCTTAAGTCTTCGTAATCTATTATCTATTATCTTAAATTTAATCTGTTCTAAAATGATGCTATTGAATTTGAAGACATTGAACATTTGCAATTGAACCACATGTTGAGTGTCACTGCTGGTGGACCAGGAGTTCCCGAGGGCACATTTAGCCAAGTTCGATCAACTTTGATTGATCATCTGTCTCTTCAACGAATTCGAAAATTTCTGTCATCAAAAAATCTTGAAATTTCTAAAACATGGGGTCTGAAGCATCATATCCAACCCATCCTGCTCCGTCATTCGGTACATTTTTTGGACATAATATTTTTCACACTCTTTGGTCATATTTCATTGTTTAGATCGAGGATCACTGACGAGGGTTAAGTACCCGAAACGTGCATGTCTGGTCCATGCTGAAATTTAATCTGTTCTAAAATGATGCCATTGAATTTGAAGACGTTTAACATCTAACACATTTACTTTGGTATTACAGTATTATATAATCGACCTGAAAGGAATACATTCATTTAATTAGACAAAAATGCGATTTTGTTTATTTTTAGCGAATTGCCCTGTGGTATTGGCTTGTAATAGAAATCGACCATTTCTAGGGCCAGTCGAAACATACCTTTCTTGCCCTGATGAATTACATGGCTGCCCACCAACAAACCATGAAGGATACAACATATACCAGCTGTACAAATGTAAGTTTTTCTCTTATGTAAAGTAGCATATGATTTCTCTTAGCAATTGCAAAATGTACAGGATAAGTGAAAGAAAAGGATTGATTCTCAGTTTTCAGAGTCAGCATAAATTCAAAGATGATTAATTATAAGAATTAAATGAGTAAATTTTATGAGTTGAGAAATTATTTTATTATTGATTTTGATTTTACTTTGACGAGGGAAAATATTCGTACTACTAGTATGTTTGATGTAAATATGTAATTTAGACTTACATGTAACTAGATATAAATAAAAACTTTCAAATTCATAAAAGATTCTAAAATGTCCTAGTCAAACATCAGAAGCTCTAAGAGTGTCCTTCCGAAAGTTCGTGAACACGAGGATTAAAATCACATTTGAAAACGTATCTGAATGTTATTTTCTAGAAATGAAGGAATACATCCAGAAAGAGGAAACAAAAAAAAAAATGACAAGAAATATCAAGTTAAATAATTTCTTGCTCAACTTTGCATTATCAGAAATTGGCAAATCTGTCCGCTTTTTGTGGGCCCTGGAGATAATCTGGTTCAATGAAGTTTAAGAACTCTCTATATTTTATCTTACTTATTAACTTATTATTGCAGTATTAGATAATCGGCCTGAGAGGAATACATTCATTCAATTACGTAAAAATGCGATTTTGTTATTTTTAGCTAATTACAAAAAGAAACAAAAGTAATATCAGGTTGATAATTAATAAAAAAGACGAAATTATTATCTTTATATATGAATGGTAGAGGTCACGGAGCAAGAGAACTTGAGCTGTTAAATTGAACCTATCTTTTACGCTTCATTGTTAAATAAGAAAAAATAAAAAGAAATCATGACTATCAATGTAACATTCTTTATCAATAAAACGATAATTTGCCTTGATCCCTGCGAAGATACAGATAAGGAATAGTTAATGTTAACAAATTCTATGAATAATAAACGAAAATGAATGAGGACCTATCGCGAAAAATGGTGAATAAATGGTTAGATATGTAATAATTAACGTGAATGTAGGCATACAATAATTACTGATAGATTCCTCATAGTTAACGCTTGTCATTAACCATATGTTTTATTCCGCATACTCTAACCATATTCCGCATTGCTATGTGTATGAATAATCACTAACGTTGGCGTATGGAGAATGACTAACGTGAATGAGCTAAAAGCTACGCTTAGAATTTTCGTTTTGTTATTTCTATCGTGAATCTTAAATTTATATTAATCCGGCTCCAAGCAAAAATATATATTTGTCAATGAATTTAAATCAATGTTTACATATAAACAACAAAGAATGAAACTGAAGAGGGAAATCATGATATTTAGAAAAAAAAATTCTATTGTTTACATGTAACTCATATCACTCATTTTTAATGGACTCAGTATTTTTTTTTTCTTTTACTAAATTCATGGACTCCGGCACTGCATACATGTACATGTAGTTCCTAATTTCTTTTTTTTTTTTTTTTTTTTTTGCCGCTTTCCTTTAATAAGTTAGTGATTAGCTTATAAAATAATTAATGGAAAAAAATTTTGTATGGTCGGTAGCTTTTGTAGATAGCGACGTCTTCTAGAGTCGCGAGCGGTACGTGACATCAAAGACATACCGGCAGGTCATCTTAATTATGCCGCATTATTAAATGAGATATCGGCAAGGTCCGATGACATGTCAATACAAAAGAATTCAGCTAGAGATAAATAACACTATCTATGGCTGTTAGATAATAAAAATGACAAAATATATTTAGTTTAAATAAAAAAAAAGGAGGGGGGGGGCGGGTCTAGATACTTTTTCCAAAGGGGGGGTTAAAACCATCTGAGGGTCGAAACTTTACTTTTATAAGAAGTAAAAACGGAAAATCTCGGCACATGTGAAAATAAAAACAATTCTAGCTTAATTTGATGACAACATTCAAAGATCGATTCTTTTTATTAATTAAGGGATCAATGTCATTGATACTTCTAAACCCTGCCTTTGACCGATTAAATTTGGTCCAGGTGTCAATCATTATCTGTATCATCAACATAGTGCGATCACTCGGTTCTACATGTATATACATATACATGTAGCTTTATACGTCAATCTACAAGTGTACAGCTCTACCATGGCTATTTGATTTATCGCTATAAATATTTGTAAAGATATAGTGTATATGATTATTTTTATTTTCATTCAGGGAAATTATGTTATTGTTTTAAATCTATTGATACAAGGGACGTACATATAAAGTATACGTCCCTGTTAATAAATGTACATTATTGTTTACAAGATCATAGATAATTAGCACATTTTTGAGATCAATACAAAACTTCCGTTAGAAATTAACTGGAACACATGTTCGTCCCTGAAATTAATTATGAGAAAAGATTTGTGGTCCCAACTCGTCAAACATCGACTTACTTGATCAAGATCGGAAATACACATGTACGCATTTTCACAGTAAAACAAACCGGCAGAAATCAATTTTTCATTTATCGAACATGTATATTGCATGTATATTTGATTTTATAAATGTGTCTATTGAAATGCATGATGCACCTTGTAATGAAATATTTTTTTACTTGTATTTTATTCATACATACATGTACATAGGAAGTAAATTCTCTCTCTCTCTCTCTCCAGACGCAGAAATTATCCTGCGAAAGTGAGGAGACAAAATTTCGATCAGTTGACTCTTTTGAATATAACGACATTTCCATTATAAAATGTTCGCCTGTGCATGAATTAGTTTTAGTTTTGTCATTTTCATACAAGCTTGCTTACTCTCTTTTTTCAAACAAACGTACTAATGTCTCAAATGAACAGTTCAATCAAAAGATGTAGTAAAAATGAATTCCAAAGACATCCGTTATACAAAAGAAAAAGTGTGTGCGCCTTGATCTGGTACTTCAAAGGGTTCCGAACAATGCCTCGCATGTTGTTCATACCGCTCTTTTACCTGTATATTAACACCCCCTGTACACGGAGACGTGTGACTATCAACACCTTCCAATTATAATTTGTTTACAATCTTTGATAATTTGATGCCACTGGGGCAGGTATTTTACATACATAAACCTTCTTTGAACTTTCGTGCATAATTTATGTGTATGTGAGATTGAAGATTTTTTATAAATTCAATTTACCGTTTCTGCGTTCGCCCCCCCCCCCCCCCCCCCCCCGCCATCGGCGGAACAAACTTTGAATTCGCAAGTAAACAGAATCTAAATAGAAAAGAAAAATTGTACATGACGGCGTAAGAGAGAACTATAGGTCCCCTTTCATCTTCACTTGAATATGATCCTGTTTTCTGCTGTTTATGTCAAAGTGATCGATCCCCCCCCCCCCCCCCAACGAAGGAATACCTGAACAAAAGAAAGATAAACAAATACATGTAAAAAATTCTATATTGAAACCAACAAAAATACAAAGGTGCAAGGAGGTGTAGCAAATTCTGAAAAGATGCAGCTAATTCATGAAGAAACAATATGAAACCCAGTCCGAGCCCCAGATCGGAAAGGGGATCGGAATGGGGGCTACAGAAATTTTGCTTTACACTGGATTTTCTTTTTTGAAAACGTTCTTTCATCATCCTCAAATACATGATTTGGGGATTTCTTAACAAATCAGTCCATTTTAGTTTAAATAAGGGAAGTAAATGATTTTTTTAAATAAAAATGTGAAATAATTCTTTTGAAAATGAATTTATACTTCGTCTAATGTCAAAGCTGTCGCTGTGTAATTAAATTAAATCGATAAGCCACTGAGGGTAGTATATGTATATTGTAAGTCTATACGTTGTCAAATTAGAAAAAAAATATATTTAAAAAACTAGTGAAGTTATACACACATCACAAAAGACGATGAAAGAGAATTAAAAAAAAAAATACATGTATGTTTGAAATAATTCAGGCAAAAATGCATATTTAATTATTTAAATTTGATAAATTCACAGTAGACTGAATTGCTGTCGTTTCTTGACTGAGGAAGGTATATTACCCGGGAGGACTATGGTCAAGGCGCGAAGCGCCGAATCAGAGGGGGGTAGGAGGACTTGTGGGAGGAGGTTGTCTGAAGTCAGCCTCGGATAATTGTGCGAAATTTATTTCTAAGACCATTGTTGAACACGTTTGTTTGATCTTAAGATTTCTATGAGGCCATTGAAAGACACCAAGAAAGTAACATTTATTAAATCACAGAAAATAACAACTCTTTTTTGGGGGGCTAGTTGTGTAAATACTAGTATAAACATATACATAAAAAAAATGCGAAGCGACTAATGATAAACACTTTTTCTCACCATTATTCTCATGAATTGAAAGGAGAAGGTGCGGTAACCTGCCTTTTTGGCCCTAAACGATTAAATAGTGAAAAAAATCAAAATGTTGTTAAGGTATTCCGTAATACAGGCGGATCTATATGTACATATTTGTCGAAGGAGGGGAAGGATGGGGTTTTTTAGAAGCCATGGCCCTAACTAAAAGGAAACTGTAAATGGGATGTTCTCGATTTTTTCCAGGTATTACGGAAGAAAATTGAGCAATCATGATTCAGCAATCTCACAGTTTCTTTGGCTGTTAAAACTGAAAAGCTTGTGGATCCAGGGGCGGGCCATGGTGATAAATAATTGTGAATTATGAGGGATTTCAAGAAGCGGAGATACATGCATTTCTATAGTCCGATACTTTTGTACAAATATATTCTATGTCTGATGTATTATTTCCATTATTAATGTGTCTATCTTACTATTCTCACGGGGTATAGCGGTGATGGTGGGAGAAAGGGCGGGGTACTCTGTAGTGTATAGAGTTAAAAAGACTTTGAAAAAAACACAATGATGACAAGGGGTTATTTAAATCAAAAGATAAAAGATTAAAGTCAGTCAATCACTCAACACGAACAAATGAGGAAGAAATTAACTAAATAACCTATTATAATAGTACATGAAATTAGAGAAAAACCGAAAGTTCTGCATTGCGAGATTGTCCACCATGTAACTTTGATTACATAAAATAAAAAAGAAATGTGTATTAACATAAACGGAAGACAAAATTACTGATAAAACATGTGAAAATTAAATTATTCAAAACCATCAATATA
Organism: Pinctada fucata; assembly: GCA_028142955.1. NCBI lineage: Eukaryota > Metazoa > Mollusca > Bivalvia > Pterioida > Pteriidae > Pinctada > Pinctada fucata. Next base: position 47,529,183 of record AP027111.1, on the reverse strand, counting down.
AAGAATTAGAGAAAAGGGAAAGCGCCGAGAAAGAAAATTCCCTAAATATTTACAGCAGCTTCTTGTACCATATTAGAATAAAGTAAAATTAAACTATTACTTTAACTAAATTTTAAACTATTTTCGGCATTAAAAATAAAATATGGCGATTTGGCACGATTTACACACGATAAACATCTCGTGTCACATGACAGGTAATTGTTGAAATAACACAGGTATTGTTGTGGCAGGGCGAAGCATAGTTTTACCTGGTCATCGGAAGAGTTCATTATAGGCAGGTGATACAAGATGTCAAAATTACAGGTCTTATACTGGCATTTCATACTCTATGTAACAGTGTTTAAACTAATTTTTTTTTATCGACTGGTCTAATTTGCTTGATTGAATTATCTCCGCCCAGTCAGACCACTTCAGTAGAGAAATACATGTGTATTACGTGTATATTATCATTGTATGAATTCAGATTAATATAAAGTACGTATAATACTTATAATACGTATAATAAAAAAAATGCAAATAAAAAAAATATCCGATAAACCCGATAAAAATGTACAAATTTCATAAGATAATAAACAAAATTCGGATTCTGAGTAAGATTTATTCGTTTTGCAAGTTATGAGTCGTAATATTAATTCATTCACGTTATTCTCCATAGTAATGTTTATTATGCATACGCTAACGGTTAATTCTGCATACTCTCACGATAGAATTTTTTTTCCGCGTACGCTCACGATAGAATGGATAATTAGAGCTACTCATTTATCACGATACAATGAATACAGATAATTTGATACTATCGATATGAATAAGAAAAATTGAATACAAACGTGAATGAGATAAGCGCTAACCATTGTACGTTTTTCAATCAGTATTCATAAAAATGAATAAGGACTATTTGGTAATATCGTGAGCAAATCAATAACTAAGGTTAATTAAACGATAAAAATCGTGAACTAAGAATACATATAAATAATGAATGAGGACTAACGTGAGAGTTGTTAAGATTAACTATTCCTTGTCTGTATAACATTGTTCAAAATGTTGTTATTGACCAATCTTAAAGAAAACCCGCATATGCATTCAAAATTGTCCCTGTCATAAAATTTATGCGGAAAGGATCCATTTGTATACCTTCTTTTTAATTTTGAAAGCAATTTATTATGCACCATACACCTGTTTCTGATTTTGTAGTCATAATCAGTGATGCCCCCTACCAAATTGTTTTTCATAAGCCGCCAAAATTCATTTCAGTAGCGCCCTCAGGTTTAAGTTTAGAATGTGTGTACAGTCCTGCAACCCACTTGTTTGACAAAAAAGTGGATAGGATAGGATGTAGGATGCAGGATGTCGGAAAGAAACTGGATAGAAACCTTTCCTATCTTATCCTATCCTATCCACCTAAATCCTTACCATTTCTATCCTACCTATCCTATCCTACATCCTACATTTTATCCTACATCCTATCCACTTCATTCAATCCAATCTTTCTTTCTTTTTAATTCTTAAATTATTAGCAGACAAACATACTCATTTGACTGAATTCGATCCATTGAAATTTCTTACTTGACATAATAGGTAATATAGATTTTAATTGAATCAAAAACGAACTTGGAGGTTTGTTGTAATATTTTGTTTTCTTAATCATCTAAATAAATTTCAGTTTAATTAAAATCCAAAAACAGCGATAATTACAGATAATTTACTACTTATTCATGAGTTTGTATCCTGTCTTTAGTTTTAATCATAATCTCGCTTAAGGTGAGGAGAAGTAGTTAAAAGTGGATAGGATAGGATGTAGGATAGGATAGGATGTAGGATAGGATGTAGAATAGGATGTAGGATATAATTGGATTGGAACGATGTGGATAGGATGGGATAGGATAGGATAGGATGGGATAGGATAGGATAGAGTGAATAGGAGGTGGATGTAGGATGTAGGATGGTGGATAGGATAGGATAGAATTTTCGAACAAGTGGGTTGCAGTACTGTATTGACTTTACAGAGAGTAAACGGCTCCAAGTTTCCTGAAGGGTCTATGGAGTACGTAGCACATTTAAGGCCTTCCATGACATCATTGACAAAATTTGATGTCAGTTTTGATAGCTATTTTCAAGGAATTATTAAATTGTCCGAATAAAATGGAATGAAATAGTTTATGTATCAGTATAGTTGCTATATCATAATTTATCTGTTAATTATTGATATATGCTCCCCGAATGTCGGGTTGTTACGTGACACGTATATTTTCGTAGATCAACATTGGTCATACAAAATCAGATAGCGCAAGGTAAAACCTTATCATTCAAAGAAAATATTGATACCATACTACAAAGGGGGGTTTTATTTACCTACTTCTTGCTGGGGAAATCTTTGATAAAGAACGACTACTTGAAAAATCGAGAAAAATATACCCATTTCATAAAAAAATACCGAAACTTGCACGAATGGCAGAGAATTTAAAAGAACCTATAGAAAGTAAACGTTTCCCCCAGTTGAATTATTGAAGAACACCTATCACTTAAAACGTGTGCAAAATTTCACTTTAATATCTTGCGCCGTTGCAGTTTTTTTTTCTGACAGATGCTTATCGGTAGTTTGATCGTTTACCAAATAAACGTTCTGCGGAATCAGATTTATTCAAGGGACGTAATCGCGTTTGCTCTCTGTAAAATTTTCTAAATGTTGATTTGAATTAACTTTTCATTTCATCATATGAAAAAATATCAAGCAATATTTATTCAAGTCTGTTAAATTTCATTTCACTTTTTGTATATCTAGGGGGTCCCTGTAAAGTGCGAAACGAAACATAAAAGAAACTAAACGAAACAAATCGAAACGAAACGAAACAAATCGATTCGAAACGAAACAGATCGAAACGACACGAAACAGATCGAAACATAAAATAAAAAAAAAAATATCGATAGTAAATGCATTTATTTTATTTGACTTATTTTTTAAATCATTATAATATTCCTAAATAGGCAAAACAAATGTTACTCTACACATGAATTTAAAAATTCTGTACCTGCAAAAATAATCAAAACTAGATGGCTACTGTTGCAAGCAACAGACGGATTCCTCCTTTATTAGACAATCCTCGGAACTGAAGTGTTAAAATCCGAATAAAAAAGATGGAAAAAGAATAGTTGCTTTAGTATCTTATTCACTTCAGCAAATAAGTCAAAAGTTCTTATGTCTAACTAAGTAACTTGGGACTCTTATTTATTTATCAACAAAATAGAAAAAAAAGATAATAAATAACTTCCATGTTTCGGGAAGCTTTTTATCAATTTTAAATCCTTTAGAATTACTATCTCAAAACAGAATTGCACAATAATTTTGCAATGAGAAAATTTCTATTAATAGAAAATGACAACAGCATGTGATGCTACTGAGAAAAAAAGGAAACAGAAAACAAGAATGAAAGAGTTATCTTTCTTTGACTATGTTAAGTTCAAATAAAGAGGACTACTTGTGTGAAGAATAAATAGTATAGGACCAGAATTCTACAGGAGTAAATGTTTGTAATGACCTTGAGAATGATTATTTTACCTTGAACCAAGGTCACAGATAAAAGATAAGTATTGGAGGTTATTCTAATCAAAATTGATCTTAAACTGATCAAAGTTCAATATTTTTATCAACCTTAGTATGTTGTGACCTTGAAATCGAACTTTCAACGTCAAACAGTCTTTGTTTTACAGGCAAAAATTTGTTGTGACCTTGAGAAGGTGAATTTCACCTTGGGTCAAGATCAAGGTGAAAGGGCTTGTCTCAACGATTATATGTATGACGTTTGAACCCTCTAGGTCAAACCGTCTTTGTTCTATAGGCAAAGGTTTGTTGAGACCTTGAGAATCAAAATTTGACCTTGAAACTAGGTCAACATTAAAGGACTACCTATAAGTGACCTACCATCCAATTTTCAACTCAAAATCTCAAAAAATGTAGAAATTGGCACTGTGCCAATTTCAAATTCCATTTTCAACTCGTAATAGCGCGAAAACTGTAAATATTTCATCGAGCTTGTAAGCGTATAAAAGTTTGCAAATTTCCCAAAGAACAATATAAAACAAATTTCGTTCAAATCGTTCGGTTACTTTAGGAGTTATTTGAGTTTAAAGATTTGACTTTTGATGACCTCTGGCGGGGGCATATATAAATTTGTCAACAAGAAAAAAAAATTGAATTGTGATCTTCATATGCTCTTCTACATGGTATTTTCCACTTTATCATATATTGCGTCATAAATTGCGGTACATTTTTGTAAAGTGTCTGGAACGGTTGGGGGTAAGAATAATAATAAGACCTAGATGGCTACTGTTGCAAGCAACAGACGGATTCCTCTTTTATTAGACCTTCCTCGGAACTGAAGTGTTAAAATCCGAAAAAAGAAGATGGAAAAAAGAAAAGTTACACCTTATTCACTTCAGCAAATGAGTCAAAAGAGCTTATGTCTAATTTGGGACTCTTATTTATTTCTCAACGAAATAGAAGAAAAAAATAATAAATACCTTTCAGTTTTACGAAAGCTTTTAGCTCCATGCTCTATCAATATCAAATCCTTTACAATTACTTTCTCAAAACAGAATTGCACAATGATTTTTCAATGAGATCTTTTCTATTAATAGAAAATAACAACAACATGAAAGCACAGATATGTAATTCTATTAAGAAAAAAAAAAGAAACAGAGAACAAGAAGAATGAATAGTATAGGACTAAAAGTGTGAATTCTACAAGAGTAAATGATTGTTATGACATTGAGAATGATTATTTTACCTCGAACCAATGTCATGGATGAAAGATAAGTATGTGGTTATTCTCATTACGATTGAACTTAATCTGAGTAAAGCTCAATATCTAATCAACCAAAGTCTGTTGTGATCTTGAAATTGAACAAATGACCTTGGGTCACGGTCATGGTGAAAGGGTATGATGCAAGGAATATTTGTGTAAAGTTTGAACTCTCAAGGTCAAAGAAACTTTGTTTTATAGGCTAAAGTTTGTTGTGACCTTGAGAATGAGAACTTGACCTTGGGTCAAGGTCAAGATGAAAGTACTGGGCCCAAGCATTATATGTATAATGTTTGAACTCTGAAGGTCAAATAGTCCTCGTTATATAGGCAAAAGTTTGTTGCGACCTTGCGAATCAAAATTTGACCTTGGGTCAAGGTCAAGGTGAAAGAGCGTGGATTATTGATAATATGTATTAAGTTTGAGTGACAAATAGTCTTTATTCTATAGGCAAAACTTTGTTGTGACCTTGCAATCAAAATGTGACCTTGGGCCAAGGCCTAGGTGAAAGAGCTTGGCTTAACGATAGTATGTATGATGTTTGAACGCTGAAGGTCAAATAGTTTTTTATCTATAGGTAAAAGTATGTTGTGACCTTGAGAATCAAGATTTGACCTTGGGCCAAGGTCAAGGTGAAAGAGCTTGGTTAAACGATAGTATGTATGAAGTTTGAACTCTGAAGGTCAAGTAGTCGTTGTTCTATAGGTCAAAATTTGTTGTGACCTTGAGAATAAAAATTTGACCTTGAAAGTAGGTCAGCATTAAATGTCTACCTATAAGTAACCTATCATCCATGTTTCAACTCTAAATCTCAGAAACTGTAGAAATTGGCACTGTGCCAATATAAAGTTCCATTTTCAACTCTGAATAGTGCGAAAACCGTTAATATTTTATCGAGTATGTAAGCGTATAAAAGTTTGCAAATTTCTCAAAGAACAATATAAAACAAATTTCGTTGAAATCCGACGGTTAGTTAAGGAGTTATAAGTGTTTAAAGATTTGACCTTTGATGACCTCCAGCGGGGGCATATGTGAACCCATTGACAAGAAAAAGAAATTTCAATCAAGATCTTCATATGTTCTTTCACCTGGTACTTTCCGTTTTTTCATATGATCCTGTACTTTTTTGTAAAGTGTCCGGAACGGTTTGGGGGTAAGAATAATAATAATAAGAAGAAGAATAAAGAAAAGACCATACAATAACAGAAAGGATTCCGACGGAAGTCGGAATCCTTAATGAACAGAACTATATGGCTACGATACATGTGTTTCTGAAACCTTCATAGTGTGTGACAATATCTCTTTTTATGCAGCAGCTGGTGTGAAATCCATTCTAAGTTAACATTTTGAAAAAAAACAACAATAATTTGTATTTGAATATTTCGTTATTTCGGTGCACTTACTACTGCAAGTATAACTTACAGTACAAGTGTACTTAGATGCATACATTTTTATAGGTACATGTTCATAACTTATGAAAACAACATATATATGGGCATATTAGTATCACATTCGCCCTTTTTTCCTCATCATTCAACTTTTGTAGGAAATGATATCATAATCTACAAGTGTCTAAACTATTCACATGATAAAGTTAAGTTACTATTCAGCTTTGCAGTAACAGTGTAACTAAAGTAAAACGCGTTGAAATTCTATCATTTACACATATATTTCACACATGTCTTTTGGTATTCCAACGAGTTTCCTTTTATTTCTATGAATAAATTGATTCAATGATGTAATTGTACTAATTCTAAGATATTTCCTTCATACAGCACCAGTTATTGAAGTTTGATATCGCTTATACTTACCAATATCTGACGTTTTTCGTTTTACCCGCTCTGTAAACTGTTGATTCGCAACTGTATGTCACCTCAAGCTTCTGAGTAATGCAGATCGCATTCTTCGGTGTACGGGGTCACAGGGTACAGATATAGATTAGGGGTCTTCTCAAAAGTATATTGACTCGGCGATGTGTCAGTGATGAAGTAATATGTTTTGTTTTTTGTATAAATGCAATTTTATCTAGTAAATAATGGAATCAACGATAACGAAAGCTAATAGATGTGTTGCTACCTAACCTGACGGCACGGGGTCCATGACGTCATATGACTTTACGTTATTTGGCGGAAAAAAACTTCTGCGTCATTTCTATGGAATGCCTTAAATGTGCTGCGTAGCATATCAAAATAAAATCTATGTTCAAAATAGTATTGGAGGGATGGTACTAAGATGATAACCTCCTTTAATTACGATAATATTTTGGATGAAATGACAAGATTCAGAAATAGCCAAATAATATGTATGATCTCGAATTGATAAAGTGCCAAAATAAAACTTCTTTCAAGCGATAGAGCTGGAAAGAAGAAATCATTACACTTTAAACTGCCAGTGTCACGATAATAACGAGTTTAACAGTTCCACACTGCTATTTATTAATAATGCGAAAGGTTCTAACTCTACACACGATATAGAAACAATAAACGCAAAAGACTACACATAAACCAACGAGACCAATAGGCAACCGGTGCCGACTTAGGACGGCCATCAACCACGCAGGTAACAAATGATGCGGTAAATGGGACATAATTGGTCCCCATTGGAATTCCGACAATTTGCTGGAAGACCTTTCCTCCGAACACCACAAAAATGTTGAAGATAAGGAAGTTTAACATCTTAATAATATCATTTTCAGTGTACTTATTTTCAGAATCGGTCTTTTCTTTTACAAAGTAGGTTTTTTCATAGTAAAACAACAATAAGTTTGTATTTGCGATTGCCGTTCTTGCTTTTACACGCATTACTTATAATTTTTGCGAGTCTTTCTTTCAATTTAAAATGTGGGATTGTAGTGTAAAGTGTCGAAAAATCAAAGGCTTTGATCGAGTGGACTCTACTAAAATGAGTGGATTTAAGATGTTCTAAAAGTTCCTTCGATTTTTTTAAGACCCACATCTGGTTGATACCGCTACGGGAATATACTGTCGAACAATATTTTTGAAGACCAGATTTGATTTCAGATAAAACTTTGGTGAGTGAGGCCGATACAGATTTGGTAGAACATTTTCAGGAACCAGCGATGAAACGTTGTTTGTACGGAATTGTTGTAAAATTTAGGTATGCAGTATTATTATGGTAAATCTAAATTGTTTGTTTCGAAGCCAACGGAAACGAGAGCTGATTTGTTGTTATCTATAATTTCAGAGTCAGAAAGGTTTATTTGGTTGTAAGTGGGATTTCCAGGTGTCGAATTTAAACCCAACTCTTTAACAAGACTGTCAAGATAGTACTTTTTGCAAGTAAATGTGTAATTACTTGAGGCTTTGTCTGATGATGTTATGACATAATGTTTTTGGAGGTAGGTAAGCTAACATCAGGGTCGTTAACGATAGACTCGAATCTGGTGTTCACAGTTGATTTTAATCGGTAACTTCTAGATAAACGTATCCCCCTGATGAATTTTATCCTTTCCGAAAGGGTGTCGATCTGTACATCCTCTTTCTTTGCCCAACGTCTTGCATATTCCTCGCAAGAGTCCATGATAATTTTGAAATTTTGGTTCCATGTTAATTAGTTACTTTCTCTGTACTTTGGACCCTTTTTTTAACAATTCTCTCAACTTGTCGTTCTTGACGATACTAAGGTCACCAGTAATAACGTGATCACAAGGAGAGAAGTTGAAATACAATGAAGTGGATGTAGTGAGGGATTATTTAAAACCGAGTTATTATCTTCCGCCACCGTTCATGATCGGAAAATAATGACTCGGTTTTAAGTAATCTTAAAGGACACTTATTTTGACAGAAAAAAATTGGGTTTTATTATGAATAATTTATCGAACCTTACAGAGGATTCATATCTGGACCAAGGTACTTCTTATTAAGAAAAAAAAATCGAATTTCAGTCCAGATTTTACGCCTTATCTTAAAAGCTCCTTTATAAGAGTGAAAAAATTTGACCTTCAGTTTTGCGGTCTTGTTTGTGGGTGGTAATGTAACAGTGAGGAGATTGTTTTACACCATAATTGTACGTTCTTAGAGACCTCTGGGTAATTGGAAAAATGGGAGGGTTGTGCGCACGTATTCCAGGATAACCGCACCGTACGCTACTTACGTGGCGAATGACCGTCCTAAGTCGGCACCAGTTGTTGTACATTTGTCTCGTTGGTGTATTATTTTTTTTTTGTCTTTTGTGTTTCCTGTTTCCATGGTTTGAGTTGGTTTCCTTGTCCCATTTTGCGTCTGTTGATGTGAATGTGTGTTCTATTTATTTGCATTGGGTGTTTTGGAGTTTTGCTGTGGGTGCTGCAACCGAGTGTTGACGAAGTTCCCCTCCTTACTTATCTTCGGGAAGAGGGGGGGGGGATGTGTACAACTTTCGACAGACACAAAATTTAACCTCGACATCTTATACCTTTTCCCATTGTACCATTCCTTTTATCGTTTTGGGGAAATTTCCGGAAAGACAAGTGGTAAGAATAATAAGAAAAATAAGTATATAAAATAATAATAATAATAAAAGATCGAATAACAGTTGTGTCCTTTTCACTTCCTTCATTTTTATATATATTCTTACTTAATATACTTCTTTAAGGGTATTTTGCTCTTTTACAGATCCAAATTGTATAGGGTCTAATGCCTCCAGCGGAGAAGAAAACAACAGGTAGGAAGATAATCCGAGTTCATAACCCCTTTTCCCATTTTTCTTGTATGGGATGGGTTGTGGGATAAACACGGATTAGTAGGAAGAATACTCTTGCTATGAATTCAAACCATTATCAAACAATTATTGTCACAAATCATACTTCGTTTACCGAATAAATTTCGTATTTTTGTATGCTGTTTCATAACATCTTGACACCAGGTCATATGTCAAAAATTAAGATAACTTAGTACCGTTTTTTTATGATATTGTCCATGCTACGAGTATCTATTCTGTGCTATATCAATTGCGTATTCTGCCAGATCACAACTTGTTACTGGTTGATAATCTCCAAAAGTATGACATAAATTGATTTTGATCCAATGTCTTGAAAACAAGGTTAAGATCACTTTTCAAAAGAACTGTACTTGCTTGTGCCAGGGCTCACACTGGCTCAAAATTTTGTGTCGCAAGTTTGCACGATGACACAAAGCACAATATTGCGCGCCGAAAAGTTGCTGAAAAAACTTTGATTTTTCTCAATAATAGAGATAGTGTATGTGTTGATCTATGTGTTTTATTTTCAAGAACATACAAAGTCATATTGTATTAGATTCAACAAAGTCAGAGACTAATATCAACACTTCTTCTATGATAACAAAGTAAATGCAAAATATTCAGTAAGTTTGAATTCAATGGCAGTACTGAGTAAGTAATGAGTTCAATTAGACCAAATCAAAAAGTCGCAGAATTCTTCATAGAAGCCCTCCCATCTAATTAACAAAATATCCATTGGAGGGCCTTCTATGTTTGCAGTTTAGGGACGTCATGCACGTAGCCAAGCACGTAGGTGCCTCTACATCGTTTTGCGAAAAAAGGGGAAAAAGGTAATCTTAACGAAGAAACTGCCCTGCAAATGTGTGATCGTATTGTTCCTTTTCCTTTTACATTTTCGCTTGTATTGCCTTTTCTCCTTTCAGTACAAGAAAAAACAAAACATTGCTGAATTCAACAATTAAACCTGACGAGCAGAGAAGCCAACCTATACAAGGCGTTATTTTGTCCTTGATTCTGATTTTATATCTACTCGTTTTTGGTAAGTAGTGTTATGAATAAAGTAGTGTTATGAATAGTGCATGTAGAGAAAGGATATGAAATAACTTGTTCTTTATACATGATTGAAAGTTTTCTTGAATATAATATAACATTTATCTATAGTAGAAATAACTGAATGGCTTAACGTTCTAAGACAAATATTTAGTACCCGAAACGTGCATGTATGGTCCATGCTGTAAATTAATCAGGTTTTAAATGATGCTATGGAATACAAAGACGTTTAACATTTGAACTACTTGGTGAGTGTCACTGCTGGTGGACCAAGAGTCCCCGAGGGCACATTTAGCCAAGTTCGATCAACTTTGGTTGATCGTCTGTCTCTTCAACGCATTTGAAATTTTCTGTTACAAAATTTCTTGAAATTTCTAAAACATGGGTCATGTAGCATCATATCCCAACCATTCTGCTACGTCTTTTGGTACATTTTTGGACATAATAATTATCATACTTTTTGGTCATATTACATTGTTTAGACTGAGGATCACTGAGGAAGGCTAAGTAACCGAAACGTGCATGTATGGTCCATGCTGTAAATTTATCAGGTTTTAAATGATGCTATGTAATTCAAAGACGTTTAACATTTAATGAAAATACTCGCCTAGAAACCAGGTGCGGCTGTTTCTCAAAGTCTTTTGTGGATTGAACGCACTTTCTTTGAAACGATGATTAGATTTTTAACTAACTGAGGACCAAGCGTAAAATGAAAGCAAGGGGAAAAATAATAATATGATAAATTCTTAATAAAAGCCAAATTTAAAAGGAGGAGGAAAAATACTACCCTAGGCTAATTAAAAAAAACTTTAAAAATGCAGTGATATTGGTATATTCTCTTAATAGTAAGGTGGGTGCCCTTAGTAAACTAATCATCAAAAGCTAGATTAAAAATCATATTTCATATGTAAGTGAGGAATTGATCTTCTACTGTCCTGTTCACTAAATCCAGAGCACCCCAATTTCCTTGTTTTCTATAAAATATGATAGTGTCATCTTCCAAAAAGATATCAGTTTTATAGTACACATTAAGTCGTAACAGAAAATACCATTGTTTTGGTGTACCGCAATGAAGTTTGAAATAGGACGGAAAATAAAAAGTGTACGGGGATTTTCTATAGTAAAATCGCTAAAAATGCGTGACGTCGGGAGCTTTGACGTCAATGTTTACTAATATTGACACAGAGAACAAGATGGCGGTGGCTTGAAATTAACATGGAAATTTCCCGTAGACATTTTATTTTTGATATTGAGGTTTGAAGGCAGCTAAAATAGTAAGTTGAAGTTAATTTCCAGTTACGACTAAAGGAGGTCAATTCTCGGAAACTATAATTTTTTGGAAAATTCTTCAGATGACAGAATAAATCGCCAAGACAGTGTGCTCTGGATTTAGTGAACAGGACAGTAGTACTGTTCCTAATAGCACTTGCTATACTGTGCAGAGCTCTTTCATTAATTTTTAAAAATAATGTCGAAGGGTTCCAACTCTCTACCTTCTTGAAGAAAATTCCAAACCAATTTACATGCACCAGACAGTATCACTCAATTGTAAACACTATACAGAAACAATCCTTATTCATTTAATAGAGACAACATATTGTAGCAGCGAAAAGGCGACATTAAAAGCAAAAACTTCAAAATTCCAGGATCGACCTCGCGACCTTGCGATTCGCAGTTCTGCGTCATCACCATTTTACTGATTGCCGAAGATTTTCTTTTTTCACTTTTTATCAAAATGTAATGAAATATTCCTTATCAAAACAATATAGTGTTCTCTTATTTTTGTTAAAGAGAGTTGTGCGTTAATAGCTACAAAACTGTGAGAACGTAATCGGTGAAGTAGTCCGTGACAGTTACATTTGTATAAACTACCATTTGCTTCCCTTCGCTAGTTAGATTTCGCAGTAGTCTGGTGGCATAGAAATGCATGGCGCAGACTGAAATTACTATGCTTTGTGTTGGGGTAACTTTAAATTAGTCAGATAGATGGATGTCCTCAAACACATAAGTAAGTCGATTCTGTCCATGACTATTTTATATGTATGAAAATGCCGGAAGTTTAGTGCTGTTCTAGTATTTTTCAGATAAAAATTATCTTTTATTATAGAAAAAATCAAAAAGAAGAAAAGAGCAGCCTTGAATTAATAAATGGCAATATCAGAAAGGTATTTTGGTAGTAAGCATTGGGCTGTTATTGTTGGAATGGCGTTGCGCTAGCTCGTTTTATACAATATATTGTTTGGTAGACTGGAGTTACCTGCTCTTACTTTGCAGGTGACTATCTCCATTCTGATGAGGTTTCTTCAAACCCAGCGGATAATATTTATAGCACCGGGCGGTAGGGGCAGATACCACTCTGTGTGTATACATATTTCTTCTGTTGCATACGCAGCGTCGGTTATTATGATCTCATGTATGGAAAGGTGAATTTTATCCTCGTGGACTTAATTAATCTTCCAGTGTTTCTTGTGTCTAGATAGATAAACGAAACAAAATGATAAAGCATGCAATGGAATATATGCTGTTCACCATCAGACCCCTAGCAAGCTGGAGGTGGGACAAGGTGCGCAGGAGGTGTAAGCATCCCCTGTTGGCTCGCCACACCTATGGTGACCACGTTAGGGAAATAGTCATAACACTTACTGTCGAACCCCTCGCGGGGAACTTTCATCCGAGCTTCACACGGTGAAGGACATAAACATAACACAAATGAGATAAAAACGACCGAGACAATAATCTCAAAAGTATTTACAATAGAGCACCAAATTGAGCATCGACGGACCCCTTCCTCACAAGCTAGAGGCGGGACCCTTGTGTGGATATTCGCATCTTCCGTCAATGTTTACGCACAAAATTGAAAACGATATCTACAAAACATGCACTGTTTGAGGTTATGCCTTTATATAGAAAGTGCTATTTTGACTATGTCTGGGAAAAAAATTTAAACACGTACTGTGAAATCCCTCGCGAGGAACTATTTTAGTTTAGAAGTTAAGAAACGAAGAAGAAAGTCAAAGAACATATGTTAATAACATTCCACAAACAGAATATTCATGCTATTTTCTTTTATTTTCAGCAATTGTATATTCAATGAAGAAAGATGGAACTGTTCCTTTTTCATCTTATTTCAGCAAGGAGAACATGGAAACAGAACCATTGACAGGTAATAGTTTCAGAGTGATATAGATAGGAGTTAGATATGAAGCAATTCGTTTACTGACAAAATTGCTATCTATGCGAAAGGGAAAAGAAATACTGTAGACGTGGAAATTTTCGCGTGGGGAAATGTTCGCGTTTTTGGCGGATAGAAGGATTTCGTGAAAATTTTCCACACTCGAAAATATTCCCGTTGCATTCTAACATTGGGAAAGATATTCTTATCGCGAATATTTCCCCCACGCGAAAAGTCTTGATGTAATAATGAAATAACCCCCTCCCCGCAAAAAAGTCTTGATGTAATAATGAAATAACCCCCCCCCCCCCCGCAAAAATAACCACGTTTACAGTATCACGAAATGATGTCCAGAACTTCTTGCTTGATTTCAAAATCGATGAATGACCTGCGATGCCAGCATTCCAGTGCAAACGTTCCTCGTCTATAATAATGACCTGCCTAGTAATGTAAGTTCCAAGGTGAGGCTTTTTAGCTTACCTGAGCCAAAGGCTCAAGTGAGCTATTGCCATAGTGTTGCGTCTGGCGTCCGTCGTCCGGCGTCTGTCGTCCGTCGTCGTAAACTTTTCACATTTTAAATTTCTTTTACAGAATGGCTAAAGGGATTTTGATGAAACTTGCTAGGTATGAAATACTCATGGTCCCCAACAAGTGTTGTTGTTTTTCGTCCGGATTTGTCAACAGGTTGCGCCACCACAGCCAAAAGTAGGTCACGGGGGGTACCCTCCTTTGACAAACTTCTTCTTCAGAGCCGAAGCATGTATCGACAAACCGAAAGCATCAGTATCATCAAGAGAAATGTCTTCAGAAGTGGTGTTATTTTTGGTTTCACTTCGAAGTCAAGTTTTTGACGTCTTTTCGGACTTTGTCAGAAATGCACATTTTTGCACTACCTCTTTAAATAACTCAATACGTGTATGATTTTACACACTCATTTACTGCATATTCATCATATTTAACTTACTAAATGCTTTGATATGTATTTTATGCTTAATTTTTAACTTTTTGATTTTTTATGATTTTTTTTCCTTATGTAAAAAGGAAAGGGGGGGGGGGTTGATTTTCATACATTTTCTGCTTCTTTCCTATAATCACTCTTCAGATTGTCATGAATTTTTCTTTTTCAGTTCTTATTAGCTCACCTGAGTCAAAAGCTCAAGTGAGCTATTGTCATAGTGTTGCGTCTGGCGTCCGTCGCCGTCGCCGTAAACTTTTCACATTTTAAACTTCTTCTCCAGAATGACTGAAGGGATTTTGAAAACTTGCTAGGTATGAAGTACTCATATTCCCCTACAAGTGTTGTTGTTTTTCGTCCGGATCCGTCAACAGGTGGCGCCATCACAGCCAAAAGTAGGTCACGGGGATACCCTCCTTTGACAAACTTCTTCTTCAGAGCCGATGCATGTATCGACAAACCGAAAGCATTAGGATCATCTAGAGAAATGTCTTAAAAAGTGGTGTTATTTTTGGTTCAACTTCGAAGTCAAATTTTTGACGCGTTTTTGACGTCTTTTCGGACTTAGTCAGAAAAGCACATTTTTGCACTATTTCTTTAAATAACTCAATAAGTGTATGATTTTACACACTCATTTACTGCATATTTATCATATTTAACTTACTTTATGCTTTGATATGTATTTTATGCTTAATTTTTAATTTTTAAAAAAAATTTTATGATTTTTTTTTTGTAAAAGGGAAGGGATGGGGGTTGATTTTCATACATTTTGTGGTTCATTTCTATAATCACTCTTCATATTGTCATGAAATTTTGTAGGTATGAGGTACTCATGGTTCCCTACAAGTGAAAGAATTTTGTCAAGATAACCACTTTTGGATTTTTCAGGAATGTTTTAAGATTGTACATACATGTAGCTATAATGTATGTTTTCCATGCACAATAGACTCATGGGGAGTGGGTTCAAACCCCGACAGAACTCCAACAATTTATTTTCCCTTTTTCAGTTTTTTTTATCTCTTTTTCATTTTTTATTTAGCGTTACAAATGAAACTGTGAAAGAATTTTGTCAAAATATCAACTTTTAGATTTTTAATGATTTTTTTAAAAGAGACAAGCTAGTTTGGCTTTGTGTACTTATTTTCGTACGTCGAAATAACTTGGCCACATATGCTATGAAATATACTCTGAATTTTTTTAAAAAGATGTTGACTTTTTCCAAACATGCATATTTCATAACAATGACAAATATGGATAATGACCATATCCCTGTATACAGCACAAAATCGATAATTCAAAAATCAGAAACCGAAGGCATACAAAATCAGGACAAAACAGGAACCAAAGCAAACAAACAAAAACCTCCACCATATGAAAAGAAGCGAACTCCCGATATGGGAGTGAGACCAGGTGCCCAGGAAGAGTAAGCATCTCCTGCTTGCATGCAACACCCGTCGCTTCAATTCGGTAGAACTGTCACATCCGGTTACTTCCATTTTGGAAGATATAGAGTACAATCTTTGGTTGGATGGTTCAAATGGTCTATGACAGAATATCATCCACCATTCTTGAGAGTGGAACATCATAGTGTATGACGAGTTCCCCATATCGACCGTAGAACTTCCTCAGTGACGATGTTAGTCGGTCACAAACATATCCCTGACTGAGAAGCTTATCTGAAAGACGCCTAGCTCTCAGAACAAAATCCGTATATTTGGTACTTGCTCTGGCATAGCGTATCAACTGAGATATGAACACGCCATAAGCAGGCGATGAAGGGATGTTGCTACTCAGAAAAGGAAAGTTTGTAATGCTGAAATTGAAGTCGTCACGTTTGTCATAGAGTGAGGTGTTCATGTGACCATCAGTGTCGTAGGACAACATTATGTCCAAATAGGATGCTGAATTATTTGTCTCTGTGGTTTCTTTGACTTCAAGCTCCGAAGGATAGATACTGCTCAGGTAATCCGCGAATTTTGGATTATTGATGGACAACACATCGTCTATGTATCTGTAAGTGAAGTTAAAGTCAGAAGCTAAGTATCTTTTCCCTTCAGAGACCAAAGATTGAATGAATTCAGCTTCGTACGAGTAAAGGAAAATGTCGGCAAGGAGTGGGGCACAATTGGTCCCCATTGGAATTCCGACAATTTGCTGGAAGACCTTTCCTCCAAACACCACAAAAATGTTGTCGATCAGAAAGTTTAACATCTGAATAATGTCTGTTTCAGTGTACTTATTTTCAGAATCGGACTTTTCTTTTACAAAGTAGGTTTTGTCATAGTTAACAACAATAAATTTGTATTTGCGATAACCGTTCTTACTTGTAAACGCATTACTTATAATTTTTGCGAGTCTTTCTTTCAATTTAGAATGTGGAATTGTAGTGTAAAGTGTCGAAAAATCAAAGGCTTTGATCGAATGGACTCTACTAAAATGAGTGGATTTCAGATGTTCTAAAAGTTCCTTCGAATTCTTTAAAATCCACATCTGGTTGATACCACTGCGAGAATACACTGTCGAACAATATTTTTGAAGCCCAGATTTGATTTCAGATAAAACTTTGGTGAGTAAGATCGATACAGATTTGGTAGAACATTTTGAGGAACCAGCGATGAAACGTTGTTTGTACGGATTCTTATGCATTTTAGGTATGCAGTACAAGTATGGTAAATCTAAATCTAATTTGGTAGTGTCGAAGCCAAAGGAAGTAAGAGCTGATTTGTGGTTATCTATTATTTCAGAGGCAGAAAGGTTTGTTGGGGTGTAAGTGGGATTTCCAGGTGTCGAATTTAAACCCAACTCTTTAACTAGACTGTCGAAATAGTACTTTTTGCAAGTAAATGTGTAATTATTTGAGGCTTTGTCCGCTGGTGTGATGACATAATGTTCTTGGAGGTAGGTGAGCTCTGTGATAACATCAGGGTCTTTAAATATAGACACGAATCTGGTGTTCACAGTTGATTTTAATCGGTTAATTCTAGATAAAAGTAACCCTCTGATTGATTTTATCCATTCGGAAAGGGTGTCGAGCTGTACATCCTCTTTCTTTGCCCAACGTCTTGCATATTCCTCACAAGAGTCCATGATAATTTTGACATTTTGGTTCCATGTAAAGGACATACTTTCTCTGTATTTGGGACCCTTTTTTAACAATTCTCTCAACTTGTCGTTCTTGACTATACTAAGGTCACCAGTAATAACATGTCCGCAAGGAGAGTAGTTGAAATCCGATGAAGAACATTCGCAGGGAAGTGGATATAGTGAGGGATTACTTAAATCAATACACTGCAGGAATCGTTTGTAATTGTAAATTTTAGATGCAACTGTTGGCGTGTAGCTATAGGAAATACAAGGAGTTTCTTTTCTTTTGAAATATGGTGGGATTTTTTCTGTGACAGTTTTGTGATTCAAAATTTGACCAAGATTCAAGTTATCAATACCTTTGTTTGCAAATCTTACTTTAATGAAAGGGCGGTTTGTTTTCTCCTCTGATTTATCTGATCTAACTGCTTGAAATAAACGAAAAGTAGAAATGTCCAATATGACTCCTTGTAGTCTGTATTCTGGGGAACGTGTATCGGTATATGTGAGGTCCTTCGTATAATCGTAGATTTCGTGCAACTTCCGTAAAGGAACAGAGTATAATTTGGTACGAATATAATGCAGGCCTAGAGGCTCATTCAAAAATGGAACCAAGTCATCGAAGGAGAAACTATGTATCTCAGGCCTATTGTATTTTCGAATGCCATGACTTCGAGGTCTTCTTTGTTGTCTGTTGAATAAGCTAGTCACATTTACCGATTGACAACCGGGACTTGTTAAGTTTCCTATAGTGCTGATGTTATCGTTGCACCCATAGGGCGCTGCAGTGTTAAGATTTTTTATCCAGAACTCTTCTCTGTTGCGACGGAAAGGGGTGCTCAAATTGGGATTGTTTGTGGGGTGATATATTTTCTCCAGGATTCTGACTCTCATAGATAAAACCGAATGATCGGCCTGGTCAAAATGTCGGTAAAGGAGTTGACTTCCTTTATTATTTATTTTTGACCGGTGTCCTGACATTCTGGTTCGGAGCTTACCTTTGGTTTCACCCACATAAATCAATCCACAAAGTGAGCACTCTATTCCGTACACAACATTAGATGTCATGCAGTTAAGGTTTTCAAAACTATGCGTGTTAAATGTTTGTTTTGTGAGATTACTTGAGAATGAAGTGTCTGTTATTAGGATGTTACAAGTTTTGCAGTTCTTCGTGCCGCACTTAGAAACTGAGCAATCGCTTGGTGAAAATTGGTGCTCTTTTAGAATATCGACCACTTCAATCTTACAGGGCTTGATTTTAATATACCCATCTGCATGTTTGTACCAAAACTCATGGTTACTACTCACTACAAACGTCTCGTCTCTAATGTCATTTAGACTAATTCTAGGGACACCTAAGTTACCTGTTGCGTATGTGCCCGTAGACGCAACAGGTTGGGGCCTTTTTATAGTGGGCGACGCCCCAGCCACTTTGTAGGTCTCTTGTGTACTATCCATTGAAGCAAAAGACTGCCCGACAAGTGCCCTCGGGGACAATTTGTCCACCAGCAGTGACACATGGACAGTGGTAAAAATGACAAATATGGATAATGACCATATCCCTGTATACAGCACAAAATCGATAATTCAAAAATCAGAAACCGAAGGCATACAAAATCAGGACAAAACAGGAACCAAAGCAAACAAACAAAAACCTCCACCATATGAAAAGAAGCGAACTCCCGATATGGGAGTGAGACCAGGTGCCCAGGAAGAGTAAGCATCTCCTGCTTGCATGCAACACCCGTCGCTTCAATTCGGTAGAACTGTCACATCCGGTTACTTCCATTTTGGAAGATATAGAGTACAATCTTTGGTTGGATGGTTCAAATGGTCTATGACAGAATATCATCCACCATTCTTGAGAGTGGAACATCATAGTGTATGACGAGTTCCCCATATCGACCGTAGAACTTCCTCAGTGACGATGTTAGTCGGTCACAAACATATCCCTGACTGAGAAGCTTATCTGAAAGACGCCTAGCTCTCAGAACAAAATCCGTATATTTGGTACTTGCTCTGGCATAGCGTATCAACTGAGATATGAACACGCCATAAGCAGGCGATGAAGGGATGTTGCTACTCAGAAAAGGAAAGTTTGTAATGCTGAAATTTCCATATTTAATGATTATTTTCTCTGTTTTCTTTCTGTATCTATGGTAAACAAAGTCGCCATATATCTTGTGTTACAGATTTGATTGGTTCAATAGTCCTATTGCACACTTTGACGTCATCCTGTGTCAAAGGTCAGTCGGGGATAATATTCACATCCGGGCTGTTACGTCATAGTAAACACAACGCTCACAGCGCTGAATCCTTACATATAGAACGTTAATAACACATATTTAAATATGAACGAAAGTTATTTCATGATTATATGGTAAGTTTATGATAAAAAGAATGGACTGGTGATAATCAATAAGGCACTTTCATTCAGAAATGTGTCTGTATAGCTAAAAATCAAACTTGGCACCCGGTTTCGGATCATCTATTCGTAAAGAGGTCAGTGCATAATGTAAACAGTCGTAAATACACGTCGAATTGAGACAAATGTTGGATTATTTTGTTTATTCATTTTGGATATTAGTCCCATTTGTAAAATGATGTAAAGTTGATAAAGGAAATGTTATTTAAGATATTAAAATGGTACAAAGTAAAGGAAAAGGTTCAGAGAGATGGACAGAAAAGGGGGGCTGTTAAGCTATTTGAGGATAAAAGAGTAGTAAGCTATATATTTTATTACTGTGATTGGGAAAGTCACGCGCCCTGCGCCATAGTCCCATTCTGATAAAAATTGGCCCATAAAATCGGCAACTCGCTGCACCCTGCTGCGCATTTTTCTACAATGTCCATGCTTGGTTTTCAGATCTATTTAAAAGTTCTATACTTGTCTTAACGTTGTAATGTAGATCTACACAAATAGCAGTAACGTGTGGATCACAGCTTACTGTACATGGCCAGTCAGAAACACAAAATTCTTCTGCTCCGTTCACTCGAATTATGATACAATATTGACTTTTCTCCAATATTCTTTCTTATTTTCTTTCTGCACCTGAGATTTAAATCTCTAACGTGTACCTACGCATCTTATCGACATAAAGGTACTTGTGTATGCGTTCGTCCCTAAATTATGTCATTGTAAGTGGTCAGTCAATGGGTTCGAATTGAAGTAATAAAATTTGTACAGGAATGTCAATTGCAGTCACCTCCCTCTTCTCTAATATCAGCAAAGCTGAAGATAAAGCTGCCCATACATGAACACGAAAAATACAGGATAGGTGGCTGAAAGTTTCCTCTTGGATTATTCATTGAAAATGGCAAAATTGGGAATTTCACGACTAAAATGTGCTAACATCTGATGTATTGTGCATAAGTTATATGCAAATACTCTTTTCGAAAATTTAGCATTTTTGGAATTGCCCTTACGTGAAGAAAGATGGCCCATTGATTTTGAGAATGGCTCATCGAAGTCCAAGTGGATGGGGCCTTAGTCCCATTGCGCAAGTGTGCCTTCCCGATCACTCTATTTTAATCATTATTGAAGCATGTATACCTGAATTTAAACAAACTATCCCCCTGTCACGGATGAATCCAGGATTTGATGTTTGGTGCAGAGGGAAACTGTTCACGTTGGACGACCCCCCTCCCCCTTTCCAATTTCCTGCATACGTAACCTACTTTTATTTTATTTTTTGAGGAAGGGGGTCAGGTTGCATATACAAACACTGATTGGATAGAATAAACATTGGAGTTGTTTTTTTTTTGCCATATGCTTTGTGTTTCTTGTGTTTTTATTCAGACTTTTATCTGCATCTTCTACAAATAATTGAATGTATCTCGCAGTGGAGCATCATAGTGATGATTTACAGATTAACTTCAATTCTGTAGTAGTTGACCTACTTTTACAAAAGTTGTTACTCTTTGAAAAAAGATTTTCTCTGTATTTGAATTAAACTTGCTGTGCAGTTTCAAACTAATAGTTATACAGATGTACGATGTGGTTGATATTGACATATAATAGCCCTTATACAGGAGTCACTAACCTTTGTTCATTGTAATAGGCCGTTATTATACACAATATACCTTTACA
This sequence comes from Pinctada fucata, assembly GCA_028142955.1. Taxonomy (NCBI): domain Eukaryota; kingdom Metazoa; phylum Mollusca; class Bivalvia; order Pterioida; family Pteriidae; genus Pinctada; species Pinctada fucata. Next base: position 47,507,338 of record AP027111.1, on the reverse strand, counting down.
GTGACACTGAATTTTCATACTTACTCACCTGACTCATATATTTCAGGATGTTTAAACTAAAGTGCAAACTTTCCACATTTTAAAAGTTCATAATTTTAGCATCTTAGACAATCCAGTGCATTATTTGATACACTTAAAAAGAAGGCTCTTCATCTGCTGCAAGTACTTCCTTTGCTATCAAAAGTCATAAAATCCCCCAATCTTGTTTGATATCCTAAAAGTGCATATGGCTCTCAGGTGAACGATTTGGCCCTCTTGGGCCTCTTGTTTTCCGATGACACCGCCCTATAACAGAACAAACAGGACCCTTCAAACTGACCTACACAACCTGGAAAAGTGGGAAGCATTATAGGACATGGAATTTAATCCATCTTAATGCCAGGTTATATAGATTTTCAGGTCCAGAACATCACTCACAACAACATACACTTTAAACGGACAAATCCTAGAAACAACCACAAAAGCAAAATATTCAGGTATAACAATTACGAACAACTAAACTGGAACACACACACGTAAATAACAACAAACAAGGCAAACAAATAATTAGGATTCATAAAAAGAAACATCAAAACCAGACACATTAAGACCAGGTAGCTTGCTTACAAAATCATTTATCTTCACTGTCAGATGACCACACGCAAACAAGACAGCAAAACGCAGGGGCACAAGCAACACAGATGAATATGTAAATGGATATCAAGAGGGCGCACGTAATACAGTCCGTGCTCTGCTGGCTGTAGCGAGCTCATGTATGTTATCACCCGAGGACATCAATATTTTTATTTGATAAACACCATAAATATTTCAAAATAACGTAAAGACAACGAATCGAACAAACATTTTTATGTGTAATCTGGACGGCCAAACACTATCTAATAAGCACCAAATTATGTAATATTTTATAGTCGGAGCAAATGAAAGGGAAAGACCACTATTGGTGTACAACGTCGTACATTTTTTGTAGGTCAAAGGTCCTTTAGACAACATAATGGACACTTTTTAAATTTTAAGATCGTGCCCGCATTTCATACCCTTATTGATAAGGACAGATACAGTGGTGATCGCGGGAGATTACACACTTTTACCGAAGTTTCCGAGGCTTAACCTAAGTTTCCGAATTTCGGAAAAATCCTACCTAAGTTTCCGAATCCTAACTTTACGAAAATTACCGCTTTGACCGAAGTTTCCGAATTATCAAAATTCGGTAGGAAATTTAGGGTAAACCGTGAAAGTTAGGTATTTTAGTTAGGTTTTTTAGGAAAAAGCGTAATATTTCGGGTTTTTCGGGGTAATTGTAGTTTTAAGATTGATTTCAACAAAACGAAAATTCCATTATGTAAACAAAAGGAATGCAACATGTGTTCGGGAATTCATGTGATTGAGAAGGGGGGGGGGGGGGGGGTGGGTGGGGGGGTGGGTGGTGTATCCCTTGAAAATTTCCAAACATAGTCATATACTATTTTATTGGCAATTTGCAATACTAGGGAATTTTTTTTTCTAAAATAAATACGCTCACGCTGTTATAACGCTTCCCCTCCCCTGATTGTCTAGATTCGCACATACATCATATGATGTATGTACAGGTCAAATTTGGTATTGAATAAGTCACAGGGGGCCGTATAGCCAGATTTTTTTTATTTCCATGAAATCATTCTGCAATCAAAATCCCAACCCCCCTTCCCTCGCTACATTTAATCAGCTATGTACAACGATTTCCCACATATTTTATATGAAAGATATATGGAATCTACGATACGTAGCTGATTGAATGGAAAGAGGGACACGAGTCATTGAAATATTAAAAAAAAACCCTTGCTTCGGCCCCCTGTGTACAATAAATAAAAAAAAATAAAGAAAAGATCCGATATAGAAAAGTATTATAAGAAAAGATCGTTGAACTAAAGAAAAGATCTTATCTAAGAAAAGATCGTTGAATATAAACAATTCGAATTTCCTCTGATCGACGAAATTGTACTTTCCGCAGTGGAAACACTTCGACATTTTCAAAAATTCTTAGAGATTTTTTAATTTCAAACTGAGAAAACTAATGTAATTTCAAATGGCAATAAGTAATATATTATAATCCTACATAAAAAGCCGATTTTACACTGTGTACCGACTATAAACAGAGCTAATGATCGAACTTCTTTGCAATTTCAGGCAAGTTCTATGTGTGTGTTTTTTTAATAATTCCTTATTGTGTGAGAGGGTGTGTGTGTATGTGTGTGTGGCTTTTTTTTTTTTTTTTTTGATTTTCTAGAATTTCATAAATATTTCAAAAATATCAACATTTTGTACAATGGAGAGGCGTGGAAGGTTTTGTTGATGTTTTTTTAAGGAGACCCTCGATCAGGGCCCGGTTTTTTTCCTGTTCTTTAGCGGATGCATGACCAAAGACAATTCAGCAGACCCTTCGGGCTAGATTCTTTTTGGGGAGGTGCAAACTTTCTGGACATTTTTCTTTGGGAGGGGTGCAGTTTTCCTGCCCCTCCCCTCATAAAAATCATTTGGGGTTCCTTTGTCCTTCTCAATATTCTATAATTTGTTAGACCAATCTGATAAAATTCTTGTCTAACTACCATTACGTGTACAACTCTATATCTAACAAATTCTTTCCAAGGTGTTCTCAATCTTATGACAGCTCTTTGCACTAATTGTATTAGGCAGAATGAAAAATGTGGCCAGTCCGGGAATCAAACCCGAGACTTTCTGCTATGGAGGCGGACGCTCTTAGCAACTGAGCTAACCGGGCACGATAACCGTACCGTCACACACTATTTATAAGTTTTTTTACAAGTCCCGAGATACAAATATGTTGCCGGACTCTGTCCGAAAGCCTGTGATTGTCTGCAATCTTGAGGTAAATACTCCTATGCAAGATCTGTCATAAAGGAATAAATTATACCCAACTATTCATTCAAAGTATTCATACTGAATCTTCTACACAGTTTCATAAAAAAAAGTATATTATGACCTTGACCTCTTACCCTTATTTAAGAGCATAATACACCCTTGGGTCCTTAGAGATAATTATGTTAAATGTTTTTGAAAACCATGTAGAGGGGAAAAAGTTTTGTCACAAAGTTTTGCCAAGAAAGTCTATTGTTACTTTGACCTCTGATCTAGATTCAGGTCATTAAAAAAACCTCGAGTGCTACGTATACGTAACAATTCTGCAAACAACACAATAAAATTGATAACCAGGAGGACCGGAAACTGATTTGTTCAAGGAAAGTGCAAGTTGCTCGTTGCAGACTGACCCTCAATATGTGACTTTGATATTGAAGTTAACCTTGACATAGCTACTGAATAACAGACATTGAATAAAGTTTTCCGCATATATGCATGTTGTATTTGCTTTGCAGTGAGTAAAGTAGAAATCAAAAGGAAGTGTAACATAATGAACTGATAAGCATGATCATGTATAAACTGATATTCAAATAAGTGATCTAATGATTCTAATCACATCATCAATATAAATTGACATGTGTAAACATGATCTATAGACCTTTGGCTGATCCAACTTCTGTAAGTGCTTGGTAATTTTTTTGCATTTTGTGCTGACATGTTTGTGTGTATACATTTTTGCAAAGATTTTTAACCCTATCAATTTCATTGTAATTGTAATTAATATAGCTTATTTAGCTCAAGTATTATGTGGGTCAATATTCAACACCTTCTAGGTCAAGAAGGAATAGCTAAAAAAATTAACATTAGATACCAAAACCCAGTTGCTTTACAATTTATTTCCTTTCTTGCATTTGATGAAGTACATGTACATGTAGAATACTATCAATCTGACAATAAGAAATTTACAACTGTAACTGTCAAAAGACAGCAAATGTGAATGGCAGTAGATGGTAAATTACTGTCTACATTTGAGTACAAGAATAACACTGTTCAAGAACAGGTATGTCACCTGTCACATGTTTGACCATAAAACATTGCCTTGACCTTGAAAATGACCTTGAGCTAGACTAAAGCCTCTAAACATACTTCATTCTGATGCATATCAATTAGCTATAGATACTGTAGCCATATATATATATGATCATGTATCTTCAATGAACACCCCCCTCCCTTTTCACTTAAGTTCACAACTATGTGACACATGATCTAAAAACCTGTGACATATATCATAGGGCTGGTACAATACTCTGATTCATCAATGCATCACAATATTTTTTTTTTCGCGATCCAAGTATCGATATATCCGAACACACCAAAGTTAAAATTTACAAAAAAAAATATTTTATTGAATTTTCTGGATTTTTGTCCCCCACGCCAAAAAACAAATATAACTTTCACAGAAAATGAAAGTACATGTAACATTCGGAGAAAGTGAAATATGGCTACAGGGAAGTGGATAAAGTTAGAAATGCCAAGTACAGCACAAGAGTGGTGTGGTAAACATTTGGTTTCCTAGTTTATGAAGTACAAGTTATAGGAATCGGGAAAATTCTGGTCAGAAAGCTAGTATTGAATACATATAACCTGTTGAATGAAAAAAAGCTACTTATATATGATGAATATAAATAGTATCAAATAGGATTTTGAGAAGGTTTTATCAATTTACTTAGTATTGCGATACATATTATATCAGATATCAGGTATCATGATACATATCAGATCTGCTGGGTGCAGTATTGTCCCTGTCCTAATATATCACATGTCGATTTCTTGAATTATACAATGTTTTAAAACATTTTGATGAAAAATAAATGAAATTTTAAAATTTTAAACTAAAAATGCTTCGTAATGATCTTTGACCTTGAAAGTGACCTTGACCTGCTGAGTCTGATCATGCTTTACTATCTCTGCAAGTTTGAAAAAAAAAGTTTGATGTATATCAAGTAAGTTACAGACAAATATGTGACAGACTGACAAACAGACAGACAATCAGAGACAGATTAACAAACAGCCTAACAAAGTGATTTTTATATGGCGACATTAAATTTCTCAATCTGAGTAAATCAGAAACCACATGTTTTTGCCATTCCACATACATGTATTACATGCCATATAAAACTGTTAATTTTTCTTCATCTTGTCTTGATTCTGGTGTCCAAGATACACAAATTATGAAGGAAAGAAGCTATGCCGCACCAATCCATGATCACTCACTTCTGTTTGACCATGTTGTATGTGTTGACTCTTATTATCCTGAAATAAAAGGAGTACAACTTTTAAATGAAATAGAAAAAAATATGTGATGATAACAAACATCTAAATCACATCATCTAACAATAAATCATAAAGGTAAATTCCAATCATTACCAAATAGATATCATTGTATAGTTCTAACTTAGTCATAAATTATATGGTTATATGGTAGAGGAATGCAATAATGCAATTATATTTTATAATCAAATAAAACACTGCTAAAGACAGTATGGCTGGATTGCAAAGTAAGCTTTTGTCACTAACTGGGTCAAGGTCAGGTCAAATGTTACTGCATAAATTGAAAGGATTTGTCAGAGGCAACCAATAAGTACATGTATAATATTATGTTTCTACTATGTTTATAGCTCCTGAGATTTTGGTTCAATCAGAAACTTAAGCAAAATCATTAACTACGTCAAAGCCCTAGGTCAAGGTCACTAGGTCAAATGTTACGAGATGAATTGAAAGGTCTTGTAAAAGGCAACCTACTAGGGTTGAGTGTCAAATTTGTATTGCGATACATTGCGATATTTAGGAAAATATTGCGATATATTGCAATATTTTATAACATTGTCATTGGTATTCCTTATCTTTTTCATTTTCCTACTTCAATTTTGCTTTCAAAATTTTACTTAAAAAATCTGAAAATGTTTCCATATAGAGAATAAGTGTCATAATTTGTGTCTTGTTACGGGTATGCAAAACACAGCAAGTGCATTTATTATTGTACATGTAATGCGGGTTAACGCAAACTTGCTGTGTGTTGCAAGAATGTGATAATTCTGCCTGCTAGGACAATGGCAGACACTCGTGGACATACATACAGTCACTCAAAACTTACTACCCTTATTAAATAAATGAGAGGAAAGGCTCACATCCGTGAATTTCAAACACAACGACGTTGTACATGTACTTTTAACAATCTGCCAATCATGAACTAGATACTTGCTAAGAATCGAGCTAATATGTTCAAGTCTTTCTTGCAAATTGGTATACCAAAATAAATGATTACACATGTATTTACTTCTGTCTTTAGTTTAAACAATATTTATTCAATATAATATTCCAACAATAATTTACATCATATGAAACATAAGGATAGGAGAGAAAGCCAAAAAGCTTATTTAATACTCTGCTCCTTTAAAAAGAAAAGGATTTTTGTCTTTGACCTGAGCAGTGTGTTGATGTAAGGTCAAACAAGCGTCAGGCTGTGTAGCATAGTATGGACACTTCGTCTTGTTTAAAAATGGCTTGTCAAAAATTGTACAATAATCAATTTAAATGACACTAGCTATTGATGTATTTTGAGTAGTAATTCGCGTTCGCTAAAAATACCGTCAAAAACCGGTTTTTGAAAACAAATACCGTGGTACGTATTGCGAAGCCTCGTATCGCAATATACCGGTACCACAATTAAACCGCTCAGCCCTACAACCTACATGTACCGTTATAACATAAAGTTTCTACTGCATAAAGTTCCTTAGATTTTGCTTTAACCAGAAACTTCAACCAAAATCTTTAACTACGTCAGTCCAAGGTCAAGGTAAAGTTTCTTAGATTTTGCTTTAACCAGAAACTTTAACCAAAATGTTGACAACGGATGACAGACAGTCGGATAGACAGACAGGCGGACATCGTCAATCTATAGACTGGAATTGCTTTGCAATCAAGCCAAATACTTTTTAGATGGGGGCATTTTCAATGTCTATCTTGTCTTCGGGCCAGCACTTGATTTTTTTTTGTAAAGACTGGTGGACAGCGATTTAAATCATAATTTCTTAATTTTGTTATTCAGGCACAAACCGTTCTAATATGCTGCTATTTACTGATAGTCCTATTCCGAGTAAGGATCGATCTATCAGTCAATTATTATACTGTCGTCAACTTACTCGAGTATGGACTATCGGTCAACGGTAGCATAATAACTGTTATATTACACTGCCGTTGACTGATTGTCCCTACCCGAGTTAGGTTTATCAGTGAACAGCAGCATAATAAAACGGTCCGAGCCCGAATCACAAAACGAAATAGATATTATACATCATCAGATCATTTTACATGTACTACGTGTACTAACCTACCGTTGAATTTCCAGAATACCGGGCCAGTGCAATCCGTACGTCAATCGTTGATTATTGGATTGAATGCAGTGGCTATGACAGTAGTTTGCGATTCCTTCATTATGTTTGGACCATGTTTGTTGTTGTTTTTGATATGTACTATATACGCCCTTGGTACCATTCATCAGTACATGTATATGCATGCAACAATTCAACCATGCACATCTTGCAGATTCTTGGATACCTTGCTGTCAGTACAGACATTTTACCAGTCTGCTCTTCAATGTGTAACACGGCTATGATCATTTTTCATAAAATTCCTGACTGTTTCGTGCATTTAATCAAGGGAGAAATATAAAACATCAAGTTTTACTGCTATAAAAGTTCAATTGTAGTAATGTTTTGAAACCGAAAGTAGACCTAGAACATTCCGAATCCGACAATATACAGAACTATACATATAAATAAAAAAGGGGGAAAATAAAATTAAAACAGAGAGAGAGAGAGAGAGAGAGATAAAGCTGTTTTATTATCAATTATGCAATATGTAATTTCTCGGTAGTGCTTGAAAAAATGTACATGTATGTCTGTGTTTAATTGGGGAGGGGGGGGGGGGGTAGGATGACCCAGACCACGTCTAAAGGCAAAGGGGAGGGATCACTTGTCTAATTTTACATTAAAATTATCCTAGAATATATCTTATTTTCTAATATTTGAGGAAATTAACTTCGTCTTATCGTAAAAAAAATACAGATCCGTGGTTTGCAATGATAGAAAACGAAAATGAATTTTATCGTCACTTTATGGTGCAAATGATGCTCGTTAGACAATCAAATTGAATCAGTTGTACATTTGATGCCTTCAAATGAAAAACAATTTCGAAATAATATATTTATTTAAAGAAACAAACAATAATAATAAATATTTACGCAGCCTCGTTTTGGATTTCGGATAAATACAATTATTTAGGTTATTCCGGTGAAATTCGGAAAGTTAGGAATTTTAGGTAACATCGGTAAATTTAGGGCGGAATTTTGCCCGAAGTTTCCGAATTACCAGTTTTTCCTAACGAAGTTTCCGAGGTGTGCCCGAAGTTTCCGAAAAACAGTGTGTAAACTACTACGATCACCACTGTACCATAGTTGTTATTTAAGCTTGACTAAACGTCATACAATTATTGCTGATTACGCCTCTAGATTAAAGATCAAGCTCATAGTTTGAAAATGTTGAATTTGTAAAGTTTTCGTATTGATTTGTATATTCCTGGGAAACAATTTTTAAAAACCATAATATAATATTTTAGTTTCATTATTAAAGATAGTACTAAAATCATTCTTTCTGTTTAAGTCCAAAAAAGACACCTTAAGAGCCATCAATTTAAATTTCCTGGGTCTTTATATCTGTACACATTTTTGTTCATAAATACACTCCATATAGGTTGTCTGGAAACGGATTGACGACTTTGGGATTGTTTTCATTGTAGTTATCAAAATTTCTTGAAATTTCTGAAACGTGGGTCCTGTAGCATCATATCCCACCCATCCTGCTACGTCTTTCGGTACCCTTTTTCGACATAGTAACTTTATACTTTTTTGGCATATTACATTGCTAAGATTTGAGGATCACTGACGAGGGTTAAGTATCCGAAACGTGCATGTCTGGTTCATGCTGCCAATTTATCTGTTCTTAAATGACGCTATTCAATTTTAAGACGTTTAACATTACTTTAGTTTTACATAATAGGCATTTACGAGGCCACTTTATTTGCGATAACTAATACACCATAAGATTCATTTGGCTGAATAAACGAGTTATTGCATCCCTTATCTTCAATTCCGGCTGTATAACATGAATCTGAAGATAAGACTATAAAGAAGGCTTATCAAAATTGAGTTCATAAACAAGGATGCGATTTTGCAAAGAGCTCGGAGTTCAAATAAAGGTACCTTAGTCATTTGAAAACTAAGACTCTGTATAATTTGTTAGAATTTAGAGACATAAGAAAAAGGATGGATCTCCAGCATGATCAACATGCATTCACCAGGAAAAACATACCCACAAGAAAACGACACATACATGACGTCAGCCAATCCTTCAAACAACAAAAAAACACAATATTCACTAGAACATCATACAAAACAATCGAAACAGACGTACAGAAACATCAATCCCTTTCCCTTCAGAAACCTGAGATTGGATGAATTCAACTTCGTACGTTAAAAGAAAATATATCGACTAGGAGTTGGGCACAACTGGTTCCAATCGGAATTCCGACAAATTGTTGGAAAATTTTTCCTCAAAAAACCACAAAAATAATATAATTTTAAGGGTACATATTCTTAGAATCGGACTTTCTTTTATATAGTAGGTTTTGTCATAGTTAACAACTTTATCTTAATATATATTGCCGATGCCGCTCTTGCTTGTGTATGTAAAAGCATCACTTATAATTTTTGTGAGTCTTTTTTTTCAATTTATAATGTGGATTTACTGTGTAAAGTGTGGAAAAATTAATTACATGAAGCTTTAAGTCATAGAAGCTACATATATCCTTACCTATTCGAATAATATAAATTCTTGCTTAAATTTTCAATTATGCAAAGGAAACTTTTGCATGTATATGTGCTTAGAGTCAGCTAGAGAGTATTTATGAAGAATAATCCAGCGATGAAAACATACATGGAATATCTGCATCATAATCCGAATAAGAAAATACTTTTTAGAAAATTGAAAATGATCCTCCTCATATGAACTGAGAATGTCCCAAATATACATTAACAATTTTTAAATACCTCATTGGACAGAAGCTGATGAGAAAACTTCGTTAATAAACCCTGGATATAATGCCGTTCTTCTTCCTTATGTCGGTTCATATGCAGAAAGAAATTAATCATTATTGAAATATGGAATATTGGAAGACTCTTTTATATATCTTACATTTCGTTGAAGTACTATTTAAATCAGGTCGAAAGAGGTAGGCGTACCATGATGTGATAACATGCAAGATCTCGCTACAGCCGGTAGAGCATATTTCATTTTTCGGATACATTTTTGTATATAAAATGTAGCATCGCTTTTCCTTATTTCGTTCCTGTTTCTTGTAAAAGTCATTTTCTCATATTAAGGACACTCTTCCCGGTGATCGATTCGCTTCTCTACTCCTGTCACCATAACCTACTACTTTAAAATCCGTCCAGCACAAAATCTATATCTCTTAGCTGGAACGCTGAGATTGGCTCTACCTAGGCGCATTTGGTTGTAAAATAAACAATCAATCGAAACGCCTCGACTTTTACGGCCTAAAAAATATAGGACTGATAACGTCTTCATTACTGAACACGTGGAATTCTTTTTTAATTCAAAAACTAGCTTTTCCAATGGCAAAATAGAAACGACATCCCCTCCCTAACATATCGCCAAGAGAGTATCAATCTGTTTTCCTTCGAAACCTGATCGTAACTCTTGACATGGTCGCCATTGCACTTTCTATATACATGTAGACCTCATCACTGACAGTGCATGTATTTCATATATTGTTTTCATTTTCGTGCATGAACATCGACGGCGGCTGCAGCTAGCCAACAGGCGATTCTTACACCTCCAAGGCACCTTGTCCCTCCATTAGCTTGCTAGGGGTCCGTCGATGCTCAATTTAGTGGTCTATTGTGACTGCTGTTGAGATTATCGTCAAGTTCTTCTTTCACTCATTACTATTTCTGCCTTGAGGAATCTTAACATGCTTCATGTATTGGCGCTCCCATTTTCATCCATCTTGTGACAATATTTGATTAGCTTAAATAATCTATTGAAACCACATATTGTTCATAAACTCGATGTAGATTTAACAAACAAACCAAAATTTTAAAGCAAGAATAGCTTCTTTGTACGGTTTGAGCATAATTATGTATTTTGTAATTTCTTTCTTTTTTTTTGGGGGGGGGGGGGGGCAGATTACATTCGAATACGCGCAAGCGGTAATCCGTCAAGGGCGGCTCACATAAATCTCGAAATTATAGGTGTATACCTATAAATGTGCTTTCTTTTGACATTGGGAAAAGGGGGAGGTGTTCCGATAGAAAACAAAAAGGCGAAAACAGAGAGTAAGCTTCTTATGTTTTATTCAATGATACCTAGCAGCTGATTTGTACCATGACACACACATTACTGAAACGGTACGCCAGGGCATGTTCCAAATATTTCAAGATTTCATCATTAGAGCCAGACGGTTTGCAAGTAAGCTACTTGTTCAGGGTTATGTTACACAACGGCTGAAATCATCATTGAGGAAGTTCTTCGGTCGCTACGAGGATGTAATAAAATCATACATCCCCCTTTCCATTTACATTGTGATTGAATGACTGTCGTCATCACACCAAACAAGACTTACTTACCTGATATGTACATCAAAATGTACATCGAGACGATTACCGAATTTGACAGGTTCCCATGAAGCTGCTCCGACGGGTGTTGCATGCACTTAGGAGACGCTAACTCTCCCCGGGCACCTGGTCTCGCTTCGTAATTTTGCTCATTCCGCGGTTCACAACCGTTCCTGTGGGAACTCTAATGATTTTGCCTTGCCTTCTCGATTATAAGACACTGAATAACTGATAGGTACTTCTGTAATGTTTATCTACTCTGTAAAGAGTTGTAAGAATATGGTTGTATGCTTTTATCGTGACAACACCATATGGTGAATGAGAATGTTTTTTTAATAATTAAAACTTAGAGAAATGAGAGGGTTGTGCGTACGTAATCCTGGATAACCATACCATTTGCTACTTGCAGTGCAAATGGCCATCCAATGTCGACACTGGTTACCCATTGGTCTCGTTTGTTTATGTATAGTCTTTTATGTTACCTGTTTATATGTCGTATGTCTCTTTTCCGTCTCTTGGTATGCTCGTCTTTATTGTTTTAGCATCCGGTGTTTCCTTGTTTTGCTTGGTGCTGCAACAGGGTCTTGTTGACTTAGGTAGAATGTGATCCATCCTTTAAAAGGGCTGTAATCTTATTTCCGTGATGTTACTACGCAATATTCATCATGTTACTAGTATAAGAAATCAATCTTGTGTTCGAATTGTCGAATATTTATTTATATATTTAGTAGAAAAATGTATGAAATAGATTGTGTGTCGTATGTCAGAAGTTCTTATTGTAAAGGAGAAGCAATACTGTATATTTTAATGTCAAAATGTCTCTCGTGTTACAATAAATGTTCAGTGATGTTACCCTGAAAGTAACATAATGGACAGGTAACATCACGGAATTACTAGACATACATTTGAAAATTTATAATGTATGGGCATTTCAAATACTTAATAGAATTAGTATGGTGCAAATACGTTGTATCTGAACGCTTTGTTGAAACAAGTGCTTTCAATAAAAAAGTTTAAGCTCTAAAATTAAGATGTCAGAGCTGAATAGTTGTATGTCCTACATTTCTTATTTTGACCTCTTGTCAAAAAGGAAACAAATGTCATTACAAAGATTCTATAATAACAATCCTCTTAGAAGAAGTTTACCTCAAAAATAATAATAAAAAAAAAAAAAACATTGTGAGTAACAGAAAGGACGCGGCGAGAGTTAAATGAAAAAATGGGTAAATATCTTTGGTTATTTTCAAGTTTTGTGAAGAATTAACATCAATTCTCTGAAAGGACCAAAATAATTTGGAATTAGCATTTTATGGATTTTTATGATTTTCTCTATAAATGGTATGTATAATGCCCTGAATACAATAATAACATTTTTTTTGAAAATAAATATTCCGGTTGCCATGGAAACGAAGTCTGTCTATTTATAGCACTAAACATGGTCATCTTTGGTTATTTTGTTGCTGTGGAAACCATTGTTAGAGCTTATTAGTATTAACAACTTATTATATTTAAAACCTCTATTTTTAGAAAAATTAAAATTTATTTTAAATTTTCTTTCAATTAGCCGAATTCTATGAAATAAAAATCAGTCAATAAATGCCATAAAATAAGGTCAATATTACGGCCTATTTTTGTCCAATTTTTAACATTTTTAAGCAAAAATAAACCAAACTGTCAGGCTGATAACACCATCACTATTGTCAGAACAAAACAGATTTCATGTGACAAATATAATCACTGAAGTGGAACCTTGTTTTGTTTTCCTACATTTTGAGGTCAAAAATGGTTGCCATGATAACTTTTCATTTGACACATGATGACCATATCCTTTCAAATTGATTTTTAGCATAGTTTAGATCACTTATATTGCTTAAGATTTATGTAGGAACAACAGAAGAAATTATTCCTTGTTTGAACACTTCCAAAATTTGTCAAGGTCATTGACTCTTATTTCAAGGTCAATTTCAAAATATAGGTACCAGTTTCAATAAAATTGGCATTTTTGTTGTTATTTATTGTTACCAATTCTAAGCTTGACTGTCATATATGTGTATCAAAATACTTTTTTTCTAAAATTAGGACCAATAGGTGGATAAACATCAGAAGTTTTAGTTCAGAAAATTTTTCCTAAAAAAAAAAAATAAGCCACAGACAACAATCGTGAAAATCTCATATTTTTATGCCCCGTAATCAAAAATTCGGAGGCATATAGTTTTTGGTCTGTCCGTCTGTCTATCTGTTTGTCCGCAAAAACTTTAAACTTGAGCATAACTTTTGAATGGTAAGTGATAGAGCTTTCATATCTCACATGTGTATTCCTTGTGACAAGACCTCTCCATGGATACTAAAATTTATGACATTGTGACCTTGACCTTAGAGTTTTACCTACTTTTGAAAAACTTTAACCTTGGACATAATTTTGAATGGTAAGTTATAGGGCTTTCATATTTCACATGTGCATTCCTTATCACAAGACCTTTCCATGGGTACCGAAATGTTTTACCTTGTGACCTTGACCTTGGAGTTTGACCTACTTTTGAAAAAGTTTTACCTTAGGCATAACTTTTGAATGGTAAGTTATAGGGCTTTCATATTTCACAGGTCTATTCCTTATGACAAGGCCTTTCCATGGAAGATTAAAATTTCTACCTTGTGATCTTGACCTTGGAGTTTGACCTACTTTTGCAAAACTTTAACCTTTGGCATAACTTTTGAATGGAAAGTTATAGGGCTTTCATATTTTTATGTGTATTTCTGTGTTTTTTGCATGGGTGTTTTGAGATTTTGCTGTGGGTGCTGCAACCTAGTGTTGTTGGAGATCCCCTCCTTTCTTTCACATGTGTATTCCTTGTGACAAGGCCTTTCCATTGATACCAAAATTTTTGACCTTGTGGACTTGATCTTAGAATTTGACCTTCTTTTGAAAAAAATTTAAACTTTGGCATAACTTTCGAATGGTACATGTTAATGATTGGGCTTTCATATTTCACATGTGTTTTCCTTGTGACAAGACCTTCCCATGGATACCAACATTTTTGACCTTGTGACCTTGACCTTGGAGTTTGACCTAAGTTTGAAAATTTAACTTTAGCAATAACTTTTGAAAGGTAAGTGAAAGGGCTTTCATATTTCACATAGGAATTCCATGTGGCAAGATTCTTCAATGGATACTGAATTTGACCTTGTGACCTTTATCTCAAATGTGATACTACTTCTGATCTATTTTACTGACAAAGATGCCAACGGGGGCATTCGTGTTTCACAAACACAGGTTTTGTCTTATATGTATGTATGTATGAAATACTAGCTACAAATCAAAGACGTCATTAATTTTGAGATTTTTGAAACTTTGGTCAATAAATGGGGGATATATCCAAAATCACTATGTATGTGTTTGTTTAACTCAATGCCATATGATTTTTGAGTAAGTGTCTCTCATATTTTTCAAAAAATAACAGAATTTTGCCAAATTTTGTGAATTGCATTCAATATTACCTTGACATTGGGTCCTGTAAATTACTCTATGTTTAATAGCACTAAACCGAATGTCACCATGGTAACAATTTTTTATATCCTTTTGAATAAAATTGTGTAGAGGTTCCGCTCAAATTTTAACATTTTCTTAAAGATTGAGGATTAAATTAAAAGATAATTGGTAGAAGAAATCAGGTTAGCCTGCATTCAGATTTTTTGCCCTGAATATTGAGCAAAATCATGATAAATTAGGAGTTTTTTCGGTGTTAAATAGGGCCTTTTCAAAACAGGTTTTTAGCCTACATTTTGAGCATATTGACAAAACGAATAGCTAGTGAAAGCATACTTCTTGTGTAGTGTTTATACAATGAAAGATATAACGAAAAAGAATAAGGAAATTTCAGTCGACAATAATAGCTGTTACCATGGAAACGAGCTTTGTGAAAATGCCATGTTACAAATATTCTTCTGATGCACAAAATTTCAAACATGGTTTCCATGGCAACGAAAACTTCATTGGTAAAAAGGAAGTTTATTTTTGTCTCAGTACATCATATACACCTTCCATACCAAAAAATCTCCAAAATCGGAGACATGCTATTTCCACGTGCTATTGAAATTCGTTTGGTCCTTACAGAGAATTGCTATTAACTCCTTTGTATAGCATGGTATATAGACTTGCATAAAATGATGTACATTACAAAGTCATGACCATGACCATGATCATGTATATAGAGAAGCAAAAATTTGTGTTGAATGTTTTGGATACGGCGAAGTTACTGGTAACATCACTGACATTTGCTATATTTTCATGTGAATATGGCAAGGTTAATGGTGTCGCTGGAACTTAAAAAATCTCAAATTAGAGGTAGCATAACCTTACATTGTATTTGAAAAGAAAAATCGGCGTAAGTAAAGCAGATTTCCTATTAGTATCGAGTTACAGAAATTTGGACATTTCATTATAATGACCCACATAAACCAGCTGGCCATATTATTACAGATGATTTTTCATTTATCCAGAACATACAGCCCCATGGTCTTCTTAAATAAGGACCTAAGTATATAATCGTATTCAAGATAGCTTTTATAAAATGTGGCGAAGTACTAAAGAAAACCTTAGATAACTATACCAAACGATAGTGTAAATCGGAAGGAGTCAAATCGCATTCTCTGAAGGACTGGAAAAAAATCATTTTGGATATTACTGACATTCGAAAAGACAACTTCCACAATAAATCTTCATCTTTCCGAAAACCAAGTTCTTATTCTCAAAGATATTTCAAATCCAAATTACGTAATTTACATGTCAATTTTGTTTTCGCTCCTGCAGATAAAGCAGCAAATAACACCATAATAATTTGAAAACGTTACTATATATAAAAATTTAGTTTCGGAACTTTCGTCTACAAATACTAATATCAACAACAATGAAAGTGTCCCCAACATTATGAGCAAACATAACAGTGACATTTCTTCATTCAACATTCCTATTTCAAAATTGGATCTTCCTACAATATACTGCATACCAAAACTGCACAAATATCCTTACATATTTACCATGTTTACATACATTGCTTATTCTAGGAACTGCTCAACTACACTTTTGTCCAGAAATCTGACGTCAGCACTCACGACGGTAAAGGAGCACGTAGCAAAATTTTGTGAAACTGTTCTAAACAGGAATGATGTAAATTTATTTTGGTATATTAAAAATTCAAGGAATGTGATTGACATGAAATCTAGAAATTTTCAAGCCAATACGATTTCTTCATACAGTCCATACAACGTTATTTTTGTCAATTCAATCGTATCCTATCCTGCGTTTATCATATCGTATCATGCGTGTATCGTATCGTATCGTGCGTTTATAATTTCATTTAACGTGTATCATATCGTATCATATCGTATCTTATCCTATCGTATCCTATCGTGTATCATGAATCCTCTCGTATCGTGCAACGTGTAACGTGTATCCTATCGTATCAGGTAGCAAATCAAATCGTCGGAATTTCTTTTCCGTTTATCTTGTTTGTATTCGGATTGTTTTGATCTCGTTATGGATTCTTCAGTGAAAGCATGCATTGTTGAGGAACAATAAATATACCTATTACATGTATATACTTCGTTATACTTAATTCAACTGTAATGGAGGATAAAAAACTCAAAGGTAGGTGTAGAGTAGTCGGTAAAGTAACTTGACCGATCGATGCCTTCAAATATTACCTGGTCAATGTACATATGATGTTTCCTTCTGTCAAGATATCATCAGTACTATTGCATACATGTACATGCAAATCAATTAGAATACATTTATTTTGTTTTACTTCCATGCAGTCAATTCGCCTCGCTTGATTAATAATGTGTCACTGTTTTTTTTTTTATTACCTTTACCTTTTGGCGACATGTTTATTCTATCGTGTCGTGCGTAATGTACATCTTCTAACGTGTTTTCTTATGTATCGTGCATCGTGTAACGTGTATCATTTCATATCGTGCATCGTATAACGTGTATCCTTTCGTATCGTGTATCGTGTAACGTGCATCGTATCGTATCCATTCGTATCGTTTCCTATCGTGTATGAGGTATATCGTGTTCGTTCGTGTATCCTATCGTATCATGCGTGTATCCTATCGTATCATGCGTGTATCACATCGTATCATGTATTTTGTAAAAAATAACGTTGTATGGTCTGTACGACTCTTCAAATATGTACAACACTCTTCCTCACGACAAGATCAATGCTCAATTGTCCAAACTCATTAAATGATGCTTTAAAAAAATTATGAATCGCAAGCGATATAAGTCCCCTTCCGACATTAATCCATGTCCTTCAACTCTGCCTTGACCTGTACTTACACCAAAAGATGAATCCAACATCGACATAAGTTCAATATGTGTTTTTGAAAAAGGTCTGGAAAACAGGAAAATTTAATGAAATTTGCTATGAGGCCATACCTTTTGTTAGAACAAATAAATCAAACCCAACTTCAACTTATTCTTTATCAGACTATAATGTATCAGCATAACAAAAATCAGCTCAATATCTACAAGAACAGGCATGGAAAGACTGGAAACTGAGAAGTTCATGAAATTTGCCAAGTACAGGGGCCATAGCTCCTGTAGAAATGAGTCAATAAAGTTGAAACAGGAACTTGATTTGTATCTCCCTCAGATATATTCACATACCAAAAATGATTTCAATATCTGCAATACCATGGCAGAAAAGTCCGGATAACTGAAAATTGCATTAAATTTACTTAGTCCAGGGGCCATAACTCTTGTAGAAATAGGTCAATCGGAACCAAACTTGAACTTGATCTATATAATACTAAGATGTAATCACATATAAAAAATTATTTCAATATCTTCAAAAACAGACGTGAAAAGTCTCAAAAACTGAGAATTTTATGAAAGTTGCTTAGTCCAGGGGCCATAACTCTTTTAGAAATAGGTCAATCGGAACCAAACTCTAAATTGATCTGTATCACATTAAGTTAACTTACATACCTAAAATGAGATCAATATCTGCAACGACAGCGAAAAAATGTCTGGAAAACTGAGAATTTCATAAAATTTGCTTAGTCCAGGGGCCATAACTCTTGTAGAAATATGTCAATCGGAACCAAACTCGAACTTGATCTGTATCTGATTGAGATAAACTCACATGCCAAAAATGAGATAAATATCTGCAACGACAGCGAAAAAAGTCTGGAAAACTAAAGTGTGACAGACAGACAGACAGACAGAGAGACAGACAGACAGACGGACAGACAGACAAACGGCGTGGAAACTATATGTCCCCTCCGGCGAGCCGGTAGGGGACTAATAAAGAGGGGGAAAATTATATTTGTACATCTGAATCAAAGGGTTTCTTTGCCGCTACAAAATACAAATCATACAAATCATGGACATGTAGTGACCTGTGTAGTGCCTTGTCCTTCCTTAATGTAAGATTTGGTGAGAATCTCTACAAGCAGGTTATAGGTATCCCTCTGGGTACAATTTGCTCACCTCTGGTTGCAGATTTATTTTTATAAACGTCTCAGAAAAGAATTTATCCTAAATCTTCAAAAGCAAAGAAAACATGATGATGTGCAATGTTTCATTGATACTTATAGGTACCTGGATGATATTCCTCATATCGACAACCCCCTTTTTTTAAGTATAAAGATATTATTTATCCTCAAAAATTGACTCTAAACAAGGCAAATGTTACAAACACAGAAACACCATTTTTGGACCTAACAATCAAAATTGTCAATGGAGAGATTCATACAAGTGTGTATGACAAACGAGATAATTTTGGATTCAACATAGTATTTTTTCCGTGGCTTAACGGTGATGTTCCTAGGTTACTGTCATACGTTATCTACATTTCACAGCTCATTCGGTATGCTAGAGAATGTACTGATGTTTTTGATTTTCATAGAAGAAATACAAATTAAAAAGAAACTTTAAGGTCAAGGTTTTCGCTTTCACAAACTATTGGAGAATTTCTGGAAATTTAACAAAAAAATATGATCAACTTCTTTTGAAATTCGAACCCATACAAGCAACAGAATATGTTACATAAGGTATTTCACAACCTATATTTTATGGTGACATAACTGACAAAATAAGTTGGATCAAAGGTCGACAGCATAACTATCGAAAATACGAGCGCATTTTTAATACTTGCACTATGACTGACTGTGACTCTTTAGAGAAGACAGGGCCCCGAGCACCTGTCCTATCTGAATGTCAGTCGGACTCCACGGGTGATAACATATATGAGCGCGCTACAGCCGGCAGGGCACGGACTGTATTACGCACGTCGTCTTTTTATTACCAATTACATATTCGTCTGTGTTGCTGTCCCCCCCGCGTTTTAAGGTCTTGTTTGTGTGTGGTCATCTTACAGTGAGCAGGTTGTTTTACACCATAATTGTGCGTTCTTCGAGACCTCTGGGTAATTTGAAAAGTGGGAGGTTGGTGTGCACGTAATCCAGGAGAACACATCGTCTGCTACTTACATGGCAAATGGCCGTCCTAAGTCGGCACCGGTTGCCAATTGGTATCGTTGGTTCATGTGTGGCCTTTTGTGTTAAATGTTTCTATGGTGTGAGATGGCGTTCCTTGTCCCTTTTGCGTCTCTTTCTGTTTGTGTCTGTTCTGTGTTTTTGCAATGGTTGTTTTGGGGTTCTCCTGTGGGTGCTGCAACCGAGTGATGTTGGAGATCAACTCCTTTCTTCATTGATTAATGTTAACACCTCCAATAAAAGTGACGTTTTGTATCTCCGATGGGGATGTTGATAAAAACAACCATTTTCTTTTGGAAAGAGACAAGTTTTTACCTATATTTAGCAATGTAATGCAAACCTTCAGATTGTGACAGATGGGGTATGTATATAGATTTGATAAAGAAATATCTTAAAATTTATGTTTTCAAAATAATACGGAAGTGTTCCAACTCTTTGCCTTCTTGAAGTAAATTTTAAACCATTTTTATGCACCAGACACGTTTTTGGATAAAACATTCAGTGATGTATGCAGCCAAAAATTCCACTTTACTGGGCAGATTTCATCTCCAGCTTATGGCGTATTCATATCTCAGTTAATACGCTATGCCAGAGCAAGTACCAATTATATGGATTTTGTTCTGAGAGCTAGGCGTCTTTCAGATAAGTTTCTCAGTCGTGACATACGTATGTTTGTGACATACTAACATCGTCACTGAGGAAGTTCTACGGTCGATATGGGGAACCCGTCATACACTATGATGTCCCACTCTCCAGAATGGTGGATGATATCTTGTCAAAGACCATTTGAACCATCCAACCAAAGATTGTACTCTATGTCTTCCGAAATGGAAGTAACCGGATATGACAGTTCTACCGAATTGAAGCGGCGGGTGTTGCATGCAAGCAGGAGATGCTTACTCTTCCTGGGCACATGATCTCACTCCCATATCTGGAGTTCGCTTCTTTTCATGTGGTGGAAGTTTTTGTTTGCTTGCTTTGGTTCTGTTTTGTCCTGATTTTGTATGCCTTCGGTTTTTGATTTTCTGCTGTATACAGGGATATGGTCAGTATCCATACTGTTCAGTACCTTTCCTTTAAGGAATGATATCTTCCAAAATACCATCGGATACAAAAATGCACATTGGTTTTACCTATGTCATTAACTAGGTATAACACTACACACTGAAATATATAAATTTAAAATAATACCCTACAGAAACAAAATACAACATAATATTCGGGTTTTCTCGATCAATCAGATTGCAAGAAATTTGCCAAAATTGGAAAGTTGGAAAATAAATGATATGTTCTTCTATATGTTGCAAGCACCACAAGACCTGCAAAGTTATATAAGTCATTCTACAAAAATATGAAAGCTGTTAGAAATCCTTTCAAATTTAATAAAGGACTTTTATTGTAGATATGGCAATTTGCTTGACAATTCTTTTTTAAGTGTCCCTTACCTCAAAGAAATACCCAATCACTGGAAACAATTCTTTAGTACATGTATTTATATAATATACGTAACGGTATTCTTTTTTTCTTTTTTTGGCTGCACCGCCTAATGACATGAACAGTTAAGAGCTTTGGTTTGCTCATGCAACGAATTAGAAGTAAAAAAAAAAACCGCAATTTCTTTCTTCGGATCATGTCAGTATTGATAAAATCTACACTCAAGTTATAGTAAACGATGAAACAGAGAAATACGATAAGAGGAATTGCGATATAAAGGGTATTACAAAATGTGCACAGGATGAAATTCAAAATAAAAACAAACAAGCGCGCTTTATTTTCATGCTTGGGGAAGCTGGGTATGGGAAAACAGTAGAGTGTCATCATGGTGCAAAGCATGGCGAAATGAAGATTATGGTCCTGTTGTGGGTTTAATATTTTCATACGCCACATACTCAATCGTTTATTTTACTTAGAATTTGTACGAATTCGGAATAAATTCATATGTTTGGCAATTACAAACAAATTAAAAACAAAATTACAAATCACAAATTATGTGAAACCGCTACGCGGTTTTACACAATTTGTGATACGACAACTGACATTTCATCATCCAATAAAATGCCAAAAATAAACATTCAATTTTTAAATAATGAGCGGTGAGTCCGAAAACTGTTCAATATCTTACTTTAAACAAAGTCAGACTATAATTAAATCAAATGATTGATTTCAGGCGCCTTCGTTTGGAAGAAGAAAATGGAGGGTATGTAATATGATAACCAAAATGAATTAATAATTTCATTCATCATTTAAAGAAATTATGCATTTATCAAATATTACAATTTCAAAAATAATAATGCATATCATATTGTTATATTCGTTGCTGAGAGACTTCAAAATACAGATTTTCATTTTCCCATTTTATTCCATTTTTACATTCTCTTAATTTTGTAGGTTCTGGACGAAATACGGGTAAGATTATAAAAGATTTATACATGTTTCCGGGTTTATTTCTATCTTCTTTATAATTAATACAATGTCAAATTAAATTATGTCAGAATGATATGCTTTCATTAACGATCCTCTCTCAATGGCAATACAAAAAAGCGAACTATGCCATAGAATAGCCATATTTTGAATTTTAATATTCAAAGGGAAATATTTCTTCAAATTATTATTACATGGATGTATCTTATTCCAATTGGACGTTGCTAAAATAATCATTTAAGTCAAAATAAAGTTCAATTAAGAAATAATGAAGGCCAATGAATTGCAATTACTTAATGAAATGAATTGCTACACAATAACGCATCAATTTATCATTATTATTATTGAGAAACATATAAAAAAAACTTTCTGAAATTTCTAAGAACCTGGGTCCGGTAGCAACATATCCTAGCCATCTTGCTACGTCTTTCGGTATATTTATGACATAATTTTCACAGATTTTGGCCATATTTTATTGGTTAAATTAAGGACGAGGGTTAAATACCCGAAACGTGCATGTCTGGTCCATGCTGTAAATTTATCTGCACTAAAATGTTGCTAATGAATTTGAAGACGTTAAACATGTGTACCACTTGCTGAATGTCACTGCTGGTGGACCAGGAGTCCCCGAGGGCCCATGTAGCCAAGTTCGATCAATTTCGGTTGGTCGTTTCTTAAAACGAATTTGATAATTTCTGTTTACAACATTTTCTGAAATTTCTAAAACTTGGGTCCTGTAGCATCTTATCCCAGCCATCTTGCTATGTCTTTCGGTATATTTATGACATGATTTTCACAGATTTTGGCTATAATTCATTTTTCAGATATAGGATCACTGACGAGGGTTAAATACCCGAAACGTGCATGTCTGGTCCATGCTGTAAATGTATCTGCACTAAAATGATGCTAATGAATTTGAAGACGTTAAGCATTTGACAGGGCCCGTCATTGAATCTTGGCGTTACAGTCAGTCAGAATGCAATTCTTAAGAATGCGAACATACAAGACTGTAGATTGCTTTAGTACCAAGCCTACTGTCCGTCTGGTGACAGTGTGATCATATCCGCGGTATAAAAGGCGTTTGATGATGCTGTTTACCTTTGATCCTTCTTATTTTGTTAATTATCTCACCATGAAATGCAGGTTGTGAAATACCCAAAGTAATATACTCTGCTGCTTGTATGGGTCCGAATTTCAAAAGAAGTTGACCAAAATTTCTTGAGAGTCTTAACTAGTTTGTGAAAGCGAAAACCTTGACCTAAAAATTTCTTCGTAATCTGTAAATTTCCAGTATGAAAATCAAAAACGGTAAATGCTCTAGCATACCGGATGAGCTGTAAAATGTAGACATCGTATGACGGTAATCTAGGAATATCACCGTCAAGCAACAGAACATTTACTGCGTTGAATTCAAAATCATTTCGTTTGCCATACACACTTGTATGAATCTCTCCATAAACAATTGTGTTATTTAGGTCAAAAAATGGTGTTTCTGTGTGGAAAAATAACATCTTTATATGTTTCAAAAACGGAATTGTCGATCGTAAGAATATAATCCATGTTTTGTTTGCTTTTAAAGATTTTCGATAAATTCTTTTTCATACTTGTGTATAAATAAATCTGCAACCAGAGGCGTACAATTACTTCCCAAAGGGATCCCTACAACCTGCTTGTTGAGATTCTCACCAAATCTTACATAAATGTTGTCCAAGAGGAAGGACAAGGCATCACAAGGCCATGATTTGTAGATTTGAATTCTGTAGTGGAAAAGAAACCCTTTGATACAGATGAACAAATATCAGTTTTCACCTCTCGGTTAAAGCACCATTTAATGAGTTTGGACTTTTAAGAATTAATCTTGTCGTGAGGAAGCGTGGTGTACATATTTGAAAAGTCGTATGGAAAAATCGTATTGGCTTGAAAATTTCTAGATTTCATTTGTCAATTACATCCGATAAGATGTACAGAAAGGATTGATCCAGGTATTTTTTTTAAAAAGTAGAGAGAGGATCAACCACAAAAATGTATACACGTAGGCAGATCCAAGAAGGACGATTATGCTACGATTCGTAAAATCTGCCCAAAATGATATAATTTTTATTTCATTTCTTTAATGAAAATGATGCAAATTTTAAAGATAATATATAGTACCACCTTAAAATTGTACTTTCTCAAATAGAAATAGGAAAACTTTGTTCTAAAAGAGGATTACATTTACTTGTGATTAAAATGACAAATATGGATAATGACCATATAAATGTATACATCGCCAAACAGATAATTCAGAAAATCAGAAACCGAAGGCATACAAAACCAGGATAAAACAGAAACCAAAGCAAACAAACAAAGACCTCCATCACATGAAAAGAAGCGGACTCCAGATATGAGAGTGAGACCAGGTGCCCAGGAAGAGTAAACATCTCCTGCTTGCATGCAACACCCGCCGCTTCAATTCGATAGAACTGTCACATCCGATAACTTCCATTTCGGAAGACATAAAGTACAATCTTTGGTTGGATGGTTCAAATGGTATATGACAGAATATCATCCACCATTCTTGAGAGTGGGACATCATAGTGTATGACGAGTTCCCCATATCGACCGTAGAACTTCCTCAGTGACGATGTTAGTCGGTCAAAAACATATCCTTGACTGAGAAGCTTATCTGAAAGTCTCCTAGCTCTCAGAACAAAATCCGTATATTTGGTACTTGCTCTGGCATAGCGTATCAACTGAGATATGAACACGCCATAAGCAATTGATGAAGGGATGTTGCTACTCAGAAAAGGAGAGTTTGTAATGCTGAGATTAAAGTTGTCACGTTTGTCATAGAGTAAGGTGTTCATGTGACCTACAGTGTCGTAGGACAACACTATGTCCAAGTAGGATGCTGAATTATTTGTCTGTGTGGTTTCCTTGACTTCAAGCTGCGAAGGATAGATACTGCTGAGATAATCCGCGAAATTCGGATTATTGATGGACAACACATCGTCTATGTATCTGTAAGTGAAGTTGAAGTCAGAAGCTTAGTATCTTTTTCCTTCAGAGACCAAAGATTGAATTAATTCAGTTTCGAGTAAAGGAAAATGTCGGCAAGGAGTTGGGCACAATCGATCCCGATTGGAATTCCGACAATTTGCTGGAAGACCTTTCCTCCAAACACCACGAATATGTTGTCAATCAGAAAGTTTAACATCTGAATAATATCAGTTTCAGTGTACTTATTTTCAGAATCGGACTTTTCTTTTAGAAAGTAGGTTTTGTCATAGTTCACAACAATAAATTTGTATTTGCGATTACCGTTCTTACTTGTAAACGCATTACTTATAATTTTTGTGAGTCTCTCTTTCAATTTAGAATGTGGAATTGTAGTGTACAGTGTCGAAAAATCAAAGGCTTTGATCGAATGAACTCTACTTAAATGAGTAGATTTCAGATTTGGTAGAACATTTTGAGGAACATGCTATTAGGGCTGAGTATCGCGGGTCAAATGTGTATTGCGATATTTGGAAAAAATATTGCGATATATATTGCAATATTTTTATACGGTAACATCAAGAGTCTTTTTTTTTCCTACCTCAATTTTCCTTTCAAAATTTTATTTTAAAATCTGAAAATGTCTTCATCATGAAATAATTACGGATGCACAAGTGCAGACAAATTTGACCAATCATACGCACATGCATGAATATCCGGTTGAAAAAATAATGTCCATCCAGTTATTTTAAGCTATTAATGTGATAATTCTGCTGAGACATCGGCGGACACTCGCGGACAGACAGTGCAAAAAGTCGCTAGGAAACTTAAAATGACACCACTATATTGTACGTTTAAACAATCATAACTAAATATATACATGTACATGTACTATAAACAAAATATAAGAATCAAGCTAACATGATAAACTCTTTCTTGCAAATTAGTATACCAATGTGCAGTGTGTTGCAGAACGTTTCTAAAGGTCGAATGAGTTAAAGAAGATCCTGACGATAATCTCAACAGCACTCACAATAGAGCACGAAATTAAACATCGACGGACCCCTAGCAAGCTAGAGGTGGGACCAGGTGCCCGGGAGGAGTAAGCATCCCCTGTTGGCTAGCCGCACCCGCCGTCGATGTTTATGAAGAAGCATGGGAATGAAATATGTAAAATGTATCAACTGTCTGACGTTATGTCTATATAGAAAGTGCTATGGCGACAATGTCAGGGAAGTATATTCAAAACACTTACTGTCAAACCCCTCGCGGGGAACTCGAAGAAACGTTATTTTACCTATTTCTTGAGATCTATTTTGCTGTGTAGCATAGAACGGATGTTTAAAAGTGGCTAGTCAGAAAATTGCAGAACTGATCGCTTTCGCCCATAAGTTATAAAGAAACATCATAAAAATTTGAAGATAAATAATATCGTCAAAAACCGGTTTTTGAAAACAAATACCGTGGTACATATTGCGAAGCCTCGTATCGCGATATACCGGTACCGCGATAAAACCGCTCAGCCCTACATGCTATGAAACGTTGTTTGTACGGATTCTTATGCATTTAGGTATGCAGTATAAGTATGTCAAATCTAAATCGAAATTGTTAGTCTCGAAGCCAAAGGAAGCAAGAGCTGATTTGTGGTTATCTATTATTTCAGACACAGAAACGTTTGTTGGGCGCAAATGGAATTTCCAGGTGTCGAATTTAAAGTCAACTCTTTCACTAGACTGTCGAAATAGTACTTTTTGCAAGTAAATGTGTAATTGTTTGAGGCTTGTCCGCTGGTGTGGTGACATAATGAATCTGGTGTTCACAGTTGATTTTAATCGGTTAATTCTAGATAAAATTAACCCTCTGATGGATTTTATTCATTCGGAAAGGGTGTCGAGCAGTACATCTTCTTTCTTTGCCCAACGTCTTGCATATTCCTCACAAGAGTCCATGATAATTTTGACATCTTGGTTCCATGAAAAGGACATACTTTCTCTGTATTTGGGAACCTTTTTTAACAATTCTCTCAACTTGTCGTTCTTGACTATACTAAGGTCACCAGTAATAACGTGTCCACAAGGAGAATAGTTGAAATCTGATGACGAACATTCGCAAGGAAGTGGATGTAGTGAGGGCTTACTTAAAGCTGAACTAAGTCTTTGAAAACCCCCATGACGTAGTAAATTTTTTTAGGGAACGGAAATTGTTAGAAGTGAAACTAACAATCTCCGTCCCCTAGCTAAAAAAACACTTGGTCATGTGTTGATTTGAACTTTCCCCCTGATGACGTTTTGCATACTAATGTATCGTGACCCAAAATCCACTACCTCGAGTACTGGAGCGGTATATAAGGAAGCCTGGACGCGTGGACATTGTCATTTGTATGAGATGTCGTCTACCTGTAAATATGAGTTCAGAAATTAGAAAATATCAAAGAAAACCATACATTGAAATAGAAAATGGATAAAGTATTCATGAAATCTTCAGTTTTACTGAAATAATTAAAAGACGGGTACGTAATCTTGGGAACTTGTGGAAGGGGATGGGTGGAAGGGGGTTGTTTTAGAACGGGATGGGGACGGGACCGGGTGGGTAGGTTTTTTCATATGTTTTATATGAAATATTGCGAACCAAAAAGATGAATTCCAAATATCCTTAGTTACATGTATTTACAATGTCAAAAAATTATATGCTACGGTTTACATTGATCAAAATTTGGTACATATGTGAAATAGTGGTGGGGTGGGATGTTGTTGGATTTAAGTATATCATTCAAACCAACAGACATGAAAGTAAATTGAAATGATTTATCACAAGCATAGGAGATTAAATATACATGTAGATGAAGAGGGAGCCCAATGTTTATGATCAACCAAGACATGTTGGGCCGGAAAGGGGGGGGGGGGCGGTTAAGTTATTGAAAATTTATATTATCTGAAGTGAAATAGTATATTGATCAGTGTTTACATCAAAGAATGGCATGCAATTTATAAGACGGAAGAGTAGTTGGGAGGGGGATGATTGTGTGTGTGTGGATGGGGGGGGGGGGGAGGGGGATGTTATATCGAAACATTGTCATGAATAAAAAGCACAATAAAAGTACATACATTAACATACTAAAATACGATAGTTAAATTCTTCTATAATATTCTATTTTCATTACATACGATTTTGTTACATATACCTGTATACTGTGAAAGGCAAGTACATAGCTATTTCTCTGCATTTTCCTCATTTCAAAATTTCTTTTAGAAAATGTAATTAATCAGCTAAAATTCGAGAATACAAAACTGCATGATAATTATAGTGTTTTACTTACATGATTTTTTAGAAAATACAATCCAATACAGGCCAATGGTCGGTATACAATTTTCTACAACAAACCTCATTGTGTAGACACATGTGAAAATCGCGTGTTCGATTAGACTATTCGCATAATGAAAATGGGCTTTTATAAATTCATATCAATTAAAATATACATGTATACTAGTTACCGAATATTTGAATAAGCTTCATTATCCATTGGAATTTATATTTATGATCGTTTGTATGATTATTTCCATTGATGTGTTAAAGGGGGGGGGGGGGGGGGGGGGCGTGGACGTGGAGACCTTGGGATGCAACAGATGGAATTCGCATCGGAAATGGGAAAGAAACAATTTATAGAATTCTTGACAATCCTATTTATCAATAGTTTATATGTTTTCTTTGTGTTGAAACTATTTTTCGTCGAACAACTCTACCTGGGCCATGTCTTGGATCCGTTTCCTCCCAATATCCCCATCTCAATAACTCCCCCCCCAATCACATTCTGTATAGCCCTTTCTTTTCAGGGCCGGGTCCAAAATTTATATTGAGGGAATGGGGAACATAGTGGCCTTACAGTCTACACACTTTCCCGATACCATAACCATGACTAGGTCAAAGCTCCAGGTCAAGGTCACTAGGTCAAATGTTAAGGCATAAATTGAAAGGTCTTGTAATGGGCAACCTTCATGTATGATATAAAGTTTCTACTGCATAATGTTCCTCAGATTTTGCTGCAACCAGGAACTTTAACCAAAATGTTGACGACAGACGGACAGGCAGACAGACAGACAGGCAGACAGACAGACGGACATCGTCAATCTATAGACCGGATTTGCTTTGCAATCCGGCCAATTAAAAGTGGCGAGTTGGAGGGGTTTTGTTTGGTCTAAATCATCCATGAACGATCATCATATGCACTACTCTGGAGAAGAAATGTTGGAAGATAGAGTAAAATTACTTTGAATTTCTGTGATTTTTTTTTAAATCCACATTAAAAGTATAGGAATTGGAATTTAAAATTAATTTCATCTGAAACTCATCAAAGCTTTTATACATGCATTCACATGGGTTCATTTTTGAAAAGCTTTTCCTTTTTTCCCTTTTATCAATGATTTTCGAATGCATGAGTTCCCCAAAACTACTGAACGTCTCGTTCTCAGCGAGGCATGTCTGTCTGTAGGCATGGTCCATTTAATATTATGGGGGGGGGGGGGCTTTGGATTTTTTTTGTCGGAGCATGATTATTTTTTTCGCCCTATACCGGAGCAAAATAATTATTTTCTTGCAAAGTTGGAGCAAGGAATTTTTTTATAATAAGTGATGTGCAATATATAATGAATGTTTGTGTTAGAAATTCTTGATTTTCATTCAAAACTCTAGTAAAATATAAAATATTACTTTATTTTTATGAAAAATTTAATTCACTTATAAACAGAGAGATAGAAGTATTTACAATAAAATCCTCAGTAAACAAAATTTATATCTTGTAAGAGGGGAAGGATTTTCTGGACAAATTTTCGAATTTAGAATTGTAATTTAGGGGAAAAACTGAAGTTCTCCTTCGAAGCTTGTACATGAAATTAGACTCTATGGTGAAACATGCATCTATTGCATGTAATAGTAATGAATAATATTCATGGTATATTTATAAGCCTCTAAGGAAGCCCTTTTTCCCCATTAACATGCATTCTTTTAATATTTTCAAATGTAATCTTTGCCATTAAAAATTAATGTTTTGATAGAAAACTACAGCGAGCGAAGCGAGCCAATATGTTTTTTATATAAATTGAAAACTGTGACGAACGAAGCGAGCCGGAAAATTTTCAGGAATTTTTAGCGAAATTTTAAGGTAATTCTTCAAATTTAGACTACTAGTGAAAACAAGATTATTTTTTTCTGACACACCATAAGCAAATTAATTTTTCCATCAAAATTCAGAGCAAAATTTTTTTTTTCGAAAAAAACCCAAAGCCCCCCCCCCCCCCCCGAATATCAAATGGACCGTGCCTTAGTTTTTCGAATTTTATGAAACTTTTATTGTATATATTGAAATAAGTTTTGATATGTGAGTATATCTAAGATTTATAAAGATAGAGTTTTAGTCTTGATTCCTTTTTACTCGTCGAAGAGTACATATTACATTCATAATATTTTAACTTTTCTGGACTTTTTTTCTTCATTATTGAATCTATTGTACTACTTTTTGGTACTAGTATGTGAATATATATGTCGGTGTACTTCAGAGGAAGTTCAAATTAGTTTCAATTGACCTATTTGTACAAGAGTTCTTGTTCTTGGACTTAGTAGAATTCAAGTTTTTCCTAGATTTAAGAATTAAGACTTTTTTTACTGTTAGATGCATCGCAAATGTTGAACTGTGTTTTTGGTTTGTGATAGATCATGTTCAATATTTGCTGAAGCTGACCTAGTTTTAATAGAGTTATTACCCTTTGACTTTGTTATTTTCATTACAGTTTCAGATTTCTTGTCTTTTCTTTATTGATACTATTACAGATACCGAACTGGTACTTGTCTGCACATGCATTGAGTTCAGTATTGGTCTCAGATTTATACCGGTAGGGGATTTGTATCGCTTTACGATAAAAAAGGTTGTTGGTTCTAAGTAAAAATAAAATACTCCCAATATGTATAAAATATTCTAGTCCATGAGCGTGTATTTCCTACAGAAGCCATTTCGTACCATGTCATAACTCGTAGTTGCGAGAAAAATTGTGGTAGTTACGAGAAAAAAAATTCGTAGTTACGAGAAACAAATTTCGAAGTTACGAAAAAAAAAATGTCGTTGTTACGAGAAAAAAAAATGGAGGTAAAAACTATTCATTTTTATCAAAAATCGCTGAAAAAGGAAAAACTCAATAATTTCACCGTCTTTTGGACAAATTCACATCAGAAGCTTTAGATATGTGTAAAATATGGTAGACTAACGTAATTTGAAAGTTAAAGTTTGATATTTGCACTTATCTTTGGAAATTTTGTAATTTTTTTTTTTTTTTTTTTGGAAATATGGTATCCCCATATAGATCCGATTTCCTCAAAATACCCCAGAGTTGGAATCGCTTAA
Source organism: Pinctada fucata (assembly GCA_028142955.1). NCBI lineage: Eukaryota > Metazoa > Mollusca > Bivalvia > Pterioida > Pteriidae > Pinctada > Pinctada fucata. The sequence continues at coordinate 47,475,452 of AP027111.1, read as the reverse complement.
TTTGATTCAATTTGCAAAATTGAAATGTGATGACTGAAAACAGTCATTTGATATGAGTAATTGTCCAAAGTATGTAAAGACTCCAAAAAATTGAATAAGATAAAGCATTTCCAATTTTCAGCATTTTTATAAAATTTGTTATTTTTAACCCAAAATTTCCACGAAAAACCTGAGTTGGTAAAGTGTACATGTAAATCAAATTCATTCTTGAGTAGGGCCTTTATACTTTCAGAAAATACTTTCAAATCCCACAAACTATGGGGGCCCTCCCCCTCATTCTTGTGATTTGTCCAAAATTGCTTGTTTTTTTCCGTTTTCAAGTTGAATTTTACTAATAACCATATATATGCCCATATGGGGACAACCCACCCCACCCCTACACTGACAGCGACGACTTGGAAACAGCCCCCCCCCCCCCCTGGAAATGTATAGATCGCTTTAATTCATCAAAATATGAGCCATTTTGATTTAGATGTATCACTCCTGATTTTGTTCCAAACATAGAACATTAAGATAACGAAATTGTGATCTTACTTACATGTATTGTTTACAAGACAAGTATTACTAAAGCTCTAATCGAACACGCAGTTTTTTCACATGCGTGTAAAATGGTAACATGTGTACCGATCATTTGTAATATAGGATTGTATTTGCTTTATCAACATGTAAGTAAAACCATGCAATGTGCAGTTTTTTATTCTGATATAATTTTAGAAGATTGAGACAATGGACTTGTTAAAAATAAATTTTGAAATTAGGAAATTTTTGTATTTTAGACGTTTAGTAAACAGGTACAATGTAAATATATAATGTGGGTCACTAAGTGTATTTATGTAATTGAGTAAGATACAGCTATACTGAAAATGAATATTTTATAGGCAGACATAGCTAAGAAGCATTTCAGTATGTAAAAAAGTGTAATTTTGAATTACATTTGGAGTATGCATTACTTCCTCCCTGTAACGCGCACCTCCCCCCCCCCCCCCCGCGAACTCGAAACCTCACAACGCTTCTTCTTCCCAGATCTTTTTTCGTCCGGATCTATTATGTAAATTACAAGCAAATAATATTTCGCTTCATATATTTTATTTCAACGCTTTGATTTTGTGCTACCATTCGATCAACTCCCCCCCCCCCCCACCGAACCCCAAACCCTCTTGATCTGTCCAAATTTTGAAACATAGAGTTCCCTACATGCATATGCATTGTGATAAGTTTGTGATCATGTTATCTTTGTAAATAATCATTTGTTATTTACTACATTTCATGATGATTTACTTGTAGCCAATCTCCCCCCCCCCCGCAACTTTTCCCATCTGTACCTTAATTTTGATTTTTAAACATAGTACTTGTATATATTATTATGCATACGCCATAATTTCTTTTGGAGGTGCTGTATATGTGAAACATGTACCGGAGCCCCCCCCCCCCCCCAACTCCCGTCCCCCGAGTTCCCCTCCCTCTATCACGTACCCGGGGCAGATCTCATTCATCATAACTATATATGACAAATTGCCGACTCTAAATAAAAATTACTTTACTTTACTTTACTTTACTAATTTTATTCTTATTTGAAAATTATATATTTTAATGTATGATTTTCTATGCAATTTACTAATTTCTGAACTCATCTTTACAGGTAGACGACATCTCATACAAATGACAATGTCCACGCGTCCAGGCTTCTTTATATACCGCTCGAGTACTCGAGGTAGTGGATTTTGGGTCACGATACATTAGTATGCAAAACGTCATCAGGGGAAAGTTCAAATCAACACATGACCAAGTGTATTTTTAGCTAGGGGACGGAGATTGTTAGTTTCACTTCTAACAATTTCCGTTCCCTAAAAAAATTTACTACGTCATGGGGGTTTTTAAAGACTTAGTTCAGCTTTAAATCAATACACTGCAAGAATCGTTTGTAATTGTAAATTTTAGATGCAACTGTTGGTGTGTAGCTATAGGGAATACAAGGAGTTTCTTCTCTTTTGATATATGGTGGGATTTTTTCTGTGACAGTTTTGTGATTCAAAATTTGACCAAGATTCAGGTTATCATACCTTGTTTGCAAATCTTACTTAATGAAAGGACGGTTTGTTTTCTCCTCTGATCTAACTACTTGAAATAAACGAAAAGTAGAAATGTCCAAGATGACTCCTTGTAGTCTGTATTCTGGGGAACGTGTATCGGTAAATGTGAGGTCCTTCGTATGTTCGTAAAGGATCCCGGACCTTAAGGAAAGGCTAAAGAATTGGTTTTTTAAATTTTCACATTTTATTGAACTGACCTAATAAATTGTTTGAACTTTGTATAAACAACAAGTTTTGTATCCCTTTCTGTTAAGATATTGCCCGAAACGCTTGCAAAGTCAGCTAAAATCTACCTACCCATAGCCAGCTTTGGTTGAACTATGCACAATAAACCTAGGTAGTCTGATAGATTTTTTTTCAAAATTAGGCATGGACGCATGTAAGAAAGGCTAATTCAGAAAAATAACAGACAGATACTTAATTGACAAATTCTCCCTGAGAAGGAATTAGCCATTCCAATTTGCTTCATGTTCAAATCAGTGAAAACCCACGAAAACAGTAGCATCAAAAGTATACACATTAACATAAAGCCACACCTCTAATATCACGCAACCGACAGTATCGATTCATTAGCATATATTGATTTTTACCTGATTGGTCGTGTTCACAAAATATGTGATCATGTGACAATTTGTTCGATCTCTCTCATGCATATGTATTGATAAAACAATATTCAAGACCGGAATCGATGGCGATTTATCCGGATATGCCAAATACCCCTGTCACAAAACAGACATCACACATAGTAAAATATTTGAATATAAGCGAAACCTTAATAGTTATTTAATACAAGAATGGTCAATTTTTCATTATATGTAAGTAGTCATACAAATGACCTTGAATTCTTCGATTTTTGAGTGATCAAAAAGGGGGCCTTAAGGTCCGGGATCTTTTTGTGTAACTTCTGTAAAGGAACAGAGTATAATTTGGTATGAATGTAGTGCAGGCCTAGAGGTTCATTCAAAAATGGAACCAAGTCATCGAATGAGAAACTATAAATCGTGTTTTTAAAAGGTGTATTTGCGTGTGGGGATACAACGGCAATGTCTCGGTACTAGGATGATAGGGGTGCTGGAAATATTTGAAGCTAACAAAGATGAAGTTATCGATCTTGATTCATTTATTTCTTAATTTGTAATTTCGGATTATTCAGCTTCCATCATAACAGATTCCTTGCTGTTGCGCGTAATACTTAACAATTCAACATTTCAAAACGTTTTGGAATTTTAGATTTTTGATATTTTGAGTAAAAACTTTTTTTTATCTTATATTTTTTAGTTCAACCCTTAACTACGGAAGCCCGTCAGTGCCAAATATGAAAAAAATAAAAAAAGAAGGAAATGCGAAATATATTTAGGAAAATTAAAAAATTTAGAAAAACTGGAAAACTATTTAGGATTGAGAAAAATATTAAATGAAAGGTAAATTTAGGAAAACGAGATATAAATTTAGGAAATTAAAATGAGAAATATATTTAGAAAAACGAGAAAAATATTTAGAAAATGAGAAGTATATTTAGGAAAATGACAAATTAATATAATAACGAAAATGAAAAATATATTTACAAAAAGTGGAAATATAAATAAGGGGTCGGGCAGGGTGAGAAAAGGGAGGAAAGGGTGGATGGAGGGAGATTGGAGGGAGGGAAAGGAGGGGCGGGAGGAAGGAGAGAGGATGGGAGGGGGAGCTAGAGATGAGGTCGGAGGGAAGAAAGGGGGAGGAAAGGTGAAGAAGGGAGGAAAGGTGAAGAAGGGAGACAGGTAAGGGAGCTGGAGAGGGAGAGAGGTACCTCCGGTCCACCTCCCCATAAATATAAATGGAAACCACAAAAAGAAATACGATATGTATAAACATTGAAATCCCCCACTACACTCTACTTTTACCTCTCCCAGAATATTAATGAGATGCATATCAAGAGATAAAGGCCTTCTTGTTTTTCTTCTTCTCCTCCCCGACCCCCGCTGCTTTTATGAGAAAAATAAACGATTTGAACTGGTCAAGAAGCATAATAAACTTACGAACTGTTCGCCAGACAGATAATTTCTCTTACATCTGCGGCGAGAGACTCTAACCCCATGAACCCTTACAGATGATTATTTTTTTTCTTAAGCTTGATCATAAGCGTTCGACAATTTTCGAAATGAACATTTAAAATTAAGGCACGGTCCATTTGATATTCGGGGGGGGGGGGGGGGACTTGGATTTTTTGTCGGAGCATGATTATTTTTTTCGCCCCGGACCGGAGCAAAAAAATATTTTTTCGTGCAAAGTTGGAGCAAGATTTTTTTTTTCAAACATTTGTCCATGGAAAAATTACGGAATTCTGAGGTTCAGGTAGACTCTATATGGTGATATGCATCTATCATGTCTATTTGAAAAAATACATACTGTAACAGTGTGTGTAATACACATGTTGTCTTACTATTTCAAGTTTTAGGAAGCAAAACATAACAAAACATCTATTGTTGATCTAAGGATCAATGATACCCCCGCCTATTGGCATATTGTACATATAAGCAATGCATAAAAAGATTGAAGGTGCACAATTCAACACAAAATTGAGGAACATGACCCTTTATTCATGTTATTTGAACTTGACCCGTATTTCTAAATGTAAAGCTAAACCTAAGAAATAAATATATTCCCTGTTACAGTTTTCATTTAAATGTCCGGCAAGCACAAAATATTGATTTTGTTCCAAGTTTGAAGGGGCACAACTTTTGGGTTTTTGGTATAATAGCTACATTCAAAAGATGAAGTTATTATCTGTAACAGTTGTCCTTCTAATGTCCAGAACTCACAAAATTTTAAATTTTTCTAAATTTCAAGAAGCATAACTCTGCACAAAATTGAGGGACATGACCCATATTCAAACTTGACCCGCATATCTTGGTGTAAGAGCTACGGTATATGCAAGAAATGAATTAATTATCTAAAACAGTTAACCTTAAATTGTCTGGAAACCACAACATTTTGAATTTTTCTAAGTTTCAAGGGACATAATTGAGGGACATAACCCATATTCGAACTTGACCTGTATTTCTTGGTGTTAAAGCTATATGCAAGAAATGAATTGATTATCTGTAATAGTTTTCCTTTAAATGTCCGGAAACCACAAAATTTTGAATTTTTCTAAGTTTCGAGGGGCATAACTCTGTACAAATTGGAGTGACATGACCAATATTCAAACATGACCTGTATTTCTTGGCGTAAAATGTTTAACGTCTTTAAATTCAATAGCATCTTTTAAAATCGGATAAATTTACAGCATGGACCAGACATGCACGTTTCGGGTACTAAACCCTCGTCAGTGATCCTCAGTCTAAGGAATGTAATACGGCCAAAAAGTACGAAAATGATTATGTCCAAAAATGTACCAAAAGACATAGCAGAATGGGTGGGATATGATGCTACAGGACCCACGTTTTAGAAATTTCAAGAAATTTTGTAGCAGAAAATTTCAAATGCGTTGAAGAGACACACGATCAACCGAAGTTGATCGAACTTGGCTACATGTGCCCTCGGGGACTCTTGGTCCACCAGCAGTGACACATACCAAGTAGTTCAAATGTTAAACGTCTTTAAATTCAATAGCATCATTTAAAATCGGATAAATATACAGCTTGGACCAGACATGCACGTTTCGGGTACTAAACCCTCGTCAGTGATCCTCAGTCTAATGAATGTAATACGGCCAATAAGTATGAAAATTATTATGTCCAAAAATGTACCAAAAGACGTAGCAGAATGGGTGGGATAAAAGTATATGTAAGAAATGAATAGATTATCTATAACGGTTTTCATTTAAATGTCCGGAAACCACAACATTTTGAATTTTTCTAAGTTTCAAGGGGCATAACTCTGCACAAAATTGAGGGACATGACCCATATTCGAACTTGACCTGTATTTCTTGGTGTTAAAGCTATATGCAAGAAGTGAATTGATTATCTGTAATAGTTTTCCTTTAAATGTCCGGAAACCACAGCTGGGATGGACGCACACACGCACGCACGCACGGACAAGTGCATCACTATATACCCCCACCATTATATGGCGGGGGTATAAAAATCAATAGTAAATATACATTATATTGACAATATGCTTTCTTTTGATATTTTCGAATAGGAACTCTGCCATTAAAGAAGTAATGTTTTGATAGAAAACTATGGCGAGCGAAACTAGGAAATTTTTTTTAAATATAAATTGAAAACTGTGGCGAGCGTAGCGATCCGGAAAATTTTCAAGAATTTTAAACGAAATTTTATGGTAAATCTTCAAATTCAGATTACTTGCAAGAGCAAGATTATTTTTTTCTGACACACCAGAAGCAAATCTTTTTTATCAGTTTTTTTTTCGAAAGAAAAACCCAAGTCCCTTTCCCCCCGAATATCAAATGGACCATGCCTAACCCACTCGATGAAGGGGACGAACTTTCCATACACCGTTATGATCTGAAATATCCCTTTCCACATCGACTTATATTCAGAGCTTAATTACACATTAGCAGTAATTTTCCTAATTCCAAGATGGGGACATACCCCTCAATCCCCGTGCAAGGGAGGATCTATATTTTTTCCAAAGAAGATCAAAGTCATCAGGGGGAAGAAACCAATGGTTTAGAACAAAATATACGGAAAAATGGGGGAAAAGTTTCACTTAGCACATTTTTTTACCCCTCCCCCATATTGATTCGCCCATGAATTTGTGTTTTCATTAGAAAAAATTACATATATATAGATCTGTACATACTAAGTACTTTCATTTAGAGAGAGAGATAGAGAGAAAGAAAGAGAGAGAGAGAGAGAGAGAGATAGAGAGAGAGATCCTAACATTATATACTCTTCAAAAGAAGAAACGCATATAACAATATAACAATGTATTATTATTATTCAATATGCACAAGCCATTGATTATGTGACCTTATTTGTTTGCTTTAATGACGATATAGAGATAGGACAAGCAGTTAAGGGCTTAATTACGATCTTTTGATTATCATAAAATCTCTTTTTAGGTAAAAACATGAAATTTTGAGTTTTCGACTTTTTATGCTTTTATGCATTTTACATGTTAATGAGAAATTTGAATTTTGCCCAAGTCAAAGTTCATTGATACCCATCAAAAGATTTGACTTTAACTTCTTCGGGTCACTTCCGCTTTAATGCAATGCATGCTTACAATGTCCGATGCCATGCGCTTGAACATTGCGACGTGATCGAATGACTCTCATTTGTGAGTTATACTCAGTAAAGTTCAAGGATCAAAAGGTCAAACTTAGAAGATTTTTCTCTTTATGAAACAAATTTCTCTCGGTAAAACTGATGCGCAAATTCAAGGAATGCGACGAACTCTGGATGACGTCTTAGAATAAAACTTCATCATGCGTAGTAATGCCGCCAAATGTTATGAGATTGTCGCTGTTTAGTATGGTGTATTAGTCGGGGAGCCAGTGGGGACCCCCATGCACCCCCTTGAGTACTTTTTTTCACGGGTACTATAATGTTCCTTAGGGTCTACAGAATCGGTTTTCAGGATGTACTCAAAAATAAACTCATTTAGGCTATGTGTTTTTCGACCGTTTCCATGGCAACCCCCTGCTAAAGTCACGGAAGCACTATTGGTTCAGTAAAATAGCCATATCTTGGCCAAATGTTGAGCTAAACATCTGTAACTGGTATCAATATAACGAGGAAAGGTTGTTCTATTAATGAAGTGATCATATGCAAATTAACTAATTTGCATATTCATGAATATTCATGAATTGAAACAAAAATGCTTGAAAAATATATTAAAATAGACCCTTTTCATTTTGTTTGCTACTAAACTCTATAGTTTGATCTTTGATCGTTATTAGATTATATAATAAATACGTACAAAGTCTTCTCTCTCCTATGACATAACATTTAGCTTAATATTTTAGTTCAATGGCTTCTAAATTGATGTTTTTTACAGAAAAATTGCTATTTAAAGTAAGATAAGCTGATTTTTGTATACTAATTATAAGATATTTCTACTTATAAAATCGAATATCTGAACCTGTTTTCTAGTGTATTTTCATGTTTTTCTCATGTAATAAATGTTAACAAAACATGAGATACGTATTTTTGGTAATTTTGGGGCAAAAACCGCATTTTCAGTAAAAATCAGCAGATATCTGGATATTGTCTATAAAAGGCAAACAGTTCCTGTAATCTATAAATGAAACGTATATACTGATGTAATTTCATGGTTCTAAGATCGGTTTTTTTGTTAGAAGTAAAAAATGTTACTTTTTTTTCTGCTATTTTTGGTTAAAATGTCAGTTTTTCATACTAAATTTACAGATTTCTGAGAAATATTCTAAATATGATTTATAATTCAAAAATGCAGTATAACCAACCCATAATATAGCAAAACCACTTAATAAGATAGTCTTTCAACCCTTACCACTTAATAATTCAGTATAACCACACAATAACATAGCAAAACCACTCAATAACAAGTAAGTAATTTGACCCTTTATAACATAGAAAACACATCTCAATACAGTGTAAACACTCAAATGACTTAGCAAAACAACTCAATAAAGACACTGACTCTTAACTATATTATGAAAATCACTAAATAATACAGCATAACCAACCAATAACATAAAAAACAACCCAATAACGTGATGGTTTGACCCTTTGTTATAACAAAACCACTTACATTTGTAATAACACAGCATATCCACCTTAATACTTAGCTTTACTACATAACAATGTGATGATTTGATCCTTCATTATAACAAAACCACTTAATAACACAGAATAACTACCCCAAAACATAGCATTACTAATCAATAGCTTGATGATTTGACACCTTATTATAACAAATCCGCCCAATAACGTAGCATAACTACTTAATAAGGTGGTCGTTTGACCTTTAATTATATCAAAACCTCTCAATTACACCGCATAAGCATCCAATAACATAGCATTACCACTCAAAAACGTGATGGTTTGACACTTTATTGTTTCAAAACCACATAATAACACTGCATAATCACCCAATAACTTAGCATTACCACTCAGTAACAATCTTTCCTCGTTCTCTCTAAAGAACCAGGACTGTTTTAATGTGGATTTTAGCAAAATAAAGGATCAAACAGACATGCTAATCAGTGATTTGATACAATAAAGGGTCAAACCATCACGTTATTTGGTGGTTTTGTAATGGTATTGGGTACTTATGCTTTGTTCTTGAGTGGTTTCATTATAAAAAAAAAGGCAAACAACCACGATATTGAGAAGTTATTTGGTGGTTATCGTGTGGTATTAAGTGGTTTTGTAATAATAAAGTGTCAAATCATCACGTTATGGAGTAAGAATGCTAACTTATTTGGTTGCTATACTATGTTATTGAGTGGTTTTGTTATATTTAAAGATCAAACAATCACGTTATTGAGCGGTAATGCCAAGTTTTTGGGTAGCTATGCTGTGTTATTGGGAGGTTTTGCTAAGATAAGGATCAAATCATCACGCTATTTTGTGGTAATGCTACGTTATTGGGTAGCTATGCGGTATTATTTAAAATTTTTGTTATAGCAAATGTTCAAACCATTGGTTATTTATGCTGCATTATTAAGTGATTTTGATAAAGTAAAGGGTCTAACAACCACTTTATTGAGGGGTTTGCTATGTCATTGAGTGTTTACACTGTATACTTAAGTGTTTCTTATGTAATAAAGGATCAAACGACTATGTTATTCAGTGGTTTTGCTATTTTATCAAGTGATAATACTTTATTATTAAGTTGTGTATATATAATGTAGGGTTAAAAGGCCATAATTTGAGTTGCTTTACTATGTTATTGGTTTTTATTGAGTTGCTCTGTTACTTTATTGGGTGGTCATACCGTGTTATTCACGATTCATTGAGTGTTTTTGCAATGTTGTTCTGTGGTTATGGTATGAATTTCTATATTTCTTACGTTTTTATTTTTCTAATTTGATCCTCTTATGATATGTACAAATACATTTAGTTTCATATCCTATATTACAACAAATATAAATTATGTTTGGAATACTTCTCAGAAATCTGTAATTTTAGTATGAAAAACCGACATTTTTACCCAAAATAGCAGAAAAAAGTAGTATTTTTGCTTCTAATACAAAAATTGTTCTTAGAACCATGAAATTACATCAGCATATACGTTTCATCTATGGATTAAAGGAACTGTTTGCCTTATATAGATAATATCCAGATATCTGTTGTTTTTTTACTGAAAAATGCGGTTTTTGCCCTAAAATTACGAAAAGTACGTATATCATGTTTTGTAAACATTTATTACATGAGAAAAACATGAAAATACACTAGAAAACAGGTTCAGATATTCGATTTTATAAGTAGCAAATATCGTGTAATTAGTATACAAAAATCAGCTTATCTTACTTTAAATAGCTATTTTTCTGTAAAAAACATCAATTTAGAAGCCATTGAACTAAAATATTGAGCCAAATGTTGTGTCATAGGAGAGAGAAGACTTTGTATTTATTATATAACATAATAACAATCATAGATAAAACCATAGAGTTTAGGAGATTAAACAAAATGAAAAGTGTCGATTTTTATATATTTTTCAAGCATTTTTATTTCATTTCATGAATATTCAGGAATGTGCAAATTAGTTGATTTGCATATGATCACTTGATTAATAGAACAATCTTTCCTCGTTGTATTGATATCAGTTACATATGTTTAGCTCAACATTTGGCCAAGATATGGCTATTTTCCTTAACCAATAGTGCTTTCATGACTTTGGCAGGGGGTTGCCATGGAAACGGTCGAAAAACACATAGCCTAAATGAGTTTATTTTTGAGTACATCCTGAAAACCGATTCTGTAGACCCTAAGCAACATTATGGTACCCGTGAAAAAAAGTACTCAAGGGGGTGCATAGGGGTCCCCACTGGCTCCCCGACTATATCCGTTTGTCCATCGAATCAAAACATTTTTAAATGATATGGCAAACAAGCGCATACGGATCTCCGAAAAAAACACAATTTGGCCTCTAAAAGAACACCGAGGGCATATTGTTTTTGAGTCATTTTAACTAACATTTAATTACTACAGAGGTTCTCGTTGAATGCTTATGGTCTGAAAATTCCATTTTGTACATTTGATTTGATTTTGTCTATTAAAATGATAAACGTGATTATTTCATATGTGCACTAAGGATGAAATGAACAAATACTATGCGTTACTTTTTTTATGAGTATATGTTGCTTTGACCAGTGACCGGTTGGCTCGCCGCTATGTTACATTATAGACGTATATACATTCACCATGCATCTTGATCATGTAAAGATAATCAAGCAGTGGGGGTTGCTTGGAAGTAATATAGTAGATAAGAGACGATATGAATCTCTAATTTTCTGGGTATGGCTAAGGGCTAGTGAAATGTTTCCATATTCCACTTTCTGAAAATATTTCTTATTTTCCAAAATTTATTTTTCATTTTCCTAAATGTATTTCTTATTTTCCTCAATTTACTTTTCATTTTCCTTAATTTATTTTTTCATTTTCCTAAATTTATTTTTCATCTTCCTAAGTATATTTCTCATTTTCCTAAATGTAATTTTTCATTTTCCTCAATTTATTTTTCATTTTCCTAAATATATTTCTCGTTTCCCTTAATTTATTTCTCGCTTTCCTAAATATATTTCTCGTTTTCTTTAATTTATGTCTCGTTTTCCTAAAATTATTTCGCATTTCCTTCTTTTTTATTTTTTTCATATTTGGCACTAACGGGCTTCCGTACTAAACTTTCAAATATTCAAAACCTGTTAGATATTTTAAACTCTTGAACAAATTTCAAAATTCTAAAGCAGTTTGTTCAACGTTACATCATTTTGTTTTTTTTCTTTTGCTTATTATAAATTGATGATTTGTGTTAAAATTGTATAGTTTTTGTGTCGCCTCCTAAGCACAGAAACGCTTAGGAATCAAATTGTCTGTTTCCCGCTCTAAATTAAGGCGACAATGGCAATAATTGATCTGCTGTTTTTTGAAAGACCGCATGGGCATATCACGCTATAATGATTTTCACCTGGCAGGAAATGAATACGCGGCATTAACGTACCCTGCACGATTGATTGACATGTGTATACTTGTCAAAACAACGATTTCTTAATTGGGATGTTTCTTTCATAGTGGGTTAGTTCAATACAAAGACATGTATCAAGAAAACCAATCCGAATTTGTAATAAAAAAGTGCTGTTGAGATTATCGTCAGGATCTTCTTTAACTCGTTCTAATTAGATGGGAGAGAGAAAATAAGAATATTTATATAATTATATTTTAGACTTAAAATTTTCATAAATTCAAATTTTAAACTTGAAATTTTCATTTAATCTAAATAAACATGATTAATTAATGTAATTATGTAAACTACCTGCTACTGTACCTTAAAATCACGCTCTACGGTCAGCGTGCACGTATACTGTACGTTCCCACTGCACCCTGTTCACACAGCAGAGATGCTAAAGAGAATTAATTTTTCTTTCATATCTTTTTCTTATTTTCATTTTGATTCAAAGATCGTAGCTAAAGAGGAATTGATTTACTCTTAGAATAATTGTCCCGTATACAGAAAGTGTCATATGCAAAAGCTGAAGTTAAATAAAATCAAGGAATAAATGAAGATTTTTAAAAATGGATCAAAGAACAAGAAAAAAAATGAATGAGTCAAAATGTAAAAAGGTATAAAAAAAAATCTGGGGAGAAGGGTTAATGAAATAATAATAATGGAAGAATTTCTTTTTTATGCGCAATAATCCGAATTCGACCCCTACCCTCTCCACCAATAAAAAGTAATGGGGAAGTCAATTTTTTTATCTCTCTCTCTTAAATTTTGCTAGATAGTCCTGATTTTTTAATATTTTAAAACTATTTGTAAACTATTGTTAAAAAAACATAACATTATAATTTATTAAACCGAGAAAAAAAATTAGACCACTTTTTCCTTCGCTCCGTTTATTTAAAATGTGCTTTCTGCTCAATTATAACACCCCTTCACCCTTTTTTCTGGGCGACTGCATGCATTATAATTGATTATATAGGAAAAGTATAAAAACACAATACACTCGTTTTAAAGAAATCGGCAAGCAGAGTCCACTTAAATTTTGATGAGCATATCCTAGAATTGATGGCTGGAAGTCAGCGGGAAAAGTTTTGAAAAGTATATTTTTTCATAGGTCAAAATAAATATCCTTAGTATCAATTTACATACGTCTGAATTAAACGGGTATCTTATCTTCTTTATTCTCGTGCAAATTGAAAATGGGTGATTTGGACGCAAGTCCTCCTTCTACCAGTCAAACCATGATAATACGCCTCGGGTAAAACCTATGTTACGTAATCAGAAGTTGAGCTGTATAAGGACGGCAGGTATAAAAGATGTCATTCGGTCGTTTTATCAGAGAGACAGAGCCTCGTTTTCTTCCATGAATACAGATATGGCAGATCCAGAGGTTTGATATACATCAGAGTGCAAGGCAACGAAGGGTTAATGAATCTAGCTGTGGAGAGTGAAGTACTGAAATAACTGAATAATCTATCTTGAGCGAGAAATGAATAGTTTGACTGAAACTACATAAATGTCTCTATCTCCCGACAAAAAGACCCCATTAATAATTTCTAGGGGAAATCACTAGTTTTCTTAAAAAGCTCCTAGTCCCTTCCTAGTATATCACGGTCTTATCAACATTAATTTTATTTGAATTACTGATTCATTTAAATAAACAAAAACAAAAGAATCGAACTACACATTAAAAATTCACAGGGGAGTGAAATCTATACATGTATTTAATTTTACAGCTAGAAAATTAATCTCACTGATAATTTTGTTAACACTTCTCCCGAGACAACATTCAAGTTTTCCAATTAATAAAAAGACTCGGAAGTTCAAGAGATGGACGATGAAAGACAGAAATATGTATTTACAAGTCTTCGTTGTACGATCATGCATGTATGACACGCGTAAAAATATCACAAACCATGAAATATAATAGGATCATTGACCAAATCGTACGGTTATATAGAGAGAGCCCTTTAGTGTTTCGCTAAATCATATAAAATATTACGGATAAAAGTCCTTTATACATACTTGTACAGTCGTTATAAATTAAAGAAAATAATAATAATAAAATAATGATATTTAGAGGCAAAAATACTCCATTCCTTTGGATTATAAATTCCGGTCTCCATTTGGAACAGTGTTTATTTCTCCACTTTGTGTGCTTTATAAATATTCAGCTATCGAATATACACGAGAAGAAGCCTTCGGTATTCTGTGCATAATTCTATGAACCAAAATAATTAACTTTTTGTACCGATTTTAATCATATAAAAATGTTTAAACTTTAATAAGCTCAAATAGACCTCTCACCAGTAAATCAATACTACCACCGCTAGTCCCCTATTTCCCTCGTGTCACTGGAATATAAAGCGGTGCACATTACAAAAATGACGTCAGTCACGTGCCGACCTCGTTTTGGTTTCAAATAAATATGCATATTTCGCAAGCTCCGCCCAAAGAAGCCCGGTAAGCGGCTATCGCGTGCAGGGATACTGCGAGAATGGTATTTCTGTTACATTGATTTTAAAGACGTTTAACATAATCAACTTTCTAATTCGGATAAAGATAACTGATTATTTTTGTTATCAAAATTTCTTAAAATTTCTAAAAAGTGGGTCCTGTAGCATCATATCCCACCCATCCTGCTACGTCTTTTGGTACACTTTTTCGACATAGTAACTTTCATACTTTTTTGGCATATTACATTGTTTAGATTAAGGATCACTGATGAGGGTTAAGTACCCGATACGTGCATGTCTGGTCCACGTTGCCAATTTTTCTGTTCTTAAATGATGCTATTCAATTTGAAGACGTTTACATTGATACCAGTTGGTGAGTGTCACTGCTGGTGGACCAGGAGTCCCCGAGGGCACATGTAGCCAAGTTCGATCAATTTCGGTTGATCGTTTCTTCAACGCATTCTAAAGGATCCCGGACCTTGAGGAAAGGCTATAATAATCAGATTTTTGAATTTTCAAAATTTACTGAAATAATTATATAAATTGTTTGATCTATGTCTGAACAATAACTTTCATATTCCTTTCTGCTAAAATATAACCCTAAGCGCTTGCAAAATTAACTAAAACACACCCACCCTTCGTGAGCTTTGGTTGAACAGTACACAAAAAACACCAGGTTGTTATGATCAATTTCACTTTAATTTGGTATGGGCGCAAAATAGAATGGCTAATACAGACAAACTAGTGAAAAATAGATATACGACAAATTCTCCTTGAAAAGAAATTAGCCATTCTTTTTTGCGCTCATGTTGAAATTAGAGAAAATCAAAGAAAAAATACACTGGATAAAGTATAAATAAGCATGTAAAACACCTTTTAGATATATCTATCTATATATCTACATTCATTTTTACCTGAGCGAGGGCGGTTTATCTAGATATTTCGGTTACCCCTCTTAACTGTATAGACATTACATAAATTGTGATGAGATTACAAACGAAATTTTCATAGTTATTCTTACTCATAAAACGTTAAATTTTCTTCCGGTGTAAAAAGGGACACTAAATCGTTATAATCAGTCGATATATAGATGATCCAAAAAGGGGCCTTAAGGTCCGGGATCCTTTCTGTTATCAAAATTTCTTGAAATTTCTAAAATGTAGCTCCTGTAGCATCATATCCCACCCATCCTTCTACGTCTTTCGGTACACTTTTTCGACATAGTAACTCTCATACTTTTTGGCATATTACATTGTTTAGATTAAGGATCACTGATGAGGGTTAAGTACCCGAAACGTGCATGTCTGGTCCACGTTGCCATTTTTTTCTGTTCTAAAATAATGCGTTTCAATTTGAAGACGTTTACATTACTGTCCCGTGTCCTTTAAGTACTTATGCTGATGAACTTGCAAGAAGTTTATCGAATTTTGGCTTGACGTATAGCTTTTATTTAATTTTATGGGATTTTGAGAGTTTTAACCGAGGTACAGATTTTCTTGAAATGCTATAATAAACGAAAACATGAAAAAGTCATCCCTGGTGCCATTCAATACATCTACTTGTGATATGTACACATTATATACTCCAGAAATAAATACGATGACATAAAGTCAAATTATATACCATTCTAAAATCACATTCAGTCAAATTGGATGTACAATCATTTACTGGAATTACTGTGAATTTCGGACTCTATTATATATCAACGATTATATATCAAAAGGCTAAAAACCCTTTTACCTTGATCTTGTGGCAAAGTGCGTTTTTCTTGCATCGACAAATACTAAAAAAATACATGCGTGGTGTTGAAAAAACGCATACAATGAAAGAATAGGGGTATCGTGTTTAGTTTGCTAGCATTCGTTTGCCTATATGGACTAATCTTTGTTTGTATAATGAATCTTTTATCATTCAAGTATCTTATCAATGAAAACTGGAGAAATGTTGATTACAAAGCTTTTAAACTGATCGTGAACGTTGTACACCAGTTGTCAATGGCATACGGCCGAATGCGTTATGGGTATTATTACTAGGCCGGTGACAAGTATTCATCAGAACTCATCCGTGCAATAAATACCTTAACGTGCATGTCTAGTCCATGCTGTAAATTAAGGTTTTAAATGATGCTATTGAATTTAAAGACGTTTTACATTTCAACTACTTGGTGAGTGTCACTGCTGGTGGACCAAGTGTCCACGGGGGCATATGTAGCCAAGTTCGATCAACTTCGGTTGATCGTCTGTCTCTTCAACGCATTTGAAATTTCTGTTACAAAATTTATTGAAATTTCTAAGACGTGGGTCCTGTAGCATCATATCCCATCCATTGTGCTACGTCTTTTGGTACATTTTTGGACATAATAATTTTCATATGTTTTGGTCAAATTACATTGTTTAGACCAAGGATCACAGACGAGGGTGTAGTACCCGAAACGTGCATGTGTGGTCCATGCTGTAAATTCATCAGGTTTTAAATGATGCTATTGAATTTAAAGACTTTTAATATTATTTACTGTAATAACTGAGGAAATACTTTATAATAATTGTTAAGCTTAAATTGAGATATTTGTTGTTTTATCTTAACAGTCTCGTAATGCTTTAGAACGCATCAAGTTCCGAATTTTTTAGTATATGGGTTAGATAACGTGGGAATATATACATGTATAAAGAGTCCCTCTTTTATGAACATTTTTTAACATTATGAATGTATTATACATCTACATACATGTATGCATCGGGTGTTTTGGTGTTTTACTGTTGATGCTGCAACGGGGTCTTGTTGGAGATCTCCTCCCTTCTTTTTCGCATTATAAATGCACATTAAAGAAAATAATTGATTACCGATACAATGATAATATGTTGAAGTTTGAGAAGAAAAAAAATCATTGCTAAATGTTGCATGCAATCAGGATGCGCTGACTCTCCTAGGGCATCTGGTCTCACTTCGGAATGTTGTTCATCGTAAGGTTCGCAACCGTTTTGATGGGGATTCTCACCTCTGCCTTCTCGACTTTGAGACTGAATAACTAATGGGTACTTCTTTAATGTTTATTTCATGCTAAGTCGAAAGATGTATAGTACTTAATTCTCTGAATGATAAGAATAATTTCAAGATTATTTAAGTGTCTCAGTACATACTGTTCACGTCTTTTTTCAGATGGAAAAAGAAAAGAAAAAGATCTTAGAGATTTGATTCTAGATTGGAATGAAATACAAAGTGAGCGTATTCAAATCTTGCCCTTGGACGAGGATGACACGATGGAAATTGATGACGCATACACACAAGTTTTAATAAGAGATGAAAGTGATAAAATAGATTCTAAACTAGATTACAAATCAAAGACACAGAATACAACACTAGACAAGATATTTCTATTGCGAAAAGAAAAACCAGCGCGTTTCATTTTTATGCTAGGGGAAGCTGGGTATGGTAAAACCGTTCAATGTCAACAAATTACAAGATCGTGGTGTCAAGCATGGAGAAATGAAAATTGCCAGGATAATTTACAAAGAACACTGAAAGTATTTGATTTCCTCTTTTTCGTAAAATTGCGTGAAGCTCAAAACAATAAAACGTCCCTTATAGATATAATACTTGAAGCATACAGCCGACACCGTCCATCCCAAGAATGTTTAAAGAACATTCGAACAGTTCTAGAGCAAGGTACATGCAGAAGTCTTATTATTCTTGACGGCCTTGATGAATGGAATATACCTGACGCGGATAAAGGATTGCTTTTAGATAAAGGGATACCAGACTGTAGAAATATGTTCAACAGCACAATTTTGATAAGCATGAGGTCATGGAAGTTCATTGAAGTTAAACAAATAAGACTACATAAGATGGACAGAGTTGTCCGTTTATGTGGTCTCGATGAAAGAGGATTCGAGTCCTTTAGAGAAGCATTACTTTGCAGGCATCTTAAGATGGATAAAGCTTCTGAGGAATTGCAGGCTATTACCAGTAGCATTAAATGTTTCATGTCAACTTCATCATATGCGGCGGAATCCTTGATAAAAATTCCTTTCCTAGCGGTTTTATGTATCCATGCATTCCATCACAACGTTCAAAGTGGTACTTCAATGACGACTCTTTATCTTTCAATCATTGAGACATTGATGAAGAGATCAAAGTTGTATGATGAAAAAAGTACTGATAGTGAATCCGTCTACGCTACATTTAGAGACTATAGGCTTGTACAGAATAACGGAAATGACTTATCTCACCTTGGCAAAATAGCATTTTCTGGCCTGACATCAGAAAAGAAAGCTCTAATCTTCACAAGCGAGGACTTGAATGCAACGTTTGGTGAAGATCAATTAGAGAGATATCTTAAAACCGGATTTTTAATCAAAGCAAAAGGATCTGGAGAATATTGTGCAAGAAACTTCGAAATCAGTTTTCTACATAAAACAATACAAGAATTCCTCGCTGCTTTTTTCCTCTGGACAGTGGGCAACATCGATCAGAATTTCTTAAGCAAGCATGTGCTTAACATTGAAGAAGCGTTGGAATTTTCAATAGTTTTAACATTTATCTCTGGATTTTCATCAGTAGATGGATGCAAGATATCAAGGAAGCTAACTTCTTTGGCATCAAACGATAAAGATATTCAAAGCTTTCGGTTAAATTTTACCTCTGATAGCTATGAAAAAGTTTTTCATCTTTATGATTTACAACTACGATGCTACAGGGAAATCAGAGGCCCGAACAATATAGAATGTTTAGGTGAGGATCTTGAATTGAAATTTTCATTTTCTGACATAATTTTACATGGAAAAGATTCAGACCGCCAGCTCATCAGAGAAACCGCTGACGTTTTACTCCAGCATCCACATGACATAGAATCTATTCAAATGAAATTCATACCCGATGACGATCAGACTGGCATAACAAACGATGAACTTAAGAACTTTTTTGATAAAAGTACGTCAATAAAGTCAGTGAATATTGATGGGTACGTTGATGGACAGTGCAGAGTATTCCGTCACTTTAGCCAGAAAATGTCACACCTGGTTACCTTAGGACTACACAACATTGCAATCGAAGGCGAGATCCTGACAGATCTCTTTACAAAAAATACCACAAGAAATTTTCAGGCACTTAGTCTATTCTACCTAAGAAGTTCTGACGATCCAAATGTCAGATTTGAGTATAAGTTTCAATCAGAAAAAACAATACCCAGTCCACGTTCTGGCTATGAGCGAAAAGAAAGAATGCGTGAATTACCTACGTCCATTTCTCACAATCACGAGGATAGTGGAAAACCACTTTTGAAGGATATACTGAGGGTCCTTCCGAATTTTGAGCTTTTAACGACATTACACGTATCCTACATGGAGTCTTTGGAGGATAGAAACATACTCCTAGTTGTAGCAAAGGAGCTACAAACTAAAGGAAAATTAAAGAACTTTGGATATCAGGGTAGCGCAATGTACAACGTTGTTGATTATCAGCATGACACTGAAATCATTGAAGTGATACTAACAATGAATCAACTGGAATACATTTTTCTTTGTGACATTGTTTTGAACGATAAATTTCCAGTTTTTCCTGAAATGTTGCAACTAAAGAAATTCTCCCTTCAAGACATAAACATGAACAAAATGGAATGGAGAAAACTAGTTACAGCGCTGTCAGATCTTTCGAACAAAGCATGCCTTGCGTACGTAGTTTTAACAGACACAGATATCGACGATGAAAGCTTGAGACAGTTTGAAGTTGCGCCAGGTTTATCGATAAAAAATGATATCTTCATGATTTGAGTTATAACAACTAAAGTGTAATTATTTCAACCGTATTTGTCGAAAGTGGGACATCTTTGAATTGAATACAACGGAAAACAATGAAAAAACTTTAGATTTAACTAACCAAAATAATAGGCTAGAACAACAATTAAATATCCATGTTTTTTTTTCTATTGTATTGTGGATAGCTGCAATTGTAATTTGGATCACCTTAGAAATCAACGTTGAGAGCGAACTCATGTGGTGATTCGATGCACCACGTCTCGATGTGTAAGCTATTGATGTCTTTGGTCAATTGTATTAGCTTGGTGTTGTAATTCGTATTTTTTCATATGCAAATTTCATTTGATATCCATTTGCAAAGATTCGTTTTACGAAGGGTCTTCAAGTTATCTTTTTTTCAAACATACCATATATTATTTTTTTTCTTCTATAAAGCTGTTTTGAGCTTATTAGACCATCGTCTATCTTGATAAATTGGAGAATCATTCGCGCGTAAATTGGAGGACTAAATGACCGCATAACCAGAAATATTCATATTTTTTTTATGATAAAATAGGATGTCGTCATTTTCGCAAGTAAAAGTTTTTGCAATTTCAAAATGACACACGAATATGTACATGTAACTGTTTTGTACCTTTTATTATTTCAATTTCAATTCTCAATTTGTCCGCTCCTCTGCGTAAGGAATAAGTGAAGAATGGTATATGTTAGATAAGAAGAAAATTTAACTGATTTGTCAATATATGATATAAATCATCAAATAATTTTTGGGCGAGAAGATATTTTCGCGATTTACTTTTACTCGAGAATAAAGCGAAAAAAATCCGAAAATTTCTCGTTCAGCTATAATTTCAATTTATCAATGGTTATGCGTGACATGTGATCACGTTATCATACAATTCAGTATTCAGTTTGACCAGAAAACTTTATTTTACTGTCATTGCTTATCGTTTATCAAATATATATTGAAACTGTTCATCGCATTTCAAATGTACTGACTCCTAAAAGAAACGATACATAGTTGTATTCCAAACAATTTTTAATCAACATTTCAAATATGTGGATCTTTATGATGAACTTGTTCTCTAAGTCTTGTTACTTCAATGCTGTTCACTCATACAGAATGCCAATATTAAAATTTTCATAATTTGCACAAGCTGTGCAGTATCAAGATATCTTGGTTTGCTACAGCTGACTTAAACAACGTGTTCGTTAGATAATGATCTCACAAAACAAACAGTCATAGAATTTGTTAAAATGTCTCGCACAACAAAGTGTCAAATTAATCATCTGACAAAACAAAGTGTCAAAATTTATCAAAGAACCTCGACGTCAAGAAGTTGGAATGTTAGAAGCAGGTTGACGTCATTCTGACGTTGCCGACTAATTCCGGGAAACGCAAATCATAAATTCACGTTGAGCTACACGTCATAGGATAATTCGATCAATCATGGGCCCGTAAGACCGTTTGAAAGCACCACAACTTAATGTGACATCACATCTACGTAATCTCCCCTCATTCAACAGTAGCGTAAACGCACCAACAGTAGATTAATTGTGAGCGGTACAGATAGGAGACCTACAGAAAACGTAATACTATTCAAACCTCAATGTTCCTGCAAAGAAGCCGAATTTACAAAAAAAAAAAATGGATAAATATGTAATTTTCTTAATTTTTTGTCAAAAGGTATTGCGAAGTGGTTATGTGATGAAATGAACATTTCTTTCATAAAAAATAATCTGTTCATGGCCTTAGATTTTAAATACTCAAAAATTTATAAATGTACCTTTCTATGCGGTAAATTTATTTCAATTTATTTATATGTAACGTTTCTTTTGGGAGTCAGTATATAAATAGAAATACAAGGGTCCTGCATTTATCAATCCTGCAATGATCAGGGTGGAACCAATTATACATGGAAAGAGAAAGACAAACAGAGAAATGAAAGCAGTTAAGTATCGAAATATATGATAAACAAAACCAAAGGTATATGTGTAAGTCACACACTTACTAGAGGCGGTTATCATTTGAAGGAATGCTGTGTCGCACATATCTGATTGTCTGACAAATAAAAGAAAAGAAAGGAAGGAAGTGATGTCATAGTCTGTACTTGATTTATCAAGATATGGGTAAAGGGAAATGTTTGTCAAAAAAGACTTAAACAAATAACATAGGGAGAACTATATGTATAAGTTAACGACGTTGTGGTAGGTAGTGTTATCATTCGAAGTTTGCCACTCGTTCGGATATAGCCAAAATACATAGAAAGTCATCGTCAATTTTTGATAAAGTTAACATTCATGTAAGCTACGCCAATTATCAAGAAAATTATCTTCTGTTTATTACCGTGCGATTGAATTTGACAGAGTCGTAATGAAATCCTAAGTCTGTTTGTTCATTATTTTGTGCGATCTGAAAGTATCTATTTTGTCATCACAGGTTAATACTATTTGGTTGTTTTGCATTAATATATGTATGTTTGTTGTATTTTTTTCTATCAGCATTCTTACACGTTTGTGATTTGTTCACTGCAATGATATATTTTTAGAATCATATAATCATATTCATCAAAGTTTTTATAGGATCTTCGCATAACACCATACACCTATTGCTAGTGACAAGAGTAGGAAGCAACTAACTGTCAAAATCCACAGAATAGAATTGTTTCAACTCCTTGTGATCAGCATAGAGATTGCAGTTTTTGTAGGATCTTTACTAAACTTCAAAGTCCTATCGATTATTACATGCGAAATAACACCATTGATTTTCAATGTCAAATGTCAAGGTTGCAGATAAGAAATATTAAAAATCCTTGTATACAGGTTAGAGTTCGCAGTATTGATAACCTCATTGCTAATGGCAAGAAGAAGAACCCTATCGATCTTCAAGGTCATAGAACAAAGGTCAAGGTTAAAGATGTGAAATATTTAAAACATATCACTTCACCGTTTAAAGGCCAAAGATTTTATACTTTATTTAACAAACGTTATAGTCTCATAGCTTACGTGTATGACGAGAAAATACTCTTACTGATTTTGCAAAATTCTAGGTCGAAAGTCATATTTGAAATATTTAGAAACCTTGAGTATAGCCTAAAGGTCGCAATTCTGATTGGATCTTTACTACACTTAATAGATATCCCTTTGATTCGTACTTTAAAGGTCAAGGTCATAGATAGGCAATGTTTAAAATCCTTGTATACATCCTAGAAAGCGCATTTGTGGAAAGATATTTATCTATTTCATTCAATTATTGCAAATGGCATGTCGAAGATTCGTAATAGTATCTATTTCCATATGAAATATTCAGGTCATTGATGCATTTTTATTTCAAATATTTACATACAGCCTTGATGTATTTTTTATTGAAACTTAACGAAAGATATTGGTTGAAATCAGTTATAGATTGTTGCCTATTTGTATGCGAGTACACTGATATTGATGTCGTGTGAGAAGATAAAAAAGTTAACGTTTCTTGGATTTTTTTTTCTATTTTAAGTATCAAGGAATATAATTTCTTAATCTTCATTTTCTTACGTAATTGTTACTATTCTCTAATCTGTATATATATTCCATGTATAAATCAGTTTTCATAATAAAATATATGTACAAATATGAAATGAAAACTGTTGAAGATAATTAAATATTCAACTAGATTTTTCACTGTGTGAAATGCGTTTTATATCTAGATGTGTTTGAATTAGCTAAGATTACATACTGAAATGTGCACTTGAATCATTAGATGAGACAAATAAAAATCAAAAGCTAAAACAGAATAAAAAAGATCACATCCAAAAGATTGAAAAAAGAAAGGTTATGGTGGAGATCCGTGCAGCCACAGCGGTGGAACATACACTGCTCAAAAAATTAAAGGAGCAATTTTTCCATTGCAATGTAATGCTACAAAGAATGAAATGTTCTTTGGTATCATCAATGTAATTTTATCATGTCTTATCATATGAAACAGTTCATCTGTTTGATACAGACACAGGTAAGTCATAAATGACTACATAATATGTCTAAATGCATGTAGATAACTTAGAAAAAGAAACTGCAAATATTTGAATAATGAAAGTTGAAACCTTGCTCCCTTAAATCTTTTGAGCAGTGTACTTTAATGGGACTATACAATGAGGCAAACCGAGATGGACACCCTCTGGGTATAGAAACATAAGGAAAACACAATCCTTTATCCTTATGAACAAACTAAAAAAAGAACATAGGGGACTCAAATGAGTTAAAGAAGATCCTGACGATAATCTCAACAGCACTTACAATAGCGCACCAAATTGAGCATCGACGGACCCCTAGCAAGCTAGAGGTGGGACCAGGTGCCCGGGAGGAGTAAGCATCCCCTGTTGGCTAGCGATGTTCATGCACAAAAATCAAAACAATATATTAAATACATGCATTGCACTGTCTGAGGTTATATCTATATAGAAAGTGCTACAGCGATCATGTCAGGGAAAATATTCAAAACACTTACTGTCAAACCCCTCGCGGGGAACTTTTTTACGAGCTCCACACGGCAAAGGGCATGAGTGTGACACAAATGAGTTAAAGGAGATCCTGACGATAATCTCAACAGCACTTACAATACGCACCAAATTGAGCATCGACGGACCCCTAGCAAGCTAGAGAAGGGACCAGGTGCCCGGGAGGAGTAAAATAAAGTAAAATAAATGATGAAAATAAAAGAGTCCACAATATAATAATATTTGTCTCCTATGTTTATAGCATTCCTCAAGAGCTTTCATTGCATCGAAACCATTTTATAACGTCTCGTCATTGTACTTATCATTCAATAGAATAATCCGAATAAATCATAAATTTATATTGTTATTTATTGAGTGTGTAATGCTATCGATTACATTTTATTTTTTCGAGCAAAACATATTTTAAAGTAAAGTCCATAATATGTGTCCCTGACTAGACAAGCCGGTTACAAAACAAAGAATGGGATCTCCAGCAGACCCCACAGCAAAACACGGAGTAGACATGCTTATAAAGAGATGCAAAATGGACAAGGAACACCAACTCACATCATATAAAAATCAAAAGACCACACATAAACCAACGATACCAATGGGCAACGGATGCCGACTTAGAACGGTCATCTGCAACGTAAGTAGGAGACGTTGACCTAAACGTTTCTTTTGAATTTGTCAATTTTCTACTATGAAAATCCAAAACATAAGTAAAAGCTTTGAAAATTCGCATATTGGATTAGCTTTGAAATGTAAATACCGTATGGCGGTAATCTCTGAACATCACCGTCAAGCCAGGGAAAATTTACTATTTTTAATCCAAAATCATCTCGTTTGTCATACATGTATGGATCTCCCCATTGACGACTTTGATGTTTAGGTCTGTTGGTGTTTCTGTGATTGTAACGTTTACATTGTTCAATGTCAATTCTTCTTGATAAACAACATGTTCATACTTTATTCTCGATGATGAGACAATCATTCAGGTACCTAGAAGTACCAATGAAGCATTTCAAATCAATGATAGTATGCTTTCTTTGCTTTTGAAGATTTTTGATACATTCTTTTTCATACGTGTACAAAATTAAATCTGCAACAAGAGGGGCACAATTAGTACCATTTGGGATTCCTACAACCTGCTTGTAGAGTTTCTAACTAAATCTTACAGAACAGTTACTGTTGTCCAAAAGGAAGGACAAGGCAATACACAGACCTCTCTGAGTGTCAGTGGGACTCATCGGTTTATAACATACATGAGCTCTTTTGATATCCATTAACGAATTCATCTGTGTTGATTGGGCCCCTGTGTTTTGCGGTCTTGTTTGTGTGCGGTCATCTGACAGTGAGGAGGTTGTTTCACATCACAATTGAACGTTCTTCGAGACATCTGGGTAATCGAAAAAGTGGGATTGATGTTCACATGTAATTCAGGATAACTACACCTGTTATTTCCGTGGCAGATGGCAGTCGAAAGTCGGCAACGGTTGCGCATTGGTCTCGTTGGTTTATGTGTAGTCCTTTGTATTTGATGTTTCTGTGTTGTGCGTTGACGTTCCTTGTCCCTTTTGTGTCTCTTCCTGTGCTTGTCTGCTCTATGTTTTTGCATTGGGTGTTTTGTGGTTTTGCTGTGGGTGCTGCAACTTGGTGTTGTTGGGGATCCCCTTTGTATTGTATTCTTTAGTGGAAAAAGATACCCTTTGATGCAGATGTACAAATATAAGTTTTCCCCTTTCAACCGATACATCATTTAATGTGTTTGGAAATCTATCACTAATTTTGACGTGAGAAAGCATGGTTTACATAACCAGGTTAGACAGGTGGATAGTGGGGTTGCAATGCCCTACTCTTCCCAACTTTCCCAAATTGGTCAAACAAAAATAGAGCATGGAAAATGAGAGAGAGATTGTATTCTTAATATAACCATCTATTCCAAAATATGTACAGCTGGCTCCGCTCGTCAATATAGAAGAAAGTTGTATATAGTTGTATATACATACATGTATAGATGACTGAATTTAAAACAAAATGGATACTTCTTATCTTAAAATTTTCCGAATTGCTACGCTCGCCATTTAAACTAAGGCAAATGTATCAAGAAACTCTACATCTTGTACATGCAGCGGAAATGAACCCCCCCCCCCCCCCCCCCACACACACACACTACTTAATTATATCACCAGTCTTGAGATTCACGTTTGTCGTCTTAGAAAAAAAAACATTTTTTGCTTGTCAATTTTTCTGTGAACAATTTTCTTCGAGCTGAAACCTTGCCCCCCCCCCCCCCCCCCCCCTTTCTGAAATCCTAGATCCGCCACTGATAACGTTGCACTTCAAAAGGCACAGCTTGTCCATAAGTTAGTGACATCGGGGAAACTCCTGTTACACTACAGTGGTTGACAGCAGCGTATGCCAGCATAGAAATGCCAGCATAAAAGGCCGCTAGCTTACACGCTGAATGATAGACAACACCGTTCGGCAGCATGTGGACAAACAAAGAGAAGAAATAATGAATAAAAAAATTCAAACGTTAAAGTTTCCACACACTGTCCAGAACGCTGTAATTTTATAGGACCTAAGTATATTGGATACTAATATAGTAAGAACAGCCAGTATTACTAGCCATTCACTTAATTTTGTTTAGAAAGACGGGGAGAAGCTAAACGTACATAAAACTTTAGTTTCATAAAACGCTTTGTAAACGTACATATAACGTACGATCGATATAAGCTTAGCTCGCCCGCATCCATGTCCGCTTTTAAGAGAAGTTTGTGGTAGCTCAGCATTTGGCAAAGCACCGATGCTACAGTAACCAAACTTGCACATGTGATTCATATTGCCAATGTGGACCTATATATCGGAAACAGCATCTGACCCACTTTTGTCGCTTGAATAATGATGCCCAAGCGTTAGCGAATCACATGACCTCGAAATTTCAAAAGAATAGATTTTTTACAAGGAAGTGGCGACACCTATTTATAGAGCACTACTCTCCAAGCGACTCAACTATGTTAAGCAAAAAGCAGTAGTGCCCGGTCGGGGCACTATTCTCTCATAGTCCCTGCGTGCTAAACCAATAGAATTCCAAGGATTTATTATGTGATGTACTAAATATGTATTAAGATTTCCTTGAACGTCCAGTTTGACCTGCATCACTGTTGTTTAGCGGCGCAACTTAACTTAATAGAGTTACTCATATCCAAAATGGAGACAGATGTCAACGCTTATTTTGTTTTTTCTCTTACTTTCAGATAAATAACACTTATACATAACAACATTCTGAACTTATGAAGTACATGTATATTATTTAAATTTTACCTGAAAGTAACGCAATAAATAGAATGTTTCAACACTCCATCATAATTTATAAATTCAACTGTTGACCAATACTACGACATCATGTATAATTGCGGTTTAATTCAGATGCAGATCTTGGCAGATGAAAGAAATGGCGCTAATGTGATTCTACATCGCAATTCGGAGCTTTATAGCACCTGTTTTCTGGCTAAATTAGTTGGATATGACTTGCAGTAGAAATGCTTCTCACAGATCAATGCACTAATTGCTTTTCAATATACAATGTATAACCATCAATATGTTTACTTAACAAGACATTTTATGTGACGTCAACGGCGTCATTATAGATCTAAGTAAACGCGACGTTGGGGTGGCGTCATTCAAATAGCCATAGCTTCCTTATTTATCGAGATATTTTCAAAATTGAAGCAATACTTTAATCAGCAAATGTTACATTTTTACAATGTAGAATATTACAAAACTTTGATTCTAGGCCATTTTTGGTAGTTAGTGACTTTTCTCCTTTAGCAAATAAATGATGTTCTATACTAAGTCTTT
This sequence comes from Pinctada fucata, assembly GCA_028142955.1. Lineage (NCBI taxonomy): Eukaryota > Metazoa > Mollusca > Bivalvia > Pterioida > Pteriidae > Pinctada > Pinctada fucata. The sequence continues at coordinate 47,446,718 of AP027111.1, read as the reverse complement.
TAATAATTATTATATAATAACAAAAGGGTACCCCTTTTGATTTCATTTCATTTTCGACTACTACGAAAGACTATATCTAACGTTATTCACGAAATAGATAGAATATTTTCATTTTACACTATTCCAGCACATAATGTTTATAGAAAAGGGAAAACACAAGGGTATACATTTTTGTTAAAGACAAAGTTATTGCTTGAAAGATAAGAATATTCCCAAAATTTTTCGACGAACAAAGACAAGAATTACTGTTTAAAATTAAAGTCTTTCACTAGATCACAATACTACCTAATGAAGAAGACCAGACATTAGTGTAACAATTGGGGTCTTACATAAGGGCACCGCTAAATCTCCGAAGATTTGCATTATACAGCTTCATGGAAAAATACTCAAATTTCCAAAATAGTCTTTAATAGACAAATTGTCAGGTAATACAACACGTTATGGTCAGTGAATGTTTATTGTAAAAATACATGGTTTTGATAATTATAACAATTGGGAAAAAACCCTTAACGGCCAGGTAGGGATGAACCTTAAGTAGAAGTGGTTTAACTTCAAAATTCTCTCATGTAAAATGATCCATAAATAAAGTCTAATATCAAGCATATCACTTTCGACAGAATCAATGGCGCATTCGAGATAGAATAATGAGGTCACTTATTTTTCAAACGGTCATCCTGTTATATATTTTAAAAGGTCAAACCCAATGTGGGAATACGATTGGGAACAAAGATAAAGGCAGTCATTCTATAAAGTCCTTTTTTGTTTCAGTAAAAAAAAATCTAAATATTTCCTTGTACAAAAGTATACATTATTTCACAATACAAAAAGCAAATCAGTTTCGTATTTGCTCAAATATTTGCATTCCCATCTATGATATGAAGTGAAAATAATTAAATATGGTTCTAATGTGTAAACACTTCCTCGTTGGAGACAATGGACTTCCTTAAAAGAGAGGAACACATTCACAAATCTCTGTCCCAATGACATGCGTTTCCCTTCACTACCATTCTCCAAAATGCGATATTTTCCATCAATTCTTGCATTAAATAACTGTTTAAAATGGATCTTAATGTGTTGCTTTTAAGCGTTCTGGTATTTGTGATATCTGAAATTGTATATTATTCATACCAAACTCAATATTCCTTTGTTCATGCATGTCCCAACAAGACGTCTAGAAAGCAACGAAGTGAGAAGCTTAATTGCACATGGAAAGGCAATATCAATGTATATCATTGCTTACCAACACTTGATCATGCCGTTATTGAGAGCTGTTTTGACAACTTTGGATTAGAAAGAAAACGTAAGTTAAATTGCATTTTTGTTTTGAAAAATACTCTTTTTTGTATAAAACGCTAATTTCCAATGCTTCATGCTACATATAATGCTTGGGTACATCACAACTACTCTTTTTGTGCATAAAACGTTAAATTTCCGATGCTTCGTGCTTCATATTATGCTTATTTATGGGTATAAGACAGCTGGATTTAATGTCGGCATGAACGTAGTCTATGTTATCTTTCAGTTCGCAGCTAATCTTATGTAGTCCTGGCTTTAACATTAAACCATTCATACTATATTTTGAGCATCATTCACCAATGAATATGTAGACTTTCTTTAACACTAGTTTCAATTCTTCTTCGCACATGGGTATATTATTATACCTCTACTTGTTTTCTTATATAAAAAGATCCTCATTAAAAATAGTTGTAATTCGCCTGATGAGACTACTTCCCTGCAAAGGGTGTATTACCCCCCGTTTATACTATGTTCCCGGCGGCCACAGGGGCCACGTTTCAAGCCACCATGGACAAAACGTGGCGACCGTGAGACAGCGTAGGGGAACGGGATCGTCAAACGTAACTAGCCGTGGTTGCCGGGGCTGACGGGGCAAATGTTTAAACTGTCAAAACATTTTTCACGGCAACCTACAGTGCAGATGACCTACTTTAGCAACCGTAGCAAAACGGGTCGAACGCAACGCAACGTGACAGACCGTTACAGACCGTAACAAAACTTCCGTAGCGGAACGGGAATCAGGAGTATGAGTCTGCAATTTACGATCCTAGTGAAGTTGAGTTACGGTCTGTCACGTTCATGTCCCGTTAAACTGCAGCAGATGCACGTTTTATCAAGGTGTGCCACGATTTCTCACGGCGAGCGAAGGAGTGCGTTAGCCGTTTTTTCACGTTCAGTCACGGTACATTCCGGCTTGTTCCGGTTTATTTCAAGTTCTACTACGGCCTGGCACGGTACGCACGGTCACACAAGAAGTATAACAAGCCAAACCCTTTTACGCAGCTTTTTGCGTCTCCTTTTCCCGGCGATCAAGGTAAATCGTAGTGGGCCTTGACAGAACTTGGTATACGTGGCCAACTTGATTGGATCGTAGCAAACCGTGACAGACCTTATCAGAACATGGCAGGTCGTGAGGAAACGTACAGAGGTCCGTAACAAGCCGTAGGTTGAAACGTAGCCGTCAGGTCTCCGGGATTCAGGAGCCGCGGCTCATCACGAATACCTTGATAGACCGTGCGAAAACGTAACGAGACCCAACAGAACTTGAATACCAAGATAAAAACTGACAAAAATCCCACAACGTGCTACGTTTTGGGCCGCCGTGACTGCCGTGGTCGCCGGGAACATAGTGTAAAGCTAGGGTTAGTTGGGAAGACTATTTCCTAGGGAAATAGCTTTTAAATGGGGCGGAGCTTCAGCGCATGACGCTAGTGACGTCACAGTGACGGCAAAATTCAACAGTTAAAGTATGCCATTGAGGGAATTAGCATGATTCTGGTTTCCATCTACCAGACCTATTTCACAAGTCACTTGATCGCTATATACATTGTATACTATTCACGATTCAGATTAAACGAGCTGGCTAATTTCAAGTTAATCGGAAAATTATATATGAGCTCAAGAATTACTACATGTACACAGGTACTGACATTTTTTTAGATCCAATCAGCACATTTATCCCTCCAGCTTGTTGAGAACCTTTTTCCTTGTAATTATATAGACTATACTTACATGTATTTGATATGCTTGATGCACGGAATACAAATATATCATATTGAGACAATTAAATTTCCGGTTGCCATAGAAAAGAGTTCTGTTTATTTATTTTATCCAAACAATGACCAAACAAGTTTTAATTTTAAAAACCTATCTTTTTAGAAAATATATTTTTTTAGTCCAACCAGGTCTTTTAAAATGCCAAATCACTGCAATGATACGAAGTGTTCACATTTTTTATCCTCTTGACAATTTCAAACCAATTTTAATGCTCTAGTGTTTCGAAAAGTAAATCCTTATATCAGTGAAGCTTCCAGCAAAAGTGATTTTTAGACGCAGTCACGATCCTTCTCATCAGCGCCCTCTGGTTTCAAGTAAAAAATATTGAATATAATATAGTCATAATTGTGATCTATTTTTGTCAAATATATACCATACTTCAGCAGAAATGAAGCGAAATAGTTGCTTCATACCGCCGATATTTTCATCAGGAAAAACAGATTAATAGAAACACTGAGGACCTTTTCCGGTTTCCAAGTAGTAGTGGTCAAATACGGTTAACTTTGCAGCTTTTCATTTGAAGCCTAGCGAATGCATCTAAACAAATTGATTTCAGCATCATTTGGATTTTTATTTTACTTCATCTTTATATGAGGACTGAAATGGAAATTTTCTAGGTTCACAGAATCTCTCATGATTTTCATATTTTTTTTTTGTTTCAATTATAACCTTAACATTGATACATTTGTATCAGGTAAACATCTTCCTAAAAATGAGGCCGATATAAAGGAACAGTTTAGTACATTTCTCAAAGAAAATGAAAATAATATTATATTTTTCAATTTCGTACGATTGCATTGCAAGCTATAAATTCTGAATTCATAGATTTGAAGATATTTGTACCATTCCCCAATAAATCGGTGACATATTCCATATCACTATGTATGTGTTTGTTGTGTGACAGGCGGAATGGAAAATGTGGCCGGTCCGAACCCGAGACCTTCTGCTTACAGGGCAGACGCTCTTACCGACTGAGCTAACCGGGCACGATTCCTTAAGCGTCACACTCCACCCCGCCAAATTTTGAGGTTTCCCAAAGCTGTTAACCGGAAACCTCACAAAGAAAGACAAATAAATCCCTGGTTCTTCCCCAAAGTTGCCCTTAACCACAGGCAACTCATGAGGTTCACCCTTACGGCACTAAATACTGTGACAGGCGGAATGGAAAATGTAGCCGGTCCGGGAATCGAACCCGAGACCTTCTGCTGACAGGGCAGACGACCAGAGCTAACCAGGCACGATTCCTGAACCGTCACAGTTGATATACTTAAAAATCACATGATTTCTGAATTACGTCCTCTTATTTAATAAAAATGCACAGAATTTTTTTTTCAAACTGTGAATGACAATTTAATGGACCTTGACCGTGAACGATTCAAGTTGACCGTTAAATCAACTATACTGTTGTCGCTTTTGACAATGTGTTGAATTTCTCACTCTACCTATAATAATTATTGATTTCAATAATGTCGAAGGGTTCAAACTCTCTACCTTCTTGAATAAAATTCCAAACCGTTCACATGAACCAGACACGTGTTTCGAATATTAAATTCTCATTAGTGATGCTTTCAGCGGAGCCACCAAAATAATTTCAGTAGCGCCCTCTTTAATTTTTTGAAGTTAGAATTTTACAGTTACATTACAGAGAGCGCGCGGCTCAAAATTTCCTTTAGGGTCGATTCAGTAGCGTATCAAGGACAACTTAAAATTGATCGTTATGTATGCAGTATATTATTGAATTTAATGTCAAAATGGTAACTTTTTTACATCCCTTCTGCACAATGAGAATAAGACAAACACAAATTCTAACTTGTTTACCGTAATTCAAGTATTATACTATACTACATAGATAAATGTTACCATAACAGAAGTTTAGCAGACAAACATACATTTCTGCTTTGGATTTAGCAAAAATATGCACAATCAAATTAAAGGACTTTTTAAAGTAGAAAATTATACCTCTTCAGAGCAGATATTCACCATTTTTTTGCGCACAGATAATATAGAAAACAGGAGGAATGTATTTCTCCTTACTGGTAATTATTCGAAAAATGTTAGAAAAAATAAAAAGATTTTCAGTTGACTCTAATATCCTTTAAGTTTGGAAATATCCTTCCGGTTTCTTTTGTTGTGATTATTACCCAGGTACTTAAATTTTTTGACTTGGTTCCCTTGGCAAGGACATTTTAATTTTTGAAAGGAAGCTATTTTCGGTCTCAGTACATCATTTTCACCTCCGTGCCAAGTCTCTAAAGAATTGATGACATGCCATTTTGTTATACCCTTGTCAGTATCTCTATATAAAATCCCCATAGGAAAAATGCCTATAGCTTCGAATATTTGACCAAGCGGTCAATATTTACATCAATATTGGCCCTAAGGCAATATTTAAAAAAATATTGACCGCTAAACGTTACATCGTTTGTGACGTCACGTCATTGATGACGCTATTAGCTCTACCTATTTTTCCGCACTCTTTGTCTTATAGAAGAAAAATAACGTAAACATGCCGGGCTAATCGATTCGTTGCTGCAGTATTGATGTAAGGTATAACAAAACAATTATTGACTTGGAATTCGGGCAATATATGATTTGTTGGACCTTCAGACAAAATATAGCCCTCGGCCTTAGGCCTCTGGCAATATTTTATCTTCGGGTCCAACAAATCATATATTGCCCTCATTCCCAGTCAATAATTGTATATTACAAGTGCTATGTTTATTTTGGTTTATTGGCCCATCGGTATCACTGGGGTCTTTTTATCTGGGGTTTTGATGTCGTGTTTATTATTACTTGTCCGTTTGGGTCTCTTGTTGTGTGTGTCTGCTCTGTATTTTTATTGCGGTGTTTTGATATTTTGCTGTTTGAGCTGCAAAAGGGTATTGATGCATACATATAAAAAACTATAGTTTTCAACCCCCTGTTTAAATAAGGCTTCGCTGTCAGGGCCTTTCTAATTTTTCAGAGGGCCATGGGAGCGCGCGCAAAATAAGAGTTAAAATTAATCCTCGTCAGTGATTCTCAATCTAAACAATGTAATATGACCAAAATCTGTGAAAGTGTTGAATATACCGAAAGACGTAGCAAAATGGCTGGATATGATGCTACAATTTTAATTTTCATGCTTTCTTTAGTTGAAATCAACACCTCAATTTCAGAAGATCAAAGAGTTTATTCTTTAATTTATCCTAAGAAATAATTATGATATCCAATATTTCGTTGCATATACATGAAGTCATTTAATTTGTGACAAAATGCTGTTTCTATTACTGATCCTTTTTTCTATGAAAAATCACAATTTTGGTCAAATCTCCTCAATAACATTTCAGCGAACTTGAAAATACAGCGCATGACCTTGAACAAGTATCAATGCCCTCTCTATATTGTTTTGTCTCTAGTAAATATATGAACGAGGCTATGATTTAATATCAAAAATGGACAAATAAAAATAGACCCATAATATACCAATAACAGCATAACCATCGTCCTAAATGTTACCATGGTTACCACATTGAATGCAGTTTCCACTGAAAAAGATACATGATCCAAGCCAACTTTTTACATTTTCTTGTATTCACGTACGATGTATATAGGAGATACAAAAGAAAAACTCCCCCTAAAAAAATTCCGCTTTTATGAAATTATACACCGTAAACATACACGAAAACCAACAAAATAGGGTCTCTCCAAGCCAAAAATTGAAGGTTTTTAAACCTTACCAAGGCACTCTCTTTGACCCCGTTGTACAAGAGGCATAGCGATAAAGTGTGGAAATCATTTCCGATATTCATAACAAAGAGGATTGAAAGAAAAAGTCTTAGTTGTTGCAACTGAAAAAAATGGCAACAAAGGTCACAAACTAGGTATTATAAAATTGTCAAATGCCTCAAATTTTAGAGATGGTAATCATGACAACGAAACTCTTTTAATAATGTTCATCTTAGCACTCCATATTGAACTTCCAAACACATCGCAAGAATCTATGACATGCCGTGCCAACGTGTCATTGATTTTTGTTTGGTTCTAACAGGGAAATGCTCTTCAATGATTACTTTAATCAATGATCCAAACATGGATTGTAGGGGTTACTTTGGTGGCATGCATTCTCGAAATATCTGAGAATAGTACTGAATTGCATTTTCGGACCAGGATCTACCCCAATTCCCGACTTCAAGTTTTCTACATTTCCCATCTAAGTAACATTCCCCTTTCATGAAAATATCGATATATAAATCTCAAGCAAATTCCTGCTCATGGATTGAACAGTGGAATTTTGTGTTGTATGGGTATTTTCTATTTGGTGCACTATTGTAAGTGCTGTTGAGATTGTCTTTATCTTAAACAATTGTCACACTGGCACAATGAAAACAGATATAAATATATATATGCAATTTTGTTTTCTTTGGTACAGTACAGTTTTCAGAGGTACCTTTGCATATTCAGATTTAGGGATATGAAATATCCATTTATATGTAGCCTGGGATGTATCACTTGGTTTGGTGCACCCCCTTCATCCTCCAAAACCGGCCTAACTTTGTAGCATTTTTTGCGCTCTGTCGGATAAAAATTTCTCAAGGAAATTTCCACTACAAAAGTGATGTTTAGGGGAAAACATGTTTTTTTTTGGTCAATCCCTGAAAATAGGAAAACAATTATAACTTTTCTATGGTTGATGTTTTTAAAAATTAAATAATGTGAATATATAGTATTTTCGATGCTGTTTTAGATGAAATAAGTTGCAAGTTCTTATTCCTATTTTTACTGCATGTTTGGGGTAAAACATTCGAATTTATGCTCAAATGCACAGATATTTAAGAAAAGTTTAATTTATTCCTGCTTCTCAGCTCCTCATGATTGCATATGATCGTTCAATGATGATAAAAAAAATTCTAAAGTCTTTTCTTTCAAATTACATATATTCTATATTCTTATTTTTACTAATAAAAATACTAGAAGAAGACCAAACATTAGTGTAAGAATTTGGGTATTAAATAAGGGAACCGCTAAATCTTTGAAGATTTGTGTACAGTTTCATGTAAAAATAGTTAATTTTCTAAAATATTCTTTATAGACAAAAATGACAGGTAATACAACACATAATGGTCAGTGAATGTGTATTGTAAAAATACATGATTTTGATATTATAAAAAAAACCCTTAACGGTCAGGTAGGGAAGAACCTTAAGTAGAAGTGGTTTAACTTCAAAAGTCTCTCATGTAAAATGATCCATAGATAAAGTTTGCCTCTAATATTAAGCATATCACTTTCGGCAGAATCAATGGCGCATTCGAGATAAAATAATGAGGTCACATATTTTTCAAACGGCCATCCTGTTATATATTTTAAAAGGTCAAACCAAATGTGGAAATACAATGGGGATCACAAATAAAGGCAATCATTCTATAAAGTCCTTTTTTGTTTCAGTAAGAAAAAAATCTAAATATTTCCTTGTACAAAAGTATACATTATTTCACAATACAAAAAGCAAATCAGTTTCGTATTTGCTCAAATATTTGCATTCCCATCTATGATATGAAGTGAAAATAATTAAATATCGTTCAAACGTGTAAACACTTCCTCGTTGGAGACAATGGACTTCCTTAAAAGAGAGGAACACATTCACAAAACTCTGTCCCAATGACATGCGTTTTCCTTCAGTACCATTCTCCAAAATGCGATATTTTCCATCAATTCTTGCATTAAATAACTGTTTAAAATGGATCTTAATGTGTTGCTTTTAAGCGTTCTGGTATTTGTGATATCTGAAATTGTATATTATTCACACCAAACTCAATATTCCTATGTCCATGCATGTCCCAACAAGACGTCTAGAAAGCAACGAAGTGAGAAGCTTAATTGCACATGGAAAGGCAATATCAATGTATATCATTGCTTACCAACACTTGATCATGCCATTATTGAGAGCTGTTTTAACAACTTTGGATTAGAAAGAAAACGTAAGTTAAATTGCATTTTTGTTTTGAAAATACTCTTTTTTGTATAAAACGTTAATTTCCAATGCTTCATGCTACATATAATGCTTGGATACATCACAACTACTCTTTTTGTGCATAAAACGTTAAATTTCGATGCTTCGTGCTTCATATTATGCTTATTTATGGGTATAAGACAGCTGAAATTAATGTCGGCATGAACGTAATCTATGTTATCTTTCAGTTCGCGGCTAGTCTTATGTAGTCCTGGCTTTAACATTAAACCATTCATACTATATTTTGAGCATCATTCATCAATGAATATGTAGACTTTCTTTAACACTAGTTTCAATTCTTCTTCGCACAAGGGTATATTATTATACCTCAACTTGTTTTCTTATATAAAAAGATACTCATTAAAAATAGTTGTAATTCGCCTGATGAGACTACTTCCCTGCAAAGGGTGCATTACCCCCCGTTTATACTATGATCCCGGCGGCCAGAGGGGCCACGTTTCAAGCCACCGTGGACAAAACGTGGCGACCGTTAGACAGCGTAGGGGAACGGGATCCTCAAACGTAACTAGCCGTGGTTGCCGGGGCTGACGGGGCAAATGTTTAAACTGCCAAAACATTTTTCACGGCAACCTACAGTGCAGATGACCTACTTTAGAAACCGTAGCAAAACGGGTCGAACGCAACGCAACGTGACAGACCGTTACAAACCGTAACAAAACTTGGGACAGTGTCCGTAGCGGAACGGGAATCAAAAGTACGCAGCACATTTAAGGCCTTCCATAGAAATGATGTAGATGTTTTTTTCCGCCAAATAACGTAACGTCATATGACGTCATGGACCCCATGTCGTCAGGTTAGGTAGCAACACATTTATTAGCTTTCCTTATCGTTGATTCCTTTATTTACTAGATAAAATTGCATTTATACAAAAAACAAAACATATTACTTCATCGCTGACACATCGCCGAGTCAATATACTTTTGAGAAGACCCCTTATCTATATCTGTACTCTGTGACCCCTTACACCGAGGAATGCGATCTGCGTTACTTAGAAGCTTGAGGTGACGAACAGGTGCGAATCAACAGTTTACAGAGCGGGTAAAACGAAAAAAGGCAGATTTTGGTAAGTATAAGCGATATCAAACTTCAATAACTGGTGCTGTATAAAGGATATATCATAAAATTAGTATAATTACATCATGGAATCAATTTATCCATAGAAATAAAAGGAAACTCGTTGGATTACCAAGAGACATGTGTGAAATGTATGTGTAAATGACAGAATTTCATCGCGTTTTACTTTAGTTACACTGTTATTGCAAAGCTGAATAGTAGCTAAACTTTATGTGAATACTTTAGACACTTGTAGATTATTATATCAGTTCGTACGAAAGATGAATGATGAGGAAAAAGGGCGAATGTGATCCTAATGTGCCCATGTATATGTTGTTTTCATAACATGTACTTAAAATGTTTGCATGAGTACACTTGTACAGTAAGTTATACTTGCAGTAGTATGTGCACCGAAATATCGAAATATTCAAGTACCAATTATTGAGGGTTTTTTTCTTCAGAATGTTAACTTAGAAAGAATGGATTTCACACCAGCTGCTGCATGAAAAGAAATATTGTCACACACTGTGAAAGTTTCAGAAACACATGTATCATAGCCACACAGTACTGTTCATGTTGGATATTTTTGCAGGTACAGAATTTTTAAATTTATGTGTAGAGTAACATTTGCTTTGCATATTTAGGAATATTATAATGCTTTAAAAAGAAGTTGAATAAAATAAATGCATTTTCTATCTATAGTGAATAATCTAAAACTATAACCATACCAGGCTTATTTAGCTATGCATGAAATAATAATATATCAATTAGTGTTGTAACGATTATCGCCGACATCAGCGACATCATCGCTAATACCCTTCGATTTCGATTAAATTAAATCGATTATGTTTTCAAGAATCGATTATAATCGGAAATATACAACTTAGAAAAGAATGACATAATTCTCGGTCGAATACGCGTATGACAAGTACGAATAAAACGAAAGTAAATTGACGATCGTTACCACGAGTTAAAGTAACGGTCGTAGCGTAAATAATTCAAAAAGGATACACTTTCTAAGGCATACAATGGGTGACATTAGGATTCTCATTGAATTGAATAGTAATGACAAGTACTCCAATAGAGAACTTCAACGTCAGATGCGATACGTCAATATCTACTGTACTCGTCTAGAAAAAAAAAACCAACTTTTACGCCGAACTCCAGAGCTTTGTAAGAAGGACAAGGCCAGGTCAGTGATGTTTACAGTACTGTTAGCCTAAACTCCATGAAGACATTGTTTGATTCCACGTTGAATAAGCAAAATCCTTACTCTTGGGTCGAATGGAACCCCCCCCCCCCCAACTCTGCATCTGCCGTTTAAAGTTGCCAACTATTAGTATTACAATCACATATTTGTTTTGGCTACATCACTGCTGTGATCTTGACAAAATATTTCATTTACTAGACAGGATTTTATCATTCTGTGGTTGGACTTCTCTCTAGACATTTTATTATGTATATTACCTGTAGCATTAGATTTAGTGAAGTTTTATCATTACTTGTCATATTCTTTTCTGTAAAAGCAAGTAAAATCTATTTCCGATTAAATCGAAATAATCGATTAAAATCCTCTCTGATTATAAACCGATAATCGATTATGAAATTTGTCCGATTATACAACACTAATATCAATGCGAATTCTTCTTTTGTAATTTAAATTAATGTCGCTAGGACATACATGTATATAACTAACTTGTAATGAATTTTGTGTCCAAGCTGTATCATACAGTTTGGATTTTAAAAGCTAGATTTATATAGTGATTAGTCAATTTTTTTTTTCTATTTCAGATCCTTGTCTTGAAGAATGAATGCTTGAATAATAAACTTTGAACAACCACACACATTACAGATGAAGAAATGTTACTTTGAATATACAATAAAGAAAATTCTTATAATCATAAAATTGATCTGTACCTAGACTTTATGCTAAAATCTCCAAGAGCGGGGAGGGGGGGGGATTGCTTTTATTTTGATAGTTTGTCTGCCTGAAGCATTTAGCCGAGCATGAGAGGGCTTTCAAGGTCAACATGTACACAAGTTTCTATGTGCATGGCAAGAGCAGATACGAAGATTTGAAATTTAAGCTTGACTTTGCTTTCAAAAGATACATGTAGCTACTGACAGCAGCATGGCATGTAACAAAGATACGTAAATGAATTAATGCTCTACTTGCAGAACATCTCGTACAAGGTGGCTGTTAAGGAAAGGTCCCATAATACAAATGTACCAGTTATTAAAATGTCGGTCCATCTTATGGTGTAAGGAAAAAATGACAAATAATCTCAAGCTCCTAGCAAGAGTTATTCACGCACCATTAATTTGTTTCAGCTTTACAATTATTTTATTTGAAATCTACAATGCAAAAAAAAAAAAAATAGATTGGGTCATCGGTCAAATAACAAATTTAAAATACTGAAAATATTCAACAAATTTGCTTAATGCTAACATCAAATTTGTCATAGGACAGTCGTTTATCTAACTTTTGGTGGATCACTTTGTCTGTTGTCCCCCCCCCATCATGTTGTCACGAAACTATCGGGAGTAATGATACAAAGTAGGATTGCTGCTCGACCATTCCGAGGCACATTTATTGATCATATACATACATGTACGTGTACATACAAATGTTTGTTACGACAAGGATCCGATATTATAATAAAGGAGTAACCTTTCGATTATTTTGAAAGGCGAAGGGAAACATGATTGCTGCATGGGATCCGGCTATAGATTTGACCCCAAAAATCTCTGAATATTACATTTGCTGTAAATAATAATCCTGTCTGGACGGCTATCAAATACATTCATGATCTGAAAATGCAAAAAAAAAGGAGAGAAAAAAAACACCCAAAACAAAGCCATTATACATACACTGAAAAGTCCTCTTGCCCCACCCACCCCTTTCCCGGCCCCATAAACCAATGACCGCTCTTTAAATTTCTGTCAGACGCACTACCATGTATATCGTCGATCACATGAAGAATCTATAAGTGTTAATTCACTTTCAGGGGACATGGAATTCAAATAAAATTTATGAAATTTAATTATATAAAATCGAGGAGAAGATTTCCAATGTCAGTGCAGCGTGGGCGATGAATAGAAACTTGAGGTCACGCTTTACTTTCAATTTTCATCAACTTTTGCATGCAATTGCAAGTTGTCAATTATAAGTGCTTTTCAATGTCAGCTACGCTTTTGCATGGCTTGTGTTTTTATTTATTTTTGTTAAAGAAAATATACACTGAAAAATGCTTTAAAAAAAACCTTGCCTATGTGTCTTCTGACACATTAAAATTAAATTTTAAATCAGTATGAAAGTATACCTAGATTTTGATATTAATAATATGACAATGGACATCATCCAAGGAATTTGCCGATTTCTCTATTTACAATCTAGATCATTTTTTTTTCTGCTAGGAAGCACGTATCAGTTTCATTTTTTTTAACCCTTATTTTTTTCCCGATGTCTAGAAAAAATAATATTGGATCTAGAATTACCTGTTGGAACATAGGACTATACCAGTATATACTAGATAAGGTTTCCTTTCTAAAACAAGAAACCAAAGAATCCATAACATTTAGAAATTTTCGGATAAAAAGTGAGAAAAAAATATGTATGTTATCGATCCCATTGCGGTCAATTGCGTCACGGACAAGTCGAACAAGTTTTTTTTTTTTCTGAAATGATTATTAAAGGGACGTATAATGTATGTAAATAAATTTTACGAATTGATATAATCAATCCATGCAATTCTAATGCGTGTCCGATAATATGCAGCATCATGTTAAATTCATGTTCATTGGGTTCATGGGTTAGTACGGTGACCGGTACGACCGACACCCCGGCGTGCCCCCCCCCCCCCCTTTCCGCGATTCACAGCTCAATATACAAAAAGTGAAATGAAATTTAACAGACTTGAATAGATATTGCTTGATATTTTTTCATATGTTGAAATGAAAAGTTTATTCAAATTAACATTTAAAAAATTAAAACGGAATTTACAGAGAGCAATAATAACCAACGCGATTACGTCCCTTGAATAAATCTGATTCCGCAGAACGTTTATATGGTAAACGAACGAACAACCGATTAGCACCTGTCAGAAAAACTGCAACGGCGCAAGATGTTACCGCACATAAATCAAAGTGAAATTTTGCACACCTTTTAAGTGATAGGTGTTCTTCAATAATTCAACTGGGGGGGGAAGGTTTAAATTCTATAGTTTCTTTTGAATTCTCTGCCATTTGGACCAGTGTCGGTAATTTTTTATGAAATGGGTATATTTTTTCTCGATTTTTCAAGTAGTCGTTCTTTATCAAAGATTTCCCCAGCAAGAAGTAGGTAAATAAAATCCCACTTTGTAGTATGGTATCAATATTTTCGTTGAATGATAAGGTTTCACCTTGCGCCATCTGATTTTCTAGTACCAATGTTGATCTACGAAAATATACATGTCACGTGACAACCCGACGGTCGGGGAGCATATATCAATAGTTAATAGATAAATTATGATATAGCACCTACACTGATACATAAACTATTTCATTCCATCTTATTTGGACAACTTAATAATTCCTTGAAAATAGCTATCAAAACTGACATCAAATTTTGTCAATGACGTCATGGAAGGCCTTAAATGTGCTGCGTATGCCTCTGCAATTTACGATCCTAGTGAAGTTGAGTTACGGTCTGTCACGTTCATGTCCCGTTTAACTGCAGCAGATGCACCTTTTATCAAGGTGTGCCACGATTTCTCACGGCGAGCGAAGGAGTGCGTTAGCCGTTTTGTCACGTTCATTCACGGTACATTCCGGCTTGTTCCGGTTTATTTCAAGTTCTACTACGGCCTGGCACGGTACGCACGGTCACACAAGAAGTATAACAAGCCAAACTCTTTTACGCAGCTTTTTGCGTCTCCTTTTCCCGGCGATCACGGTAAATCGTAGTGGGCCTTGACAGACCTTGGTATACGTGGCACACTTGATTGGATCGTAGCAAACAATGACAGACCTTATCAGAACATGGCAGGTCGTGAGGAAACGTACAGAGGTCCGTAACAAGCCGTAGGTTGAAACGTAGTGCGCCGTCAGGTCTCCGGGATTCAGGAGCCGCGGCTCATCACGGATACCTTGATAGACCGTGCGAAAACGTAACGAGACCCAACAGAACTTGAATACCAAGATAAAAACTGCCAAAAATTCCACAACGTGCTACGTTTTGGGCCGCCGTAACTGTCGTGGTCGCCGGGAACATAGTGTAAAGCTAGGGTTAGTTGGGAAGACTATTTCCTAGGGAAATAGCTTTTAAATGGGGTGGAGATTCAGCGCATGACGCTAGTGACGTCACAGTGACGGCAAAATTCAACAGTTAAAGTATGCCATTGAGGGAGTTAGGACGATTCTGGTTTCCATCTACCAGACCTATTTCACAAGTCACTTGATCGCTATATACATTGTATACTATTCACGATTCAGATTAAACGAGCTGGCTAATTTCAAGTTAATCGGAAAATTATATATGAGCTCAAGAATTACTACATGTACACAGGTACTGACATTTTTTTTAGATCCAATCAGCACATTTATCCCTCCAGCTTGTTAAGAACCTTTTTCCTTATAATTATAGGTACTATACTTACATGTATTTGATATGCTTGATGCACGGAATACAAATATATCATATTGAGACAATTAAATTTCTGGTTGCCATAGAAATGAGTTCTGTTTATTCATTTTATCAAAACAATGACCAAACAAGTTTTAATTTTAAAAACCTATCTTTTTAGAAAATATATTTTTTTTTAGTCCAACCAGATCTTTTCAAATGCCAAATCACTGCAATGATACGAAGTGTTCAAACTTTTTACCCTCTTGACAAAAATTTCAAACCAATTTTAATGCTCTAGTGTTTCGAAAAGTAAATCCTTATATCAGTGAAGCTTCCAGCAAAAGTGATTTTTAGACGCAGTCACGATCCTTTTCATCAGCGCCCTCTGGTTTCAAGTTAAAAATATTGAATATAATATAGTCATAATTGTGATCTATTTTTGTCAAATATATACCATACTTCAGCAGAAATGAAGCGAAATAGTTGCTTCATACCGCCGATATTTTCATCAGGAAAAACAGATTAATAGAAACACTGAGAAAAGTGTTGGGGCCTTTTCCGGTTTCCAAGTAGTAGTGGTCAAATACGGTTATCTTTGCAGCTTTTCATTTGAAGCCTAGCGAATGCATCTAAACAAATTGATTTCAGCATCATTTGGATTTTTATTTTGCTTCATATTTATATGAGGACTGAAATGGAAATTCTCTAGGTTCACAGAATCTCTCATGATTTTCATATTTCTTTGTTTCAATTATAACCTTAACATTCATACATTTGTATCAGGTAAACATCTTCCTAAAAATGAGGCCTATTTAAAGGAACTGTTTAGAACATTTCTCAAAGAAAATGAAAATAATATTATATTTTTCAATTTCGTACGATTGCATTGCAAGCTATAAATTCTGAATTCATAGATTTGAAGATATTTGTACCATTCCCCAATTAATCGGTGACATATTCCATATCACTATGTATGTGTTTGTTGTGTGACAAGCGGAATGGAAAATGTGGCCGGTCCGGGAATCGAACCCGAGACCTTCTGCTTACAGGGCAGACGCTCTTACCGACTGAGCTAACTGGGCACGATTCCTTAAGCGTCACACTCCACCACGCCAAATTTTGAGGTATCCCAAAGTTGTTAACCGGAAACCTCACAAAGAAAGACAAATAAATCCCTGGTTCTTCCCCATAGTTGCCCTTAACCACAGGCAACTCATGAGGTTCACTCTTACAGCACTAAATACTGTGACAGGCGGAATGGAAAATGTGGCCGGTCCGGGAATCGAACCCGAGACCTTCTGCTTACAGGGCAGACGACCAGAGCTAACCAGGCACGATTCCTGAACCGTCACAATTGATATACTTAAAAATCACATGATTTCTGAATTACGTCCTCTAATTTAATAAAAATGCACAGAATTTTTTTTTCAAACTGTAAATGACAACTTAATGGACCTTGACAAGAGGTCGTGTGAGCGTGAACGATTCAAGGTGACCGTTAAATCAACTATACTGTTGTCGCTTTTGTGTTGAATTTCTCACTCTACCTATAATAATTATTGATTTCAATAATGTCGAAGGGTTCAAACTCTCTACCTTCTTGAATAAAATTCCAAACCGTTCACATGAACCAGACACGTGTTTCGAATGTTAAATTCTCATTAGTGATGCTTTCAGCGGAGCCACCAAAAATAATTTCAGTAGCGCCCTCTTTAATTTTTTGAAGTTAGAATTTTACATTTACATTACAGAGAGCGCGCGGCTCAAAATTTCCTTTAGGGTCGATTCAATAGCATATCAAGGACAACTTAAAATTGATCGTTATGTATGCAGTATATTATTGAATTTAATGTCATAATGGTAACTATTTTACATCCCTTCTGCACAATGAGAATAAGACAAACACAAATTCTAATTTGTTTACCGTAATTCAAGTATTATACTATACTACATAGATAAATGTTACCATAACAGAAGTTTAGCAGACAAACATACATTTCTGCTTTGGATTTAGCAAAAATATGCACAATCAAATTAAAGGAGATTTTTAAGTAGAAGATTATACCTCTTCAGAGCAGATATTCACCAATATTTTGCGCACAGATAATATAGAAAGCAGGGGGAATTTATTTCTCCTTATTGGTAATTATTCGAAAAAATGTTAGAAAAAATAAAAAGATTTTCAGTTGACTCTAATATCCTTTAAGTTTGGAAATATCCTTCCGGTTTCTTTTGTTTTGATTATTACCCAGGTACTTAAATTTTTTGACTTGGTTCCCTTGGCAAGGACATTTTAATTTTTGAAAGGAAGCTATTTTCGGTCTCAGTACATCATTTTCACCTTCCGTGCCAAATCTCTAAAGAATTGGTGACATGCCATTTTGTTATACCCTTGTCAGTATCTCTATATAAAATCCCCATAGGTAAAATGCCTATAAATTCGAATATTTGACCAAGCGGTCAATATTTACATCAATATTGGCCCTAGGGCAATATTTCAAAAAATATTGACCGCTAAACGGTACATTGTTTGTGACGTCACGTCATTGATGACGCTATTAGCTCTACCTATTTTTCCGCACTCTTTCTCTTATAGAAGAAAATTAACGTAAACATGCCGGGCTAATCGATTCGTTGCTGCAGTATTGTTGTAAGGTATAACAAAACAATTATTGACTGGGAATTCGGGCAATATATGATTTGTTGGACCTTCAGACAAAATATAGCCCTCGGCCTTAGGCCTCGGGCAATATTTTATCTTCAGGTCCACCAAATCATATATTGCCCTCATTCCCAGTCAATAATTGTATATTACAAGTGCTATGTTTATTTTGGTTTATTGGCCCATCGGTATCACTGGGGTCTTTTTATCTGGGGTTTTGATGTCGTGTTTATTATTCCTTGTCCGTTTGGGTCTCTTGTTGTGTATGTCTGCTCTGTATTTTTATTGCGGTGTTTTGATATTTTGCTGTTTGAGCTGCAAAAGGGTATTGATGCACACATATAAAAAACTATAGTTTTCAACCCCCTATTTAAATAAGGCTTCGCTGTCAGGGCCTTTCTAATTTTTAAGAGGGCCATGGGAGCGCGTGCAAAATAAGAGTTGGTTTTTTTTTGTATATTTTGTCACGCGACAACTGCATTTGCAAGACGTTCTATTTGTGATCTACCTTATTTAAAAATGAAATGAACGCAATAGATGATATGTAGAATTAGAAGCGCTGCAACAGGAAATGACGCAAAGCAATCACATGGAAAGCCGCATGGTCGCCGGAAAAGAACGATATACTCACAATGTAGTCTCAAACTTATCTTATTTGCGATTTTACCGCGATCTTCCAGTCATCTCAGTGCATGTAGGAATCCTTACTACATCACATATGGACTTTACTTCGCTGTATGTTACAACGGCATCGTTCAATGGCGTTCTTTCGTTTTCGAGATCGCCGAACGAGCGCCTTCCCTGTGTGAGTAAGATTTCATCAAAATGCAGTCAGCATTTCTGCAGCCCATCAAGTCAATCGAATCAAATAAAGTCTGACTCATCCGTAGTCTTTCATGTTTTTTTCTATGACATATTATCTGCTATATAATTTTGAAACACATGCATAAATGGCCGGATGCCCTATCATGTTGAAAGAGAAAGAATACCAAATTTACCAATGATATCTTCATTTCAGAAGGATGTCCATTCTTTACAATTGAGGAAGGTGTAGTACATATACGTCAGCGTAAATGCGTAGGAAATTATACAGGTTGCCTAAATAAAGCAACAGGCAATGAGATTTTCTCAGTGGACGCGTACAAATGTAAGTCAAATTTGTTTGATATATACTTTTAATTCTAGGAGAAATAATTTATGAATAAGTAAAGACAAATGCGTACTACATGATATAAATTTAACAATGTTTTGTATTGCTAACCGTTATTATAAAAAAGAAATTGAGGATATCAATATCAGAATGAAGAAATTTGTTACAAATAGAATAATATTTTCATTTCAGTCACGAATTGTCTTGTACTAACTCGATATATGTAAGTAGAATTATAGATTTTCAAATTCCGGTGTACTACTCATTGTCATTATGTTCCATTTTGTAGATCTTTTCTGCTCAAAAATGCAAAAAGAAAAGGAAACAGAAAACAAAGTAGCTATTTGTATGTCCTTTACATCTAAAATCATATAAATATAATAGTGAAGTGTTTCATCTCTTAACCTTCATGAAGAAAATTACAAACCAATTTCTCTGCACCAGACACGTGTTTCTATGTCTATTCTCTGCCATGCCTTCAAAAGAAGGGATACATTTAACTATTTTGAATACTATTAAGCTCATCAATTGGATGTAATTGGATGTTTTATGCTTAGTAATGTTCAATTTCTATCGTACTGTTGTATAAAGATATACATTATATTGTAGTATATTTTGTAGTGTTTGGAGGAAAGGTCTTCAAGCAAATTGTCGGAATTTCAAGGGGACCAATTGTGTCCCACTCCCTGCCGACATTTTTCTTTACTAGAACGAAGCTGAATTTATTTAATCTTTGGTCTCTGAAGGGAAAAGATACTTATCTTCTGACTTCAACTTCACTTGAAGGTACATGGACGATGTCCATCAATAATCCAAAATTCGCGAATTATCTCAGCATAATCTATCATTCGGAGCTTGAAGTCAAGGAAACTACAGAGACAAGTAATTCAGCATCCAAATTTGACATTATGTTGTCCCACGACACTGATGATCACATAGAGTCACATGAACACCTCACTCTATGGCAAACGTGACGACTTCAATTTCAGTATCACAAACTTTCTTTTTCTGAATAGCAACATTCCTTCATCGCCTGCTTATGGCGTGTCCATAACTCAGCTCAGAGATGCTGACTCTTCCTGGGCACCTGTTCTCACTAACACATCGGGAGTTCGCTTCTTTTCATGTGGTGGAGATTTTTGTTTGTTTGCTTTGGTTTCTGGTTTATCCTGATTTTGTATGCCTTCGGTTTATGAATTTCTGAGTGATCGACTTTGTTCTGTATACAGGGATATTGTCATTATCCATATTTGTCATCTGTATGTTTCACCATTTGATATTTTTGGACATAACCGTCACAGTCTTTGGTCATATTCCACATCTGTACCACAAATATAGGGCACATGTAGCCAAGTCCGATTAACTTTTGTTGCATTCAAATATTTCTATTAAATAACTGTTATGAAAAGTGGGTCCTGTAGCATCACATCCCACCCATCCTGCTACGTCATTCCGTTTTTTTTAAACATAAGTTTCATATTCCTTCGCCATATTTCTTTGTTTAGATTGAGGATCACTGACGAGGCTTTAGTATCCCAAATATCTGGTCCATGTTAAAAGTCGAATTGAATAGCATCATTTACAGATGAATTGCCAGCATGGACCAGACATGCATGTTTCGGGTACTAAACCACTGTCAGTGATCCTCAAATCTAAACAATGTAATATGCCAAAAAAAGTATGAAAGTTACTATGTCAAAAACCGTACCGAAAGACGTAGCAGGATGGGCGGGAAATGATGCTGCAGGACCCACTTTTTAGAAATTTCAAGAAATTTTGATAACAGAAATTTTAGAATGCGTTGAAGAAACGATCAACCGAAATTGATCGAACTTGGCTACATGTGCCCTCGGGGACTCCTGGTCCACCAGCAGTGACACTCACCAAGTGGTATAAATGTAAACGTCTTCAAATTGAATATTATCATTTAAGAACAGATAAATTGGCAACGTGGACCAGACATGCACGTTTCGGGTACTTAACCTTCATCAGAGATCCTAAATCTAAACAATGTAATATGCCAAAAAAGTATGAAAGTTACTATGTCGAAAAGGTGTACCGAAAGACGTAGCAGGATGGGTGAGATATGATGCTACAGAACTCACGTTTGAGAAGATTCAAGAAATGTTAAACGTCTTCAAATTGAATAGCATCATGCTGCAAATTTATCTCTTCTTAATTGATGCTATCAATTTGAAGACGTAACATCCTAATATGTTTTGAGTTATATTTCCTCGTGGATTTTTTCAAGTGTGATTGACGATATAATCTTACAATTGTCTTACTTCGGGGTTCGCAACCGTTCCGATGGGAATTCTCACGATTTGGCCTTGCCTTCTCGACTTTGAGACTGAAAAACAGTTAGGTACTTCTTTGATGTTTATCATACATCAACCTAAATATTAAAACCAAATGGTTCTCATAACTTATGCCCTTTGCCGTGTGGAGCTCGTAAAAACGTTCCCCGCGAGGGGTTTGACAGGAAGTGTTTTGAATATTTTTCCCTGACATTGTCGCCATAGCACTTTATATATAGACTTGGCCTTAGACAGTGCATGCATTTTATATATTCTGTTCATTTTCGTGCGTGAACATCGACGGCGGGTGCGGCTAGCCATTAGGGGATGCTTACTCCTCCCGGGCACCTGGTCCCACCTCTAGCTTGCTAGGGGTCCGTCAATGCTCAATTTGGTGCTCTGTTGTGAGTGCTGTTGAGATTGTTGTCAGGATCTTCTTTAACTCATAAGAAGTGGTTATCCCTTCATTTTTAGAATAATTGTTCAAATTTATTGAAAAGAAATCTACAAAAATAGTTCGAATCATGCACTGAAAACCTTTGAAACAAAATGAACGGTATCATCGTCGGTCAGCAGAGATACAAATCCAGACTCCCCGGTCGAGCTCCATTTATACAAAGTACAACATCTGTAAAGAATTTCCTTTATTATTATTTAAAACTTGAGAAAAAAGTTTTCAAATCAATTTTTATTCACCTGCAATGAGAATTTTTTTTAACATATCAGTTTATGCCTTTATTAAGGTATAGAGTTGGAACCCTTGGACATTATTTCATTATTTTTTAATCTTCGGAAATCCCCATATCCTAGAGAACGTATGTAGAAGAGATTGGTTTTAAGGTGACCGATCGATGGTAGAAGTTTGATACCAATTTATGACATCATTAAAACTAGTGGCAACCAACGGTCATGATACAAAATATGTAATGTAATATAGAATAATATGTGAGACTCTTTTTTTAAACTACATGGAAGGATGTTTATATCGGCAATTTTTATAAATATATTTCGATGGATATTCCCTACATCTTTCAAGAAAATTGCGTCCAAAAATATTTAACACAAATGAGAACTATTCATATCAAAATATTGAAACGGGGCACAGACAGGGAAATTAACCTGTATTAAAGCAGAAATCACTTAAGGTACTGAATTGAGTCGTAATTTTTACTCGCAAATTAGAACCGAAATTTGGCCCTCAATGCCAAATTCCTACCATTTCCCCCCAAAAGTAACCTTTAATTCTCAAAAACTGAGACTACAATTGGAATCAACATGAAATAATTTTTCAAAGATCAACCAGTTAACCTCTTCAATGACCGAAAATCAAGAGAAATTGCCCGATAAGGGACAGTCACATCCGGATGTATTTTGATAACAAATTGTTCAAAATATCCAAATGTGCTTGATTATGTCGCTGATTTTTCCAAAATTGAAAGGCCTAGGTATTTTCTAAAATCTTGAAAACTCGCTGCTATGCATTGTAAGATTTAAATATCTTGTCACCAACAGCCACCGTTGGCAACCATTATTCACCAATATCGCACTTTTGACCAAAATTTGTTAACAGATTCAACAATGACGTTTCTTGAAATTGGTCAACGTGAATAATCAAAGGTACATTTTTCAGCAATCGGTAATCTTCGGTAAACTCTGATAGCCAATGGTAGTTGCTTCTTTGGTCAAAGGTACTGCCGAAATTGTCTCACTTTTCTATCACACTTGCGCATCTCCTGTTTTCGCACTCATTAACATTAAAAACATATATAGTTCACCTTATTACATGTATGGGCAATGTATCATTTCTTAATCTAATGAACACTTTATTTCATAACTCACCTCTAAGAAGATAAGTTTGAACATTTGATCAAAACTGAAAAAAATATGTGCAAGAAAACGCTTCAAAGTAATTTGTATAGGAATAAAGACGGGAGTACTCATTTAAATTGTTCAAGTAAGTAACAATCCATGAATTTAGTTTTATGCATGGAATATTATTGACTTCATCTATTTTATGATAATTGTAATGCTGATGGTTACCTACATATTGTAAATTTTTTAAATTCCAACCAAAATATGTCACATTTTACTACAATGACGCTTTTTAGCTCCCCTGAGCGATGGTCAAGTGAGCCATTGTCATAGCGCGCAATCCGGCGTCCGTCTGTCGTCGTCGCCGTCGTCCGTCCGGCTTAAACTTTTAACATTTACGACATCTCCTTTGCAACCGCTGCACGGAATTTCATGAAACCTTAAAGGAAGTAAGTACTCAAGGTCCTCTACCATGTTTGTGTTTTTCGTGTAGCTCGGTCAACAAATATGCCCCCCCCCCCCAGGGCTCTGATTGGCTGATAAATTTTCGACAGCTCCTCTGCAACCGCTGCACAGAATTTCATGAAACCTTACAGGAAGCAAGTACTCAAGGTCATCTACCAAGTTTGTGTTTTTCGTGCCGATCGTGTGACAAATATTGTCACCAATGGCTCTAATTGGCTGACTCATTTCCGATATCTCCTCTGCAACCGCTGCACAGAATTTCATCAAACCTTACAGGAAGCAAGTAATCAAGGTCCTCTACCAAGTTTATGTTTTTCATGCCGATCAATTCACAAATATGGCCACCGATAGCATTGATTGACTGTACATTTTCGACATCTCCTCTGCAACCGCTCTACAGAATTTCATGAAACCTCACAGGAAGAAAGTACTCAAGGCTCTCTACCAAGTTTGTGTTTTTCGTGCCGATCGTTTAACAAATATGGCCGCCGTGGGATCTGATTGGATGGCACATTTTTAAATTCTCCTCTGCAACCGCTGTACAGATTTTCATGAAACATTACAGAAAGCAAGTACACAAGGTGCTCTACCAATTTTATGGTTTTTTTTTTCATGCCGACGGGTCAATGAATATGGCCGCCCAAGGGTTCTGATTGAATGACACATTTTCGACATCTTCTTTGAAACTGCTACACAGAATTTAACGAAACCTTACTGGAAGCAAGTACCCAAGGTCCTCTACCAAATTCTCAACTATCATTCTATTGTTTGCTCAGGTGAGCGATGTGGCCACCTTGGGCCTCTTGTTTCAAGAAAACCACTATGTACTATCATTGAGCGTTTGTACTCTCAAATTTCAACACGGACAAAATTTAATACTTTTTCTCCGATTATTTTTTTAAAACCTTTTCTTAGAAGCACATTGTACATTGTGTTTGGTATAATCGATAATATTCAGTATCTCTGATGTTTTGACCTCAACTTAGATGAGTTTTGTAAATTCTGTATGTAAAACCGAGAAAAATTTAAATGATCGGTAATTTTCGTAACTACGGTGAAACTTGATCAAAGTCAAATTCTATAAAAAGGTTCTAACCTGTTGTATTATCTTTTAACTAAGACAGAACTAGATAAAATTGGATTTATTGCATTTCAACACTTTTTGTATATTCTTCACGAATGTGCTTTTTAAGCGACAAATTCCCTGCATTTGTATTTCAATAAGCAAGTATCTGGATTTTCAACACGGACCTACCAATTTTCCTGCATCAGATTATTGACATGGATCCTATAATTAAAAAAGATTAAGGATTCATAAAAAAAGATGAAATTCCTTAATTTAGAAATGACATGCTTTAGTTATAAGCAGCGCCACCCTGAATAAATTCGAAAAAGAAATAGATGTACATTAATGTAAACGTCTTCATATTGAATAGCATCATTTAAGAACAGATAAATTAGCAACATGGACCAGACATGCACGTTTCGGGTACTCAACCCTCGTCAGTGATCCTCAAATCTAAACAATGTAATATGCCAAAAAAGTATGAAAGTTACCATGTCGAAAGGCATACCGAAAGACGTAGCAGAATGGGTGGGATTTTTTAATATTGATAAATGCAATTCTATTGATCCTAAAGCCTGCCAAACGTTATGGTTTCAGATTGGAATCTGCCATGAAAAAAAGACTCAGCGAATATTCAAAAAATACAACATTGAACTTCAATATTGTATTTGTCTAAACAATTTAAACTAACACAAAATGTAAGAGAAATTAATGTGTGTGCGGCGCCACACAAATGGATTTATAAAGCGCGACCTCAATTTCGATTCTACAAAAACCTTTATGGAGATTTCAATTATACAGTTTAATTGAACATACTATATAGAAGATGTATTTATCGAGAAATAATTACTCTAAAGTGACTGTTGCAAAGGAGATACCATCGGGAACCTACATCCCGTCATGGCGACAGGCGATGTCCATTCGTATGTTTTCACCCTTCAATATCAACGAATGATATATTTCATGTTGGATTTGTACACTCAACGTAAAGATATGGAAAAAAATGCTGGAAATTACGTTATCCCGTAACCACGGGTCTCGTTGGTTCATGTGTTGTCTTTCATGTTTGATGTTTAATGTCTCGTTTGTTGTTCCTTGTCTCTTGCTGTTTATGTCTTCTCTGGGTTTTCACTTGGGGTGTTTGGTGAGTTGCTGTTGGTGCTGCAACCGAGTCCCGTTGGAGATTCCCTCCTTTCTCTCATAATTGATTGTAAGATTTTCTGTGTATGTTGAGATTAGAAAAATGACAAAGACGTAGGAACCAGTGTTAAAGCAATGATTTGTGGTACTTACATCAAAGAATTCCCCGTACCTATATCATTGTCATTTTGATTCAATTAAAAATATTGTTCTTACTAGATTTTTTATGATCATATATTTTATTCATAATATGAAACAAGACAAAGCCTTATGTGCAAGCGGAGAAAAAAAAAAAACACCAAAAATTTTTAAAACCTTAAAATCGTGATCTCAAAATCAAATATTCCAAACAATTCCTCCCCGCCGGTCAAGCTGGACCTCCCCTTCTCACTGCCAAAACAATATAATACTTCTGTATCCGTCCCATCTACAAAAATGTACTATACACACACGTAGATCATTAGCGAGGGAGTCTTAAATCCCTCCCCTTCCCTCTCTAGTGACCTCGAAATCCATTTAAAGAATTTAAATTGTTCTTCTTTACAACATAATTATTAGTAGAGCAAACAAGTCGCAAAATTTGAAATTTTAATCAACACCCGTGACACAGGGATGGATTTCATATCAAACATAAGAATATAACGTGGGCCATCAGATTGAAGTGTCGTTAAAAATCGTATGGTTAGGATTTCTGTAATTTCAAAGAAAAGTGGAAAATTAGTAAAATTCAAAATCATAGATTCTAGAACAAAAACGTACTTCTTACCACAAATGGATAGTCCAGGTGACCGAAATAAATGTCATTATGCTGATGGAAGTCTTTTTGGATTAAATTGATTTTTTTCAAATTTCAACTTCATGGATGAATGAACCCACATTTTAAGATAGATAGGTAAAATGGAAAAAATCAATTCTTTCCCTTTGAATTATGAGAATGTTTATTCAAACATAGAAATAACCAAAAAGAAACAATATTCTGATATGTGAATGTGTAATCTGGAAAGTTTGATAGAGGTAGATTAAAAATCTTTAGAGTTACATAACTTTGTTAATAACAATTCACTGCAAAATGAACTAGATGTTTCCTTGATACTATTACGGAGTGTAACACTACATGATTACAGAAAAATCTAATTTCAACATATACATATTTAAGTATTTTAACAGTTTTATTTTGAAGAAGGCGACAAATTTACATCAATAATTTTGAAAATATTTTTTTTCTTTCTGTACCATCTCTATTCTGAGGATTTCAACAATTGTGATATGGAAGCCTTTTGTACGCTTAATTATAAAAATAATTATGTAAAACAAACATTTTGCGATCAACAAAACAAGGAAATGCACATTGTATTTTACTTCTGTAAGCTTCAAGTTAGATAAGGAACGTAACTGCCTATACGACCCCATCACATTCAAGGCAATCATTGCATTTTCTTCCTCTGTTTGACGGTATGACAACACTTGTCGCTAAAACGTTACTTAAAGGCAATGTAGATGATAATGGGGATAAACTCTTATTTCTAGTTTTGAATCTCTAGTTTCTGATTGGCTGATCGTTGATGGACATTATATGATATTGACGAAAAATATGACTTTGTATGCATTTGGGTTTTTTTTTTTTTTTGACTGTCTGTTTATCATTTTCCATGCTTCATCCTAGTCTTACAGACATATTCTTAATTTGTACCTGCAAATTGTTTATCTATAAATGAAATGGAAATAATACAAACATATAATGAAAGTAAAACAAACCTAAAATAATCGAAGACACTCACATGAAAATACCAACCGAGAAGCAAATCTTAGGCGATATTGAAATAGAAATGACTATACGTTAAAGGAGAAGGTCACCTACTATCCACATCGTAAATGGTGTTCTTATCCGAAATACTTCCTCTCAAATTTTCGAGCATATCGCCCGACTGTTAATTCTGATTTGAAAAATAGATTTGCTCGATCAAAAAAATTAAGGAAAAAAAGTACACCTCAATATGAGAGTAACCAGGTACATGTACAAAATAGCTTTTCTTTCGGTTCTATATATTACAGTTGGAAATAGGACATTCAAGAGTTTAAGAAGATCCTGACGAAAATCTCAACATCACTCACAATAGAGCACCAAATGGCGCATCGACGGACCCCTAGCAAGCTAGAGGTGGACCAGGTGCCCGGGAGGAGTAAGCATCCCCTGTTGGCTAGCCGCACCCGCCGTCGATGTTCACGCACGAATATGAAAATATATTAATTACATGCACTGTCTATGGTTCTGTCTGTATAGAAAGTGCTAAGGCGACAATTTCAGGGAAAAATATTCGAAACACTTACTGCCAAACCCCTCGCGGGGAACTTTTTTATAAATCACTCAATAGGCACCTAAAATTGCGGATATGTATTACACATATCTCATGATGCAATCGAAGTGTTGTAGCTATACATGTAACATAAGAAATTTGGACTTTAATAGTAATTTGGTTTTTTTTTAATCGGCTATTCATTTTATCAATAACTTTCCTTTTTAACCCCGTTTATTCACTGAAACTTTCTTTTTTGATCTTCATATTGGTACGGACGTCCGACGCTGAGCTGACAACATCAATCTCGTCGTTATATAAGTTTGATTTTGATGTAATTGTATCGGAACTTGGACTTGGATATGCGTAGTATGGGATCGGAACTTGGATACATTCACTGAATGTACGTCATACTTTTTATACCTTTTTTCCTACTTTTGAATTTTTCGAAGCGCTTTGGGAAAAACGACCATCGACGCGCCAACATTCCAGACTCCTGTCGAGCAAACTTGCGTTGTCAACAGACGATAACGCACTCTTTTCTGCTTTTTCTCTCAGAGATACAGTATATAGTTTTTTTATTTGTTGTATTGTAGAAGTATGTATATAGTCATAATTCGTGTAAGATTGCTCAATTACGTTACCAATTTTACGTATATGACTATGTGGTGTTTGTTCTATGTACAGCATCACAAAACAAAGTCCCCCATTTTGTGACCCTTGAGGACTTTCCATTGGATCCCTTGGCGCCTTAAGGGGGGTTCACTGACCCAGTGCATCATGAAGCTACGAATCTGAACGGAGGATCAAGTATGGATGATAAAAAGTAAAAATTGCACAACGTTAGCAAAAGGCATATCTCAATGTTTAAAAGAAAGAAAACGAAGAGTCCAAACTCTGACCAATGTACTTGGCATATATAATTACATCACTGTAGTACTAAAATAAACGTAGTTAGATACTTTTTCTTATTATTTGAAGACACTTCATGCGCATTTTGTCTATTGACGTATTTTCATTACAACTTGTAACAATCGGGTCTCCATAGATGATCTTGACACGGCATACTAAAATGGGGTATTTTTCATTAATTTGTCAACAGGATGATATATTTTCCCTTTCGGCAATTACTTTTATCAAACATACGTATATATACCTGTAAAAAGGTATGATTTGCTAGAAACTGTAACACGTGGTCAATTCTTAATAAACGGAATCTTCTTTGGGAAATGACACTCATCTTAAATGAGTATACGCATTAGTTTTTTTTATATTTATTTATAAGCCTCTAGAAAAATTATCGATAAAAAGGCGTCAGAAATAATAAACATATAATTGTCGATATGTTCCGATACATATAATTCCACAGGGAATGTAGTTGAAGTTCTGTAAATTTATTGCTCTATTGTCAACGTTTCGGCCGAAGCCTTCTCTAGGACGATAAACTACAACTCGACTACATCTTTAAAATACTATGCACATAACTGTAATTGTGCAATAAGAAATTCAACGTTAAATTTTGTTTACTTCGCTTCTATGACGTTATTGACGTCATCGCGCCAAATCACCAATGTCACTTTGACGTCGTTAGTTTTTTTCATGTAATTGACGTTTAAACGCTTTTGAAAAGGTTAATAATCCAGCCAAAGTATTCCCATGGGTGATTTTGTGTTTAATCCGGATGGCTTCACGGTATTAAGTACAGAATTTAACGTTGGATTTCTTCTTGAGCAATTACAGTTATGTGCATAGTATTTTAAAGATGTAGTCGAGCTGTAGTTTAACGTCCTGAAGAAGGCTTCGGCCGAAACGTTGACAAAAGAGTAATACATCTACAGATATGTTCCGAGACAAAAATTCAGCTAGGTGCTTTAGAGAAGATATTAACACGGATTCTTCATATTACATAGAAGTTTGCATAAAATGCCATTTTTTGAGAGAAGAGGAAATACCGGTAGTCTACCTCTAAAACAATTCTATCTCATATTTACATATCTAATGCAAGGATTGCAATGACTCTCTGTACAAAACAGAACCAGATATAGGAATACAGAGGATGTAACCGATAAATACTTCGTTTTTATTTTCATGGTTTTATCATTTCTAACTAAATTTAAACAAAATCTGACCATGATATATTCCTTACGACAGTCAGGTCTGTGTTAGGGGTGTTGATTATACTTGAAAAAAGCCTCTTTTTCGATTGGGTCGCTGTGCTACATTTCGATAATATTTGTTTGATACGCTGAAACGTGATAGAAAATCGCGGCAGTTTTGTGTTACTTTTCCGTCTTGCATTACTACAATCATGTACCATTCTTGCACGTGAAAATGGGCGCACTACTACAAATGTACCATAGAGGGATAATGACGTCATGTATACTGCAGAACTATGTACCAATTATGTCGTCATAAGTGATAAAAATGGCGGATAAGTTACTGCTGAAATTCTGATTTTCGGATGAAAAATTCTCCGATTTTCACTTAATTTTATTACGCCATAAAATAGAGGAATTCTATCTTTTACCAATTTGTCAAGGTATGTTCTCCTGCTCTGTCGATTAAGGGAATCGAGTCACGTTTACCCGTATACGCGGTCCTGTTACCATACGTTATCTGCTCCAAGTATGCACACGTTTTGCTCGTACATTTGTACCAAATAGCAAATACCAAATATACGGATTTTGTTCTGAGAGCTAAGCGCCTTTCAGATAAGCTTCTCAGCCAGGGATATGTTTGTGACCGACTAATTTCGTCACTTAGGAAGTTCTACGGTCGATATAGGAAACTCGTTATACACTATGATGCCCCACTCTCCAGAATAGTGGATGATATTCTGTCATAGACCATTTGAACCATCCAACCAAAGATTGTAATCTATGTCTTCCGAAATGGAAGTAACCGGATGTGACAGTTCTACCGAATTGAAGCGGCGGGTGTTGCATGCAAGCAGGAGATGCTTACTCTTCCTGGGCACCTTGTCTCACTCCCATATCGGGAGTTCGCTTCTTTTCATATGGTGGAGGTTTTTGTTTGTTTGCTTTGGTTCCTGTTTTCTCCTGATTTTGTATGCCTTCGGTTTCTGATTTTCTGAAGTATCGATTTTTTGCTGTATAAAGGAATTTGTTCATCATCCATATTTGTCATTTACCCATATTAACGTATACGTGTTACCATTAATGCGAGCTTCCGTCGCTATGATCATTATTTTCCTTATTTTTATGTTAATTGTACACATCTATTATGAACTGGGTAAATTATTGATACTGAAAGATCAATGCGGTTTAAAATGTGCTAAAAAGACAATATTTCATGATTTCTATTATGTGATGAATATATGATATTTTGTAGAGCGAAGACGACTGAGTCAGCAACTAATCATAGTGATAGACACGAACTTGTCAAGGATGAAAAACAAATGACACTTGGGTAAACGTATTTCAATATTTATTCTTGATTATGTAGCCTTCCTTTTCAATGATTCATTCTATGCGTAACATTGATATCCTTTGACACATTCACTATTTGGACTTCATGCTTCTACAATTGAAAGTCCCGGTGATTTGACATCTTTTGAGATTCTCTTCTTAAGAATTCTAAATTGGATCCGTGACTTACTTTTACGCATATATACCTCTGTAAGGACGCATGGAATATTGTGCGATGTAAGAATAGGAGGAGTCCGAAAATAATCTGCCAATAATAATTTTTAATGACGAATCGACTTTAAAAACAAACAAAAAAATCATTCATATGACGTACTTCCTTTGATGTTTGAAATTCATGAAATGTCCGTAGCGATGCATGTGCATTTTGAAGCAAAGGAACTTACCGTATAAGCAAATAATTTAGCGACGTACTATTGTTTTTACTATAACAATATCTTAATGTTAACGCGAAAATAAGTTTCGCCTAAATGTGCAAATTAAATTATTTTGGTGGAGCAAGTCTTTGGTTGCTCACTAAATATTATGTACATGAACAAGAACTAATTGATATTCTAGATTGATTATTTCATTAGTTCAGACATCATAAATCCCAACTGATGAGGAATGGCACGAAATTTATGAAGATTAGTAGCGAAGCGAAAAGAGCAAGCTTTTATGGTAACACATTTATAGGAAACAAGTGTAAAATGTTCGAAAATAATCCTAACCCTAACCCTTAATCAGGCTAACTTGATTTCTACTGCTTTTTAGTTTAATCTTCGATCATTAAGAAAATGGTAAAATTTGAGTGGGACCTCTTCACAATTTTATTCAAAAGGTTATAAGAAATTGTTACCATAATGAAATTCTGTTCAGCGCTATTACACATAAAGTAATTTACTGGTAAATTTTTAGATGTCCGTTATATATTATTAAGCATTTTTATCAATGCAAATGAAATAGAGCATCATTGATAAAAAATCGCCTTAAAAACTTTCAAGGTCACAGGACCAATGTCAAGGTCACCTTGAATGCAATGCACAAAATTTGGCAAAATTCTGTGATTTTTTTTTCATAATTATGAGAGGTAGTTTCTCAAAAACAATGTGGTATTGAGTAAAACAAGCACGTGCATGACAAATATGGATAATGACCATATCCCTGTTTACAGCACAAAATCGATAATTCAGAAAATCAGAAACCGAAGGCATACAAAATCAGGATAAAACAGGAACCAAAGCAAACAAACAAAAACCTCCACCATATGAAAAGAAGCGAACTCCCGATATGGGAGTGAGACAAGGTGCCCCGGAAGAGTAAGCATATCCTGCTTGCATGAAACACCCGCTTCAATTCGGTAGAACTGTCACATCCGGTTACTTCCATTTCGGAAGACATAGAGTACAATCTTTGGTTGGATGATTCAAATGGTCTATGACAGAATATCATCCACTATTCTGGAGAGTAGGACATCATAGTGTATGACGAGTTCTCAATATCGACCGTAGAACTTCCTAAGTGACGATGTTAGTCGGTCACAAACATATCCCTGACTGAGGAGCTAAACTGAAAGACGCCTAGCTGTCAGAACAAAATCCGTATATTTGGTACTTGCTCTGGCATAGTGTATCAACTGAGATATAAACACGCCATAAGCAGGCGATGAAGGGATGTTGCTACTCAGAAAAGGAAAGTTTGTAATGCTGAAATTGAAGTCGTCACGTTTGTCATAGAGTGTGGTGTTCATGTGACCATCAGTGTCGTAGGAAAACATTATGTCCAAATAGGATGCTGAATTATTTGTCTCTGTAGTTTGTTTTTACTTCAAGCTCCGAAGGATAGATACTGCTCAGGTTATCCGCAAATTTTGGATTATTGATGGACAACACATCGTCTATGTATCTGTAAGTGAAGTTGAAGTCAGAAGCTAAGTATCTTTTCCCCTCAGAGACCAAAGATCGAATGAATTCAGCTTCGTACGAGTAAAGGAAAATGTCGGCAAGGAGTGGGGCACAATTGGTCCCAATTGGAATTCCGACAATTTGCTGGAAGACCTTTCCTCCAAACACCACAAAAATGTTGTCGATCAGAAAGTTTAACATCTGAATAATATCTGTTTCAGTGTACTTATTTTCAGAATCGGACTTTTCTTTACAAAATAGGTTTTGTCATAGTAACCAACAATAAATTTGTATTTGCGATTACCGTTCTTACTTGTAAACGCATTACATATAATTTTTGCGAGTCTTTCTTTCAATTTAGAATGTGAAATTGTAGTGTAAAGTGTCGAAAAATCAAAGGCTTTGATCGAATGGATGAGTGGATTTCAGATGTTCTAAAAGTTCCTTCGAATTCTTTAAAATCCACATCTGGTTTATACCACTGAGAGAATATACTGTCGAACAAGGGTACCTGTAAAATGTGAAACGAAAAGAAACGAAAAGAAACGAAAAGAAACGAAACAAAACGAAACGAAATGGAAACGAAAAGAAAAGAAATGAAAACGAAACGAAACGAAATTGAACAAAACGAAATAAAATGAAACGAAATAGTAACAAAATGAAACGAAATACATATACTTGTAAAAAGAAACCAAATTTATATACTAGTTAGTTTTTCTATTGGGGAGGGGTGAGAGGTGTGTGTTGGGGGGAGGGGGGTTGAAATATCTGTTTTAAAAGTGAGAATGAAAGATCCATAGGTTATTGGATGGTAAGGATACCCTTTCAATATAAATAATTTAAAAATATGAAAATGAATTAGATTATTAGTGAATATCTTGCTTCCTTTTTGAGGCTTGCCGAGTCGTGGACAAAAGCAAATCCTGGACACGAGGGTTGGAGTTCCGTGTCCCTGATCACATCTGGGGATAGATTACTTTTCTCCCGCTGTCTAAAAGCGTTAAAAATATATTTTATGTATTTTTTTCATAGTTTTGATCGGCTAGCGCAGCAATCGTGTATCACAGGAAGCAAGTACTAAATGCCCTCTACCAAGTTTGTGTTTTTCGAGCCGATCTGAAATCCAAGATGGCCGCCAGAGGCTCTGATTGGCTGACACATTTTCAACTTCTCCTCTGAAACCGTTACACCGAATTTCTGGAATTTCACAGGAAGCAAATACTCAATGCCCTCTAGCAAGTTTGTGTTTTTCGAGGTGATGGGAAATCCAAGATGGCTGCCACAAGCTCTGATTGGCTTACTTACACATTTTCGACTTCTCCTTTGAAACCGCTGCACAGAATCACTCGACACTTCACAGGATGCAAGAACTGAATGCCCTCTACCAAGTTTTTTGTTTTTTGAGCCGATTTCAAATCCAAGATGGCTGCCACAGGCTCTGATTGGCTGACGCATTTTCGACTTCCTCTCTGAAACCGCTGCACAAAATTTCATGAAACTTCACAGGAAGCAAGCACTCAATGCTGTCTACCAAGTTTGTGTTTTTTGAGCCGATCTGAAATCAAAGGTGGCCGCCACAGGCTCTGATTTGCAGACACATTTTCGACTTCTCCTCTGAAAACGCTTCACAGAATATCTCGAAACTTCACAGAAAGCAAGAACTCAATGCACTCTACCGAGTTTGTGTTTTTCGAGCCGATCTAAAATCCAAGATGGCCGCAACAAGCTCTGATTGGCTGACACATTTTGGACTTATCCTCTGAAACCGCTACACAGAATTTTATGAAATTTCTGAGGAAGTTAGCACTCAATGCAATCTACCAAGTTTGTTTTTTTAAGCCGATCTGAAATCCAAGATGACCGCCATATGCTCTGATTGGCTGACACATTTTCGACAACTCCTCTAAAACCGCTGCACAGAATTTTATGAAACTACACAGGAAGCAAAGACTCAATGCCCTCTACCAAGTTTGTGTTTTCGAGCTGATGGGAAATCCAAGATGGCTGCCACACGCTCTGATTGGCTTACACATTTTCGACGGCTTCTCTGAAACCGCTTCACAGAATTTCATGAAACTTCACAGAAAGCAAGACCTCAATGCCCTCTACCAAGTTTGTGTTTTTTGAGTCGATCTGAAATCCATGATGGCCGCAACAGGCTCTGATTGGCTGACATATTTTCGACTTCTCCTCTAAAACGGCTGAACAGAATATCTCGAAACTTCACAGGAAGCAAGAACTCAATGCTCTCTACCAACTTTGTGTTTTTCGAGCCGATCTGAAATCCATGATGACCGCAACAGGCTCTAGGTGGCTGACGCATTTTCGACTTCTCCTCTGAAACCGCTGCACAGAATTTCATGATACTTCACAGAAAGCAAGAACTCAATGCCCTCTACCAATTTTGTGCTTTTTCAGCCGATCTGAAATCAAGGATGGCCGCCACAGGCTCTGATTGGCTGACACATTTTCGATTTCTTCTCTGAAAACACTTCACAGAATATCTCGAAACTTCAAACAAAGCAAGAACTCAACGCCGTTTACCAAGTTTGTGTTTTTCGAGCTGATGGGAAATCCAAGATGGCTGCCACAAGCTCTGATTGGCTTACAAATGTTCGACTGCTCCTCTGAAACCGCTGCACAGAATCTATCGAAACTTTACAGGATGCAAGAACTCAATGCCCTCTACCAAGTTTGTGCTTTTTGAGCCGATCTGAAATCAAAGATGGTCGCCACAAGCTCTGATTGGTTGACACATTTTCGACTTCTTTTCTGAAACCGCTGCACAGAATTTCATGGAACTACACAGGAAGCAACTCCTGAATGCCCTCTACCAAGTTTATGTTTTTCGAACCGATCTGAAATCCAAGATGGCCGCCACAGGATCTGATTGGTTGACACATTTTCGAGTACTATTCTGAAAACACTTCACAGAATATCTCGAAATTTCACAGGAAGCAAGAACTCAATGCCCTCTACCAAGTTTAAGTTTTTCGAGCTGATGGGAAATCCAAGATGGCTGCCACAGGCTCTGATTGGCTGACGCATTTTCGACTTCTCCTCTGAAACCGATGCACAGAATTTCATGAAACTTTACAGAAAGCAAGTACTCAATGCCCTCTACCAAGTTTGTGTTTTTCGAGCCGATCTGAAGTCCAAGATGGCCGCCACAGGCTCTGATTGGCTGACACATTTTCGACTGCTCCTCTGAAAACGCTTCACAGAATATCTCGAAACTTCACAGGAAGAAAGAACTCAATGCCCTCTACCAAGTTTGCGTTTTTCGAGCCGATCGGATATCCAAGATGGCCGCCACGAGCTCTGATTGGCTGACACATTTTCGACTTCTTTTCTGAAAGCGATGCACAGAATGTCATGAAACTTCACAGAAAGCAAGTACTCAATGCCCTCTACCAAGTTTGTGTTTTTCGAGCCGATGTGAAATCCAATATGGCCGCCACAGGCTCTGATTGGCTGACACATTTTCGACTTCTCCTCTGAAAAAAACACTTCACAGAATATCTCGAAACTTCCCAGGAAGCAAGAACTCAATGCCCTTTACCAAGTTTTTGTTTTTCGAGCTGATGGGAAATCCAAGATGGCTGCCACAAGGTCTGATTTGCTTACACATTTTCGACTGCTCCTCTGAAACCGCTGCACAGAATCTATCGAAACTTCACAGGATGCAAGAGCTCAATGCCCTCTACGAAGTTTGTGCTTTTTGAGCCGATCTTAAATCAAAGATGGCCGCGACAAGCTCTGATTGGCTGACATATTTTCGACTTCTTATCTGAAACCGCTGCACAGAATTTCATGGAACTACACAAGAAGCTAGTACTGAATGCCCTCTACCAAATTTTTCGAGCCGATCATATATCCAAGATGGCCGCAACGAGCTCTGATTGGCTGACACATTTTCAACTTCTTTTCTGAATCCGCTGCACAGAATTTCATGGAACTACACAGGAAGCAAGTAGTGAATGCCCTCTACCAAATTTTTCGAGCCGATCATGTATCCAAGATGGCCGAAACGAGCTCTGATTGGCTGACACATTTTCAACTTCTTTTCTGAAACCGCTACACAGAATTTCATGGAACTACACAGGAAGCAAGTACTGAATGCCCTCTACCAAATTTTTCGAGCCGATCATATATCCAAGATGGCCGCAACGAGCTCTGATTGGCTGACACATTTTCAACTTCTTTTCTGAAACCGATGCACAGAATTTCATGAAACTTCACAGGAAGCAAGCACTCAATGCCCGCTACCAAGTTTGTGTTTTTTGAGCCGATCTGAAATCCAAGGTGGCCGCCAGAGGCTCTGATTGGCTGACACATTTTCGACTTCTCCTCTG
The DNA here is from genome assembly GCA_028142955.1 of Pinctada fucata. Classification (NCBI taxonomy): domain Eukaryota; kingdom Metazoa; phylum Mollusca; class Bivalvia; order Pterioida; family Pteriidae; genus Pinctada; species Pinctada fucata. The sequence goes on along the minus strand of AP027111.1, from coordinate 47,408,405 downwards.
AAACCGAAACTTCACAGGAAGCAAATACACAATTCCCTCTACCAAGTTTGTGTTTTTCGAGCTGATGGAAAATCCAAGATGGCTGCCACAAGCTCTGATTCGCTTACACATTTTCGACTGCTCCTCTGAAGCCGCTGTAGAGAATCTCTCGAAACTTCACAGGATGCAAAACTGAATGCCCTCTACCAAGGTTTCAATAAACAGTTTCGAATAATCTCTAAGCTGATTAGGCCCCGGTCAATTTTTTGAACAATAAGAGCTGAGCCTTGATCTTCATACTGTATGGATGAAAATTTAAATAATGGCATATTATGAGGTATCATTAAAATCCGTAAGATATTTGCAAGATTATGGAAAATTTTCGTTTTCTGAAACACGTGTTCATAAGCAATGAGCTGGGGCTCATTAAAGGAGTCTACCACAGTAAGGGGCGCCAAAAGGGACATCATGATTTTCAGTGTTTTTGATGGTCATATTGATTTCTCCTAAACTACACGGTCAATCCCTAATTCACTTTTATATTTTATTGATATAATTGAGTTAAAGAAGACCCTGACGATAATCTCAACAGCACTTACAATAGAGCACCAAATTGAGCATCAACGGACCCCTAGCAAGCTTGATGTGGGAGCAGGTGCCCGGGAGTAGTCAGCATCCCCTCTTTGCTAGCCGCACCCGCCTTCGATGTTCATGGACGAAAATAAAAACAATATATGAAATACATGCATTGCACTGTCTGAGGTTGTGTCTATATAGAAAGTGCTATGGCGACCATGTCAGGGAAAATACCGTATATCGGGAATTTTTCGCGTGTGTCTAATTTTCGCTAAGTTCGCGAGCACCATCAAATCGCGAAAAATGGACATAGCGAAAAAAAAGACACAAACTGGTTCAGTTATATGTAACTGTTCCGAGGTATTAGTAAGTACTCGTCTGAATAAGATAATTATGAATATTATAATTGATGTTTACAGATAACAGGTAGTATTAATTACTGTAATTTAATTACCCAGTGCAAACATGGTAAATCAAACAATCACCGTTATGAATGCATGTCGGCTTTTATTTTAAATCAACGGTTGTCGTTCTGTAACTATGACATTTAGCGTTTTGGTTTTCCGTGTATTCATCACAAGAAACTAAATCTATAGAATGATTAGGGGTTAAAGGCCTTTTTCGGACCACAAAACTATATGACTACTTACATGGGAAACCAGAGATTATAAGCAATGACTTTAAAGAAGCCGGCATCCGAGTAAACTATATGATGTACATTGTTGTATATTATTGTACACGTATACGTAAATACATGTACGTAAATCCAGCAGAAAAAACGTTGACAGTTATATGTCGATCGTATTTCATAAATCTATGTACAAATTATAATTTTTGGAATTTATAGATTAGCGAAAATTAAACTCAGCGAAAAAAAGACACACCTTTTTAGGGTCATTTTCGCGAAATTTACCCGACGCGAAAATTACCCGATATACGGTATTCAAAACATTTACTGTCAAACCCCTTGCGGGGAACTTTTTTACGAGCTCCACATGGCAAAGTGCATAAGTGTGACACAAATGAGTTAAAGAAGACCCTGACGATAATCTCAACAGCACTTACAATAGAGCACCAATTTAAGCATCGACGGACCCCTAGCAAGCTAGATGTGGGAAAAAGTGCCCGAGAGGAGTAAGCATCCCCAGTTGGCTAGCCGCACCTGCCGTCGATGTTCATGCACGAAAATAAAAACAATATATGAAATACATGCATTGCACTATCTGAGGTTGTGTCTATATAGAAAGTGCTATGGCGACCATGTCAGGGAAAATACGGTATTGAAAACACTTACTGTCAAACCCCTTGCAGGGAACTTTTTTACGAGCTCCACACGGCAAAGGGCATAAGTGTGACACAAATGAGTTCAAGAAGACCCTGACGATTATCTCAACAGCACTCACAATAGAGCACCAAATTGAGCATCGACGGACCCCTAGCAAAGCTAGAGGTGGGACCAGGTGCCCGGGAGGAGTAAGCATCCCCTGTTGGCTAGCCGCACCCGCCGTCGATGTTCATGCACGAAAATAAAAACAATAAATGAAATATATGCATTGCACTGTCTGAGGTTGTGTCTATATAGAAAGTGCTAAGGCGACCATGTCAGGGAAAATATTCAGAACACTTACTGTCAAACCCCTCGCGGGGAACTTTTTTACGAGCTCCACACGGCAAAGGGCATAAGTGTTACACAAATAAGTTAAAGAAGACACTGACGATAATCTCAACAGCACTCAAAATAGAGCACTAAATACACTCTTTCTTTGATATGGATTTTATTCCCCAAATATTTACGGAACGATGTCGTTTCCGCTATAGAAGTTGCCCCGCGGTACCGTCAAATTTTCACTATTTTCCCCTTTGTCGAGCACATTTCTACATCTTATTCTAAGTACTAGGTATAAATTTGTGTAAGCATGATAAAGTGTAGGATTTATTCTTTTTAACCATATATATACTTTGATAGGTATGTATTTTATGATAGTGTTATATGACGCTGGGTTAAGGGTGCGCGTCAAGGGATGACGTCATGAAAAAAACTGTTTACTGTAACCTGTACGCATAGGGGAATATGGATCCTGATGTAGTATGTAAATTAACAATTAAAGTCCTTGGATACCATACATGTGTAAACAGTATATCACATATAGATGGTAGCATCAGTGATAACAAAGGTCACAGTGCTGTATTATAGATGCATTATGGGTATCAAAATGGGTATCTGCCTCAACATATCAAATGGTGAAATAAAGGCAAAAATGGGCATTTCGGAGTGGGTCGCGGGAATCTCTATGCGGCATACCGATAAATAAGTATGCGCGTTACGACAACTTGTGATATATCAAATTCTTCGAAACGGCATATACTTTCCATATTTTAAGAAAAAAAATATGACGGGATGATTAAAATGTCTCTTAGGTTTCAATAAACAGTTTCGCATAATCTCTAAGCTGATTTGGCCCCGGTCAATTTTTTGAATAATAAGAGCTGAGCCTTGATCTTCATACTGTATGCATGAATATTAAAATAATCGCATATCGTGAGGTATCATTAAAATCTGTAAGATATTTGCAAGATTATGGAAAATTTTCATTTTCTGAAACACGTGTTCATAAGCAAGGAGCTGGGGCTCATTAAAGGAGTCTACCACAGTAAGGGGCGCCAAAAGGGACATCATGATTTTCAGTGTTTTTGATGGTCATATTGATTTCTCCTTAACTACACGGTCAATCCCTAATTCACTTTTATATTTCATTGATATAAATACACTCTTTCGTTGATATGGATTTTATTCCCAAAATATTTACACAACGATGTCGTTTCAGCTATTTTCCCCGTAGTCGAGCACATCTCTACATCTTATTCTAAGTACTAGGTATAATCTTGTGTAAGCATGACAAAGTGTAAGATTTATTCTTTTTAACCATATATATACTTTGATAGGTATGTATTTTATGATAGTGTTGTATGATGCTGGGTTAAGGGTGCGCGTCAGGGATGACGTCATGAAAAAAACTGTTTACTGTAACCCAAGTTTGTGTTTTTCGAGCCGATTGGAAATCATAGATGGCCGCCACGAGCTCTGATTGGCTGACGCATTTTCGACTTCTCCTATGAAACCGCTGCACAGAATTTCATGAAACTTCACAGAAAGCAAGAGCTCAATGCCCTCTACCAAGTTTGTGTTTTTTGAGCCGATCTTAAATACAAGATGGCCGCAACTACCTCTGATTTTCTGACACATTTTAGACTTCTCCTCTCAAACCGCTTCACAGAATATCTCGAAACTTCACAGGAAGCAAGAACTCAGTGCCCTCTACCAAGTTTCTGTTTTTCGAGCCGATCGGAAATCGAAGATCACCCAAAGAAGCTCTGATTGGCTGACACATTTTCGACTTCTTTTCTGAAACCCCTGCACAGAATTTCATGGAACTACACAGGAAGCAAGAACTCAATGCCCTCTTCCAACTTTGTGTTTTTCGAGCCGATGTGAAATCCAAGATGGCCGCCACAGGCTCTGATTCGCTGACACATTTTCGATTTCTCCTCTGAAAACACTTTACAGAATATCTCGAAACTTCAAACGAAGCAAGAACTCAACGCCCTTTACCAAGTTTGTGTTTTTCGAGCTGATGGGAAATCCAAGATGGCTGCCACAAGCTCTGATTGGCTTACAAATGTTCGACTGCTCCTCTGAAACCGCTGCACAGAATCGAAACTTCACAGGATGCAAGAACTCAATGCCCTCTACCAAGTTTGTGCTTTTTGAGCCGATCTGAAATCAAAGATGGTCGCCACGAGCTCTGATTGGTTGACACATTTTCGACTTTTTTCTGAAACCGCTGCACAGAATTTCATGGAACTACACAGGAAGCAACTCCTGAATGCCCTTTACCAAGTTTATGTTTTTCGAGCCGATCTGAAATCCAAGATGGCCGCCACAGGCTCTGATTGGTTGACACATTTTCGACTTCTCCTCTGAAACCGATGCACAGAATTTCATGGAACTTCACAGAAAGCAAGTACTCAATGCCCATTACCGAGTTTGTGTTTTTCGAGCCGATCTGAAGTCCAAGATGGCCGCCACAGGCTCTGATTGCCTGACACATTTTCGACTGCTCTTCTGAAAACGCTTCACAGAATATCTCGAAATTTCACAGGAAGCAAGAACTCAATGCCCTCTACCAAGTTTAAGTTTTTCGAGCTGATGGGAAATCCAAGATGGCTGCCACAAGGTCTGATTTGCTTACACATTTTCGACTGCTCCTCTTAAACCGCTGCACAGAATCTATCGAAACTTCACAGGATGCAAGAGCTCAATGCCCTCTACCAAGTTTGTGCTTTTTGAGCCGATCTTAAATCAAAGATGGCCGCCACAAGCTCTGATTGGCTGACACATTTTCGACTTCTTTTCTGAAACAGCTGCACAGAATTTCATGGAACTACACAGGAAGCAAGTACTGAATGCCCTCTACCAAATTTTCCGAGCCGATTATATATCCAAAATGGCCGCAACGAGCTCTGATTGGCTGACACATTTTCAACTTCTTTTCTGAAACAGATGCACGGAATTTCATGAAACTTCACAGGAAGCAAGCACTCAATGCCCGCTACCAAGTTTGTGTTTTTTGAGCCGATCTGAAATCCAAGGTGGCCGCCAGAGGCTCTGATTGGCTGACACATTTTCGACTTCTCCTCTGAAACCGTTACACCGAATTTCTGGAAACTTCACAGGAAGCAAATACACAATTCCCTCTACCAAGTTTGTGTTTTTCGAGCTGATGGAAAATCCAAGATGGCTGCCACAATCCAAGGTGGCCGCCAGAGGCTCTGATTGGCTGACACATTTTCGACTGCTCCTCTGAAACCGCTGTAGAGAATCTCTCGAAACTTCGCAGGATGCAAAACTGAATGCCCTCTACCAAGGTTTCAATAAACAGTTTCGCATAATCTCTAAGCTGATTTGGCCCCGGTCAATTTTTGGAACAATAAGAGCTGAGCCTTGATCTTCATACTGTATGGATGAAAATTTAAATAATGGAATATTATGAGGTATCATTAAAATCCGTAAGATATTTGCAAGATTATGGAAAATTTTCGTTTTCTGAAACACGTGTTCATAAGCAATGAGCTGGGGCTCATTAAAGGAGTCTACCACAGTAAGGGGCGCCAAAATGGACATCATGATTTTCAGTGTTTTTGATGGTCATACTGATTTCTCCTAAACTACACGGTCAATCCCTAATTCACTTTTATATTTTATTGATATAATTGAGTTAAAGAAGACCCTGACGATAATCTCAACAGCACTTACAATAGAGCACCAAATTGAGCATCGACGGACCCCTAGCAAGCTAGATGTGGGAGCAGGTGCCCGGGAGTAGTCAGCATCCCCTCTTGGCTAGCCGCACCCCCCTTCGATGTTCATGGACGAAAATAAAAACAATATATGAAGTACATGCATTGCACTGTCTGAGGTTGTGTCTATATAGAAAGTGCTATGGCGACCATGTCAGGGAAAATACCGTATATCGGGAATTTTTCGCGTGTGTCTAATTTTCGCTAAATTCGCGAGCACCATCAAATCGCGAAAAATGGACATAGCGAAAAAAAAAGACACAAACTGGTTCAGTTATATGTAACTGTTCCGAGGTATTAGTAAGTACTCGTCTGAATAAGATAATTATGAATATTATAATTGATGTTTACAGATAACAGGTAGTATTAATTACCCAGTGCAAACATGGTAAATCAAACAATCACCGTTATGAATGCATGTCGGCTTTTATTTTAAATCAACGGTTGTCGTTCTGTAACTATGACATTTAGCGTTTTGGTTTTCCGTGTATTCATCACAAGAAACTAAATCTATAGAATGATTAGGGGTTAAAGGCCTTTTTCCGACCTCAAAACTATATGACTACTTACATGGGAAACCAGAGATTATAAGCAATGGCTTTAAAGAAGCCGGCATCCGAGTAAACTATATGATGTACATTCTTGTATATTATTGTACACGTATACGTAAATACATGTACGTAAATCCAGCAGAAAAAAAACGTTGACAGTTATATGTCGATCGTATTTCATAAATCTATATACAAATTATAATTTTTGGAATTTATAGATTAGCGAAAATTAGACTCCCCGAAAAAAAGACACACCTTTTTAGGGTTATTTTCGCGAAATTTACCCGACGCGAAAATTACCCGATATACGGTATTCAAAACACTTACTGTCAAACCCCTTGCGGGGAACTTTTTTACGAGCTCCACACGGCAAAGTGCATAAGTGTGACACAAATGAGTTAAAGAAGACCCTGACGATAATCTCAACAGCACTCACAATAGAGCACCAATTTAAGCATCGACGGACCCCTAGCAAGCTAGAGGTGGGACCAAGTGCCCGGGAGGAGAAAGCATCCCCAGTTGGCTAGCCGCACCTGCCGTCGATGTTCATGCACGAAAATAAAAACAATATATGAAATACATGCATTGCACTATCTGAGGTTGTGTCTATATAGAAAGTGCTATGGCGACCATGTCAGGGAAAATACCGTATAATCAGAAATTTTCGCGAGTATCAAATTTTGCGTTTTAATGGTAAAATAGGGTGTCTTTATTTTCGCGAGTACATTTTTTTGCGATTCCTAAATTAGAAACAAATATATTCATATGATGTTACTGTTTTGTACCTTTTATTATTGAATTATTAGTTATTTCTATCATGAGAACACACTCAATTCACTTCCCTTTACGTCTAATCAGGAAAAATGAACAATGGCACATATGTAGAAATGAAACGGATATACCAATTTATGATCAACCTTATCAAACACAATTTTTCGCGAGAATATTTTTTCGCGATTCGATATCCCTCGCTAATATGGCGAAAATTTGTATCTCGCGAAAATTTCTGGTTATACGGTATTCAAAACACTTACTGTCAAACCCCTCGCAGGGAACTTTTTTACGAGCTCCACACGGCAAAGGGCATAAGTGTGACACAAAGGAGTTAAAAAAGACCCTGACGATAATCTCAACAGCACTCACAATAAAGCACCAAATTGAGCATCGACGGACCCCTAGCAAGCTAGAGGTGGGACCAGGTGCCCGGGAGGAGTAAGCATCCCCTGTTGGCTAGCCGCACCCGCCGTCGATGTTCATGCACGAAAATAAAAACAATATATAAAATACATGCATTGCACTGTCTGAGGTTGTGTCTATATAGAAAGTGCTATGGCGACCATGTCAGGGAAAATATTCAAAACACTCACTGTCAAACCCCTCGCGGGGAACTTTTACGAGCTCCACATGGCAAAGGGCATAAGTGTGACACAAATGAGTTAAAGAAGACCCTGACGATAATCTCAACAGCACTCAAAATAGAGCACCAAATACACTCTTTCTTTGATATGGATTTAATTCCCCAAATATTTACGGAACGATGTCGTTTCCGCTATAGAAGTTGCCCGCGGTACCGTCAAATTTTCACTATTTTCCCCTTTGTCGAGCACATTTCTACATCTTATTCTAAGTACTAGGTATAAATTTGTGTAAGCATGATAAAGTGTAAGATTTATTCTTTTTAACCATATATATACTTTGATAGGTATGTATTTTATGATAGTGTTATATGACGCTGGGTTAAGGGTGCGCGTCAAGGGATGACGTCATGAAAAAACTGTTTACTGTAACCTGTTCGCATAGGGGAATATGGATCCTGATGTAGTATGTAAATTAACAATTAAAGTCCTTGGATACCATACATGTGTAAACAGTATATCACATAAAGATGGTAGCAATAGTGATAACAAAGATCACAGTGCTGTATTATAGATGCATTATGGGTATCAAAATGGGTATCTGCCTCTACATATCAAATGGTGAAATAAAGGCAAAAATGGGCATTTCGGAGTTGGTCGCGGGAATCTCTATGCGGCATACCGATAAATAAGTATGCGCGTTACGATAACTTGTGATATATCAAATTCTTGGAAACGGCATATACTTTCCATATTTTAAGAAAAAAAATTATGACGGGATGATTAAAATGTCTCTTAGGTTTCAATAAACAGTTTCGCATAATCTCTAAGGTGATTTGGCCCCGGTCAATTTTTTGAATAATAAGAGCTGAGCCTTGATCTTCATACTGTATGCATGAAGATTAAAATAATCGCATATCGTGAGGTATCATTAAATTCTGTAAGATATTTGCAAGATTATAGAAAATTTTCATTTTCTGAAACACGTGTTCATAAGCAATGAGCTGGCTCATTAAAGGAGTCTACCACAGTAAGGGGCGCCAAAAGGGACATCATGATTTTCAGTGTTTTTGATGGTCATATTGATTTCTCCTTAACTACACGGTCAATCCCTAATTCACTTTTGTATTTCATTGATATAAATACACTCTTTCGTTGATATGGATTTTATTCCCCAAATATTTTCACAACGATGTCGTTTCCGCTATAGAAATTGCCCCGCGGTAACATCAAATTTTTACTATTTTCCCCTTAGTCGAGCACATTTCTACATCTTATTCTAAGTACTAGGTATAAATTTGTGTAAGCATGATAAAGTGTAAGATTTATTCTTTTTAACCATATATATACTTTGATAGGTATGTATTTTATGATAGTGTTATATGACGCTGGGTTAAGGGTGCGCGTCAAGGGATGACGTCATGAAAAAACTGTTTACTGTAACCTGTACGCATAGGGGAATATGGATCCTGATGTAGTATGTAAATTAACAATTAAAGTCCTTGGATACCATACATGTGTAAACAGTATATCACATATAGATGGTAGCATCAGTGATAACAAAGGTCACAGTGCTGTATTATAGATGCATTATGGGTATCAAAATGGGTATCTGCCTCAACATATCAAATGGTGAAATAAAGGCAAAAATGGGCATTTCGGAGTGGGTCGCGGGAATCTCTATGCGGCATACCGATAAATAAGTATGCGCGTTACGACAACTTGTGATATATCAAATTCTTCGAAACGGCATTTACTTTCCATATTTTAAGAAAAAAAAAATATGACGGGATGATTAAAATGTCTCTTAGGTTTCAATAAACAGTTTCGCATAATCTCTAAGCTGATTTGGCCCCGGTCAATTTTTTGAATAATAAGAGCTGAGCCTTGATCTTCATACTGTATGCATGAAGATTAAAATACTCGCATATCGTGAGGTATCATTAAAATCTGTAAGATATTTGCAAGATTATGGAAAATTTTCATTTTCTGAAACACGTGTTCATAAGCAATGAGCTGGGGCTCATTAAAGGAGTATACCACAGTAAGGGGCGCCAAAAGGGACATCATGATTTTCAGTGTTTTTGATGGTCATATTGATTTCTCCTTAACTACACGGTCAATCCCTAATTCACTTTTATATTTCATTGATATAAATACACTCTTTCGTTGATATGGATTTTATTCCCAAAATATTTACACAACGATGTCGTTTCAGCTATAGAAATTGTCCCGCGGTACCATCAAATTTTTACTATTTTCCCCGTAGTCGAGCACATTTCTACATCTTATTCTAAGTACTAGGTATAATCTTGTGTAAGCATGACAAAGTGTAAGATTTATTCTTTTTAACCATATATATACTTTGATAGGTATGTATTTTATGATAGTGTTATATGATGCTGGGTTAAGGGTGCGCGTCAGGGATGACGTCATGAAAAAAACTGTTTACTGTAACCCAAGTTTGTGTTTTTCGAGCCGATTGGAAATCATAGATGGCCGCCACGAGCTCTGATTGGCTGACGCATTTTCGACTTCTCCTATGAAACCGCTGCACAGAATTTCATGAAACTTCACAGAAAGCAAGAGCTCAATGCCCTCTACCAAGTTTGTGTTTTTTGAGCCGATCTTAAATACAAGATGGCCGCAACTACCTCTGATTTTCTGACACATTTTAGACTTCTCCTCTCAAACCGCTTCACAGAATATCTCGAAACTTCACAGGAAGCAAGAACTCAGTGCCCTCTACCAAGTTTCTGTTTTTCGAGCCGATCGGAAATCGAAGATCACCCAAAGAAGCTCTGATTGGCTGACACATTTTCGACTTCTTTTCTGAAACCCCTGCACAGAATTTCATGGAACTACACAGGAAGCAAGAACTCAATGCCCTCTTCCAACTTTGTGTTTTTCGAGCCGATGTGAAATCCAAGATGGCCGCCACAGGCTCTGATTGGCTGACACATTTTCGATTTCTCCTCTGAAAACACTTTACAGAATATCTCGAAACTTCAAACGAAGCAAGAACTCAACCCCCTTTACCAAGTTTGTGTTTTTCGAGCTGATGGGAAATCCAAGATGGCTGCCAGAAGCTCTGATTGGCTTACAAATGTTCGACTTCTCCTCTGAAACCGCTGCACAGAATCGAAACTTCACAGGATGCAAGAACTCAATGCCCTCTACCAAGTTTGTGCTTTTTGAGCCGATCTGAAATCAAAGATGGTCGCCACGAGCTCTGATTGGTTGACACATTTTCGACTTTTTTCTGAAACCGCTGCACAGAATTTCATGGAACTACACAGGAAGCAACTCCTGAATGCCCTTTACCAAGTTTATGTTTTTCGAGCCGATCTGAAATCCAAGATGGCCGCCACAGGCTCTGATTGGTTGACACATTTTCGACTTCTCCTCTGAAACCGATGCACAGAATTTCATGAAACTTCACAGAAAGCAAGTACTCAATGCCCATTACCGAGTTTGTGTTTTTCGAGCCGATCTGAAGTCCAAGATGGCCGCCACAGGCTCTGATTGGCTGACACATTTTCGACTGCTCTTCTGAAAACGCTTCACAGAATATCTCGAAATTTCACAGGAAGCAAGAACTCAATGCCCTCTACCAAGTTTAAGTTTTTCGAGCTGATGGGAAATCCAAGATGGCTGCCACAAGGTCTGATTTGCTTACACATTTTCGACTGCTCCTCTGAAACCGCTGCACAGAATCTATCGAAACTTCACAGGATGCAAGAGCTCAATGCCCTCTACCAAGTTTGTGCTTTTTGAGCCGATCTTAAATCAAAGATGGCCGCCACAAGCTCTGATTGGCTGACACATTTTCGACTTCTTTTCTGAAACAGCTGCACAGAATTTCATGGAACTACACAGGAAGCAAGTACTGAATGCCCTCTACCAAATTTTTCGAGCCGATCATATATCCAAAATGGCCGCAACAAACTCTGATTGGCTGACACATTTTCAACTTCTTCTCTGAAACCGATGCACGGAATTTCATGAAACTTCACAGGAAGCAAGCACTCAATGCCCGCTACCAAGTTTGTGTTTTTTGAGCCGATCTGAAATCCAAGGTGGCCGCCAGAGGCTCTGATTGGCTGACACATTTTCGACTTCTCCTCTGAAACCGTTACACCGAATTTCTGGAAACTTCACAGGAAGCAAATACACAATTCCCTCTACCAAGTTTGTGTTTTTCGAGCTGATGGAAAATCCAAGATGGCTGCCACAATCCAAGGTGGCCGCCAGAGGCTCTGATTGGCTGACACATTTTCGACTGCTCCTCTGAAACCGCTGTAGAGAATCTCTCGAAACTTCGCAGGATGCAAAACTGAATGCCCTCTACCAAGGTTTCAATAAACAGTTTCGCATAATCTCTAAGCTGTTTTGGCCCCGGTCAATTTTTGGAACAATAAGAGCTGAGCCTTGATCTTCATACTGTATGGATGAAAATTTAAATAATGGCATATTATGAGGTATCATTAAAATCCGTAAGATATTTCCAAGATTATGGAAAATTTTCATTTTCTGAAACACGTGTTCATAAGCAATGAGCTGGGGCTCATTAAAGGAGTCTACCACAGTAAGGGGCGCCAAAATGGACATCATGATTTTCAGTGTTTTTGATGGTCATATTGATTTCTCCTAAACTACACGGTCAATCCCTAATTCACTTTTATATTTTATTGATATAATTGAGTTAAAGAAGACCCTGACGATAATCTCAACAGCACTTACAATAGAGCACCAAATTGAGCATCGACGGACCCCTAGCAAGCTAGATGTGGGAGCATGTGCCCGGGAGTAGTCAGCATCCCCTCTTGGCTAGCCGCATCCCCCTTCGATGTTCATGGACGAAAATAAAAACAATAAATGAAATACATGCATTGCACTGTCTGAGGTTGTGTCTATATAGAAAGTGCTATGGCGACCATGTCAGGGAAAATACCGTATATCGGGAATTTTTCGCGTGTGTCTAATTTTCGCTAAATTCGCGAGCACCATCAAATCGCGAAAAATGGACATAGCGAAAAAAAAAGACACAAACTGGTTCAGTTATATGTAACTGTTCCGAGGTATTAGTAAGTACTCGTCTGAATAAGATAATAATGAATATTATAATTGATGTTTACAGATAACAGGTAGTATTAATTACCCAGTGCAAACATGGTAAATCAAACAATCACCGTTATGAATGCATGTCGGCTTTTATTTTAAATCAACGGTTGTCGTTCTGTAACTATGACATTTAGCGTTTTGGTTTTCCGTGTATTCATCACAAGAAACTAAATCTATAGAATGATTAGGGGTTAAAGGCCTTTTTCCGACCACAAAACTATATGACTACTTACATGGGAAACCAGAGATTATAAGCAATGGCTTTAAAGAAGCCGGCATCCGAGTAAACTATATGATGTACATTCTTGTATATTATTGTACACGTATACGTAAATACATGTACGTAAATCCAGCAGAAAAAAACGTTGACAGTTATATGTCGATCGTATTTCATAAATCTATGTACAAATTATAATTTTTGGAATTTATAGATTAGCGAAAATTAGACTCAGCGAAAAAAAGACACACCTTTTTAGGGTTATTTTCGCGAAATTTACCCGACGCGAAAATTACCCGATATACGGTATTCAAAACACTTACTGTCAAACCCCTTGCGGGGAACTTTTTTACGAGCTCCACACGGCAAAGTGCATAAGTGTGACACAAATGAGTTAAAGAAGACCCTGACGATAATCTCAACAGCACTCACAATAGAGCACCAATTTAAGCATCGACGGACCCCTAGCAAGCTAGAGGTGGGACCAAGTGCCCGGGAGGAGAAAGCATCCCCAGTTGGCTAGCCGCACCTGCCGTCGATGTTCATGCACGAAAATAAAAACAATATATGAAATACATGCATTGCACTATCTGAGGTTGTGTCTGTATAGAAAGTGCTATGGCGACCATGTCAGGGAAAATACCGTATAATCAGAAATTTTCGCGAGTATCAAATTTTGCGTTTTAATGGTAAAATAGGGTGTCTTTATTTTCGCGAGTACATTTTTTTTGCGATTCCTAAATTAGAAACAAATATATTCATATGATGTTACTGTTTTGTACCTTTTATTATTGAATTATTAGTTATTTCTATCATGAGAACACACTCAATTCACTTCCCTTTACGTCTAATCAGGAAAAATGAACAATGGCACATATGTAGAAATGAAACGGATATACCAATTTATGATCAACCTTATCAAACACAATTTTTCGCGAGAATATTTTTTCGCGATTCGATATCCCTCGCTAATATGGCGAAAATTTGTATCTCGCGAAAATTTCTGGTTATACGGTATTCAAAACACTTACTGTCAAACCCCTCGCAGGGAACTTTTTTACGAGCTCCACACGGCAAAGGGCATAAGTGTGACACAAAGGAGTTAAAAAAGACCCTGACGATAATCTCAACAGCACTCACAATAAAGCACCAAATTGAGCATCGACGGACCCCTAGCAAGCTAGAGGTGGGACCAGGTGCCCGGGAAGAGTAAGCATCCCCTGTTGGCTAGCCGCACCCGCCGTCGATGTTCATGCACGAAAATAAAAACAATATATAAAATACATGCATTGCACTGTCTGAGGTTGTGTCTATATAGAAAGTGCTATGGCGACCATGTCAGGGAAAATATTCAAAACACTCAATGTCAAACCCCTCGCGGGGAACTTTTACGAGCTCCACATGGCAAAGGGCATAAGTGTGACACAAATGAGTTAAAGAAGACCCTGACGATAATCTCAACAGCACTCAAAATAGAGCACCAAATACACTCTTTCTTTGATATGGATTTTATTCCCCAAATATTTACGGAACGATGTCGTTTCCGCTATAGAAGTTGCCCCGCGGTACCGTCAAATTTTCACTATTTTCCCCTTTGTCGAGCACATTTCTACATCTTATTCTAAGTACTAGGTATAAATTTGTGTAAGCATGATAAAGTGTAAGATTTATTCTTTTTAACCATATATATTCTTTGATAGGTATGTATTTTATGATAGTGTTATATGACGCTGGGTTAAGGGTGCGCGTCAAGGGATGACGTCATGAAAAAACTGTTTACTGTAACCTGTTCGCATAGGGGAATATGGATCCTGATGTAGTATGTAAATTAACAATTAAAGTCCTTGGATACCATACATGTGTAAACAGTATATCACATAAAGATGGTAGCAATAGTGATAACAAAGATCACAGTGCTGTATTATAGATGCATTAAGGGTATCAAAATGGGTATCTGCCTCTACATATCAAATGGTGAAATAAAGGCAAAAATGGGCATTTCGGAGTTGGTCGCGGGAATCTCTATGCGGCATACCGATAAATAAGTATGCGCGTTACGATAACTTGTGATATATCAAATTCTTCGAAACGGCATATACTTTCCATATTTTAAGAAAAAAAATTATGACGGGATGATTAAAATGTCTCTTAGGTTTCAATAAACAGTTTCGCATAATCTCTAAGGTGATTTGGCCCCGGTCAATTTTTTGAATAATAAGAGCTGAGCCTTGATCTTCATACTGTATGCATGAAGATTAAAATAATCGCATATCGTGAGGTATCATTAAATTCTGTAAGATATTTGCAAGATTATAGAAAATTTTCATTTTCTGAAACACGTGTTCATAAGCAATGAGCTGGCTCATTAAAGGAGTCTACCACAGTAAGGGGCGCCAAAAGGGACATCATGATCTTCAGTGTTTTTGATGGTCATATTGATTTCTCCTTAACTACACGGTCAATCCCTAATTCACTTTTGTATTTCATTGATATAAAGACACTCTTTCGTTGATATGGATTTTATTCCCCAAATATTTTCACAACGATGTCGTTTCCGCTATAGAAATTGCCCCGCGGTAACATCAAATTTTTACTATTTTCCCCTTAGTCGAGCACATTTCTACATCTTATTCTAAGTACTAGGTATAAATTTGTGTAAGCATGATAAAGTGTAAGATTTATTCTTTTTAACCATATATATACTTTGATAGGTATGTATTTTATGATAGTGTTATATGACGCTGGGTTAAGGGTGCGCGTCAAGGGATGACGTCATGAAAAAACTGTTTACTGTAACCTGTACGCATAGGGGAATATGGATCCTGATGTAGTATGTAAATTAACAATTAAAGTCCTTGGATACCATACATGTGTAAACAGTATATCACATATAGATGGTAGCATCAGTGATAACAAAGGTCACAGTGCTGTATTATAGATGCATTATGGGTATCAAAATGGGTATCTGCCTCAACATATCAAATGGTGAAATAAAGGCAAAAATGGGCATTTCGGAGTGGGTCGCGGGAATCTCTATGCGGCATACCGATAAATAAGTTTGCGCGCTACGACAACTTGTGATATATCAAATTCTTCGAAACGGCATTTACTTTCCATATTTTAAGAAAAAAAAAATATGACGGGATGATTAAAATGTCTCTTAGGTTTCAATAAACAGTTTCGCATAATCTCTAAGCTGATTTGGCCCCGGTCAATTTTTTGAATAATAAGAGCTGAGCCTTGATCTTCATACTGTATGCATGAAGATTAAAATAATCGCATATCGTGAGGTATCATTAAAATCTGTAAGATATTTGCAAGATTATGGAAAATTTTCATTTTCTGAAACACGTGTTCATAAGCAATGAGCTGGGGCTCATTAAAGGAGTCTACCACAGTAAGGGGCGCCAAAAGGGACATCATGATTTTCAGTGTTTTTGATGGTCATATTGATTTCTCCTTAACTACACGGTCAATCCTTAATTCACTTTTATATTTCATTGATATAAATACACTCTTTCGTTGATATGGATTTTATTCCCAAAATATTTACACAACGATGTCGTTTCAGCTATAGAAATTGTCCCGCGGTACCATCAAATTTTTACTATTTTCCCCGTAGTCGAGCACATTTCTACATCTTATTCTAAGTACTAGGTATAATCTTGTGTAAGCATGACAAAGTGTAAGATTTATTCTTTTTAACCATATATATACTTTGATAGGTATGTATTTTATGATAGTGTTATATGATGCTGGGTTAAGGGTGCGCGTCAGGGATGACGTCATGAAAAAAACTGTTTACTGTAACCCAAGTTTGTGTTTTTCGAGCCGATTGGAAATCATAGATGGCCGCCACGAGCTCTGATTGGCTGACGCATTTTCGACTTCTCCTATGAAACCGCTGCACAGAATTTCATGAAACTTCACAGAAAGCAAGAGCTCAATGCCCTCTACCAAGTTTGTGTTTTTTGAGCCGATCTTAAATACAAGATGGCCGCAACTACCTCTGATTTTCTGACACATTTTAGACTTCTCCTCTCAAACCGCTTCACAGAATATCTCGAAACTTCACAGGAAGCAAGAACTCAGTGCCCTCTACCAAGTTTCTGTTTTTCGAGCCGATCGGAAATCGAAGATCACCCAAAGAAGCTCTGATTGGCTGACACATTTTCGACTTCTTTTCTGAAACCCCTGCACAGAATTTCATGGAACTACACAGGAAGCAAGAACTCAATGCCCTCTTCCAACTTTGTGTTTTTCGAGCCGATGTGAAATCCAAGATGGCCGCCACAGGCTCTGATTGGCTGACACATTTTCGATTTCTCCTCTGAAAACACTTTACAGAATATCTCGAAACTTCAAACGAAGCAAGAACTCAACGCCCTTTACCAAGTTTGTGTTTTTCGAGCTGATGGGAAATCCAAGATGGCTGCCACAAGCTCTGATTGGCTTACAAATGTTCGACTGCTCCTCTGAAACCGCTGCACAGAATCGAAACTTCACAGGATGCAAGAACTCAATGCCCTCTACAAAGTTTGTGCTTTTTGAGCCGATCTGAAATCAAAGATGGTCGCCACGAGCTCTGATTGGTTGACACATTTTCGACTTTTTTCTGAAACCGCTGCACAGAATTTCATGGAACTACACAGAAAGCAACTCCTGAATGCCCTTTACCAAGTTTATGTTTTTCGAGCCGATCTGAAATCCAAGATGGCCGCCACAGGCTCTGATTGGTTGACACATTTTTGACTTCTCCTCTGAAACCGATGCACAGAATTTCATGAAACTTCACAGAAAGCAAGTACTCAATGCCCATTACCGAGTTTGTGTTTTTCGAGCCGATCTGAAGTCCAAGATGGCCGCCACAGGCTCTGATTGGCTGACACATTTTCGACTGCTCTTCTGAAAACGCTTCACAGAATATCTCGAAATTTCACAGGAAGCAAGAACTCAATGCCCTCTACCAAGTTTAAGTTTTTCGAGCTGATGGGAAATCCAAGATGGCTGCCACAAGGTCTGATTTGCTTACACATTTTCGACTGCTCCTCTGAAACCGCTGCACAGAATCTATCGAAACTTCACAGGATGCAAGAGCTCAATGCCCTCTACCAAGTTTGTGCTTTTTGAGCCGATCTTAAATCAAAGATGGCCGCCACAAGCTCTGATTGGCTGACACATTTTCGACTTCTTTTCTGAAACAGCTGCACAGAATTTCATGGAACTTCACAGGAAGCAAGTACTGAATGCCCTCTACCAAATTTTCCGAGCCG
This sequence comes from Pinctada fucata, assembly GCA_028142955.1. Classification (NCBI taxonomy): domain Eukaryota; kingdom Metazoa; phylum Mollusca; class Bivalvia; order Pterioida; family Pteriidae; genus Pinctada; species Pinctada fucata. The sequence continues at coordinate 47,389,972 of AP027111.1, read as the reverse complement.
ATCATATATCCAAAATGGCCGCAACGAGCTCTGATTGGCTGACACATTTTCAACTTCTTCTCTGAAACCGATGCACGGAATTTCATGAAACTTCACAGGAAGCAAGCACTCAATGCCCGCTACCAAGTTTGTGTTTTTTGAGCCGATCTGAAATCCAAGGTGGCCGCCAGAGGCTCTGATTGGCTGACACATTTTCGACTTCTCCTCTGAAACCGTTACACCGAATTTCTGGAAACTTCACAGGAAGCAAATACACAATTCCCTCTACCAAGTTTGTGTTTTTCGAGCTGATGGAAAATCCAAGATGGCTGCCACAATCCAAGGTGGCCGCCAGAGGCTCTGATTGGCTGACACATTTTCGACTGCTCCTCTGAAACCGCTGTAGAGAATCTCTCGAAACTTCGCAGGATGCAAAACTGAATGCCCTCTACCAAGGTTTCAATAAACAGTTTCGCATAATCTCTAAGCTGTTTTGGCCCCGGTCAATTTTTGGAACAATAAGAGCTGAGCCTTGATCTTCATACTGTATGGATGAAAATTTAAATAATGGCATATTATGAGGTATCATTAAAATCCGTAAGATATTTCCAAGATTATGGAAAATTTTCATTTTCTGAAACACGTGTTCATAAGCAATGAGCTGGGGCTCATTAAAGGAGTCTACCACAGTAAGGGGCGCCAAAATGGACATCATGATTTTCAGTGTTTTTGATGGTCATATTGATTTCTCCTAAACTACACGGTCAATCCCTAATTCACTTTTATATTTTATTGATATAATTGAGTTAAAGAAGACCCTGACGATAATCTCAACAGCACTTACAATAGAGCACCAAATTGAGCATCGACGGACCCCTAGCAAGCTAGATGTGGGAGCATGTGCCCGGGAGTAGTCAGCATCCCCTCTTGGCTAGCCGCACCCCCTTTCGATGTTCATGGACGAAAATAAAAACAATATATGAAATACATGCATTGCACTGTCTGAGGTTGTGTCTATATAGAAAGTGCTATGGCGACCATGTCAGGGAAAATACCGTATATCGGGAATTTTTCGCGTGTGTCTAATTTTCGCTAAATTCGCGAGCACCATCAAATCGCGAAAAATGGACATAGCGAAAAAAAAAGACACAAACTGGTTCAGTTATATGTAACTGTTCCGAGGTATTAGTAAGTACTCGTCTGAATAAGATAATAATGAATATTATAATTGATGTTTACAGATAACAGGTAGTATTAATTACCCAGTGCAAACATGGTAAATCAAACAATCACCGTTATGAATGCATGTCGGCTTTTATTTTAAATCAACGGTTGTCGTTCTGTAACTATGACATTTAGCGTTTTGGTTTTCCGTGTATTCATCACAAGAAACTAAATCTATAGAATGATTAGGGGTTAAAGGCCTTTTTCCGACCACAAAACTATATGACTACTTACATGGGAAACCAGAGATTATAAGCAATGGCTTTAAAGAAGCCGGCATCCGAGTAAACTATATGATGTACATTCTTGTATATTATTGTACACGTATACGTAAATACATGTACGTAAATCCAGCAGAAAAAAACGTTGACAGTTATATGTCGATCGTATTTCATAAATCTATGTACAAATTATGATTTTTGGAATTTATAGATTAGCTAAAATTAGACTCAGCGAAAAAAAGACACACCTTTTTAGGGTTATTTTCGCGAAATTTACCCGACGCGAAAATTACCCGATATACGGTATTCAAAACACTTACTGTCAAACCCCTTGCGGGGAACTTTTTTACGAGCTCCACACGGCAAAGTGCATAAGTGTGACACAAATGAGTTAAAGAAGACCCTGACGATAATCTCAACAGCACTCACAATAGAGCACCAATTTAAGCATCGACGGACCCCTAGCAAGCTAGAGGTGGGACCAAGTGCCCGGGAGGAGAAAGCATCCCCAGTTGGCTAGCCGCACCTGCCGTCGATGTTCATGCACGAAAATAAAAACAATATATGAAATACATGCATTGCACTATCTGAGGTTGTGTCTATATAGAAAGTGCTATGGCGACCATGTCAGGGAAAATACCGTATAATCAGAAATTTTCGCGAGTATCAAATTTTGCGTTTTAATGGTAAAATAGGGTGTCTTTATTTTCGCGAGTACATTTTTTTTTGCGATTCCTAAATTAGAAACAAATATATTCATATGATGTTACTGTTTTGTACCTTTTATTATTGAATTATTAGTTATTTCTATCATGAGAACACACTCAATTCACTTCCCTTTACGTCTAATCAGGATAAATGAACAATGGCACATATGTAGAAATGAAACGGATATACCAATTTATGATCAACCTTATCAAACACAATTTTTCGCGAGAATATTTTTTCGCGATTCGATATCCCTCGCTAATATGGCGAAAATTTGTATCTCGCGAAAATTTCTGGTTATACGGTATTCAAAACACTTACTGTCAAACCCCTCGCAGGGAAATTTTTTACGAGCTCCACACGGCAAAGGGCATAAGTGTGACACAAATGAGTTAAAAAAGACCCTGACGATAATCTCAACAGCACTCACAATAGAGCACCAAATTGAGCATCGACGGACCCCTAGCAAGCTAGAGGTGGGACCAGGTGCCCGGGAGGAGTAAGCATCCCCTGTTGGCTAGCCGCACCCGCCGTCGATGTTCATGCACGAAAATAAAAACAATATATAAAATACATGCATTGCACTGTCTGAGGTTGTGTCTATATAGAAAGTGCTATGGCGACTATGTCAGGGAAAATATTCAAAACACTCACTGTCAAACCCCTCGCGGGGAACTTCTACGAGCTCCACATGGCAAAGGGCATAAGTGTGACACAAATGAGTTAAAGAAGACCCTGACGATAATCTCAACAGCACTCAAAATAGAGCACCAAATACACTCTTTCTTTGATATGGATTTTATTCCCCAAATATTTACGGAACGATGTCGTTTCCGCTATAGAAGTTGCCCCGCGGTACCGTCAAATTTTCACTATTTTCCCCTTTGTCGAGCACATTTCTACATCTTATTCTAAGTACTAGGTATAAATTTGTGTAAGCATGATAAAGTGTAAGATTTATTCTTTTTAACCATATATATACTTTGATAGGTATGTATTTTATGATAGTGTTATATTACGCTGGGTTTAGGGTGCGCGTCAAGGGATGACGTCATGAAAAAAACTGTTTACTGTAACCCACGTTTGTGTTTTTCGAGCCGATTGGAAATCCAAGATGGCCGCCACGAGCTCATATTGGCTGACGCATTTTCGACTTCTTCTCTGAAACCGCTGCACAGAATTTCATGAAACTTCACAGAAAGCAAGAGCTCAATGCGCGCTACCAAGTTTGTGTTTTTTGAGCCGATCTTAAATACAAGATGGCCGCCACTACCTCTGATTTTCTGACACATTTTAGACTTCTCCTCTCAAACCGCTTCACAGAATATCTCGAAACTTCACAGGAAGCAAGAACTCAGTGCCCTCTACCAAGTTTCTGTTTTTCGAGCCGATCGGAAATCGAAGATCACCCAAAGAAGATCTGTTTGGGTGAGACATTTTCGACTTCTCCTCTGAAACCGATGCACAGAATTTCATGAAACTTCATATTATGCAAGAACTGAATTCCCTCTACCAAGTTTGTGTTTTTTGAGCCGATCTGAAATCAAAGGTGGCCGCCACGGGCTCTGATTGGCTGACACATTTTCGACTTCTTCTCTGAAACCGCTGCACAGAATTTCATAAGACTACACAGGAAGCAAGTACTCAATGCCCTCTACCAAGTTTTTGTTTTTCAAACCGATCTCAAATACAAGAAGGCCTCCACAGGCTCTGATTGGCTGACACATTTTCGACTTCTCCTCTGAAAACGCTTCACATAATATCTCGAAACTTCACAGGAAGCAAGAACTCAATGCCCTCTACCGTTTTTGTATTTTTCGAGCCGATCGGAAATCCAAGAAGGCCGACACGAGCTCTGATTGGCTGACACATTTTCGACTTCTCCTCAGAAACCGTTACACCGAATTTCTGGAAACTTCACAGGAAGCTAATACCCATTGCCTTCCACATGTACCTAGTTAGTGTTTTTCGAGCTGATGGGAAATCCAAGGTGGCTGCCACAAGCACTGATTGGCTTACAAATGTTCGACTGCTCCTCTGAAACCGCTGCAAAGAATCTATCGAAACTTCACAGGATGCAAGAACTCAATGCCCTCTACCAAGTTTGTGCTTTTTTAGCCGATCTGAAATCAAAGATGGTCGCCACAAGCTCTGATTGGTTGACACATTTTCGACTTCTTTTCTGAAACCGCTGCACAAAATTTCATGGAACTACACAGGAAGCAACTCCTGAATGCCCTCTACCAAGTTTATGTTTTTCGAGGCGATCTGAAATCCAAAATGGCCGCCACAGGCTCTGATTGGTTGACACATTTTCAAGTACTCCTCTGAAAACACTTCTCAGAATATCTCGAAATTTCACAGGAAGCAAGAACTCAATGCCCTCTACCAATTTAAGTTTTTCGAGCTGATGGGAAATCCAAGATGGCTGCCACAGGCTCTGATTGGCTGACGCTTTTTCGACTTCTCTTCTGAAACCGATGCACAGAATTTCATGAAACGTCACAGAAAGCAAGTACTCAATGCCCTCTACCGAGTTTGTGTTTTTCGAGCCGATCTGAAGTCCAAGATGGCCGCTACAGGCTCTGATTGGCTGACACATTTTCGACTGCTTTTCTGAAAGCGATGCACAGAATTTCATGAAACTTCACAGGAAGCAAGCACTCAATGCCCGCTACCAAGTTTGTGTTTTTTTAGCCGATCTGAAATCAAAGGTGGCCGCCAGAGGCTCTGATTGGCTGACACATTTTCGACTTCTCCTCTGAAACCGCTGCACAGAATTTCATGAAACTTCACAGAAAGCAAGAACTCAATGCCCTCTACCAAGTTTGTGTTTTTCGAGCCGATCGGATATCCAAGATGGCCGCCACGAGCTCTGATTTGCAGACACATTTTCGACTGCTTTTCTGAAAGCGATGCACAGAATTTCATGAAACTTCACAGGAAGCAAGCACTCAATGCCCTCTACCAAGTTTGTGTTTTTTAGCCGATCGGAAATCAAAGGTGGCCGCCAGAGGCTCTGATTGGCTGACACATTTTCGACTTCTCCTTTGAAACCGCTGCACAGAATTTCATGAAACTTCACAGAAAGCAAGAACTCAATGCCCTCTACCAAGTTTCTGTTTTTCGAGCCGATGTGAAATCCAATATGGCCGCCACAGGCTCTCCTCTGAAAACAGAACTTCACAGGAAGCAAGCACTCAATGCCCGCTACCAAGTTTGTGTTTTTTTAGCCGATCTGAAATCAAAGGTGGCCGCCAGAGACTCTGATTGGCTGACACATTTTCGACTTCTCCTCTGAAACCGATGCACAGAATTTCATGAAACGTCACAGAAAGCAAGTACTCAATGCCCTCTACCGAGTTTGTGTTTTTCGAGCCGATCTGAAGTCCAAGATGGCCGCTACAGGCTCTGATTGGCTGACACATATTCGACTGCTTTTCTGAAAGCGATGCACAGAATTTCATTAAACATCACAGGAAGCAAGCACACAATGCCCACTACCAAGTTTGTGTTTTTTAGCCGATCTGAAATCAAAGGTGGCCGCCAGAGGCTCTGATTGGCTGACACATTTTCGACTTCTCCTCTGAAACCGTTGCACAGAATTTCATGAAACTTCACAGAAAGCAAGAACTCAATGCCCTCTACCAAGTTTGTGTTTTTCGAGCCGATCGGATATCCAAGATGGCCGCCACGAGCTCTGATTTGCAGACACATTTTCGACTGCTTTTCTGAAAGCGATGCACAGAATTTCATGAAACTTCACAGGAAGCAAGCACTCAATGCCCGCTACCAAGTTTGTGTTTTTTAGCCGATCTGAAATCAAAGGTGGCCACCAGAGGCTCTGATTGGCTGACACATTTTCGACTTCTCCTCTGAAACCGCTGCACAGAATTTCATGAAACTTCACAGAAAGCAAGAACTCAATGCCCTCTACCAAGTTTCTGTTTTTCGAGCCGATGTGAAATCCAATATGGCCGCCACAGGCTCTCCTCTGAAAACAGAACTTCACAGGAAGCAAGCACTCAATGCCCGCTACCAAGTTTGTGTTTTTTTAGCCGATCTGAAATCAAAGGTTGCAGCCAGAGGCTCTGATTGGCTGACACATTTTCGACTTCTCCTATGAAACCGATGCACAGAATTTCATGAAACGTCACAGAAAGCAAGTACTCAATGCCCTCTACCGAGTTTGTGTTTTTCGAGCCGATCTGAAGTCCAAGATGGCCGCTACAGGCTCTGATTGGCTGACACATATTCGACTGCTTTTCTGAAAGCGATGCACAGAATTTCATGAAACTTCACAGGAAGCAAGCACTCAATGCCCGCTACCAAGTTTGTGTTTTTTTAGCCGATCTGAAATCAAAGGTGGCCGCCAGAGGTTCTGATTGGCTGACACATTTTCGACTTCTCCTCTGAAACCGTTGCACAGAATTTCATGAAACTTCACAGAAAGCAAGAACTCAATGCCCTCTACCAAGTTTGTGTTTTTCGAGCCGATGTGAAATCCAATATGGCCGCCACAGGCTCTGATTGGCTGACACATTTTCCACTTCTCCTCTGAAAACACTTCACAGAATATCTCGAAATTTCACAGGAAGCAAGAACTCAATGCCCTCTACCAAGTTTAAGTTTTTCGAGCTGATGGGAAATCCAAGATGGCTGCCACAGGCTCTGATTGGCTGACGCATTTTCGACTTCTCCTCTGAAACCGATGCACAGAATTTCATGAAACTTCACAGAAAGCAAATACTCAATGCCCTCTACCGAGTTTGTGTTTTTCGAGCCGATCTGAAGTCCAAGATGGCCGCCACAGGCTCTGATTGGCTGACACATTTTCGACTGCTCCTCTGAAAACGCTTCACAGAATATCTCGAAACTTCACAGGAAGAAAGAACTCAATGCCCTCTACCAAATTTCTGTTTTTCGAGCCGATCGGAAATCCAAGATGGCTGCCACAAGGTCTGATTGGCTGAAAAATTTTCGACATCTTTTCTGAAACCGATGCACAGAATTTCATGAAACTTCACAGGAAGCAAGCACTCAATGCCATCAACCAAGGTTTTTTTTTAGCCGATCTTAAATCCAAGATGGCCGTCAGAGGCTCTGATTGGCTGACACATTTTGGACTTCTCCTCTGAAACCGAAGCACATAATTTCATGAATCTTCACAGGAATGAAGCACTCAATGCCCTCTACCACGTTTGTGTTTTTTTGAGCCGATCTGAAACCCAAGGTTGCCGCCACAGGCTCTCACTGGCTGACAGATTTTCGACTTCTCTTCTGAAACCGTTACACCGAATTTCATGAAACTTCACAGGAAGCAAATACTCAATGCTTTCTACATGTACCTAGTTTTTCGAGCTGATGGGAAATCCAATATGTCTGCTAGAGGCTCTGATTGGCTTACACATTTTCGACTGCTCCTCTGAAACCGCTGCACAGAATCTATCGAAACTTCACAGGATGCAAGAGCTCAATGCCCTCTACCAAGTTTGTGCTTTTTGAGCCGATATTAAATCAAAGATGGCCGCCACAAGCTCTGATTGGCTGACACGTTTTCGACTTCTTTTCTGAAACCGCTGCACAGAATTTCATGGAACTACACAGGAAGCAAGTACTGAATGCCCTCTACAAAATTTTTCGAGCGGATCAAATATCCAAGATGGCTGCAACGAGCTCTGATTGGCTGACACATTTTCAACTTCTTTTCTGAAACCGCTGCACAAAATTTCATGGAACTACACAGGAAGCAAGTACTGAATGCACTATACCAAATTTTTCGAGCCGATCATATATCCAAGATGGCCGCAACGAGCTCTGATTGGCTGACATATTTTCAACTTCTTTTCTGAAACCGCTGCACAGAATTTCATGGAACTACACAGGAAGCAAGTACTGAATGCCCGCTACCAAATTTTTCGAGCCGATCATATATCCAAGATGGCCGCAACGAGCTCTGATTGGCTGACACATTTTCAACTTCTCCTCTGAAACCGATGCACGGAATTTCATGAAACTTCACAGGAAGCAAACACTCAATGCCCGCTACCAAGTTTGTGTTTTTTGAGCCGATCTGAAATCCAAGGTGGCCGCCAGAGGCTCTGATTGGCTGACACATTTTCGACTTCTCCTCTGAAACCGTTACACGGAATTTCTGGAAACTTCACAGGAAGCAAATACACAATTCCCTCTACCAAGTTTGTATTTTTCGATCTGATGGAAAATCCAAGATGGCTGCCACAAGCTCTGATTCGCTTACACATTTTCGACTGCTCCTCTGAAACCGCTGTAGAGAATCTCTCGAAACTTCACAGGATGCAAAACTGAATCCCCTCTACCAAGGTTTCAATAAACAGTTTCGCATAATCTCTAAGCTGTTTTGGCCCCGGTCAATTTTTTGAACAATAAGAGCTGAGCCTTGATCTTCATACTGTATGGATGAAAATTTAAATAATGGCATATTATGAGGTATCATCAAAATCCGTAAGATATTTGCAAGATTATGGAAAATTTTCGTTTTCTGAAACACTAGTTCATAAGCAATGAGCTGGGGCTCATTAAAGGAGTCTACCACAGTAAGGGGCGCCAAAAAGGACATCATGATTTTCAGTGTTTTTGATTGTCATATTGATGTCTCCTAAATTACAATCCCTAATTCACTTTTATATTTTATTGATATAATTGAGTTAAAGAAGACCCTGACGATAATCTCAACAGCACTTACAATAGAGCACCAAATTGAGCATCGACGGACCCCTAGCAAGCTAGATGTGGGAGCAGGTGCCCGGGAGTAGTCAGCATCCCCTCTTGGCTAGCCGCACCCGCCGTCGATGTTCATGGACGAAAATAAAAACAATATATGAAATACATGCATTGCACTGTCTGAGGTTGTGTCTATATAGAAAGTGCTATGGCGACCATGTCAGGGAAAATACCGTATATCGGGAATTTTTCGCGTTTGTCTAATTTTCGCTAAGTTCGCGAGCACCATCAGATCGCGAAAAATGGACATAGCGAAAAAAAAAAAGACACAAACTGGGTCAGTTATATGTAACTGTTCCGAGGTATTTGTAAGTACTCGTCTGAATAAGATAATTATGAATATTATAATTGATGTTAACAGATAACAGGTAGTATTAATTACTGTAATTTAATTACCCAGTGCAAACATGGTAAATCAAACAATCACCGTTATGAATGCATGTCGGCTTTTATTTTAAATCAACGGTTGTCGTTCTGTAACTATGACATTTAGCGTTTTGGTTTTCCGTGTATTCTTCACAAGAAACTAAATCTATAGAATGATTAGGGGTTAAAGGCCTTTTTCGGACCACAAAACTATATGACTACTTACATGGGAAACCAGAGATTATAAGCAATGGCTTTAAAGAAGCCGATATCCGAGTAAACTATATGATGTACATTCTTGTATATTATTGTACACGTATACGTAAATACATGTACGTAAATCCAGCAGAAAAAACGTTGACAGTTATATGTCGATCGTATTTCATAAATCTATGTACAAATTATGATTTTTGGAATTTATAGAGTAGCGAAAATTAGACTCAGCGAAAAAAAGACACACCTTTTTAGGGTCATTTTCGCGAAATTTACCCGACGCGAAAATTACCCGATATACGGTATTCAAAACACTTACTGTCAAACCCCTTGCGGGGAACTTTTTTACGAGCTCCACACGGCAAAGTGCATAAGTATGACACAAATGAGTTAAAGAAGACCCTGACGATAATCTCAACAACACTCACAATAGAGCACCAATTTAAGCATCGACGGACCCCTAGCAAGCTAGAGGTGGGACCAAGTGCCCGGGAGGAGAAAGCATCCCCAGTTGGCTAGCCGCACCTGCCGTCGATGTTCATGCACGAAAATAAAAACAATATATGAAATACATGCATTGCACTATCTGAGGTTGTGTCTATATAGAAAGTGCTATGGCGACTATGTCAGGGAAAATACCGTATAATCAGAAATTTTCGCGAGTATCAAATTTCGCGTTTTAGTGGTAAAATAGGGTGTCTTTATTTTCGCGAGTACAATTTTTTGCGATTCCTAAATTAGAAACAAATATCTTCATATGATGTTACTGTTTTGTACCTTTCATTATTGAAGTATTAGTTATTTCTATCATGAGAACACACTCAATTCACTTCCCTTTACGTCTAATCAGGAAAAATGAACAATGGCACATATGTAGAAATGAAACGGATATACCAATTTATGATCAACCTTATCAAACACAATTTTTCGCGAGAATATTTTTTCGCGATTCGATATCCCTCGCTAATATAGCGAAAATTATTATCTCGCGAAAATTTCTGGTTATACGGTATTCAAAACACTTACTGTCAAACCCCTCGAAGGGAACTTTTTTACGAGCTCCACACGGCAAAGGGCATAAGTGTGACACAAATGTGTTAAAAAAGACCCTGACGATAATCTCAACAGCACTCACAATAGAGCACCAAATTGAGCATCGACGGACCCCTAGCAAGCTAGAGGTGGGACCAGGTGCCCGGGAGGAGTAAGCATCCCCTGTTGGCTAGCCGCACCCGCCGTCGATGTTCATGCACGAAAATAAAAACAATATATGAAATACATGCATTGCACTGTCTGAGGTTGTGTCTATATAGAAAGTGCTATGGCGACCATGTCAGGGAAAATATTCAAAACACTTACTGTCAAACCCCTCGCGGGGAACTTTTTTACGAGCTCCACACGGCAAGGGCATAAGTGTGACACAAATGAGTTAAAGAAGACCCTGACAATAATCTCAACAGCACTCAAAATAGAGCACCAATACACTCTTTCTTTGATATGGATTTTATTCCCCAAATATTTACGGAACGATGTCGTTTCCGCTATAGAAGTTGCCCCGCTGTACCGTCAAATTTTCACTATTTTCCCCTTTGTCGAGCACATTTCTACATCTTATTCTAAGTACTAGGTATAAATTTGTGTAAGCATGATAAAGTGTAAGATTTATTCTTTTTAACCATATATATACTTTGATAGGTATGTATTTTATGATAGTGTTATATTACGCTGGGTTAAGGGTGCGCGTCAAGGGATGACCTCATGAAAAAAACTGTTTACTGTAACCTGTACGCATAGGGGAATATGGATCCTGATGTAGTATGTAAATTAACAATTAAAGTCCTTGGATACCATACATGTGTAAACAGTATATCCCATATAGATGGTAGCAATAGTGATAACAATGATCACAGTGCTGTATTATAGATTATAGATGCATTATGGGTATCAAAATGGGTATCTGCCTCAACATATCAAATGGTGAAATAAAGGCAAAAATGGGCATTTCGGAGTGGGTCGCGGGAATCTCTATGCGGCATACCGATAAATAAGTATGCGCGTTACGACAACTTGTGATATATCAAATTCTTCGAAACGGCATATACTTTCCATATTTTAAGAAAAAAAAATTATGACGGGATGATTAAAATGTCTCTTAGGTTTCAATAAACAGTTTCGCATAATCTCTAAGCTGATTTGGCCCCGGTCAATTTTTTGAATAATTAGAGCTGAGCCTTGATCTTCATACTGTATGCATGAAGATTAAAATAATCGCATATCGTGAGGTATCATTAAAATCTGTAAGATATTTGCAAGATTATGGAAAATTTTCATTTTCTGAAACACGTGTTCATAAGTAATGAGCCTGGGCTCATTAAAGGAGTCTACCACAGTAAGGGGCGCCAAAAGGGACATCATGATTTTCAGTGTTTTTGATGGTCATATTGATTTCTCCTTAACTACACGGTCAATCCCTAATTCACTTTTATATTTCATTGATATAAATACACTCTTTCGTTGATATGGATTTTATTCCCCAAATATTTACACAACGATGTCGTTTCCGCTATAGAAATTGCCCCGCGGTACCATCAAATTTTTACTATTTTCCCCTTAGTCGAGCACATTTCTACATCTTATTCTAAGTACTAGGTATATTCTTGTGTAAGCATGATAAAGTGTAAGAATTATTCTTTTTAACCATATATATACTTTGATAGTATTTTATGATAGTGTTATATGACGCTGGGTTAAGGGTGCGCGTCAAGGGATGACGTCATAAAAAAAACTGTTTACTGTAACCCAAGTTTGTGTTTTTCGAGCCGATTGGAAATCCAAGATGGCCGCCACGAGCTCTGATTCGCTGACGCATTTTCGACTTCTCCTCTGAAAGCGCTGCACAGAATTTCATGAAACTTCACAGAAAGCAAGAGCTCAATGCCCTCTACCAAGTTTGTGTTTTTTGAGCCGATCTTAAATACAAGATGGCCGCCACTACCTCTGATTTTCTGACACATTTTCGACTTCTCCTCTCAAACCGCTTCACAGAATATCTCGAAACTTCACAGGAAGCAAGAACTCAGTGCCCTCTACCAAGTTTCTATTTTTCGAGCCGATCGGAAATCGAAGATCACCCAAAGAAGCTCTAATTGGGTGAGACATATTCGACTTCTCCTCTGAAACCGATGCACAGAATTTCATGAAACTTCATATTATGCAAGAACTGAATTCCCTCTACCAAGTTAGTGTTTTTGAGCCGACCTGAAATCAAAGATGGCCGCCACGGGCTCTGATTGGCTGACACATTTTCGACTTCTTCTCTGAAACGGCTGCACAGAATTTCATAAGACTACACAGGAAGGAAGTACTCAATGCCCTCTACCAAGTTTTTGTTTTTCAAGCCGATCTCAAATAGAAGAAGGCCTCCACAGGCTCTGATTGGCTGACACATTTTCGACTTCTCCTCTGAAAACGCTTCACATAATATCTCGAAACTTCACAGGAAGCAAGAACTCAATGCCCTCTACCGGGTTTGTGTTTTTCGAGCCGATCGGAAATCCAAAAAGGCCGACACGAGCTCTGATTGGCTGACAAATTTTCGACTTCTCCTCAGAAACCGTTACACCGAATTTCTGGAAACTTCACAGGAAGCTAATACTCAATGCCTTCTACATGTACCTAGTTAGTGTTTTTCGAGCTGATGGGAAATCCAAGATCTCTGCCAATGGCTCTGATTGGCTGACACATTTTCTACTGCTCCTCTGAAACCGATGCACAGAATCTCTCGAAACTTCACAGGATGCAAGAACTCAATGCCCTCTACCAAGTGTGTGTTTTTCGAGCCGATTGGAAATCCAAGATGGCTGCCACAGGCTCTGATTGGCTGACGCATTTTCGACTTCTCCTCTGAAACTGCTACACAGAATTTCATGAAACTTCACAAAAAGCAAGAACTCAATGTCCTCTACAAAGTTTGTGTTTTTCGAGCTAATCGAAAACCCAAGATGGCCGCCAGAGGCTCTGATTGGCTGACACATTTTTGACTTCTCCTCTTAAACTGCTCCACAGAATATCTCAAACCTTCACAGGAAGCAAGAATTCAATGCCCTGTACCAAGTTTCTGTTTTTCGAGCCGATCGGAAATCGAAGATGACCCCAAGAAGCTCTGATTGGGTGGGACATTTTCGACTTCTTCTCTGCAACCGATGCACAGAATTTCATGAAACTTCACAGGAAGCAAGCACTCAATGCCCTCTACTAAGTTTGTGGGTTTTTTTTGGCCGATCTGAAATCCAAGGTGGCCGCCACAGGCTCTGATTGGCTGACACATTTTCGACTTCTCCTCTGAAAACGCTTCACATAATATCTCGAAACTTCACAGGATGCAAGAACGCAATGCCCTCTACCGGGTTTGTGTTTTTCGAGCCGATCAGAAATAGAAGATGGCCGCCACGAGCTCTGATTGGCTGACACATTTTCGCTTTCTCCTCTGAAACTGCTTCACAGAATATCTCGAACCTTCACAGGAAGCAAGAATTCAATGCCCTCTACCAAGTTTCTGTTTTTCGAGCCGATCGGAAATCCAAGATGGCCGCCACGAGCTCTGATTGGCTGAAAAATTTTCGACATCTTTTCTGAAACCGATGCACAGAATTTCATGAAACTTCACAGGAAGCAAGCACTCAATGCCATCAACCAAGGTTTTTTTTTAGCCGATCTTAAATCCAAGATGGCCGTCAGAGGCTCTGATTGGCTGACACATTTTGGACTTCTCCTCTGAAACCGAAGCACATAATTTTATGAATCTTCACAGGAATGAAGCACTCAATGCCCTCTACCACGTTTGTGTTTTTTTGAGCCGATCTGAAACCCAAGGTTGCCGCCACAGGCTCTCACTGGCTGACAGATTTTCGACTTCTCTTCTGAAACCGTTACACCGAATTTCATGAAACTTCACAGGAAGCAAATACTCAATGCTTTCTACATGTACCTAGTTTTTCGAGCTGATGGGAAATCCAATATGTCTGCTAGAGGCTCTGATTGGCTTACACATTTTCGACTGCTCCTCTGAAACCGCTGCACAGAATCACTCGAAACTTCACTTAATGCAAGAACTGAATTCCCTCTACCAAGTTTGTGTTTTTCGAGCCGATTGGAAATCCAAGATGACCACCAAGAGCTCATTGTCTGACGCATTTTTGACTTCTTCTCTGAAACTACTACACAGAATTTCATGAAACTTCACAGAATGCAAGAACTGAATTCTCTCTTCCAAGTTTGTGTTTTTTAGCCGATCCATGATGGCCGCCACAGGCTCTGATTGCCTGACACATTTTCCATTTCTCCTCTGAAACCGCTGCACAGAATATCTCGAAACTTCACAGGATGTAAGGCCTCAATTCCCTCTACAAAATTTGTGTTTTTCGAGCTGATCGGAAATCCAAGATGACCGACACAGGCCCTGATTGGCTGACACATTCTCGACTTCTCCTCTGAAACCATAGCATAGAATTTAACGAAACTTTACAGGAAGCAAGTACTCGTTGCCCTATTACAAGTTTAAGTTTTTTTGTGGCCGATCGGAAATCCAAGATGGCAGCTACAGGCTCTGATTGGCTGAAACATTTTCGACTTCTCCTCTGAAATCGCTTCACAGAATTTCTTGAAACTTCACAGGAAGCAAGTACTCATTGCCCTCTTAGTCTACCAAGTTTGTATTTTTCGAGCCGATCGGAAACCCAAGATGTCCTCCATAGGCTTTAATTGGATGACACATTTTTTACTTATCCTCTTAAACTACTGCACAGAATGTCACCAAACTTTATAGGAAGTATGTACACATTGTCAAAGCTTCTCAAAGCTTCACTAAAAGTGATTCAGATCTTATACTGACTTTGATTGAAAACATATATACAGTCTCCTCAGGTGAGCAATGTGGCCCCCTTAGGCCTCTTGTTTAACCAACTGTTCTAAATTTCGTTAAAATCTGTATAATATTTGATGTTTTCTTAAATAAGCAATATCCTCCTAGTTTGATCTATTCCGCACCTCTAATGTAAAGGAGAAGGAGCAGCAGACACGCATCATTGCGAGCGGTCAGACAAATGAGGCGTATAATTACACAATCGTCGAAAAAATAGAAATAATGTACTACCAATACTTTAGACATTCTACATTTTTTTAATTGAACTCACCATGAAAACGTATGATCCCCAGCATTGCAGAAATCGTGCGTCATCGTCTAACTTCCTGGTATTTAATTTTTCTGTTATCAAGACAACCGGAAGTAGAGTGTTGTACCCCTTCATGCTTTAAGTGTTTTACAAAGTACTTGCGCATGAAATACGCATAATCTATGTCCAACATTTAAGGCACACGCGGAGATACGTAAGACATCCGCAATATATGAAATGTGTATATGTATGTAATAAAACATTTTTTGTTAAATAGGAGGAAGACCAAAAGGTCAACAACTGTACGCAGTGAGACAAATGACGTTGGTGAAGAGAAAAAGAAAAGAAAAAGTGAGTCTAACTTAAAAATGAAAGAAATACAGTAACTTGTTTCCGGATCTTTGTTAAAAGGAATACGTCTGTACAACTATTAGTGATAATACATTAAACTAAATCCCCTTCTTTTTTCTTCAATAAATGAAGGGCTACAAGCCATTTCTTTTTCATCATCAACAACGAACAATACGTGCAAAAAAGATGACGAAAGAAACGTTCTGACCCTCTCAGAAAATGGTTGAAAAAGATAAAGAAGTTGTATCCTTCTCTGATATCATTCAACGACCATTCTATACACCCAGACAAAAGTTAAGCAACACCCCAATATTTCGGAGTCCTTATACTTTCAACGATAGCACCGAGAAGTTTTCGTAAAATATATCAGATACCAATTCTTTTGTAGATGACATTACACCTTTTGTTAACATAAGATAAAGAAGTTGTATCCTTCTCTGATATCATTCAACGACCATTCTATACACCCAGACAAAAGTTAAGCAACACCCCAATATTTCAGAGTCCTTATACTTTCAACGATAGCACCGAGAAGTTTTCGTAAAATATATCAGATACCAATTCTTTTGTAGATGACATTACACCTTTTGTTAACATGTTACACTAAAATGATATCAAAATTGATACAATTACCTTTGATAGAGCCTCAAATGAAAAGTATGAAGAGAAGTATTAAAAAATTAAGGTAACAGGTACTTGAAAAAGAGATAAACCACATTAGGCTCAAGATTCACAAGTCTAATACGGTTTTCTTTCAAAAAATTAGTATTATATTCTTTCAGTGGACTTCCGGTTGAGTTTTATTCCAACTACCCTCTTTCATTCGCTCTTGTTAATAAATTGCCAATAATTCACGTTAAAGACATTGGTTGCTCAAAATTGCTTATATTCCATGTTTACCGATGTTAATGATGACTTTCAGCGAACTTATGCCGCAATTTGGTCGAACGGGATGCACATCCGGTTTTTAATTTTGTTATAAAAAGAGAAATTGTACGATTCGACAGATTAATCTTTATAACCGGTATTGACATTTTGGCAGGTGGTTGTCCCACATGAAGATTGATATTGGTCGAACCCGGTTTGATTATAAAATTCAAGAAAATAGTGGTCATGAAGGTGTTATTTAAATAAAAATACAGAAAAAGAAGATAAAAAAAGATATCGCAGTAAAACTTTATTTCTTTAATAAAAGCGATATTTATAAAAATGCAACATCAAAATATCTTATTCAGGGTCTAAATGTGTGGCTGATAATATATTTAGTTCTACCGTTACGTAGGTGCTTAACTTCACCGGTTTCACAAACGCGCTTTTTGACACCATATATTTTTCAAAAAAAATTACTCCCAATTCTGAAGATATGATTCACATTATCTCATATTTTTTATATATATTCAGTTTTGAATTTCATCAGATTAACTATTTGATTCATTGCAACCATACTGAACAGCGACATTTTGCGAGATAAATGAACTCCATAAACTTGAAGTCTAACTGGAATTGTTTAAAATCATACCCGTCCCCATTTCGATCCCGATTCAAAATAAGTTGCATAATGCAATTATGTTAAATAAAGTAATATTATCGTCGTCAAAGGTAAGATCTATATCATGATACATAATTTTCAAATCTTTTTTTATCAAACCAGCATTTTGCTTTAAAAACAATTCCACTGTTGTTTAACTTTTGTCTGGGTGTATACATGTATTAGATCCCTTACTTTCAAAAAATTGTCATTCCGGTCCTGTTTACTTAGAAATATATATGTAAGTTTGAAAATTCGTTTCCGATGCATTGACTAGAAACGCAATGAATATTTTAAATTCTAATATATTCAGATTTCTCTAGATGGCCTTAACGAATTTTTAATCGATTTTTGTTAGATCCGCCCTAGGCAACTCATTTTGAACTATTCTTTAGAATATCGCAACAAATATGGAATTTCGCCTTCCTAAGACGATTTTTAAGAAATCTCCACGCTGAAGATGTCCAATTTTCGCAACTTGAAATATCTTTGATGTTATGGTCTTGCAATGATTACTCATTGGGCACGTTGATACAACGGTTCAGAGGCAGAGTTCTTGTAAAGCATGCAGGAGGGCCGTGGTTAGAGTCTGAAGAACTGAGTTGAATGCAGGCGCATACGCTTTTTTTGCGAAGTAATGGTAAGCCTAGAGTGACCAGCATAAGTCGAATTATTGCCAGATTTACAGCTGATTTTGAGATGATTTGTAAATGAGATTCATTTTTGTTATGACTTTTTAGCCGAGTTGCAAAACTCGGCTCTTAATTTGATGTGAGACGGACGGGCGGGCGGGCGTCTGGGCGGGCGGTTGGGCGGGCGTCTGGGCGGGCGGGCGGGCGGGAGGGCGTCAACAATTGGTTTCCGGACTATAAGTCAACTACGAAAGAGGCTATCACAATGAAACTTCATACACTTACTCACCATTAGTCAAGGATGAGCCCTATTGATTTTGGGGTCAAAAGGTCAAAGGTCAAGGTCACAGGACTCAGATGATTGAAAATGGTTTCCGGACCATATTTCAGCCTGTATTGCACCTATAATCATGAAACTTGCCAGAAATGTTTCCCTTGAATCAAGGATGAGGCCTATTGATTTTGGGGTCAAAAGGTCAAAGGTCAAGGTCACAGGACTCAGATGATTGAAAATGGTTTCCGGACCATATTCCAGCCTGTATTGCACCTATAATCATGAAACTTGCCAGAAATGTTTCCCTTGAATCAAGGATGAGGCCTATTGATTTTGGGGTCAAAAGGTCAAAGGTCAAGGTCACAGGACTCTGATTATTGAAAATGGTTTCCTGGCCATATTTTAGCCTGTATTGCACCTAAAGTCATGAAACTTGCCAATAATGATTCCCATGAATCAAGAATGACCCCTATTGATTTTGGGGTCAAAAGGTCAAAGGTCAAGGTCACAGGACTCCGATGATTGAAAGTGGTTTTCGGACCATATTTCAGCCTCTATTGCAATTATAATCATGAAGCTTGCCAGAAATGTTTCCCATGGATCAAGGATGACCACTATCAATTTTGGGGTTAAAAGGTCAAAGGTCAAGGTCACAGGACTAAGATGATTAAAAATGGTTTCCCGACTGAATTTGAGCCTGTATTGCACCTATAATCATGTAACTTGCCAGAAATGTTTCCAGTGAATAGAAAATGACCACTTTTGATTTAGGGGTCAAAGGGTCAAAGATCAAGGTCACAGGACTTAATGTTTCCAGAAATATTTCCCATGAATCAAGGAATCCTTCCATTGAATTTGAGGTCAAAAGGTCAAGATCATAGGACTCAGATGATTGAAAATGGTTTCTGGACCATATTTGAACATGTATTGCACATATGATCATGAAACTTGCCAGAACTGTTTCCCATGAATCAAGGATGATATATTGATTTTGGGATCAAAAGATCAAATGTCAAATTTGTAGGACTCAGATAATAGAAAATGGTTTCTGGATTATATATGAATGTGTATCAACCTGAAACGTTCTAATAATGCCTCCCATCTGTCGAGACCATATATTTATACAATTCTTGTATATTTTAAGTTTGAATGTTCATACTTACATTCAAGTTTTGCAACTCGGCACTTTGCATCTTTGATGCATTTTAAGCTTATTTACTAGTAAATCCATATGTCATATTTAGAAATAGTTATGTCGATCAGGTTTTTAAAAAAAAATTGAATGTAGAGAAAAAATGATTTTACACTATATATATATATATCAGTCAATGGAGGGGATCTCCAACAACACCTTGCATAGAAGACACTACAAATTAGTCAAGTTAGAGAACGTAATGGAATGAAAACACTTCAAACATCGGGTCGCGGGGATTAGTATTACCAACTCAATACAACAACACGAAATAAGTGTAGATATAAAACACCAGGGTACAACACTCACAGCAAAACCTCAAAACACCAATTGCAAGACGATTAAAGGTGAATATGCATATGGTCATCTTACTATACAAACTTTCGATATACATATTTTAGATATCATTGTGATTGCTGGAATGCTACTGTAATATTTAACAAAAGTTAAAAAGCTTTATGTCAGTCAGTTGTCTGTTAAATGTTTGAATGTAAAGAAATTTTAATATATTTTTTATATTCATATTGTGAAATATGAATTTTTTTATATTCATATTTTTTATATTCATATTGAGGGATATGGTCATTATCCATATTTGTCATTGTAGTATTATTTCACATGTGCACCAACTTTTATATTACTATACAAAATCTGTATTCTGTTCTATTTTTTACAAATTGAAATCATCGTGAGTGACATTGATGTGATATTTACAAAAGTTTGTTTTATTGTCTTTTGGTATTTTATTGTGAAGACAGATAACTCTACTAACATTTTTAAATTTCTTACATGTTGAGATACACATTCAGTCAGATTTTGCAACCAATGACGTGGTCATTGAATAATTTCTTCCTAAAGGAATTTATACTATATGATGAGTGAATCATGTGTAAATTTTCTTTTGAAACTCTTGAGCTGTAAAGAAAAAATAGCCGAATAAAGAAATGAGAACTTCAGTTGGCTAAAAAAATCTGGCCAGTTTCATTATATTAAAATCTTGCATGGTGACCTCCTAAATGTTGTCTCTTACATCTGAATTATATTATGAAAATAATAATCGTGAAACACGAAACGTGTGATATGACCTTAAAAGAAGAAATAATAATCAGTTTTTAAACTGTTTCGCTCGTCAGAATATTCTTGTGATAGTTCTGTTTGATGCGTGAATTCTTTCTTTACCATTCATGTATAAAGACAGATGTACATGTACGTTTAAAACATATTTAATCCAATATTTAAATTTTTCATTAAATCTAAATATCGTAATGCTTTCTTTATTTTTTTTTTCAGCGACGGGGAAAAATTCCAAGAAAACGGAAAAAGCCGAAATCTTATCAAACCACTCCTTCTTCACATCTCCAATTTTTTGGCTCGGTATGAATTTTTTTATATTTTTTTTTATTCTTAGCAAACATGTTCATATTGATTTATCCAAAGAGTACTATTCGCTGCTGTGCACAACATTCTTCATCAAATGATATTTTTAAACAGAATAATAAATTTCTGAATCATTAAGCTGCAAATATCTGATAATGTTATCTATTTCATATTTGCTCAGCAATTGGTCTCTTTTTGTTCATATGTGGATTAATTGGATTTGTTGTGCTCATCCTATTCAAAAGGTAAGCTGTTTGACAATATATTAATTTCATCGGTCAGTTAGGTATAAGCTCTTAAAATATCAATTAGTGTTGCTATACGAAGAAAAATAGAGAAGGACCCTTGCATGCGCGGAAAAGATTGTCAAAATAGATATATACATGTAGATACGTTATATATTACTCTAGTATACAGTACATGTACATAGGAATTATGTTAAGAATCATATTGTTAGGCCCTGATACTTATAAAGTTACAACATGAATTTGAATCAGTAAACTTTCATTCTCACCGGTAAGCGGAGTTTCCAATTACAGTCATCTCAACATGTCAGTATGAAATCCAACGAATTTTCGACTAAGCAATATTGATTGAATTAAATCCTTTTCATATTTTTTTAGATGATAAAGTGGTTAAAACCGCATTTATCTTGCATCCCAATGAAACTGAAATTTCAGAAAGTCTCATCATCTGAGTTTGACAATGAGCCAATGGATACTGTCATGCGAAAAATGTGCATGAATAAAGAAACACAAATTCTATAATATTAATGTTATTGGGGTACAATCATATTGTTCAAGTTCCCTCCAAGAACAGGTGTTAGTGAGATGATAAATCATCTTTAAGAAAGTCCGTCTTCGACGGGATTCTAACCTAGATTTTCCAGACTGGCTGTCTGGCCTGATAAATGTCCCCTGTCCTCTATAACTGCGTTATATAATACCCCTTTCTCGAATATTCTCTTTTATCATTGCACGTCGTAACATGCAGAAAACGAATAAAAATGGAATCTTGAATTAATTAAATTCCTACTAACACGAAAAGCGTCTTGCGAGAAAGATCCATCTTACTAACGTATTGATTCTTAAAAAAGTCGGGGATTGTAAAGGGAGTATCAATCAGAGGATAAATATGAAATAGATAATTTGGTCCGACGCCGGTTTGAACTTTGGATTTTTATGAAAGGGTTAGGCATGGTTTATTATTCCTTAATAAGAAATAGACTCTTCGAAATAATAATCAAATTCACATTGTCATAATAATAAACATCAAAGAAGTACCTATCGGTTATTCAGTCTCAAAGTCAAGAAAAAAGACAAACTCATTTAAATTGGAACGGTCCCGAACCTCGGAATGAATAACATTCCGAAGTGAGACCATATGCCCGGGGAGATTCAGCGTATCCTGATTGCATGCAACAGCCATAGCAACAGCTCCATGAAGACTTGTGAAATTCGATGATTGATTAACTTGGATATATTGATGTATACATCAGGTAAATATGCTTTGCTTGATGATGATGACATCCATTTAATCGTAATCCAGAATGTCACTGATTATTTTGAAAAGGGGGATTTGATATTCTTTTATTATATCCCCGAAGCGACCGAAGAACTTCCCCAAAGATGAATTCAGCCATATCATATACCATATCTTCACAAAACATCATTTATCTCTGTCCTTTTCATTTCGACAAAGAAAACCATCTTATTCGTTCCTTTAATAGTATAGATATTGAAAGAAATACAGCAATGTGATGTATGTTCTCAAGGTTTCAATTGACTATTAAACATACGATTATGACAAATATGGGAAATGACAATATCCCTGTATGCAGCACAAAATCGATAATTCAGAAAATCAGAAACCGAAGGCATACATGTACAAAATCAGGATAAAACAGAAACCAAAGCAAACAAACATAAACCTCCACCACATGAAAATAAGCGAACTCCCGATATTGGAGTGAGACCAGGTGCCCAGGAAGAGTAAGAATATCCTGCATATATGCAACATCCGCCGCTTCAATTCGGTAGAAATGTCACATCCGGAAACTTCCATTTCGGAAGACATAGCTTAAATGTACAATCTTTGGTTGGATGGTTCAAATGGTCTATGACAGAATATCATCCACCATTCTGGAGAGTTGTACATTATAGTGTATGACGCGTTTCCCATATTGACCGTAGAACTTCCTCAGTGACGATGTTAGTCGGTCACAAACATATCCCTGACTGAGAAGCGTATCTGAAACACACCTAACTCTATGAGCAAATTCCGTATATTTGGTACTTGCTCTGGCATAGCTTATCAACTGAGATATGAAAACGCCATAAGCAGGCGACGAAGGGATGTTGCTATTCAGAAAAGGAAAGTTTGTAATGCTAAAATTGAAGTCGTCACGTTTGTCATAGAGTGAGGTGTTCATGTGACCATCAGTGTCGTGGGAAAACATTCTGTCCAAATAGGATGCTGAATTTTTTGTCTCTGTAGTTTCTTTGACTTGAAGCTCCGAAGGATAGATACTGCTCAGGTAATCCGGGAATTTTGGATTATTGATGGACAACACATCGTCTATGTATCTGTAGATGAAGTTGAAGTCAGAAGCTAAGTATCTTTTTCCTTCAGAAACCACAGATTGAATAATTTCAGCTTCGCACGAGTAAAGGAAAATGTCGGCAAGGAGTGGGACACAATTGGTCCCCATTGGAATTCCGACAATTTGCTGGAAGACCTTTCCTCGAAACACCACAAAAATGATGTCGATCAGAAAAATTAACATTTGAATAAAATCTGCTTCAGTGTACTTATTTTCAGAATCGGACTTTTCTTTTACAAAGTAGGTTTGTCATAGCTAACAACAATAGATTTGTAAATGCATTATTTATAATTTTTGCGAGTCTTTCTTTTAATTTAGAATGTGGAATTGTATTGTAAAGTGTCCAAAGATGTTTGTGTTTGCTTTGTGTATAGATTGCGTTTTCTTTACTTCAAATGTACACCACACTTCTTCATGACAAAACTAAGGATCGATTTCCAAACTCAGTACTATGATCTAAAGGGGACAATTTATATTTGCACATCTGAATCAAAGGATTCCTTTTCCGTGTATAGCTTTGTCTTTCCTTTTGGACAATATTCAAATAAAATTTGGCGAGAATCTCTACATACAGGTTGCTAGGATCCCTACGGTGTTCCTCTTTTTTAGAGTAATATACGTGTGAAAGAGAATTTATCCAAAATCTTCAAAAGCAAAGAAACATGACGATTGCCACCTTAAGGTACCTGGAGGATGATATTACTACCGATTATCCTATTTTCGAAAAGTTTAAAAATGCTGTTTTTCCACAACCCTAAACAAGGCAAACGTTACACATACAGAAATACAATTTTTGGGCAAAAATATCAAAAAAGTTAATGTGAGATTCATATCAGTGAGTATGACAAAAGATATGTTTTTAGATTCAACATAGACATTTTTCCCTGACGTTAACATCTTCAAATCCATAAGCTTAATTTTAGAGCAGATAAACTTACAGCATGGACCAGACATGCACGTTTCGGTTATTTGACCCTCGTCAGTGAAGGTGATGTTTCTAGATTACCCTTATATGGTATCTACATTTCAAGGCTCATCCGGTATGCTAGAGCATGAACCGATGTTTTGTATTTTCACAGTAGAAATTCTAACATTACGAATAAGTTAAAGAAGATCCTAACGATAATCTCAACAGCACTCACAATAGAGCACTTAATTGAGAATCGACAGACCCCTAGCAAGCTAGAGGTTGGACCAGGTACCCAGAAGGAGTAAGCATCCCCTGTTGCAGAGGATTTTATATCAAGGTTTTTGCTTTCATGAACTAGTAAGGGCTTTCTGGATTTTAAAATACAAAAGGATACAGAAGCACCATCAGAATTGTGTTAGAATTATCAAACACCTCTTATATCGTAGATATGATCCATCTGTCACAAGACGAACACTTTGCATGGTAATGGACCAATCTTAAGTCTTGTACTAGCGCATTCTGATTGACTGTGACGACAGGACTCCATGACGGGACATTTCCAAATCTCTTTAAAGAAGACAGGGTCCTGACTACCTGTCCTCTCTGAATCTCAGTCGGACCTCTCGGGAGATTACATGGATTAGATAGCTACAGCCGGCAGAGCACGGACTCTATTTCACAGGCCTTCTTTTTAGCTCACCTGAGCCAAAGGCTCTAGTGAGCTATTGTCATAGCGATCCGTCCGGCGTCCGTCGTCCGTCGTCTGTCGTGTGTCGTGTGTCGTCTGTCTGTCGTAAACTTTTCACATTTTCAACTTCTTCTCAAGAATGGCTTAAGGGATTTTGATGAAACTTGGTAGGTATAAAGTACTAATGATCTTCTACAAGTGTTGTTGTTTTTCGTCCGGATCCCTCAACAGGTGGCGCCACCACAGGCAAAAGTAGGTCACGGGGGGAACCCTCCCTTGACAAACTTCTTCTTCAGAACGGAAGCACGTATCGACAAACCGAAAGCATCAGGATGATCTACAGAGATGTCTTTAGAAGTGTTGTTATTTTTGGTTCCACTCTGAAGTCAAATTTTTGACGCTTTTTTGACGTCTCTTCGGACTTAGCCAGAAATGCAAATTTTTGCACTATTTCTTTAAATAACTCAATAAGTGTATGATTTTACACACTCATTTACTGCATATTTATCATATATAACTTACTTAATGCTTTGATATGTATTTTATGCTTAAATTTTATTTTTTTTTATTATTTATGAATTTTTTTCTTATGTAAAAAGGAAGGGGGGGGGGGTGATTTTCATACATTTTCTGCTTCTTTTCTATAACCACTCTTCAGATTGTCATGACATTTTGTAGGTATGAGGTACTCATGCATGGTACCCTTCAAGTGAAAGAATTTTGTCACGATATCCACTTTTGGATTTTTAAGGAATATTTTTTAAGATTGTACATAGGTATAATGTATGTTTTCCATGCCCAATGGACCAATGGGAAGTGGCTCCAAACCCCAGCAGGACCCCAACAATTTTTTTTCCCTTATTAGCTCACCTGAGCCAAAGGCTCTAATGAGCTATTGTCATAGCGATCCGTCCGGTGCCATCGTCCGTCGTCTGTCGTGTGTCGTGTGTCGTCTGTCGTGTGTCGTCTGTCTGTCGTAAACTTTTCACATTTTCAACTTCTTCTCAAGAATGGCTTAAGGGATTTTGATGAAACATGGTAGGTATAAAGTACTAATAATCCCCTACAAGTGTTGTTGTTTTTCGTCCGGATCCCTCAACAGGTGGCGCCACCACAGGCAAAAGTAAGTCACGGGGGTACCCTCCCTTGACAAACTTCTTCTTCAGAACGGAAGCACGTATCGACAAACCGAAAGCATCAGGATGATCTACAGAGATGTCTTTAGAAGTTTTTTTATTTTTGGTTCCACTCCGAAGTCAAATTTTTGACGCTTTTTTGACGTCTCTTCGGACTTAGTCAGAAATGCAAATTTTTGCACTATTTCTTAAAATAACTCAATAAGTGTATGATTTTACACACTCATTCACTGCATATTTATCATATATAACTTACTTAATGCTTTGATATGTATTTTATGCTTAAATTTTTTTTATGAATTTTTTTCTTATGTAAAAAGGAAGGGGGGGGGGGGGGTGATTTTCATACATTTTCTGCTTCTTTTCTATAACCACTCTTCAGATTGTCATGACATTTTGTAGGTATGAGGTACTCATGCATGGTACCCTTCAAGTGAAAGAATTTTGTCAAGATATCCACTTTTGGATTTTTAAGGAATATTTTTTAAGATTGTACATAGGTATAATGTATGTTTTCTTACCAAAAATAGAGAAAAATTCTCAAATCGCACCGGGTTAAACACATTGATACTACCTTTGAATGAAGAAATTTTATTTGAATCACAAAAAAAAAAAAATGCCGTAAAGATTTAAAGTACACAACTTTTTAAATATTTTTTTCAAAGCCATGCTCCTGGTTCCGGACCGGAATTATTCGAATTTTATGATCTGAGGACCCATTTTCACACGTATTCTTCCACACATGTAGATGTCTCACACACTTTAAACTATATTCAAAATTTTATTTCATCTATCTAGTAAATAATCACGGGAAGACAATTCAAGAAAAACATTGTGTGTATTTTCCACCAATTGTTGAAAATAATAAGAAAATAATCGGAACTATTTGACAGGACAATGACCTAGATATGCATTAATTCATCTTCGTCCTCAAGGCGCATCGTATTCCGTTAGGCGCTTCATTGCAATACAAACCGCAAAGTAGTACTGCGATACATTTCAGGAGAAACAGTGCAAACGGAATAGATTTTTATACTTGGAACACTTTCATAATGGTTATCATTCATGTACTTGGAACACTTGCATATACTTGTTATCATGTATAAAGTTTGCTCGAATTTCCTCTGTCTTAGACTCTCTTAGATGAAGTGATTTACGGACTGATTTCTTGAAGAAACGTCTAATGAGTAATCTCTTCCTCTGGATTTTGAGAATGCATAGGACATTTAATATCTGAAATTCTTGAAAATAAATAATTCCGTTCAGAGTTCCTGAAATCTTCTAATGAAATGAGCCGTCCCATAGGAAAACCAACAATGTGGCAATAATTACGTCACAGAGAAATCGCTGCACAAACGACGTCATCGATTACGCGAATTTTTACGTCGCTTTGTTTCGTCTTTTCCAAAAGTTTATCACGTGTTCACGACGTCAAAACGTCATAAAAAGGATCGACAGTCTCAGCGTATCCCGTAGAAATGATTTAATTCTACAAAAATTTCTATCAATGATAAGAGAGAATCCATTTAAATACGACGCAGGGCTTATAGAACTATGCTTCAGAATCTGTGTTTTTGTTTTATTTTTTTTCCCTCAATATTTAAAGCTTTTGTCCGCGCGACTAAACATTTCACATGGAACTTTAATGAGATCCCGATTAAACTGGTTATGTTTTCCTACATAATGACAGTGTTCATAATATAAATTACTCAGTTTCTTCACTGTAAATACCGTCACAATACCAGACATAGCCAAGTGTAGCATGAACGTAATCTCGCGGCTTAGGGTGCTTTTCTTCAGCGAAGAAAAAACTTGAAAAACTTAATATCATCTACGGATTTTAAAGAAAAGCTTAAAAAATACGGCGAGATTCAACACTGTTTTTTTTTCGAAATCAGTCCGCACGTGTGAAAAAATGAAGTAATATTGTTTAGATGTGTACATTTGGGGGGGGGGTCAGGTGGTTTCATACTATATCTCAAGAGATGCAAATTTTCACACAGCAACATTTATTGTTCGGATATTATAGATTTTGTCCTCGATTTATTTTTATTTACACTCAATGCTGAAGATTACTATGGAAAAAATAATAATGACACAGTGTAGTATCACGTCTATTTAAGTTACATACTTAGGCGCTTGTTAGGGATATAAATAAATGAAAAATGAATTTTATTGAAAACTTGAGACATAAAAAGTTGTTGAAAATATGCAGTAAAGTTGTCGAATTTATAAAATTAAATCTCCATATACCCTTATAATAAAAACTCAATATATTGTAGGTGGCGCTAGTGGAATGAATAAAAGCTGGCTGGTCGTTGTGTGGTCGCTGTAGGTCGCTGGGTGAACGCTGGAGGACGTTGGCGTGCGTTGTGGTCGTCGAAAAATTTTGTGCATGCATAAAACCGCCGACGACTGCCCAACGGCCAATCGTTAGTTAGGGGGTCACCCGGTACATTCTGGAATGCGTTCCCGTGCGTTGTGCAGTCGTTACTCAGTAATTGCTAAAACATTGAGAGGTCGCCGATAAATTCCAACGACCGTGTAACGACAGCGGAGCGCATGTCTAACAGGTACACAGCGACCTTCTAGCGATAGTCGTACGTCCTCAACGTGTGCCAACGACAGCGTAACGACAACGACCTTAACGGTTTGCTCATTAGGTCTTCCGACTTCCGTGAAATGTTTTCTGAAGTTTTGCGGATACAGATAGTAATTAAAACTGAATTTGAGAACGACGGGCGATGAGTTATAATATAGACACTTATAGCTAGCTCTTCTGAATAATCGGAACAACATAATGGATTTATTGTTATTTGTGAAGAGAAAAATAAAAGTAGTAAATGTATTCATAATCGGAATAGGTTGGGAGAGTAGGAGGCGGGGAGAAGAGGGTCAATGTTGGGGCATTGTGATTTGTCCGCGTCCTCTTTCCCTCTTTTGTCTCTTTGTAGTCTCGAAGTCTGTTCTAAAATGGCTGAAGAAATAGAAAACAAACCTTTTTTTTAAATTGTTTGATTCGATATTGATCAGCTACTTTCAGTTTGCAAGTCATAAGAATGGTCGCTGACAGGTCGCTGGCAAGTCGTTAGACGAACGTGCACGCGTAATTGAACGTTAACAGGTAAATCGTAAACTAGTTTCATGCGTTGGGAACACGCCGTGATCGTTGGGAGAACGCTCCCCGTGCGCTACACGCGCGTTGAGATCGTTGCTTCTTGAGGAAATTTCAAACAAAACCTCGACGTTCGCCAGCGTGTTGAAGGTTTTTACTCGTGTGTTGGCCAAAAAAATGAAGGTGTGACAGGGCCATAATGTATGATCGTTCAGACAGAATAGCGTTATAGGAGCAGTTCAACTGCGCTTTTCCATAATGCCGTATATTTCAAATTTTGTAATAATTCTGAGGGGTTGGTTTCAATCCGCCAATGCGAATTTTTACTTTTTTTTCAAGCATAGAATGTATTTACATACACACTCCAAAAAAGCAAATTGATAACATCAGAGTTGAATTCTTTAAGTGTATTGGCGACTTGGCCGATTTTGGTCTAGAAAAATCATTACAATGATAAGTTTTCAGTAACAATGTGAGTCATTGTCCCGTCAACCCGCAACCCCCCCCCCTCCCCCCTATCCCCAAATCAACACACCCTTCGACCAGCCACTGAATTGAAATGCTTTTTATCATGTATACTTAATTCATCGCAGGATAATTTTAGCATAAACATTTATATAACTAATGCCTTTATTGAGGAATTCATGAATTTAGCGTTTATGACATATCCTCCTTTATAATAATACAACTGTTTCTGTTTTTAAAATTGTGTCTTTTTCTAACTTCCATTTCATAAATGAAAGTAAGCTTATTAATTCACTTTCATTTATAAAAAAAGAAAGTTTAAAAAGTCAAATGTATAGAATACTTGGATAAGCCAATAAGGGACCGGCGACTCCAAAGTATAAGTGAAATGACTCAAGGGGAAAGACAAAAATACCGACAGGGGCGTAGCTAGGGTGTTTTCGATATGGACGTTTGTAGAAGAGGTGGACCCAGGACCTCAATTGCCGGGTGTGGAACAACTGGCAGGCATGTTTTAAATTGGGATGATGAATTTGCTAGACTCGAAATGCCGAGTGGGGTAGAGTATGGAAGGATGTTTTCCCTTCTCGTTAGTGGGGGTTCGTGGGCCTCCGAGAAAATTTTGGCAAAAAAAATAAGCAAACTGGTGGCATCTGATGCGTATTTGAGCTGAATTTAAAAATGTTCAATGTAATACAAATCTGCATGCGTCAATTGTCAACATAAAATGTGTAAATAGAAACAATTACTGGTTTTTTATCAAGAAGTCCGATTCAACAATTTTACTTTCGTCACTAGCGCGTATAACTTTAAAAAAGAAAGTATGATTTTGTTGTTATATGACCTACACATTTTCCCCCGTATATTCAATCGGTATTAGATTAAAAAATAAGTATGTCCTAAATCTAGATGCTGGTTTGGGGATTTGTACAATTATATAAAGCTAGTACATTTAGTAGAATGGAGGGGATCTCCAACAAGACTCAGTTGCAGCAACCACAGCAAAACTCTGAAACACACTATGTAAGTGTTAAAGTATTCATGAGTACCAACTGACAGTACATTATCCCGGTTTTTATCCCCGGGTCCATCCAATTTGATTGATAAGCTTTTTAAAAGTATTTCTTGCACAAATAAGTGCATGGTCGCTTGAAAACGAACAAATCTTAATTTAAATACTATAGAAATACTTATTAGCTGCACACTTGAAATGAGTCACGTTATTTTAAATGCCCACAGAATAAGAACGTCATGACGTCAAGTAACATTGCGTCGTAGCTTGCTACTATACTAATTTCAAGATATGTTTTGATAGATTATTTCTTTCAATATAGTTATATATTTGGTAACAAAATGATCGGAAAATAGCATTTTTTTGAAAATGTGAAAAACGAAAATTATCAAAATTTTGCCATATTGTTGGTTTTCCTATGGGACGGCTCAAATGTTGGACCACAGAAGCTGTTGTTTTAATAGAGAAAATAAATTTTTATTCACAACCTTAAGCCACTGTGTTCGTCATCTTGTATGTATAATATTTCTAAGAGGAACACAGAGGCCTGAAGTTGTGAATAATAAAACATTTTCTCTCATAAATCGACAGGATCCTGTGTTAAGACATTTGGGAATTTTTATCTGATCAAATAATAGATACATGATGAGTTTTTATCGGACCAAATAACTTCTTGTCGGCAAATCCAATGCAACCGATACATTTCATGAACTCTCTCCGCTAACAACTTGTCCGTGTAACAGACCTATGATGAGGTAAAACAATTAGTTAACAGTAAATAACGATGTCGTAGGTCTGCTAGTTGGACAAGCTTAACAATTTCATGGGACTTTTAATTTGTTTCAAACTGGGAAACCTAGAGAAAACACTTAGTTGTTGAACAGCGTATGCTGAAATGCGACGCTCCTTCTCGCCTGTTGAAATATGCATAGACAAGAAGCGTCGCATTTCAGCATATTTACTGAAAATTATTTGTTCAAGTGGCTTCACTGGGTCATGAGGTATGATACAACATACACTGCTTTTTTGGAAAACAAACTGGCACAATTTCTGCACAACTCACTTGAATTGATGAATATTGGATCAAAACGATTTTAACTGTACGTTTCATGTATTTGAGATGAAATCAATACTATTCAAAATCATAATTCATAGATTTCAGTGAATAAAGGCAAAACCGAAAAATCTTTGTTTTTTATGCCCCTGGAATAAAAAATTCGGGAGCATATAGTTTTTGGCCTGTCCGTCTGTCTGTTTTCCGAAAAACTTTAACATTGGGCATAACTTTTGAATGGAAGCTGGTGATAGAGGTTTCATATTTCACATGTGTATTTACCAAAATTTTTGACCTCATGACCATAACCTTGACCTTTCACGTACTTCTCAAAAACTTTAACATTGGGCATAACTTTTGAATGGTTAGTGATAGGGCTTTCATATTGTACATGTGTATTCCTTGTGACAAGATCTTTCCATTGATACCAATATTACGCTGACCCTGACCTCTCACATACTTAACAGAAAATGGCGTTTATACCAACAAAGATGCCGCCGGGGGCATTCTCGTTTCACAAACACAGGCTTTATAATTTCTGGCATGCTAGCTATCAATAATGAAAGGTTTTGTGTTCAATTTTAAATAAACTTAATTTGTGAAATCATTTCATTGTTTTATTCTTTTTCTGCTGCACATTAATGTGGAATTCTACAATATGATTTTATTTTTGATGTTGCATAATTGAACTATACTAGCTGGGCATATGACGTTGGACCACTTTATCCGTTTTTTTCAAATCAGTAAAAAAAGTTATTGTTTTGAAATGTGGTTATTTTTTTCTTTTTTGTACTTTTAAAGGTTGTCTGAAAAAAACCACTTCTCTGCATCCGGCAAAAATCTTTTTAGAAAGGTTGTGGGCTAAAATCCTGGTACTGGCACTATCAGTATTCAATGTCAGTATGTCAATTAGAGTGTGCATGGGTATCAGGTGAGCGTTGTGCCCCCTGGGGCTCTTGTTATATCCATAATATGTGTGTTCTTGGGCCAATGTATCATATCTTTTGCTTTTATGATCATCTTACAGTGAAGAGGTTATTTCACACCATAACTGTGCGTTCTTCGAAACCTACATAGTTTTTACTGACTCTATGATTTACATGTTAAAGGTTCAATGTATTTTTGTTGCGCGCTGTTCCCCTATTTGGGATCTTGTTCATACTACTTTGTGTGTTTCTCTTATCGATGCCGATGAGGCTAGCAAAACAGGGTATACGTACTTCTCCCGGGCACCTGGACCCACCTCTAGCTTGCTAGGGGTCCGTCGATGCTCAATTTTGTGCTCTATTGTGAGTCCGGTTGAGATAATCATCAGGATCTTCTTTAACTCATTTTTTGTCCTTTGTCGTGTGGAGCTCGTAAAAAGTTACCCGCGAAGGGTTTGACAGCAAGTGTTTTTAATACTTTTCCCTGACATGGTCGCCACAGCATTTTCCATATAGACAAGACGTCAGACTTTGCATATTTTTAAGATAGTTTGCACTTTCGTGCGTAAACAACGACGGCAGATGCGGTTAACCAAACAGGGGATGCTTACTCCTCCGGTCACCTGGTCCCACATCTAGCTTTGCTAGGGGTCCGTCGATGCTCAATTTTGTGCTCTATTAAATGACAGGATCTTCTTTAACTCATTTGTGCTCGTATAAGGTATGGTCACATCCTTTCTGTTGCTTATGTTAAAAAAACCATACATTTTGCAACCGCATTGTGATCTGAAATAGATTAATAACGCTGCGCAAAAATAAGAACACTAGGCCTTAAAGTGTTTATACACGTAATTCTGCAATAATGATTTCTTTATAATATGATTTCCGACGTTGCTGTGAAAAGTAATTTCTTCTCTTTTTATTCCATATTACAGGATGATAGCCTTAAGGAATAGAATGGAAGCAGACAGTTGCATGCTCTCTGTTCGGTATGGAAACTCGTTGATGGAACATCAAGAACAATCTTCGACCGAAAATATTTACGACTGCATTCCCGATGGAGATGAAACTGACTGTCCTCCCTAACAATATCACTAATTCATTTCGCATCGATATCGTATACACTGAAAATGCAGACACTGTTTTAATCTGTAAATATGATAACAAACTTCCTGTGTACCATATCATTACTTTTTTCTATCAGTTGAATACAATACTTATTGTTAATCAAATACTGTAACAATAATTTTTGCTTACCTGAGACAAAGGCTCAAAGTGAGCTATTGTCATACAGGTTTGTCCGTCCGTCCGTAAATTTACTCACATTTTCGATTTCTCCTCCGAAACCGCTTGGAGGATGTTCGTGAAACTGGATGTGCACGAAGTACTTTTCATTTCTTTCATATCGGTCGTGTACCCCTCTTATAAAATCTTCTCCACATCCACTGCATGGATTGAAATTGACAAATATGGATAATGACAATATCGCAATTCACAGTACAAAATCGATTATTCAGAAAAATATAAACCAAAGGCATACCAAAACAGCATAAAACAAGAACCAAAGCAAACAAAGAAAACCTCCACCAGATGAAAAGAAGCGAACTCCCGATATAGGAATGAGACCAGGTGCCCAGGAAGAGAAAGCATCTCCTGCTTGCATGGAACATCCGTCACTTTAATTCGGTAGAATTGTCACATCTGGTTATATCCATTTCGGAAGATACAGGTATGGTATTTGAGTGATCAGGAAGGAAGCATGATTAAAGTTTCTTCATTTTGTTAAGATCCGATATCTAATTTTCGACATATCTCTCGACTTAATCATCTCAATGCAAAAAAAATGGAGTTTCTTTCTTTCCTTTCACTCTTTGCCAAATTTACTACCCCAATTTAGTTCACTTTAGCCATGATAAACTAGAGGGATGCTTAAGTGAAAAGAAATTGCTTATGATTTAAAAAGTGAAGGGATAGGTTGTCATTTTTTCACATTTTTTTAAAACAAAGATCTAGCCACTTGAAGATTTAGGCCCATTTGTTGCACTCAAATTTGATATGCGATATGTGAATTCACGGGATCTCTTTTAGATCGACCTTCATAAATAATCAGTGCTTGAATTTCAATAGTGAGAGCTTTTATGTGATATGATTAGATTATGCTTATTTAAAAATTTAATTTTTAAGTCGGAACAAGATTTTTGTAGCGGTAATTTTTTGCCATGTACTCAAAGGGGATTCCCAATTTAGAAATCTATTACGGAAACGAAATAGTATATAAATGGATTTTCATTTAATGTAGATGAACTTGGAACACTTGAAAACTTCTTATCATTCAATGACGAGGTTTAAGTACCCGAAACGTGCATGTCTGGTCCATGTTGTAAATTTATCTGGTCTTGAATGATGCTTTTGAATTTAAAGACGT
Source organism: Pinctada fucata (assembly GCA_028142955.1). Classification (NCBI taxonomy): domain Eukaryota; kingdom Metazoa; phylum Mollusca; class Bivalvia; order Pterioida; family Pteriidae; genus Pinctada; species Pinctada fucata. Next base: position 47,354,642 of record AP027111.1, on the reverse strand, counting down.
TTAACATCATATAGTTAGTCGATGCTCAAGTTAGTATTCTATTGTGAGTGCTGTTGAGATTATCATCAGGATCTTCTTTAACTCAATGCATTCGAAAATAAGTTATACAAAATTTCTAGAAATTTCTAAAACGTTGGTCCTGCAGCATCCCATCCAGCCCGTCCTGCTACGTCTTTCGGTACATATTTGGATATGATAACATTCACACTCTTTTACTATATTATAGAGTTCAGATTTGGAGATCACTTACGAGAGGTATGATGGATGTTTGGCTTATACTGCAAAATTATCTTTTCTTCAATTATGCTATATACTTTGGCATAAAATCCTTATCAGTGATGCTTCCATCCAAAATGATTTTGGACACAGCCAAACTTCATTTTAGTAGCCCTCTGGTTATAATTTTTGTAATTAGATTGGTGCAATATGAGGAAAGTTTAATTGCTCCACAATTCAACAAGGAATAAGTATCGATTTTAATAATACGGAAGTATTCCAACTTTATACCTTCACGAAGAAATTTTGAAACCAATTTAATATGCACCAGACACGGGTTTCGGAAAATTGATCTGTGCTATTAGGATTTCCGCCAGACCGATTTGTCGAAATGAAAATTTTAGTATGAAAGAAAGTCTCCGAAAGGACTAAGGCCTATTCAAATGTTTTGCCAGGACAACTTTATCTTCCAAATTTTTCTTAAAAATCCTGATGCACACTTTCCTGGAATTATTCTATGGGAATTAGGTGACACACTTTTCCTATTTTTTTTAGCTATTGTCTTTAAGCGAAGTCATTGATCAAATACTTATTCATTGTCTCTGGCAAATTCTACATGTGTTTGATTGTTAAATTGCTCGTATTTTCTACAATTTTGGGTGCATTTCAGGTACTATTTTCTTTGTCTTGATATTTTTGACAAGGTTTCAAAATGTCAAATAACATATATTTTGTCAAATTGATAAAGGGCCAAAACAATGCATCTTTCATGAAAGAAGTAATTCATTCACTAAACAAACAGCCAGCCCCGGGGAATGAGTTTACCTGCAAAAGGAAATAAGTGTTTATATCAAATGAATAATACAGAAGTGTTCTAAATTCTTGAATAAGATTTCTTTGAAACCAACTATTTTACACCAGTCACTTGTTTCGGATAGTAAATCATCATTGGTACGTATGGTACTTATTAAATGTCAAGGTGATTTTCTGACAAAGCCAAATATGTTTCTATTAGCGATCTGTGTACGTTATCCTTTACTCGTACGAAGATGAATTCATTATTTGGACTCTGAAGGGAAAATATACTTAGCTTCTGACTTCAATGACAAATATGGATATTGACCATGTACCTGTATACAACATAAAATCGATACTTCAGAATATCAGAAACAGAAAGCCTACAAAATCAGGATAAAACAGGAACCAAAGCAAATAAACAAAACCCTCCACCACATGAAAAGAAGGAACTCCCGATGTGGGAGTGAGACCAGGTGCCCAGGAAGAGTAAACATCTCCTGCATGCATGCAACACCCGACGCTTCAATTTGGTAGAACTGTCACATCCGGTTACTTCCATTTCGGAAGACATAGAGTACACTCTTTGGTTGGATGGTTCAAATGGTCTATGACAGAATATCATCCACCATTCTGGAGAGTGGGACATCATAGTGTATGACGAGTTCCCCATATCGACCGTAGAATTTCCTCAGTGACGATGTTAGTCGGTCACAAACATATCCCTGACTGAGAAGCTTATCTGAAAGACGCCTAGCTCTCAGAAAAAAATCCGTATATTTGGTACTTGCTCTGGCATAGCGTATCAACTGAGATATGAACACGCCAAGTTCACTTACAGATACATAGACGATGTGCTGTCACTCAATGATCCAAAATTCGCGGATAACCTCAGAGGTATCCATCCTTCGGAGCTTGAAGTCAAAGAAACTACGGAGACAAATAACTTAGCATCCTATTTGGACGACTTTGATGGTCACATGAACATCTCAATCTATGAAAAGAAGGGAGGAGATCTCCAACAAGACCCCGTTGCTTCATCAACAGTAAAACACCAAAACACCCGATGCAAAAACACAAAAGACGAGTACAGCACGGTACGGAAAAGAGACACACGACATGTAAACATCAAACACAAAAGACTACACATAAACCGACGAGACCAATGGGTAACCGGTGCCGACTTTGGACGGCCATTTGTCACGCAAGTAGCAAATGGTGTGGTTATCCTGGATTACGTGCGCACAACGTAACGACTTCAATTTCAGCATACTTTCCTTTTCTGAGTAGCAACATCCCTTCATCGACTGCTTATGGTGTGCTCATATCTCAGTTGATACGCTATGCCAGAGCAAGTACCAAATATACGGAATTTGTTCTGAGAACTAGGCGTCTTTCAGATAAGCGTCTCATTCAGTGTTATGTTTGTGACCGACTACATGTAACATCATCACTGAGGAAGTTCTACGGTCAATATGGGGAACTCGTCATACACTATGATGTCCCACTCTCCAGAATGGTGGAAGATATTCTGTCATAGACCATTTGAACCATCCAACCACTCTATGTACTCTATGTCTTCCGAAATGGAAGTAACCGGATGTGACAAGTCTACCAAATTAAAGCGGCGAAAGTTACATGCAAGCAGGAGATGCTTACTCTTCCTTGGTACCTGGTCTCACTCCCATAACGGGAATTCGCTTCTTTTCATATGGTGCACGTTTTTGTTTCTTTGCTTTTGCCTTCCGTTTCTGATAATCTGAATTATCGATTTTGTGCTGCATACAGGGATCAGATCATCATCCATAATTGTCATTCTGAGTGATAAAAATGCTTTGGAGTTAGATATTTTCTCTCTGAAAATAATAAAACTATTTGTAAATGCTTCAAAACATTGTTTTATAATTTCAGTTAGAAAATATCTGACTCCATAGCATTTTCAACAATCATAAAACATGCTTAGACCAACCATACAGAGAGTCTTCCCAAAAAGAGGGCGAAACGACCCACCTAGAAGGACCAAACGACTCAGCTTGAGGGGCGAAACGACTTTGGGCGAAGGGGAAAAGGGAAGAAACGACCCGACCCCTTCGAAATGCACCAGCGACTCATATAACATGCTTTAGACGTTACGTTTATGTTACACACATGTGCTATTCCAACGCATGCATCCGATTTTAGTTCTGTTTTTCTTCACTTTGAAATCTACCTCTGCCGTCATCACCTATTGTTTGTCTGCAAGATTTTTGCAGATTGAAACTGGTGCTTCGTATTTGTAGATGAAATACAGCAAGTATTTACCATTGCGTATTACTACATTTATGAGGAATACAATGTACATGTACATCCATTGTCTTAGTTTCAATGCAATACGATGCAGTATGAGGGCTTCTTTCTTCATTCGTACGTTGCCTACACGATGTGCTTGAAGTATCCATTAAAATACAAATTTTAGCATTAAATCGAAACCTCCAGTCTCAATACGTTAGTCGTGTAAGTTTCCCTACATTAAGACAAGAGTCGTTTCCTTCATTGCCCATTTACTCGCCCTTACACACTCAAATATGTGTCTCTGCACTATAATCTTTTGCACTGTTTACGTCAAAAGTCCGAATAAATGTCACTGTGACGACATGCCGTACAGATGTCTCTCAGGTCTCACCATTGCGTGAAATGGGGTAGGAAAATAGCAATGACGGCAAGGTTATTTTGCAAGCCTGTGCGGCTATGACCTTCTTGCAAGTTGTTGCAATGCCGTGGAGCATATGACGCGGTATCCAGTCATTGACTTTTCTATGCATGTCTGCATATATTAGTGAAAGGGTTATTAATTTCTAAAAAAAAGATTCCTTTCTGACACCTGCAGCCATCCACCTAAGCCTCTACCTCCTCTTATTAGACATCAAGTAATACACTTGACGTATTATACTTCATGTGCATAATTATGGTGTGGTTTTATGCCTGAAGAGAAAATTGTTCTCCAATCATTTCATTAGGAATCTCGATTGATGAAAAATTGTAATATTGAATGATACATAGTCCCGGTGTTCGTCTGAATAGAGAAAAAGTAAGTATTGCTACATGTATCACACCTGTAAATAATATAAACGTATTTTCGAGACAGTTGATTCATTTTGTCTCAAAATTTGACCGTAAATGCTATCAGGTGATTAGGAACGATCATACAAAAAACTTATGATGATAAATACTCAATTTTGATTGTCCCATTTGGATATTAATTTCTTAATTTTCTCGACGCATTACTTGACCTACATACATCTACTCTTATTCTTTCGATTTGATTTGGTATACATACATGTACGAGTAAGTAACACTTGATTCGCTAGATCTGGATGCTATTTCATCACATCATATTTTGAGAATACTCCCCGCGGCATACTTGAAAACGACTCCCCGTGTGACACATTACAATTTGTATTTTATCAAAATTCATGCATTAAACAAACAAAACATACTCAATACATATTTAAAACAGTATCAGAATGCTATTGCCATTCCTAACACAGTACATTAGGTGAGCATGGAAGAGAAATATGCGAAAAAGACTGATCGAAATCGTTGATTTCCATGATTTAGGTCTACTCGTAAAACGCTGACGACGTGTTTGAGATATGTAGATGTATCTGAAGTCCAGTGACAAACGTAATAGATCAAGAAATGTTTGTCACACTCTGTGCAATTTGAATTTTGGAGAAATATGGTATAATATCCGAGAAATTTGAAGAAATACTCGCCGGTATTGTCGTGCGTCCGCTTCGGGACCGACTCCCCTTGCCGCACATGGCTGACTCCCCTAATGTGACGTTGTATACGGTGGATATGGTCGCCATAACACTTTCTTTATAGATATAACCTCAGACAGTGCATGTATTTTAAATATTGTTTTCATATTCGTGCGAGAACATCGACTAGGGATGCGGCTAGCCAAACAGGAGATGCTTACTCCTCCCGCGCACCTGGTCCCACCTCTAGCTAGCTATGTATCCGTCGATGCTTGATTTTTTGTTCTATTGTGAGTGCTTTTGAGATTGACGTCAGGTTCTTCTTAAACTCATTTGTGATCATGGAAAAGGAAGACTATATGACTGTCGTTCGTTTTTTTCATATTTTAATGTATACATATTCATAGGGGAGATCATTTGCGTATTACGTGATATACGTTGCACAATGCCTCAGTTTACCTTTAACATTCAACGGTATTTAATCGAATACTTATTGTCATGTGCAAAACACATCTTCTGTACTTCTACAAGGAAAAACAAAAACAAACACAAACAAAGAAGGACAAAATAGAATAATTTTTGTGATAGAAAGAATTTGTTTCTCTCATAGTTTTATTCTTGACGTGAAGAAAAGAAAAGACGACTAATGTAGAAACAACAACTCACAGAAATTCGAAAGGGAACGGGCATAATGTAGTTTTGATAAGGCATACTTTATGGTACATGTACTTTCCATGCCTGAAAAAAGGGTCAAAATTCGTGGGCATCTAAATCTGTTCATTTATACAATCTACATATACATGTATAACCTGTCACGCATGCTCTCCTTTTAACCGTAAAAACAGGTGCAAATTTTCCAAATGCCATTGGAAATATGTGAAGGTATAATGGGTGAAAACGTTATATGATCTTTTCATTTCTAGTTTGACCTTGACAGGGCACTTAATCTTTTGAAGTTTAATCTAAATTTCCAACTGCCCTTTATAGCAGATATAATGACTCTGAAATCCTGATACGAAAACAGCAAGTACTGCACTGCTCTTATTGACGGCTTTTTCTGATCACAAAAGAACCAAGGGAGGAATTGTCCGTGAAAACTAGGCCAACGTATCTTGTATCATCTGAAAGTAGGCCGGGTTTTTATCCATCAGCCTACGTTAAGTCATTTATTTTTTAGTTCCGAAATTACTACTTTCTTTCTTGTTTTTGTTGGTCCATTAAATGTTTGTATCTTACTGTCTCACGCTGTTTCAGAATGATTTTTTGCCAATTTTATTACCAATCATGCTGGATGTGTTCTGATTTTGTCAAAGTATGACGGTCTTGCTGGATTTTTTTTATATATAAGGTCAAAAAAAATACTTGTTCACGTAAAATGTGTTTTCTTTTAAAATTTGATTGAACAAAATATACTGCTTCCCATTATTGAATGACCGAATATGTTATTAATTTAAACTAATATGTAGTAGATTTGCTATCATATTCTTTGTAAATCGGTCACATTCAAAATGATAGATTTCAAACATATATATTTTGCAATGCCATATCTATACCTCATGGACAGATTCTCCAAAAGGAACCTTACGTCAGATGGCAGTAATCGGGTAATTTAGATATGCATGGACCTTTAATATATCTGATTATACAGAAACACGCATTCTTAAGCAATGACAGTGTTCATACATGAATTAGAATGCAAGAAATGAATAGTATAGGACTGGTGATAAACGTGATCCCTTTAAGTATGATATGGCATTTAATGCATACAAAATCGTCCCATATCAAAGGTATGTCTACCACATGCAGATCAATGTCCTGATATTGTTTCATACGCCCTTGACTTTTCTTTCTGTATTTGGAATTACATGTGCATTCATTTGAATATTTGTACTTTGGAGTATCCTTAAAGTACCATATTGTCTCGCAGGGATTAAACTGTCAATAACGAAGTTTTCCACAAATGGATATGAATACTACCATTTGAACATTCTACATATTACTTGCATAAATTACCTCTCACGTTTTTTTTCTTTTATAGACGTTTTTGTTCTCGGTTACACACAATTTCAGTAAACTTCGGAACTTGTTATTTGCATATACAGTATGTAGTAATATGTCACGTATACTAATGTCAGAGTGAACACGCTACCATGATCAACTAATCGCTTGAATGAACTTTACATCGTGGGATTACTACGAAACATGTAGTATACCAAGTGTAAACATTTGCTTATTCACTGTCTTTCTAAAATTCTCACAAAAAGAAAAAAATGACAATTAATTTACTTTAGGTCGTACAATTTCATTAATTGCAATATGTATGGATATTATATTGCGTTCTAATAACCATGTCGAACATGGACAATCGAATACTTTCAAATGACTTACACAATGTGTATAGCCGTACACCGGATATTGGTACTATTTGTCGGCTTATGGGTACTACCGAGGCGGTAAACAAGTATGACATAAGTATTACTTTTAGCATTTGACAATGAATTATAAAGAAAATACGATTTTATATGGAGTGAACTTAAAGCAAATAATTTTGTGGTGGTAAATTCAACCCTCAAAACAAAGGATATGATCGGACGATAATAACACAAAATGAGGTACCTTGTACACATAAAATTGCACATGTATGACGTTTCTATTCTTTTTAACGAAAGGAAGTACTATGGCAAATCATTATGTGCACATTCTATGTAGAAATCCATTAATATTATATATTAATCAAGGATTATTTAGAAATAGCATCTGTATTTTACATACGAGCTCCACAAAGAAATTGTTTGTGTACGACATGCAATTAGCTAACTGTACGGCTTGTTGTAAACCAGGTACTATAATTCCTTACAGATAAAATCCTCTAGTTAAAAACTCATGAAAATAAACTTATAATTTTCTTTCTTTTTTTAAAAATGTATATGCATGTGCGTATGGATGCTATATACAAAGCCCCAAAACCACGTGAGCCTCGAGTACTCATAAGATATTACAAACATTTTTCTCGAGAAGTTGCCATCTGAGTAATTTGCATGGCATCTTCATATGGACCCAATATTTTGTCGGACTATATTTCATCGACCTTTTTTTATTGTTGGGGAGGGGGTTGGCTTCGAATACAGTTTCGGCTTTTGTGCTGACTTTCATTTACTGATTCGAAGAAGACTCGACAAGTTTCAACCAAACACAATCGATGCTTTTATTTCGTGTCGACGAGGTGATTTATCGACGAATAGGATGACGGCGAAGCGCGATGCCTTGTTAGTTTTGAACTTTAAACGAACAGCAGCTCCGAGTCACGACAACTACTCTATATACCCCCCCCCCCCCCCGAAATGATACAACAAAAAACCACTTATTGAATTACACGTGCTGCTTTCCACATGCAGTAGCAGATTCAAGAAGAGGACGTAGAGGCGTACGTCGCCCTCCCCCCTAAAATTTTCAAATCATAGGCAAAACGATCATTTTCTATATATAAAAGGACATATTAGTAAATATTTACTACCTGTCAGTTAATATAATTGTCAAATGCATCAATTTGAATTCTTTAATCAATTTCAGTCACGAAAATGAGTCCGAAAAGGCTGAAATGCGTTAACTACCGGGAGTCTTAGCCTCTTTTATCACCCTACAAGGGCTCTGCCCTAGACCTGCATGGGGATCTAGGCGTTACCCAGACACCTCGCCGTTTTATGCCCCCTCTTACCCAAAAGCTGGATCCGCCACTGAAATGTGTCATAACGCCGCTATTATACATTTATGTTTGTGCACCACAGGACTGCATGTCCTTCTCTTTTATTAGTCCCCTACTGGCATCGCCGAAGTAGACTCTTAGTTTCCTCTCGGTCTGTCCGTATGTCCGTCTATCCGTCTGTCTGTCCAATTTTTAGTTTTGCGGACTTTTTTCTGTAACACATGCACATATTCAAGTGAAATTTCATACACAGTCTGGTCTTGGATAGTTACAGAGCAAGTTTGACTTTCGTTACGCTTAACCTCTTTTTCGAGGAGTTATGCCCCATGACTTGCAAAATGCAGTTTTTCTCACTTTTCCAGACTTTTTTCTACAACAAATATATATTCTGGTCAAATTTGATACACATCTTAGTCCTTTATAGGTACAGAGCAAGTTCGACTTTCATTGATAAAGGAGATAAATCCTCAGTTTTCGTATTTCTGAATTATCCATCATATTGAGTGTTGATTGTTATTTGTTAGTTTTGTATACTAATTCAATTGTTTAACGTATTCAAATTCATTAGCATTTTATATACATAAATATAACGACATGGAAATTGTCTCTTGCAGTACTTCCTGTAAAATGAAAAAGAAAAGAGGGGATCTACAAACACACTCAGTTGCAGCACCAACAACAAAACCCCGAAACAAATACTGCAAAACACAATGCAGACACGCAAGGAATGAGACGCAAATGGTACAATGAACGCCAAATCACATAAATTCACCAAACATAAATGACTACATATGAACCAACTAGACCAATGGGCAATCGGTGCCGACTTAGGATGGCCGTCTACAACGTCAGTAGCAGACTGTGTTGTTATCCTGGATTACGTGTGTATAAATGAGTTAAAGAAGATCCTGACGATAATTTCAACAGACCTCACAATAGAGCACCAAACTGAGTAAATTGAGCTTCGACGGACCTCTAGCAAGCTAGAAAATGGAACTTTGACATTTTGCTCTCACTTTCGACATTTTACAAATTATAAGTGTGGGGAGCTCGCCTTGCGCTGAGGTGTCCCTACCTCCAGGATGGTGTTATGTCGGGGACCGTTTGTGCTTTCAAACCATATACTTTATATCTTCCAAAATGGAAGTAACCGTATGTGACAATTATACCGAATTGAGGCGACGGGTGTTGCATGCAAGCAGGAGATGCTGATTCATCCTGGGCAATGGTCTCACTCCCATTTAGGGAGTACGCTTCTTTTCATATGATGGAGGTTTTTCTTTGTTTGCTTTGGTTCTTGTTTTATCCTTATTTTGTATGCCTTCAGTTTAAGATTTTCTGAATTATCCGTTTTGTACTGTGTATTGGGATATGGTCATTATCCATATTAGCCATTCTAGACATTTCTCAACGAAAAGCTGATGGGAAACCTTATTACTGATTTCTTTTACTTTTTCATGGGATTTCTTAAATCTTACACGAGCGGCATATCTTATTGAATTCCCTTCCTTTCTCAACGAATTAGATTCATCTTTAATGTCTACTTACTAAGTTGCTGGACCTGAAATACTTTGTTTAATCTCTTTTTTCAAAATTTTCAAAGAACAAATAACTCCTTAACATAAGTTTTTTTTGTTTTTTTTCCTGGTTTTTGTATGCCCTTTGTAAGATGATTTTTGTACTTCTTGATAGGGATATGTTTTGTTTTTCAATAAACACCATTTCCCTCTCAGAATTGCAAGTATGCAATAGCTTTGAGTGAACAAAAGACAAGCAAGCACTAACTGAACTTTTTAACAATGTACTATTATTTAACAATTCAAAAAAGAGCAAGGGAGCTACATAAATTTACAAGTACAAATAAACTTACATGTAGACGTAACATCAACTAATTTATTACAACTACCAAAAGTTTAATATTTTAATATTAATACACAACACCATATAACGATTGTCGGTGACAGCGTTGAAGTCAGATAGTGAGATTGATTTATCTCTCTTAAAGTCTCAAATGGATGAACTTCCTTGTTCTCTCAGTCAACTTTGTCCTCTAATATCCAAGTGCAATATCATGTGCAAACTGTAAAATAAGACTTTGGCACAAAATCAGGTTACCTTACTAGGTAAAGAGCGTACATATATAATACTGTCGCCTAATTTCAGACATCTGATGCATTTTCAGAGCCACAAATGTCATTTAATAATCCTGAACAAACAATCCTGATGCGTAAACATTGTTACAAATATGTTATTAAATAACCCTTGCAGTGCAGTACAGATAGATACCGATACAAAGAAAGCATTTGTTAACTTTTTTTAACGACAGCTGTAGAAAACCATAGAAAAACTTATTTCTGACGTAAAACATATTAACACATTTCATGTATCATCTCTTATAAAACATGTATTTGAAGGGTAAATTTGAGAATAATTATCAATGATTTAGAGGACCGTTGTCTTGTACTTTATTTTTCAACAACTTAAGGAACTTTATGTTACAAGACCTACGGTAAAAAAAAAACGGAGTGCACCAGCTATGTAGCTTAAACGATGTTGTAAATCTATAACGTCGTTTACATAAATCATCACGATGTCCTATTGGCAGATTGCTTCAAAGTCTTCGGAGCGATAATGTTTATTGACAAAATAATACTTTTGTCAAGTTTATTAGATTTTCTTATACCAATTCAATTGAAAATATGGCATTCGAACAACGTTGTTTTGGTTGTTACACAATAAGGGTGACGTTGGTGTTTCGTTCAAAGGGTATTTGTTTCAATGAAGGCGAATTGCGATTATATTTTCGATGACAATGCAGTCCACCTTTTATCCATATTATCTTGCTAATCAAGTCACCAAAGAAATGTGTACATGTAGGTCATGAAATATCATACAAATAATTTTCTGCAGGAGGTTTAGATCCGGGTTCCAAAAAAAAAAAGAAATAGAAACAGAGGTAGATTGAAAACAATTGATAATATTATGTGGACAACGTCATCGAAATTCTATTAATCTCTGGAACAACTAAACCAACTCTTTCTATGTTAACTCAAATGAGTCAGTGGATATACTCTTTTCATTGATTCAGAAGACGTTTGTCAAAAGAGAACTACCTTTTGAGTTTTTTTTTCTTTTCAATATGCATACAAGTATGCGTAATTTATTGAAGAATTCGGGCTATAACAACCAAATAATTTCACATGACTAAACATTAAAATATTTTGCGCACAAAGGCGGAGTTATAACAATGACAACAAATGGTGGTTTATCAAAAAAAAATTTACATATTTTCGAATGATATGACAATATTCTTTCAAATTGGTATGATCGGAAGCCAGTATGTGAACAGTAAATTCTAAATATAATGTAATATTGCAATCGCAACATAGGTTTTATTGATATATTATAAATCAAAAACCGTCAAAACATATTAAACGATAGGACCGGCGATGTAAAGCTAATGAATATGTCATAACCATTAACATAAACCCTTAAGATTCAATAAATAAATCCATTCGATACCGCTATTCAACAAAGGATTTAAAGAAATGTTTTCTAGTATACAAATCGAATTGTATACCATTATGTGTTTTGCAAGTCTTCGTTTTAATTGATAAAAATACCAAAACCTACAAAGTTGAGATCTTAGTTGAGATCAAAGTTGAGAACGTGCACCGAAATATCTAGGTGTTAAATTATTAGTAAGGGCAGAATAATGCTTTGCATTTATTGCGGCAAATGAACATAACGTCAGTTGAAGTGACTCGGTTTATTATATAGCACAATCAACTCTGAACTCTCAGTTGAAACTTATTGTTCAATCCCACCTTTGATAGATTTATTTGGTTTTTTTTTTTTATTACTGAACTAGAATAATAATCCATTACATGGGTAATCTTATCTTTTGTCATCTACATTTGAATTCACGTGATTACATTGAAGTAGCCCAGACATTTAAACACACACCCTATATTTGTGCATTGCTGGCAACTGCAATCATTTAATAAAGTCACTACAAATCTTGATGAATATTACGTATATGTAAAGCACCAATTTTCATGTAGAATGGATTTTCCAATAAAGATGAAATTACGTTGTACAACAAAAAATTAATTCTGAGTGTATTTTAAAAGTGATTTGGAATGTTTGGCATAGCAAGTCAATTTAAGCATGACAATGAATCAAACTTTAGTCATGACAACCAAACAACAACGCTGTTGACGTGTGTTGTTAGATGGAATATGACGAAGGTATGATATAATTTCATTTATTATCGCACATTTAAAATTTATAATTATGTTTATTTATTCAAGGATAGTTCTGTTATAATCTTAAATTCAGATACAGCGGCTAATGAGTAAACCCCCTCCCCGTATTTTGAAATAATACAACGAGACATATTTGAATAAACTTTAAGGATTGTATTTATGGAAACCTTACTTGATACTATACAATACATGTATTATGCAAATATATATATATATATATATATATATATATATATATATATATATATATATATATATATATATATATATATATATATATATATATATATATATATATGTTACATGATTAATGTGATATTTGAATACATATTCAAACTTTGCAAATCACGGCATGATTTTAACATACCAGCTACATTGTATCCCGTACGTTCACTGTGCTTTACGAAAAAAAATGTCTTTGGTGTTTCAATGGAACTGCTTTCTTGTCTCGGTCGGTTTGTCCACTTTCTTTTTCCTCGGATTGAAGTTCGATTTCATATTTCTACAAGAACTTGTAAGTATTTTTCGCAATCCGATTTCGAGTTTTGTGTTTGGCTTTCATCGACTGATCAATTCAATTCTGTATGCAAATGTATACTATTAAATTATAAGCGTTAGTTCTTTGATAATCACATGTAGATTTTTCATAAGCACATCTGTCATGTGATACCTTGACCTTTAACCTAGTGCTTTAACATACAGGAAGACTTTTGACGTGCTTTAACGTTTAATAGTGACAAATATGTAAAAAAATTGACCATATCCAAATACACAGTACAAAATCGATAAGTCAGGAAATCACAAACAAAGGGCATATGAAACCAGGATAAAACAGGAACCAAAGCAAACAAACAGAAACTTCCATTACATGAAAAGAAGTGAACTCCCAATATGAGAGTCATACCAGGTGCCAAAGAAGACTCAGCATCTCCTGCTTGCATGCAACACCAGTCGCCTCAGTTCGGCAGAAATATCAAATCCGGTTACTGTTACTTCCATTTCGGAAGATATAAGTATAGAATGTGGCTCTATGGTTCAAATGGTCTAAGAGATAATATCATTGACCATTCTGGACAATAGGAAATCATAGTGCATGACGAGATTCCCGTATCGACCGTAGAACTTCCTCAGTGACGATCCCAAACGTATCCCTGACTGAGAAGCTTTTCTGAAAGACGCCTAGCTCTCAGAACAAAATCTGTATATTTGCTACTTGCTCTGGCACGTATCAATTGGGATATGGTAAGGTAAGGTAAGGTAGGGCTTTGATATGTTACATATAGAATTCACATGATCAGAACTTATATTTGATATCGTAGCTTTTGAACTATAAAGGTAAAGTATTTGTTTTTAACTTATCGCTATATACCTTTTATATGTTACAATGACATTTGAACTTGTGACTCTGACCTTGACTTTTCACAATCTTTTAAGGAACATTTAGATGTATTTTTGTTCTGACATTAAATGTAAATTTCTCATGACAAGAGCCTTCACATGATAACATAACTTTTACCATGTGACTTTGACCTTTGAAATGCGTTTGAACTATAAATGATAGGGCTAAGATATCTCAATTATAGAATCCTCATGATTATAGATTTCACTTGATACCATGAATTTTAATTTAATGATCTTGAATATTATTTTCAAGATTTTGCAATTTTACCATCAAAAACTTGAAACTGTATATTAAATGTAAAACAACTGTATTTCCAAGTTGCCATTATCATGATTATAATTGGTTTCCATTCGAAAAGAGTATATAGAAATGCCTTATTTCATGCAAAGAATCATCATAGGACGGAGTTTCTACATTTCTATGAAACGGAAAAATAATTATCTCCTTTAGAAATATTTTTGCATTGATATTTTTTATTTCGTCAAATTTTGATTCATTTTGCTGATACATACAGAGAAGTGATGTTAAATTATTAAGACGAATTTTCATACATTTTCTTTTAAAATATGTTGAAAATAGCATCCTCTATAAGATTCCTGTTTCATTTTGACATGTACATTTTATGATAAGTGTTTACCAATTCGTGTGTAGATCACAATCCAACACCCATTCGTCCGAAGGATGTCAGATTTACTTTAAGTTTGCTATGATGTTACATGTATATATTTAGGCATGTTATATATCTTAGAGCGAATGATTAAAATGATTGTGCCGCCTAGTCTGTATATTAGAGTCTTAACCATTTCTTGAAATTTGATTACCTCATATCTCTTATCTTCTTTACCTCATTTCTGTTACACTTATGCCCTTTGTCGTGTGGCGCTCGTAAAAAGTTTGACAGTAAGTGTTTTGAATATTTCCCTGACATGGTCGCCGTAGCACATTCTTTATAGACATAACTTCAGACAGCGCATGTATTTGATATATTGTTTTATTTTCGTGAATGAGCATCGACGGCGGGTGTGGCTATCCAACAGGAGATGCTTACTCCTCCCGGGCACCCGGTCCCACCTCTAGCTTGCTAGGGGTCCGTTGATGCTCTATTTGGTGTTATATTGTGAGTGCTGTTGAGATTGTCGTCAGAAATTTCTTTAACTCATCATAAGTAAAAAGTGCATGGAGTCTGTTGAAGCTTCAATCAAAGGAGTATCACCTAGTCTAAATCTTTAAAATAAACAGGATTCTTTCTCTTATAGTAAGAAGGGAGGGGATCGCCAACAAGACCCTGTAGCAGCACCAACAGCAAATCACCACAACACCGATGTGAAAACATAAAGACGAGCATACTAAGAGACGAAAAAGAGGATTACGACATATAAACATCAAACACAAAAGACTACACAAAAAACCACGAGACCGACTGGCAACCGGTGCTGATTTTGGATGGCCATTGCCTCACAAGTAGCAAATGGTGTGGTTATCCTGGATTAGGTGCGCACAGCCCTCTCACTTCTTCAATTACCAAGATGTCTCGAAGAACGTACAATTGCGGTGTAAAACAACCTCCTCACTGTTAGATGACCACACACAAACAAGGCTGCAAATCACAGGGGACCAAGCAACACAGATGAATATATAAATGGATATAAAAAGAGGGCGTTAGTAATGCAGTCCATGTTCTGCTGGCTGTAGCGAGCTCATGTATGTTATCTCCCGGGGAATCCGACTTACATTCCTTAGCAAAACCTATTCATCGAAGCTTGAAGTCAAAGAAACTTCAGAGACAAATAATTTAGCGTCCTATTTGGACATAATGTTGTCTTACGACACTAATGGTCACATGGATACATGTATCTCACTCTATCACAAACGTGACGATTTTAATTTCAACATCACAAACTTTTCTTTTCTGAGAAGCAACGTCCCTCCGTCGCCTGTTTATAGCGTGTTCATATCTTAGTTGATACGCTATGCCAGAACAAGTACCAAATATACAGATTTTATATTCTTAGAGCTAGGCTTCTTTCTTAAAACATTTGACCGGGTGACCTTACAGATATATAGCATTCTTCCACCTGTCAATAAGCATTAAGTGTATGAAAATCTACATGTCACAGTTCATCCGGTATACTACAGCATGTACTTACATGTATGTTTTGGAATTTCATGGTAATGATTTACAAATCACCAAGAAACTTTTAGGTCAATTTTTCGCTAAAACAAACTACATAAGACTTTCTGAAATTCTTCAAAAATTATTGTCCAATTTATTTGAAATTCGGACACATACAAGCAACATAGTATATTACTTTTAAAATGCAGGTTATGAAATACCTAAAGTAATATACTCTGGGTATTTCACAATTTGCATTTTATGGTGACATAATCAATACAATTAAAAGGATCAAATATAGACAGAATTAATGTGGAAGCACAAACGGCTTTTATACCGTGTATTTGATCCTTTTGTCACCACACAGACACTTGGCTTAGTACTGAACCAATGTACTGCATTGTACCAGCGCATTCTTAAAAATGTCATTAGACCATGACGATATATAGGACTCCATGGCGGACCCTGTCGAAACCTCTTTAGAGAAGAGATCTGAATGTCAGTCGGATTCCTCGGGTGAACACTTGCAAGAGCTCGATACAACCGGCAAATCAGAGACATAATTTCGTACGCTGTTTTTATATCCATTTACGAATCAATCTATGTGTTACTTTGGTATCTGCGTCATTCTGTCTGTTTGTCTAACAGTGATTTACTTTTCATTTTACACCACAATCGTGTGTTCATCGAGGCCTCTGAGTAATTGGAAAAGTGGGAGTGTTGTGCTAATGTAATCGGGATAAGCACATCCTTTGCTACTTGCGTGGCAAATGGCCGTCCTAAGTTTGCACCGGTTACCCGTTACTGTCGTTGGTTTATGTGTGGTCTTTTGTGTTTCATGTTTCTATTGTCTGAGCTGATGTTCCTCGTCCATTTTGCGTCTCTTTCTCTGTGTGTCTGCTTTTTATCCATTGGGTGTTTTCTTTGCAAGTTGGATTTACTACTGAGGAAAAATTTTAATACTCAATGTACAATGTACTACCCTCTGCAAACTTAGATCCAAAGACAAAGTGTTTTTATCAATCCTTATCCCGCTTAGTTCATTTGAAGCTACATGAAATTTTCTAAAATATGATATAAAGTGTATGACAAAATACTATAAAAGAAATATATGTTTCTAAGGAAGTAGATTCCCCTGTGTATATAGACTCCTTTGAGACCTATATAATGGAATTTAAACTATTAGCATTAAATATGTTATATTGACATATTATATATAATGTTGACGAGTTCTTTCTCCTTTTTTTACAGAGAGGGAAACACCTTATTCTCCTTCTGAACATCATAAGTACTATTATCTGCAGGGTTTCATCTGTGCAGATATACTGTGCTAATCCTGTACAAAGATGTCCAACAGATAAACACGATTGGATATTTAAGAAAGATGAAATGAAATGTGCACACGACGAAGGATATGTATGCATAAGGGGTGTTGAAGGACGTTTATTCGAAACTTGTATGGTCAACTATACCGTTCAGGCGAATTCTGGTAGGTTCATATATAGATCGAAAACATGTAACAGTTTTGCTTTCGGAAGTCATTAAAAACTACTTCGAGCACATAAAATATTTAAGAAAATTAATTGATGTTTAGAAAATATAATCTTTAATCGATCTATGGTTGTTAGTTGTTGCACGTTCTACGCTGTAGATGGTAATTAACACCTTTTCATACGTTGCAATAATTTTCATTGTGTAACAATGATTAGATTAATGATTGAAGTAATGATTGAATGATTAACTGAGTAGTTGGCTGACTACCATGAGTAGTTTAATGAAGAATTATCCAATCATTGGTGATAATTGTTTGATGGCCTAACAATTGCCATTCAACAAGTGGGTTATTCAACTGCTCCCCGGGCTTCGTCCTCAGAGACAGTAGAATAAGTCCTACCTGTCTCTTTATAATTATATAAGTTAGATTTAATAGTTTTGACAATACATGCCTTGTTTTGCCTCAATGAATTTTGTGAGACTTTAAAACATTTGTCCGAATGAATATTTATATATTTTATAATCTATATGAGGTTTCATTGTCTTATTTGTAACGCTATCTACATACTATTAGGTGTCAGTTATCAAAAACATGTATTAGACTGAATCAAAACCTTTCCACGACTCCTGTTTATTGATGAATAGTGATTGTGAGTACCAGCCTGACCTTCATTTAGTTTGGAATGCCTGCCTGGTAACTTTTGTTCCAATATCATTCTTTAGAACAGGGAGCAATAATATACTTAGTACCTAATATTTTACATATCGCCATTGCTTCATATGATACATGCTATGAGCGTGTTCATTGGGAAACTTAGTATATTGTTTATAGGAACCGTTGCATTTGATGTCCATAAATCTGCAGCTACCTAATGAGTACGCATTAAATTAGCTCTACTATTGAAAACGTAAAACAATAATTGACCTAACTGTTGATTGAAGTAAAAATTCGTTTTGAATCCCAATTCAATGTAAATCTTTTTGCAAAGGACGATTAAGGTATCATAATAATGTCAACTTAAATAGCATTTTAAGTGGTAAATTGTATGCCTGGTAAGGTACTATAAACTGTATATTATTTTCTAAAGTGTAATGTTTAGAAAACTCCAAGGTCTTAATACCAATTTTCTGTAAGGACCCAAAAAAATTCAATAGCACGCGGAAATGAAATGTCACAAATTTTGGAGATTTTAAGTATGGAAGGTTGCGGAGATGAAAATTAACTTCCTTTAAACAAATATGGTTTTCGTTGTCATGGATACCATGTTTGAATTTTTAAGTATCAGTAAGATACTTATAACATGGCATTTTGACAAGGCTAGTTTCCATATATGGTAATTGAAATTTCTTTTATTTTTTTTCTATAGAACTTTCTTAGAATAAATACTACACAAGACATACACTTGCACCCGCTATTCTCAATATGCGCAACATGTAGGCATGGACGATGTGCAACCACATCATACAGTCCATACAACGTTATTTTTGTCAATTTATTCGTATCGTATCCTGCGTTTATCGTATCGTATCATGCGTGTATCGTATCGTATCGTGCGTTTATAATTTCGTTTAACGTGTATCATATCGTATCCTATCCTATCGTTTCCTATCGTGTATCGTGTATCATGAATCTTATCGTATCGTGCAACGTGTAACGTGTATCCTATCGTATCAGGTAGCCAATCAAATGGTCGGAATTTCTTTTCCGTTTATCTTGTTTATATTCGGATTGTTATGATCTCGTTATGGATTCTTTAGTGAAAGCATGCATTGTTGAATAAATATACCTATTACATGTATATACTTCGTTATACTTAATTTAACTGTAATGGAGGATAAAAAAACTCAAAGGTAGGTGTAGAGTAACCCTGTAAAGTAACTTGACTGATCGATGCCTTCAAATGATACCTAGTCAATGTACATATGATGTATCCTTCTGTCAAAATGACATCAGTACTATTGCATACATGTACAGGCAAATCAATTAAAATACATTTATTTTGTTTTACTTCCATGCAGTCAATTCACCTCGCTTGATTAATAATGTGCCCTGCCAATTAGGTCACTGTTTTTTTTTATTATTATTACTTTTTGGCGACATGGGTAGAGTAAATGAAAATAATAGATTCAAAATCACGGATTTGATATACGAAAAAAAATGGGTGTGTTTTTTTAACTAAAAAGATACTATTTATTATCATACAAATATTAACAATAAACGTACATACCTCACACATTTTATTTCCTATCGTATCATGCACAGTTGATTTGTTTGCTTTATCGTGTTTATGCGCTGAACAATGCAAGCTAATGCACATTATTTAACGTTAATTCTATCGTATCGTGCATAATGTACATCTTCTAACGTGTTTTCTTTCGTATCGTGCATCATGTAACGTGTATCCTTTCGTATCGTGCATCGTGTAGCGTGTATCCTTTCGTATCGTGTATCGTGTAACGTGCATCGTATCGTATCCATTCGTATCCTTTCCTATCGTGTATGAGGTATATCGTGTTCGTTCGTGTATCCTATCGTATCATGCGTGTATCCTATCGTACCATGCGTGCATCACATCGTATCATGTATCTTGTAAAAATAACGTTGTATGGTCTGTATAAAAAAATACAAGGGGATACATGTAGAAGAAAATATGTTTTTGTAACTACAAATTATCATGCTTCTGTTTTAGAAAAACTGAAAACTGACGAGGTATCTGGTTATCCCCTATCAGAAATTGGGTTTTACAGCGAAGCGTCAACTAGACCATGTCGTTTTTTGTAAAGCATGAGGTGAACTTTTTCTAATGTTCTGATTTCTAATGTACCAGAAATAGCCTGTATTAAATTCGCCGTGGTAAGGTTGCATGATGCCAAACATGAATCCTCTTGCAATTTTTTATCGCTCAACTTATTTAAATGCGCACTAAAACGTAGTACTGGGAACTATAAGATGACGACAATCCTAATGTCTTTTATGCTTTTCGAGACTTCTGGTTAATCAGAAAAGTGGGAGGGTTGTGCGAACGTAATCCGAACAACTACAACTTCTACCACTGGCTTGGAAGATGGTCGTCCTAAGTCGGCACCGATTGCCCATTGGTATCGTTGGATTATGTGTAGTCATTTGTGTTTGACGTTTCTATAAGATTTGGTGTTCTTTGTACCTTATGCGTCTCTTTCCGTTCGTGACTGCTCTGTGTTTTGCTGTTGGTGTTTTTGGGGTTTCCTGTGGGTGCTGCAGCCGGTTTTTCTTGGAGATCCTCTCCCTTCTTCTATAAACATATACTTATACATGTTGCACACATTTTCACGATAATTATCGACAATATCGATATCGCGATGAATCAAAAATCTTAAATTTCAACTTTTTTCTTCTTATTTCAGGTAATTGTCCAGTAATATTTGCCTGCTATAGGAACAAACCATACCTAGGGTCTGTGGAATCTTACTCTCCTTGTTCTGAAGAAATAGACGGGTGTCCTCCAGCAAAACACGAACAGTACAGTATATATCAGCTTGTTAAATGTACGTCTAATTACTTTATGTAAATTCTTCAAACGATATTTTCATAGGATTGACACCATGCAAATGCGATTGATCCACATCACAATAATAGTTTTTCATAGTACGTCTTTATCTTAAGCTAAACTCCAGGCTAAAATGGGTGGAGTCAAATGAAATTCATTATACTGCTAAGGTACACCATACTGAAAGTGTCTGACCTGTGATCATTCTTATATCTTTTAAAATCTTAAATCGGGAAAGAAAGGAAAGGGTCTCCAGCAACACCCAGTTGTAGTACCAAGAACATAACCCAAGACACCACCTACTACAAAAAACAGAAGCAGACACGCACAGAATAAGACGCAAATGGTACAAGGAATGCCAAATACAAATTACTCGAAGAACGTACAATTGTGGTATAAAATAACCTCCTCACTGTAAGATAACCATACAAACAGACAGCATGATGCAGGGGCACAAGAAACACACAGATGGATATGTAAATGAATATAAAAAAAACGCGTATAAATACAGTCCGTATTCTGCCTTATTTAGAGAGCTCATGCATGTTATCACCCGAGGAGTCCGACTGAGATTCAGACAGGATAGGTGGTCGGGCCCTGTTGTCACTAAAGAAGATTGTACAGGATGTGTCATAGAGTCATGTCGTCAAAGTCAATCAGTGTGCAATTCTTAAGAATGCGCTAGATCAAGTTTGTAGATTTTTCCAGTACCAAGGAAATTTTCCGTCTCGTGACAGAGAGATCATATTTATGGTATAAAGGACGTTTGATGATTCTAACAATTTTTCGGTGGTAATTCTGTCTACCTTTGATCCTTCTTATTTTGTTAATCATGTCACCATAAAATGCAGGTTGAGAAATACCCCAAGTAATATACTATGTTGCTTGTATTGGTCTCAATTTCAAAAGAAATCGACAATAATTTTGTGAAATTTCTACGACAACTTTTGATTACTAGTTTGTGGAAGCGAAAACGTTTCTTCGTAATTTGTAAATTTCTATAATGAAAATTCAAAACATAAGTACATGCTCTAGCATACCGGATGAGCTGTGAAATTTACATAGCGTAAGCCGTAATCTAGGAACCAAGGGAAATTTACTAATGTTGAATCTATAATTATCCCTTTTGTCATACGCGCTAAGTTTTGTATGAATCTCGCCATTAACAACTTTGATATGTTGGTCCAAAAAAGGTGATTCTTTGTTTTTAACGTTTGCCTTGTTTAGTCAATTATTGCGGATAAAGACAGGGATAAGGAATGTCGATAGTAAGAAAAAAAACAGAATTGTTGATAGTACGAGGGTTGTTCGAAAAGTTCGTAGACAACCGCAATATTTCAGAAATGCGTGAGAGTAAGTGTACAATTTTCTTACAAAGTATTCATGAGGTTTATTGCAATCAATCTATACAATACCAAGGTAATTGAAATACTACGTCATTTAAATAATTTCTTTAATTATGTGTCGTGACGTTTAGCGGCGCAATACGAAAATTGAAATATCTTAAATTGTGTACACGCAGATGATTTCTTTATTATTTCTAAATTAGGACGCGTAAAAAGCCAATGTATATACTTTATTGTTTTACAATATTTGAAAGTTGTCATACTGAAATTTGAGCTTGTTACGATACACTGGTATTTAGATAATACTATTACAAGAAGTGGCACCAAGACTTAAGAGTGGTAAATATGACGTTTCCCTAAACTCATTCTCAAATAGAAACAGAAATTCTTATTTTCTGTTTTTGGAATTTTACATCATGTTTTGACAGAAATCTAGACAAAATGCGATGTTTTAGTAAAAATACTTTATTTACTGAACACAGTGTCAACAAAACAGCTCTCTTTCGAGTTTATACATAAATACAAGGGATTTCTCATTATCTTTTTTTCTTTGTAACAATTAGACTCAGTTGAATATTTCGGAGTAAATTTACTCAGAAATGTAGAATCTATTACACTGGCCCTCATCTAGATTAAACAATATTCAGAGTAAATTTACTCTGAAATATTCAAAATTGTAGTATTTCAATCTATTGCAACCTGAAAATTGTATTGAATGGATCATTGGATAAAAAGACAGCAAAATTATGTTTACAATTGAATCTAGAAATCTAAATTTTTGTTCATTTCAAAATCGAGCAAGAATATTAATTTTTATTTGTTTTCTTTTTCAGTTACTACGAAATTTAAAGTTTATAACATTCGCCTTTATCCAAAATGAACCATTTCAGAGTAAATTTACTTTTAAATTATGAAATCATTGAATCCATATTTACCATTCATATTAAAGATAAGCTGTTCAGAGTAAATTTACCCCGAAATTTTGAGTTTATTTTACTGTTTATCCAGAATGAATCTTTTCAGGGTAAATTTACTCTGTAATATTCAGAATTGTTTTTGTTCATATCACATGATTAGTTACATTGGAACAAATGAAAAAAATGATGTCACAGCTTTAAAAATGCATTTTGAGAAAAAAACATAAATTCAAGAGAAAATTTACTTTGAAATGTTGAAAGCATCGAATTCATATTTACCATACATATTATAATTAAGCTGTTCAGAGTGAATTTACTCGGAAATTAAGTGTTCATTACACTGGCCTTTATCCAGACTGAATCATTTCAGAGTAAATTTACTCTGTAAAATGCAACATTGTCGTAGTTCAAATTAATATTAATTTGTTTCAATTCAGAAATGTCACAAGACTACAATTCGAAATTCGAATAGATTCTTACAAAATAAAGTTGGTGTAAATTACTCCAAAATGTATAAAAAATATATTTAGGATTCAAGTATTAAAGGTATATATAACAAAACATTTTATGATGGATGATACTACTACTAGTACCAGTCCAATCAGTAGATGCACTGCTTTGAAAATATAGGCACCATTTAAAAGATATGAAACCAGAGGCAAATGCTATGTACAATACAAATGAACGAAAAGAATATTTTAGCTTGGAAAGTAACACCCTTGAAAATATTTTAGATTATTCTTTAGACAATTTTTAAATACAAATTGAAAATATTTAAAAGTCTAAAAATAATTCTGACATCTAATGCCTTTGATCCCTTCCTCTCAGATAAAATACCTAATTTTCCTTCTAATACCCTATTGTTCTGCAAACCTAAAATAAATATTTTTCTCCATTGATACACACACTCGTAAATCTATATGAATTAAACAATATATCATTCTAAGTCATGCTAAATACAAAAATCTTATTTCATAATGAGCAATAGGCCAAAGATACAGTTTATAATCAACAAGATATGCCAAAGATACAGTTTATAATCAACAAGAAGGCAAATTTACAGTTTATGGTCACAAGAGTCGAAATCTATAGTTTATAAACAACAAGAGGCGAAGTTGAAAATTAATTATCAACAAGGGGCCAGACTTACAGTTTATCATCAACAAGAGGCCATCTTTGCAGTAGGCCAATTTACAGTCTAGTATCAAGAAGAGGCAAGGTTTACTGTTATAATTACAAAAAGCTAAGTTTACAATGTTTGATTTACAGAAGGTAATGTTCACCATATGCACAGTCTATAATCATCAAGAGACAAAGTTTACAGATATATGATCAACAAGAGGTCAAGTTTATAGCTTATAATCAACAAGAGGCCAAGTTTAAAGCTTATAATCAACAAGAGGTCATGTTTAATTTTATGATCAACAAGAGGCCAAGTTTATAGCGTATAATCAACAAGAAGCCAAGTTTACAGCTTATCATCAACAAGAGGCCAATTTTACAGCTTATCATTGACAAGTGGCCAAATTTATAGCTTATCAATAAGAGGCCATGTTTACAATTTATGATCAACAAGAGGCCAAGTTTATAGCGTATAATCAACAAGAAGCCAAGTTTACAGCTTATTATCAACAAGAGGCCAATTTTACAGCTTATCATTGACAAGTGGCCAGATTTATAGCTTATCAATAAGAGGCCATGTTTACAATTTATGATCAACAAGAGGCGATGTTGATAGCTTATAATCAATAAGAGGCCATGTTTGTAATTTATGATCAACAAGAGGCCAAGTTGATAGCTTTTAATCAATACGATGCCATGTTTACAACTTATGATCAGCAAGAGGCCAAGTTGATAGCTTATAATAAATAAGAGGCCATGTGTACAATTTACGATCAACAAGAGGCCAAGTTTGCAGTTAACAGTCAACAAGAGACCATGTTTACAGCTTATAATCAACAAGAGGCCATGTAAATAATATATGATCAACAAGAGACCAATTTATAGCTTATAATCAACAAGAGACCACGTTTACAGCTTATAATCAACAAGAGGCCACGTTAACAGCTTATAATCAACAAGAGGCCACGTTAACAGCTTATAATCAACAAGAGGCCATGTATACAGTTTATGGTCAACAAGAGGTCAAGTTTATAGCTTATAATCAACAAGAGGTCAAGTTTAAAGCTTATAATCAAAAAGAGGCCATGCTTATTTTTATGATCAACAAGAGGCCAAGTTTATAGCGTATAATCAACAAGAAGCCAAGTTTACAGCTTATCATCAACAAGAGGCCAATTTTACAGCTTATCATTGACAAGTGGCCAAATTTATAGCTTATCAATAAGAGGCCATGTTTACAATTTATGATCAACAAGAGGCGATGTTCATAGCTTATAATAAATAAGAGGCCATGTGTAAAATTTATGATCGACAAGAGGCCAAGTTTACAGTTAATTATCAACAAGAGGCCATGTTTACAGCTTACAATCAACAAGAAGCCATATAAATAATATATGATCAACAAGAGGCCAATTTATAGCTTCAAATCAACAAGAGGCCATGTTTCAGTTTATGATCAACAAGAGGCCATGTTTACAGTTTATGATCGACAAGAGGTCAAGTTTATAGCTTATAATCAACAAAGGGTCAAGTTTATAGCTAATAATCAACAAGAGGTCAAGTTTATAGCTTATAATCAACAAGAGGCGATGCTAACAGCTTATCATCAACAAGAGGTCATGTTTACAGTTTATGATAAAAAAGAGGTTAAGTTTATAGCTTATAACCAAGAAGAGGTCAAGTTTACAGCATATAATTAACAAGAGGCCAAGTTAACAGCTTATTATAAACAAATGGCCAAGTTTACACCTTATAATCAACAAGAGGTCATGTTAACAGCTCATGATCAACAACAGACCAATTTATAGGTTATTATCAAAAAGAGGCCATGTTTACAGTTTATGATCAACAAGAGGTCAAGTTAACAGTACAAAGGTGGCTTAGAGCCAATATTGTATCACTTAGCGAAATGAAATTCATTTATCTTCTATTCCATTGCCATTTATTTTCTTCTTACTGTTTTCCATTCCTCTGTCATTTATTTTGAAGACAAACGGAAATGTCTTTACTGCTGATCAACAGTTTTATTCCATTTTTCTCCAACACACCATTTTCTTAAGCACTGAAGATATAACAAACACAAATTCAATCAAGTTCTTCAAAACTGTCACTTTGCTTGAACTCCATAACCGCATTTTCTATCTTTTTGAACGGTTTGAGTAAATGCCTAATGATAATCTACTCCCATCCGAGAATTTCTCTCTTGGCATTATGTTTTCTAAAATAAAAACAAATCGGAACATTATATTGGTTGAATGTTTCATATGTTTAAACAAGAGTTATGATCATGATGATAAACCAAAATGCAACATATGTCAATTAATTAAATTTTTCCTTTATCAATTTCACTTGTATATGTTTAAATTTTGTGCAAAGGACGAAACACTTGAAACTTCATTATTAAAATAGATATTTGCCATAAATATACCTCGTATAAGAAAAAAACATCTCCACAGTGTTAATTAAAAGGAAGACGGGAAGGATTGTTGATGCAATCGCTATCATCTCATCATTTCTCTTATCAGCACATTGTCGTATGTGTTTTAGTGGAATTAGCCTCTGAAGTTAGAAACAAAGGTTGTTTATTAATGCCATATCAATCAATCAGCTGGAAATAAAGTTATCCAGAATTCATTACCTACGTGTATATGGACTTGGCAGGTTATATGAATTATGTAATAATCTGTCAAAATTAAACTGACCACGAAAAAGTCTTTTTACCTTGTTTACATAAAAACAATCCTTATGTGGTTTTAAACTATTGTTAAAGCAATATTAGCTGTCAGCAGTTGCATTTATATTTATTTGCTCATTTTCACGTATGTTATTACTCATAGAAAATGATGAGGGTTTGATAAATAGGTTGATTAAAAAAACGTCGGATTAACGCCTTTCTGTACAAGAATAGCAGTTTTTTTTATTCTTACAGCTCCAACAAAAATTCAACGTAAAGCCCTCCCATATTCATGTGCCCTTACGTTGACCTTTCTCAGCTTGCATTCTGCCCATGCGCAAGCTAAATTTGGTCAGTGAACATTACCGATTGAATATTTGTAAAGGAAAGAAAGTATTCTTTTATTGATTAAGAGGTTAAGATGGCAAAATAAGGACGTTCTATAGTCCCATTACACAAGATTTTATATTGCAGATCATATAGAGCTCAATTTTCAAAGATAAAAGTCGATAATAAGCTTTTCATGTCTCCGCAGGATTTGACCTGATTTATCTCAAACATAGCACATGTGGTCACTCGGCGGAGATCGCACTTAGTTGCCGAAGGCATCGTAGTACAGACAGCTCTGTAGACTGGTAGACGCATATGTTTTCATGCTGAGTTTTGTTGTGTAACATGTTTATTTTAACTCGGATGACTTGTGTATCATCTTTTAATAACAATTAGAAGGTATTTAGAGATTTTTTGCAAGAAAATAATTTTTAGCCTCTGACTGCTAGTATTGCTTTCAATCATCCCGAATATTCACATCATTGTAGTGCGCATGCCTAATCTTACCGCGCGTATATAAACATATCTTTTAAATCTATTCACAATTTCAGTTTTCCGAACCGCTAAATCAGTTACAACATGTACTTTGATATTAACCTAAGAAAGGTCTTTATAACAAATGAGACACAAGTACGAAAATAAGACTTTTCTTTCTTTATATATATATATATATATATATATATATATATATATATATATATATATATATATATATATATATATATATATATATATATATATAGAAAGAAAAGTCTTACTGATCCACAATTTGAATAACTATTGATTGTTAAGATCTCCTTTTGATCACCTCTTCGTATAATTCCTTGACGAATTCATACAAGCTCAATACAATTTGTTTTTAAATATATATTCTCTGAGATTTCTAACATGTTGTAATCTACAAGCGTGCGTTTAGAAACACACAACTTCAAAATGGAAGAAAAGAATTTCAACTACACACTAATCAAGAAAGGATTTTGGATATTGGAAACCTAGACTTATCAATCACTTTACCAGATCATCAAGAGAATATTACTTATCCAAAAAGCTTCGAGAAATAAAGAATATCTTAGCGGGAGAATCACTCTGGCTAAGAAGCGTGAAAATTTGATCCATGGACAAAATTCTGAATAATACCCGTCGTTGGATTTTTAGTCAAACCTAAATATTTCCAAAATATTGATGACCAAGTGGATGCCGAGAAAATCAAAACCTACTGGACAGAACTGAACAATTAACCTTCTACGCAGGTGTGTCAGAGAAACATTGATTACATTTAAAAGATTAAGAGAAAATAACCCGATGCTACATGTAATAGGACCAGATCTGAAACCATAAAGTATATAGGATTCGCCAACAAAAAGAGCACAATGATGAGAAAACGCTTGGACTTAACTATGGAATAGGACATCATTGATTTGTACATCAACTTAAAGTATATCATTGCTTTGATAATCATACGATCCACATGTAAATATGTTACTTTGAAATCCTAAATCATGTCAACGTACCGTACTTACATCACTGCTATTGCCGCAATTTCATTGGACAAGAAGATATCTTTCGATGTTCTAAGGCGTGCCTATCCCGAACGTATAAACACCAAACGCCCTACCATTCATTTGACTTTTGGATTAATGGACTAACAGTTGCTGAAATTATTTGCCCTCTATACTTCGCCTAGCGATTTATAAGACGGGATTTTCTCAGCTCTTGACATGAGCGTTGTACCATTTCTTGGAAACTTTCGTATATATGAAAACTTGCCCTCTATATTTCGCCTAGCGATTTATATGACGTGATATTCACAGCTCTCTAATGAGCGTTGTACCTGTTCTTGGACATTTTCATATATATGTAAATTTGTCCTCTATATCTCGCCTAGCGATTTATATGACGGACTTTTCTCAGCTCTTTTATGAGCGTTGTTCCCAGTTTTCTTTTGTAAAACTGCAACGACGGGAAATTTGTCTTATATGCATGACTATAACCTTGCAGTGTGCCACTACGACGCGCAGTTTCAACGGAAATAATAAACATAATATGCCGGATTCAGGAGAAAACAACGAAAAACTACAAAATCATTAGAAATATTCATACCAGACGTATCAACATTGAATGATAAAATACAGGACAAAGTAACATACATTTACAAAAAGTGAAATTTCGATGACGATACATTATAGCTAAGTTACAATATGTGAGTTCATACTTGCTCCCTAGGATACATAAGATTGAAGAGTGAAACTCCTAATTATATATGGCGGTCTCAAATAACCTCTGCAGTCTTAGACAATTGCCACCTGGACGTCCGATTAAACACAAATTTGTAAATCGGCATTAAGGGGTATGGACAAAAGTTTATCGGCCATATTGGAATTGACGCGAAGCATAATTGAAAATCTGTCGTTCTGCAGAATTAAGACTCCAATCTTAACCATTTTAATACTACGTTTCCTTTACCTCAACATCGTCATTTTCCCATAATTTTAAACAAAAACTGCATCAATATTTTTACATGACAACCATTTGAACTTAGTGCACCGAACTGCGCAACTACAGGTTTGCAGGATTCATGATTAATACTATAACCTACCTTAAACGTTACTATCATCATATGTCTACAATCATTTGTCCTCCAATTTTGATCATACTTTCTCAAAATACCGGGTATCTTCATTTTACACGCAAGGGGCTAGTAGCCTTATCAACATAGAAATGAATCCAGGGTTGGATCCCCGGAATGTTGCACATTTGTAATTTGTCACCTATTATTCTCATGACTATCCCACTTTTCTAATATATATCATGTAAATAATTAATAATTGAATCGCAAACAGTCGAAATTCTAGTGAATTACCCCAGGAACTTTGAAATCGTTTATTTTTTCTACCAATGTTGGTGCGGATCGGCACGTGAAAATGGCTACCTGTAAAAACTCGTGTTCGAAAAGACACCGTGTTGTATTAACAAGAGATTTATATGATAATGAGACCTTGTACTCAAAATCGAAGGACAAATGGTTGTAGATATAGTATCAATGTAATGTTTAAGGTAAGTCATAGTATTATTAATATATTCTTCTGAGGTGCAGCTGTGCAGTTTGGTGCATGAATTTAAAAAGTTTCTAATGTTAAAATATTAATGTAATTTTCCGTAGCAAATATGGGAAAATGTAGTTATTGGGGTTGAGAATACTTGGGGTTAAAATAGTTGAAGATGGAGCCATGACTCGGTGTAAGGAAAGATTTTCAATAACACACTACATAAAATCCAATATGGCGAATAACAGTTTGTCCATACCCCTTAACTGTGATAACTTTTTACTGCTCATCGTTGGAAAACAATCAACATAATTATATAAAGGACACGCATGATTCTATGTTACAGACACTTACGGAACACCAACAAAGAAATAATTTACAAACATTTAATAGGAAGTTGTATATCTGAGAGGCTACTCTGATATTGAAATACATTCTAGAATTCGGAAAACATTTTTATTTCGGAGAGAATTGACGCTTCAAAAACTCAACAACATATCTGTAAATCAAACACCTTTAGTCAAGGATACTAAATATAATCCTTTCATCAAGGGTATCAAGAAAAGAATCTTGAAATACAGGATTGATATGACTGACGAATTTTCATGCAAGGAAGCCGCTAATTTCATACAGCAAGCGTAACAACATCTACCGTGGCCAGATAATAATCACTAAGGTGGATCCCTGAAGAGGCGGGCCTTAGGCTTTGAATTTTTATTTCTGATATCAAAACCGCCGAAACACTCTTCAATCTTGCTTACATATAAACTTTTTGAATCAGGATATAGTTATGAATTAAAATGGAGATGGTCAAGAGTGTAGGGTCCTGGTAATTTTTGGGACGAGTCTGGCTGTATGATGTCTTTTGAATTACACGAAACGAAATGAAACTGATCGAAACGAAACAAAACAAAACATAAATCTTAAAGAATATGAGAAAAAACACGCATAAAGAGGAAAATCGCCGAGTATGCTATCACTCTGTTTATGAGTTTATACGCGAACGGCAGCTATGCCACTTATTCTTCAATGTTCGAAGTGCGAAGTACGAAGTTCGAAGCGCGAAGTTCGTCACGATGAAAAATGTCTATTAGAGAACATAAAACTTGGGGCACATTTCAGGAAAAAAATCTAATCCCTTTTCAAACGAAATGTGCCCCCCCCCCCCCTCAGTATTTGATCTGATAAAATTTTCAAACACACAGTTCCCTTTCCTCTGTACTAGACTCCTCCCTGTTAAATAATATTATTAATCCCGCCCACCCTCTTTCAATCCTCTTAAATGCAATTGTGCTATTTACCGTGGTTTAATCGTCAACTATGACCCTAAAAAGACCCTCCAGCCACAAGAACCTATGGCTGAAGGCAATAATACATAAAAATATTGACCTTACGTGCTACTTTTCTGCATTTACATCATTTCTTAAAGATTTATGTTTTGTTTCGTTTCGTTTCGATCTGTTTCGTTTCTTTTCGATTTGTTTCGTTTTTGTTTCGTTGCGCACTTTTCAGGGACCCCATTAAACATTCAGCCAATCTTATATTCCGATTTGTTTTTCTTTTAGAAAACATAATACCAAGAGAGTGAATCTCGGATGGGAGTAGATAATCATTAGGCATTTACTCAAACCGTTCAAAAAGATAGACAATGCGGTTATGGAGTTCAAGCAAAATTGAAGTTTAGAAGAAACAGTTACTGTTTTAAAAACTCAATATTTGTGTGGCATATTGGCAATGCTTAAGAAAATGGTGTGTTGAAGAAAAATGGAATAAAACTGTTGATCAGCAGTAAAGACATTTCCGATTGTCTTCAAAATAAATGGCAGAGGAATGGAAAGCAGTAAAAAGAAAACAAATGACAATGGAATAGAAGATAAATTTATTTCATTTCACTTAGTGATACCATATTGGCTCTCAGCCAATTTTGCACTGTAAACTTGACCTCTTGTTGATAATTAACTGTCGAAATGGAGTCTTGTTGATTATAAGATGTAAACATGGCCTCTTGTTGATTGTAAGCTGTAAACATGGCCTCTTGTTGATTATAAGTTGTAAACTTGGCCTCTTGCTGATCATAAACAGTACAAATGACCTCATGTTGATTATTAGCTATACACTTGGCCTCTTATCATGCTTATTGATAATAAATTATTAAAATGGCCTCTTGTAGATTACAAACTACAAACTTCGACTCTTGTTGATCATAAACTGTGAACTTGCCTTCTTGTTGAATATAAACTGTATCTTTGGCCTCTATAACTATAGACTTCAACTCTCGTTGATTATAAGCTGTAAACTTTGCCTCTTGTTGATAATTCTTTTTTGTAAATTTGGCCTCTCGTTCACTATAGACTTTAAATATGACTTCCTGTAATAAGAACCTGTAAAATTTACCTCTTGTCAATTATAACAGTAAAATTTGTTTCTTCTTGATTGTAATATGTAAATTTGCCCCCCTTGTTGATTATAAACAGTAAACTTGCCTTCTTGTAGATTTTAAACTGTAATTGTTGCCCCTTATCGATTACAAACTGTACACTTGGCCTCTTGTTTATTATATACTGTGAATTTTCCTTCAAAAACTGTAAAATTGGCCTCTTGTTGATTTTAAACTATTAACATGGCCTCTTGTTGATAAGAAACTGTAAACATGGCCTCTTGTTGATATGAAACTTTAAGCATGGCTTATTGTCAAGTATTACAGTAAACTTGGCAAATTGGTAAACTTGGTTTCTTCTTGATTATAATCTGTAAAATTGTCCTTTTGTTGATTATAAACCATTATTTTGGCCTCATATTGGTTATAGACTGTACACATGACCTACTGTAAATGATAAATTGATAAGTTGGCCTCTAAAATGTCAATAATAAAAGTAAACCTGACCTATTGTTGATCATAAACTGTAAGTCTACTCTCATGGTGATTATAAGGTGTAAACTTCCGTTTCTCGTTTATTATAGACTGTGAACATGGTGAACATATAAACCCTCTGTTAATCATACATTGAAAACTCATAACAGTAAACCTTGCCTCTTGTTGATACTAGACTGCAAATTTTGCTTCCTGTTGATCCGAAATTGTAAACATGGCATCTTGTTGATTAGAAACTGTAGATTTGCCCCCTCATTGATCGTAAACTGTAAATTTGCCTTCTTGTTGATTATAAACTGTACCTTTGGCATATCTTGTTGATTATAAACTGTATATTTGACCTCTTGTTCATTATGAAATAAGATTTTTGTATTTAGCATGACTTAGAATGATATATTGTTTAATTCATATTGATTAACCTGTGTGTATATTGATGAAGAAAATTGTTCATTTTTACATTTGGTTTGCAGAACAGTAGGGTATTGGAAGTAAAATTAAGTATTTTATTTGAGAGGAAGGGATCAAAGGCATTAGATGTCAGAATTATTTTTAGACTTTTAAATATTTTTATTTTGTATCTAAACATTGTCTAAAGAATAATCTAAAATATTCTCATTTCTTCAATGATGAAAAGGGTGTTACTTTCCAAGCTAAAATATTCTTTTCGTTCATTTGTAATGTACATAGCATTTGCCTCTGGTTTCATATCTTTTAATTGGTGCCTATATTTTCAAAGCTGTGCATCTTCTGATTGAACTGGTACTAGTAGTAGTATCATCCATCATAAAATGTTTTGTTATATATACCTTGAAGTTGGATACTTGAATCCTAAATATATTTTTTATACATTTTGGAATAATTTACACCAACTTTATTTTGTAGAAATCAATTCGAAATTTAGTCTTGTACCATTTTTGAATTGAAACAAATTGATATTAATATGAACTACGACAATTTTGCACATTACAGAGTAAATTTACTCTGAAATGATTCAGTCTGGATAACGGCAAGTGTTATGGACTGTTAATTTCGGAGTAAATTTACTTTGAACAACTCAATCATAATATGTATGGTTAAAATTAATTTGATTATTTCAAAATTTCAAAGTAAATTTACTCTTGAATTCATTTTTTCCTCAAAATGCATTTTTTAAAAGATATGCCATCTCTTTCATTTGTTCCAATGTAATTTACAAATCATTTTTAAAAGAACTACTACAATTTTGAAAATTATACAGAGTAATTTTACTCTGAAAAGATTCATTCTGGATAAAGGCCAGTAATTCGGAGTAAATTTACTCTGAACAGCTTATCTATAATATGAATGGTAAATATGGATTCAATGTTTTCAAAATATCAAAGTAAATTTACTCTGAAATGATTCCTTCTGGATAAAGGCCAGTATAAAAAACTAAAAATTTTGGAGTAAATTTACTCTGAACAGCTTATCTGTAATATGTATGATAAATATGAATTCATTGATTTCATTACTTCGTGATTTCAAAATTTCAAAGAACATTTACTCTGAAATGATTTATTCTGGATAAAGGCCAATGCTATAAACTCTAAACTTCGGAGTAAATTCCAATTTTTTTTCAGGAAAAATAAATTAAAAATTCATATTCTTGCACAACTTTGAATTGAAAAAAAGATTTCTAGATTAATTCTTTGATCCATTCAATGTAATTTTCAGGTTGCAATAGATTGAAATGAAATACTATAATTTTGAACATTTCAAAGTAAATTTACTCTGAATATTGTTTAACCTGGATAAGGACCAGTGTAATAGATTGTACATTTCTGAGTAAATTTACTCCGAAATAGTCAACTGAGTCTAATTGTTACTAAGAAATCCCTTGTATTTATGTATAAACTCGAAAAAGAGCTGTTTTGTTGATAATGTGTTCAGTAAATAAAGTATTTTTACTAAAATATTGCATTTTGTCTAGATTTCTGTCAAAACTTGGGGTAAAAATCCAAAAACAGAAAATAAGAATTTCTGTTTTTATTTGAGAATGAGTTCCTACAATCTTTAAACGACGTGGAATCATTTAACTTTTATTCAAGCTAATACAAATTCCATAAAAGATCGTATACATTTTGTAGTTGGTACACATGGTTATGGACTGCAAGAAAAATGTTTCGAGCGCACGTCAGTATGCATACAATTTCCGTCGAAGATGAAAAAGTGATAAAAAATCATTTAAAGAGAATGGTTTGAACATCCTGAAAGAACAAAATTGACCGATCCAAACGTTCTGAAATGAAATTCTGATGCATCGTCTGTAAACAGATAGAAAGAATCAGGGAATAATTCTAGCGCATTATTGCCTAATTTAATCGGTATGGTTTATTTTTGAACCGATTAAAATAAAATAAACGACCCCCCTAAATGATTTCAAATATAAAGACAAACCAAAAGCAGGAAATTGCTAATTACTAAATATTTTACATAGCGTTGTTTTGGACGTCATTTAGTGCGCCGCTCTCCTAAGTGACTCCTAAAGAAAAATACCGTATTTCTTTGCTTATGAACAAATTGCGTTGAATTTTGCACAATAAGAAGATATAATCTTAAGGAATAAATTAGTATATAATCAAAATATTTAACGATAACGATAAAAATTTTATCAAACTTTTCTACGAATTTATCGAACAACCCCCATAAGAATAACATTCAGGTACCTGAAACATTTCACATCATTATTTTTCTATGCTTTTGAAGATTTTGGATAAATTCTTTTTCATACGTTTATAAAAAATAAATATGCAACTAGAGGCGCACAATTAGTACCGATAAGGATACCTACATCCTCCTTGTGGTGATTCGCGCCAAATCTTACATAAATGTTGTTGAAGAGGAAAGACAACACAGAGCACATGTCACTACATGTCAATGATTTGTATTCTGTAGCGGAAAAGAAACCCTTTGATTCAGATGTACAAATAAGTTTTCCCCTCTCGATTAAAGAACCATTTAATGAGTTTAGACAATTGAAAACTAATTTCGTCGTTAGGAAGCGTGTTGTGTATATCTGAAAAGTCGTTTGAAGAAATCGTATCGGCTTGAACATTTCTAGATATCATTTTATTAAACACATCCCCTGACTTTTTGATAGACCATAGTTAGTTTACATCAGTTCTGTTAAGAACAGTATACAATACGAAACATTCGATTGGATATAAAGAAAAAGTATTTGACATGTAGGTTTCTGAATTTTAAGTTTGGTCTGTAATTTATTGCATTCATTGTACACAGATTTTACTTCGCATCATATCTGTATAATAAGATTTTCTCCTTCATAGATCCAAGGTGTATTGAATCCCGTTTACAAGAGAACTTAGAAAGTACGAGGTAAGAAGTATAAGGTATTCTCTTTGTTTGAAAGCATAAATCTATGACTGAATTGGACTCCAGTCGTATAAACAAGATTGCCTGAATAAAGAACAAATCATCATTTCGTCTATTGAACCCGGAGCTATGACAGGCGAGCCACTATAGTTTCTGTTACTGTAATGTGACCAAAGTACACTTTGTATTGACAGACGAAGTATTATACACTGTAGGAAATGACAATCATTTCTATTACATTAGGTAAGCACATGATCGTAAAGTTAACGTTTGAAGTTGGAGTTATCTTCTCTTAAACATTTTGTACATATGGAAATATCCCATATAAAAATAGATAGAATCTAATTATAAGATGAAAATTAAAAATTATTGATGGAAGAGGCTGTATGGTTACAAATGAGTTAAAGAAGATCCTGACGACAATCTCGATAGCACTCACAATAGAGCACAAAATTAAGCATTGACGGTCCTCTAGCAAGCTAGAGG
This sequence comes from Pinctada fucata, assembly GCA_028142955.1. Classification (NCBI taxonomy): domain Eukaryota; kingdom Metazoa; phylum Mollusca; class Bivalvia; order Pterioida; family Pteriidae; genus Pinctada; species Pinctada fucata. Next base: position 47,317,239 of record AP027111.1, on the reverse strand, counting down.
TGGGACCAGGTGCCCGGGAGGAGTAAGCATCCCCTGTTGGCTGGCCGCACCCGCCGTCGATGTTTAAGCACGAAAATGAAAACAATATATGAAACTCGTGCACTGTCTGACGTTGTCTATATAGAAAGTGCTATGGCGACAAAGTCAGGGAAATATATTCAAAACACTTACTGTCAAACCCTTCGCGGGGAACTTTTTTACGAGCTCCACACGGCAAAGGGCATAAGTGTGACACAAATGAGTTAAAGAAGATCTTGACGAAAATCTCGATAGCACTCACAATAGAGCACAAAATTAAGCATCGACGGACCCCTAGCAAGCTAGAGGTGGGACCAGGTGCCCGGGAGGAGTAAGCATCCCCTGTTGGCTAGCCGCACCCGTCAAGTGTTCCATTTTTTCCCTTATTGAAGAACATATCAAACAAATTCAATGCACCAGACACGGGTCCTTATCAAAATAATACAGACGTGATTTACAGATACATCCAAATATATTTTAGAAGTGCTGCTAGTCTTTTTTTTTATTTATTTATTATCAATTTCTTTTAAGTTGTGCTTTAACTCTGCAATGAATATGTTGTTTCTAATTTAAAGTAGCCAGATTCCATTCAGTAGCACAATGAATTAAAATATATGACAGAAATAGTATTGGAGGGATTATTGCTTAGATGCTAACCTCCTTTATTTTCGGTGATATTTTTGGACGAAATGACAAGTGTTCGTTATAGCCAAATGATATATGATGTCAAATTGATAAAGTGTCAAGCAAATATTCATTCAGGCGAAACAGCCGGAAAGAAAAAAGAAAATAAAAGTTCAATTATACTCCATATTGCAGGTCTAATAATAATATGGAAATTTTCCAATTCCTTACCTTCTTTAAGAAAAATTCAAAGTATCATGAGAATATTTAAGCAAAAAATAATAAGTTAAACCTCTAATATTTTTTGTTCACTTAGAATAGATAACAGCATGTTCAAGTAAAGGTCATTATCATATAAGAATAATCTACAAATAGATTATCAGGGGAAGAAAAATGTAATTCTGCAACATGGAAGTCACTTTTATCATATTTTGAAGTATCAAGGCGATCAATATAGTCAATAGAGGAAAGGGAATGATTTCTAGCATGACCATCCTGCACTCATCCAGTTAAAAAAAACCACAAGAAAGTGACACATAAATGACATCATCATACAAAACTACAAATCGCAAAAAAGAAACAAAGAATCGCAACAGACGTACAGAAACATCAAACACCTTGGCTTGATTTAAACTGTTTGGCATGAAGTACTACTGACGAGGATTGAAATATCTGAAACACGTGTTTAGTACTACAAAATTGGTACAATAGAGCATTTATTTCAATATTGACAATTTCAACCTATAGGCTGGTATCGCTGCTGGTGGACTGTAAGTCAGCGAGGATATCGCTCACCTAGTTTTAATGTTCACGCACTGCATTGAAATGTATTCTAAATTTCCTGTCATCAAATTGTATTTCCCTCATTGCATAGCTCTGTCCTTAGCTGGGTTTCGGCTTAATTTTATTCGGTCATGTGTGGAATTACAGATAAGGAATAGTTAATCTTAACAACTCTCACGTTAGTCCTCATTCATTATTTATATGTATTCTTAGTTCACGATTTTTATCGTTTAATTAACCTTAGTTATTGATTTGCTCACGATATTACCAAATAGTCCTTATTCATTTGTATGAATACTGATTGAAAAACGTACAATGGTTAGCGCTTATCTCATTCACGTTTGTATTCAATTTTTCTTATTCATAGCGATAGTATCAAATTATCTGTAATCATTGTATCGTGATAAATGAGTAGCGCTAATTATCCATTCTATCGTGAGCGTGCGCGGAAAAAAATTCTATCGTGAGCGTATGCAGAATTAATCGTTAGCGTATGCATAATGAACATTACTATGGAGAATAACGTGAATGAATTAATATTACGACTCATAACTTGCAAAACGAATAAATCTTACTCAGAATCCGAATTTTGTTTATATTCTTATGAAATTTGTACGTTCTTATCGGGTTTATCGGATATTTTTTCATTTGCATTTTTTTAAGTATAATTAAGTATACGTACTTTATATTAAAGAAGTTCTCTAGTCGTGGAGATTTTTGTGTATATTACAGTTCATATCAAACTTAATTCCAACAAGAAATTTCCCCATTATGTAGTCTCTTTCAGAGCTGATATAAACCAATTTATATTTTACCACCTTTTCCAATTTCTCAAAATAGCTGTACACACCGGAAGTACGTCAGAAGTGTGTAAAAGGGAACCACGTTTCATAACGAGATGTACATGCATGTTGTGGATACGTGTACTATTGTACTCTTATAAATGCCAAAATACAGGACATATCAAATAAGAGTGTATGAGTGATAAAATGATAAAAGAGCATATAGTAATGAAACCTAAATATTTACATTAAAACTACTAATGTACATAATTTATTTATATACGTACGTACATGTGTTGATATATTTTAAACGATTTCCAGAATCCTAAAGTTTATCTCAGAGAGGGATTCTAAGGCATATATAGATAAAAAAATCTTAAGGGAATCAACCTTCCTTTCCCCCGGAAAGAAAATGGGGGTGGGGGTAAGCCGTCTATTTCTGAAAAAAAAACATACTACATGTACTAGTAAAACAAAGAAAAAATCTGCATTTTTGGCGAATCCAAAGGGTCATGACGTCCTAACCGTCCAGATCACGCTTGTAGATGGTATCCTATTTACAAAATTCTATAATTTCCCCCGTAATCTGACTCCCTCCCGTTCAGCCTATTGATACCACCCGCCTTAGTTGACATTTGAACCTCCCCGCTTCCAGTCGTACTTCAATAAATATTACCTTCATTGCATTGGAAAAAGCATGCCATGTACATGTTAATAGAAGGAGAAATTATGTCTGTGAAATATCGGTGAGAATTAAATGTAAAAATATAAATCATCGACATGTTCAATTTACTTATTTTTGTGAGCGGGGAAAAAAGAAAGAAAGAAGGAAAGGTACAAGCTATATTTTTTTTACATATCTACAGGCACCAAGTGCCGAAAAAAGTTAGTATGCAACATCTGTTAAAGACAAATATTAACCCCCCTCCCGCCCGAATTTCCAGACATAACTCTCGTCTCCAGTCCCCCCCCCCTCATAAATAACGATACGATGTTTGACGATTGTTGTTTTGTAAAACAAAATTTTTTATTGAATGTAAACAAATAAATGTCAATCAAAACTTTCATCAAACGGATCCGTGTGGAACATCGAAATACGCAAGAACTTCAGTTTTCAATATGCAGAGCATAACCTGTTACATGTTTACAAAATTTTCGATAGATTGGGGTGGGGACGTAAATTTTAACTGCGGAAGGAGTCGCGACTGAATTTCGGAAAAAATATATTTGATAATCATAAACAAGATACTATATCAAATACTTGTATATGTATTCCGGATATCTATTTTCTTATTGTTCTGGGCAACACTGTAGTCGTATTCTTTTGGAGCGGAGATAGTATTATTAATAAATTAAGTCCGTCTTGAATTCTTGTAATGTACCTCGGAAATGAAAATCTTTCTCTCTCTCGTATTGAGATAGTTAACGAAGAACGCTCTTTACTTTCCGTTTAATTCTGAAACGATTAGAATTTCATTTTATTCGATATACATTACATGATCACTTCTCCCGGTATTGAATTTTAAGAAAGTTCTTTTTTTCCTGAAATCCTGAACGGAGCTAACAGACAACTTTCCAGGCCATATCATTTATTTATTTATTTTTTTCTTTTTTTTTTTTTTTTTTTTGTCGACCCAAATCATTTAAAATTTTTTTACCTTCACAATTTTATATAACTTTAGAAAATTCATATTATCTGAAACGGCCAAAAAATGTGTCGTCAATTTAATGACATTAATTTTCATTTTTCACCCTCTTCCTAATACAGTTGCGCCCCCCCCCCTCAGTCCTAGCTATTTATAAGCTGATTAGAATATCAATTTGAGATCCCATCTAGACAGCTAGGAAAGGCTTTACTTAGGATTTCATATCCTATAAAATTTCTATCTCTCACCCTCCCCTCCCATCATTATTTAATATTTTCCGTGTTCATGTAAGTCTTACCAGGAATGGGGAAGAAACCCCCCCCCCCCCCCCACTCCACCTGGATGGATCCCCGACAATAAAATTGTACAGGTCTTTTTTTAAAAAAAGAACACTGATGTCTAATTTACTTTGAAAATGGTCAAACCGAAAAATAATTATAAATGTACCATATAAACAAAGAGACACATGTACTATATTTCACATTACGTCATCGTATGATTGTGTAGTGTATACACACATCTGACGTCATGAATTTGTACTTTCAATTTCGGCGGAAGTTGCAGACTAGTTCTATGTTAAATCGCTAGCTTGTTGATATGGGCCTATAAATTACTGTTTCATGGATAAACGAGACAATATAATTTTATGGAACTACCAATACTTTGTAATTTGAGTTTGTCCGAGTAAATGTAAGTGAAAATACCCACGAGTAGAGGACTTCTTTAATCCGAATTCATACAACGATAATATACACGTAATACAAATGTATTTCTCTACCAAAGTGGTCTGACCGGGCGGAGATAATTCAATCAAGCAAATTAGACCAGTCGATAAAAAAAAATTTAGTTTACACAATGTTACATAGAGTATGAAATGTCTGTATAATTATAAGACCTGTAATTTTGACATCTTGTATCACCTGCCTATACTGAACTCTTCCGATGACCAGGTAAAACTATGCTTCGCCCTGCCACAACAATACCTGTGTTATTTCAACAATTACATGTCATGTGACACGAGCTGTTTATCGTGTGTATCCTACGTGCCAAATCGCCTTATTTCATTTTTAATGCCGAAAATAGTTTAATTTTACTTTATTCTAATATGGTACAACAAGCTGCTGAAAATATTTAGGGAATTTTCTTTCTCGGCGCTTTCCCTTTTCTCTAATTCTTTATATTGATGGTTTTGAATTATTTAATTTTCACATGTTTAATTCAGTAAGTTTGTCTTCCGTCTATGTTAATATACATTTCTTTTTTATTTTAATGCAAGACGTAATCAAAGTTACATGGTGGACAATCTCGCAATGCAGAACTTTCGGTTTTTCTCTAATTTCATGTACTATTATAATATATTATTTGTTAATTTCTTCCTCCCGACATTTGTTCGTGTTGAGTGATTGACTGACTTTAATCTTTTATCTTTTGATTTAAATAACCCCTTGTCATCATTGTATTTTTAACTCCATACACTACAGAGTACCCCGCCCTTTCTCCCACCATCACCGCTATACCCCGTGAGAATAGTAAGATAGACACGTTAATAATGGAAATAATACATCAGACACAGAATATATTTGTACAAAAGTATCGGACTATAGAAATGCATGTATCTCCGCTTCTTTCAGATCATGAAATCCCTCATAATTCACAATTATTTATCACCATGGCCCGCCTCTTGATCCACAAGCTTTTCAGTTTTAACAGCCAAAGAAATTGTTGTAAGTGTGTTGAATCATGATTGCTCAATTTTCTTCCGTAATACCTGGAAAAAAATCGAGAACATCCCATTTACAGTTTCCTTTTAGTTAGGGCCATGGCTTCTAAAAAAAACCCATCCTTCCCCTCCTTCGACAAATATGTACATATAGATCCGCCTGTATTACGGAATACCTTAACAACATTTTGATTTTTTTTCACTATTTAATCGTATAGGGCAAAAAAGGCAGGTTACCGCACCTTCTCCTTTTAATTCATGAAAATAATGGTGAGAAAAGGTGTTTATACAAACTCAGGATCATTAGTCGCTTCGCATTTTTTATATATATATATGTGTATATACTAGTATTTACACAACTAGCCCAAAAATCAGACTCAGATAAAGAGTTGTTATTTTCTGTGATTTAATAAATGTTCCTTTCTTGGTGTCTTTCAATGGCCTCATAGAAATCTCAAAATGAGCGATATATATATACATCTTTTACATGTATGCATGAAAACCTTTCATTATTTTTTTGTCACCAAAATAATCTTTCGATTTAACATCACAAGATCAAACAAACGTGTTCAACAATGGTCTTAGAAATCATAAATTTCGCACAATTATCCGAGGCTGACTTCAGACAACCTCCTCCCACAAGTCCTCCTACCCCCCTCTGTTTCGGCGCTTCGCGCCTTGACCATAGTCCTCCCGGGGAATATACCCTCCTCAGTCAAGAAACGACAGCAATTCAGTCTACTGTGAATTAATCAAATTTAAATAATTAAATATGCATTTTTGCCTGAATTATTTCAAATATACATGTATTTTTTTTTTTAATTCTCTTTGATCGTCTTTTGTGATGTGTGTATAACTTCACTAGTTTTTTTATTTTTTTTTTCTAATTTGACAACGTAAAGACTTACAATATACATATACTACCCTCAGTGGCTGATCGATTTAATTTAATTACACAGCGAGAGCTTTGACATTAGACGAAGTATAAATTCATTTTCAGAAGAATTATTTCACATTTTTATTTAAAAAAATTATTTACTTCCCTTATTTAAACTAAAATGGACTGATTTGTTAAGAAATCCCCAAATCATGTATTTGAGGATGATGAAAGAACGTTTTCAAAGAAAAAAATCAAGTGTAAAGCAAAAATTTCTGTAGCCCCCATTCCGATCCCCTTTCCGATCTGGGGCTCGGATTGAGTTCCATATTTTTTCTTCATAAATTAGCTGCATCTTTTCAGAATTTGCTACACCTCCTTGCACCTTTGTATTTTTGTTGGTTTCAATATAGAATTTCTTACATGTTTACATTGTTTATCTTTCTTTTGTTCAGGTATTCCTTCGTTGGGGGGGATCGGGCACTTTGACATAAACAGAAAACAGGACCATATTCAAGTGAAGATGAAAGGGGACCTATAGTTCTCTCTTACGCCGTCATGTACAATTTTTCTTTTCTGTTTAGATTCTGTTTACTTGCGAATTCAAAGTTTGTTCCGCCGATGGGGGGGGGGGGGGGGATGGCGAACGCAGAAACGGTAGATTGAATTTATAAAAAATCTTCAATCTCACATACACATAAATTATGCACGAAAGTTCAAAGAAGGTTTATGTATGTAAAATACCTGCCCCAGTGGCATCAAATTATCAAAGTTTGTAAACAAATTAAAATTGGAAGGTTTATAGTCACACGTCTCCGTGTACAGGGGGTGTTAATATACAGGTAAAAGAGCGGTATGAACAACATATGCGAGGCACTGTTTGGAACCCTTTGAAGTACCAGACCAAGGCGCACACACTTTTTTCTTTTGTATTACGGATGTCTTTGGAATTCATTTTTACTACATCTTTTGATTGAACTGTTCATTTGAGACATTAGTACGTTTGTTTGAAAAAAGAGAGCAATCAAGCTTGTATGAAAATGACAAAAAAAAAAACTAATTCATGCACAGGCGAACATTTTATAATGGAGATGTCGTTATATTCAAAAGAGTCAACTGATCGAAATTTTGTCTCCTCACTTTCGCAGGATATTTTCTGCGTCTGCAGAGAGAGAGAGAGAGAGAGAGAGAGAGAGAGAATTTACTTCCTATGTACAAATAAAATACAAGTAGAAAAATATTTATTATAAAGTACATCATGCATTTCAATAGACACATTTATAAAATCAAATATACATGCAATATACATGTTCGATAAATGAAAAATTGATTTCTGCCGGTTTGTTTTACTGTGAAAATGCGTACATGTGTATTTCCGATCTTGATCAAGTAAGTCGATGTTTGACGAGTCGGGACCACAAATCTTTTCTCATAATTAATTTCAGGGACGAACATGTATTCCAGTTAATTTCTAACCGAAGTTTTGTATTGATCTCAAAAATGTGCTAATTTTCTATGATCTTGTAAACAATAACATATATTTATTAACAGGGACGTATACTTTATATATACGTCCCTTGTATCAATAGATTAAAAAAAATAACATAATTTCCCTGAATGAAAATAAAAATAATCATATACACTATATATTTACAAATATTTATAGCGATAAATCAAATAGCCATGGTAGAGCTGTACACTTGTAGATTGACGTATAAAGCTATATGTATATACATGTCGAACCGAGTGATCGCACTATGTTGATGATACAGATAATGATTGACACCTGGACCAAATTTAATCGGTCAAAGGCGGGGTTTAGAATTATCAATTTCTTTTATCCCTTAATTAATAAAAAGAAACGATCTTTGAATGTTGTCATCAAATTAAGCTAGAATTGTTTTTATTTTCACATGTGTCGAGATTTTCCGTTTTTACTTCTTATAAAAGTAAAGTTTCGACCCTCTGATGGTTTTAACCCCCCCCCCCCCCGTTGGAAAAAGTATCTAGACCCGCCCCCCCCCCCCCTTTTTTTTATTTAAACTAAATATATTTTGTCATTTTTATTATCTAGCAGCCATAGATAGTGTTATTTATATCGAGCTGAAATCTTCTGTATTGACATGTCATCGGACCTTGTCGATATCTCGTTTAATAATGCGGCATAATTAAGATGACCTGCCGGTATGTCTTTGATGTCACGTACCGCTCGCGACTCTAGAAGACGTCGCTATCTACAAAAGCTACCAACCATACATAATTTTTTTTTCAATTAATTATTTTATAAACTAATCACTAACTTATTAAAGGAAAGCGGCAAAAAAAAAAGAAATTAGGAACTACAAGTACATGTATGCAGTGCCGGAGTCCATTAATTTAGTAAAAAAAAATACTAAGTCCATTAAAAATGAGTGATATGAGTTAAACAATAGAATTTTTTTCTAAATATTATGATTTCCCTCTTAAGTTTCATTCTTTGTTGTTTATATGTAAACATTGATTTAAATTCATGGACAAATATATATTTTTGCTTGGAGCCGGATTAATATAGATTTAAGATTCACGATAGAAATAACAAAACGAAATTCTAAGCGTAGCTTTTAGCTCATTCACGTTAGTCATTCTCCATACGCCAACGTTAGTGATTATTCATACACATAACAATGCCTAATATGGTTAGAGTATGCGGAATAAAACATATGGTTAATGACAAGCGCTGTTGAGATTGTCGTCAGGATCTTCTTTAACTCATTTTTGTCACACTTATGCCCTTTGCCATGTGGAGCTCGTAAAAAAGTTCCCCGCGAGGGGTTTGACAGTAAGTGTTTTGAATATACTTCCCTGACATTGTCGCCATAGCACTTTCTATATAGACATAACGTCAGACAGTGCATGAATTTTATATATTTTCATTTCCATGCTTCATTAACATCGACGGGGGTGCGGCTAGCCAACAGGGGATGCTTACTCCTCCCGGACACCTGGTCCCACCTCTAGCTTGCTAGGGGTCCGTCCATGTTTAATTTTGCGCTCTATTGTGAGTGCTGTTGAGATTGTCGTCAGGATCTTCTTTAACTCATTTGTGTCACACTTATGCCCTTTGTCGTGTGGAGCTCGTAAAAAAGTTCCCCGCGAGTGGTTTGACAGTAAGTGTTTTGAATATACTTCCCTGACATTGTCGCCATAGCACTTTCTATATAGACATAACGTCAGACAGTGCATGAATTTTATATATTTTCATTTCCATGCTTCATTAACATAGACGGTGGGTGCGGCTAGCCAACAGGGGATGCTTACTCCTCCCGGACACCTGGTCCCACCTCTAGCTTGCTAGGGGTCCGTCCATGTTTAATTTTGCGCTCTATTGTGAGTGCTGTTGAGATTGTCGTCAGGATCTTCTTTAACTCTATGAGGAATCTATCAGTAATTATTGTATGCCTACATTCACGTTAATTATTACATATCTAACCATTTATTCACCATTTTTCGCGATAGGTCCTCATTCATTTTCGTTTATTATTCATAGAATTTGTTAACATTAACTATTCCTTATCTGTAAGCTCCTTGTGCCTACCCTCCATTGATATTTTTTTGCCATATTTTTTCACTTAAATACGCTTCTGAATAAACCCTACACAAAATTTGGAGCCGCTCATTTTGGAAAGAGGAAATTAAAGCTCCGTATTTCCTGCGCCGCAGGAAAATTCACTTTTGCTTTATTTAAACTGCTTGGCATGAAGTACTGCTGACGAGGATTAAAATATCCGAAACACGTGTCTAGTGCACAGAATTTGTACTATAGAACATATATTTCAATATTGACAATTGATGACAACACATAAAAGGAAGGAGACCAATGTGCCCCCGGCGCCGACTTTGGACGGCCATCTGCTATTGGCAAATTGTGTAGTAGTCCGGATTAACGTGCTCACAACCCTCCCACTTATCCGGATACACGGAGTTCTCCAGAGACAAACAGTTGCTGTAAAAACATAAAACTTCTTACAGCAACATCACAAACAAGATAGTTAAACGCAGCGGCCTCTTGTAACACAAGTTCTATGTAAATGTATATAAAACATTCTATGGCATGCGTATAACAGTCTGTGCTCTGCTGGCTGAAGCCAGCTCAAGATAAATCACCTGATAAGTCTGACCAACTTATAGATAGGACAGAGAATCAAGACCCAGTCTTCTCTAACGAGATTTCAACAAGGCCCATCATGGAGTCCCGTCGTCAGGATTGGCTAGTCTGCAACGTTGGGAAAGACACTATTACAAAACTGTAGATTGGACCGGTTCCATGCCCAGGCGACCGACAATTTTCTTACATTTGTGATTGAAGTTTGCTTTTGATCCTTTTGATTTTGTTGATAAGGTCATCGTAAAATGAAGGCAATGAAATTCCCAAAGATACATACTCTGATGCTGGAGTCGTCCAAAATTTTTAAAGAATTTCAGACGAATAGTTATTGTAAAATTTCAAAAGCTAGACCTAAATGTTATTCTACTCTATTTGTTAAATTTTAAAAGTATGTAACTTGTTTGCCAGTTTTTCGGTATACAAATGTACCAATTTCCTTTGTTTTAATTAAAGCAAGATTTAGCATTGCAAGAAGAGCTATGAAATGTCAGAACAAAATAAAAAAAGCGGTATTAGGTCTTATAAACATTGATATTTTTTCAATAACTGTTAGGCCTGCAGGATGAATAATTCACTGAGATACTTAGATGCAATTGCACCAATTTGATTTTATTGGCTGATTTATTCTTTCAGTGAAAATGAAATGGTATATACTCACACCTCAACATTTCCATCTGAAGAAAAGGAAAATGAGAAGAGCATAACATTATACATTACTATCATAATCGTCATAAGTGTCATATTGATACTTTCTATTGGCATATTCATCTCCTGTAAGTATAAATTTTGGATTCTTTTAATTTTCTTCAACCACCGACTTCAAACAGAAAATTATCAAAAAAGAAGCCTGAGTATCTCCTAGAGGACTCACAACAAAACAAAAAAAGCGAAAACATAGTGGGATCAAGCACACAAGACGAAAAACAAATTTAAAAAAAACAAGATCAAGACGACCAACTCAAAAGTATGTATTTATATAAACCTATAAAGACAATGGGTATATTGTATTCAACCGTGCACTGTTATCCACTGTGGAAGCAGGAAACTGTGCCAACCGGTCAACGGGCACATCCTACCACCAAGTATTAAGCCTACAAAGAACAACAGAATTAGGCACTATGGTTCAAAAGACAAGTCCAATATTGAATTTAAGATCTTAACAATGATATATTACAGTTCTACCCAGATGTATTTTGCTAAGTATATGTAATAATAATATTATTAAACATCAAAAAGTACCTATGAGTTATTCAGTCTCAAAGTCGAGAAGGCAAGGAAAAATCGTGAGAATTCCCATCGGAACGGTTGCGAAACCTGGAATGAACAACATTTGGAAGTGAGACTAGGTGCCCGGGGAGAGTATCCTTATTGCATGCAACACCCGTCGCAACAGCACCATGGAAACATGTCAAAGTCGGTGATTGTCTAGATGTACATTTTGATGTACATATCAGGTAAGTATGTCTTGTTTGGTGATGATAACAGCCATTCAATCACAATGACAAATATGGATATTTACCATATCCCTGTATACAGCACAAAATCGATAATTCATAAAAATCAGAAACCGAAGGCATACAAAATCAGGATAAAACAGGAACCAAAGCAAACAAACAAAAACCTCCACCATATGAAAAGAAGCGATCTCCCGATATGTAAGTGAGACCAAGCGCCCAGGAAGACTAAGCATCTCCTGCTTGCATGCCACACCAACCCCTTCAATTCGGTAGAACTGTCACATCCGGTTACTTTCATTTCTGAAGACTTAGAGTAGTCTTTGGTTGGATGGTCCAAACGGTCTATTCTGGAGAGTGGGACATCATAGTGTATGACGAGTTCCCCATATGGACGGTAGAACTTCCTCAGTGACTATGTTAATCGATCACAAACATATCCCTGACTGAGAAGCTTATCTGAAAGTCGCCTGGCTTTCAGAACAAAATCCGTGTATTTGAGTTAAAGAAGATCCTGACGAAAATCTCAACAGCACTTACAACAGAGCACCAAATTGAGCATCGACGGACCCCTAGCAAGCTATTGGTGGGACCAGGTGACCGGGAGGAGTAAGCATCCCCTTTTGGCTAGCCGCACCCGCCGTCGATGTTCATGCACGAAAAGAATATATAAAATACACTGTCTGAGGCCACGTCTATATAGTACTTGCTCTGGCATAGCGTATCAACTGAGATATGAACACGCTATAAGCAGGCGATGAAGGGATGTTGCTACTCAGAAAAGAAAAGTTTGTAATGCTGAAACTAGCCATTTTACCGATAGATATCATCGAAATTAAAGGAGTTTAACATCTTAGCACCATCCTTCCAATGCTATTTGGACATAGATTTTATTTGGATATGTTATTGAATCGACCCTACAGGAAATCTGGAGCCGCGCGCTCTTTGTAATGTAAATGTAAAAATCTAACTTCCAAAAATTAAAGAGGGCGCTACTGAAATTATTTTTGGTGGCTCCGCTGAAAGCATCATTGATGAGAATTTAATATTCGAAACACGGGTCTGGTGCATGTGAATTTGTTTGGAATTTTCTTCCAGAAGGTAGAGAGTTGGAACCCTTCGACATTATTAATATAGACACTTATTTCAGGTTGCAGTGTGGAGCAGTTTTAATCGTTCCCCATGGCCTGATGTTTGTCAAGTGTATTAATTACTTCTTTCCAGCTCTATCATCTGAAAGAAGCTTTGTTTTGGCCTTTTATCAATGTGACATCATATATATTTTTTTGCCATTTTGACCACTAGCTATTTTACCGATAAATATCATAGAAATTATAGGAGTTCAACATCTTAGCACCAAACCTCCGATGCTATTTTGAACATAGATTTTATTTGGAAATGTTTATGAATCGACCCTACAGGAAATCTGGAGCCGCGTGCTCTCTGTAATGTAAATGTAAAAATATAACTTCCAACTATTAAAGATGGCGCTACTGAAATCATTTTTGGTGGCTCCGCTGAAAGCATCACTGATGACAATTTAATATTCGAAACACGTGTCTGTTGCATGTAAATTTGTTTGAAATTTTCTTCCAGAAGGTAGAGAGTTGGAACCCTCCCTAACGAAAAAGTACTATAGTATACTATAGTAAACTATAGTATACTATAGTATACTTTACTACACTATACTACATGTGTAGTAAAGTAAAGTTTCGTGTAGTATAGTGTAGTATAGTAAAGTTTTGTGTAGTATAGTAAAGTTTCGTGTAGTATAGTAAAGTTTCGTGTAGTATGGTAAAGTTTTGTGTAGTATAGTAAAGTTTCGTGTAGTAAAGTTTTGTGTAGTATAGTGTAGTATAGTAAAGTTTTGTGTAGTAAAGTAATGTTTTGTGTAGTAAAGTAAAGTTTTGTGTAGTATAGTGTAGTATAGTAAAGTTTTGTGTAGTAAAGTAAAGTTTTGTGTAGCATAGTGTAGTATAGTAAAGTATTGTGTAGTATAGTGTAGTTAATTATCATAAAGTATCATGTAGTCATTTAAAAGTATATTAGTACAGTATCATTTAGTATTTTGTTTTATTTCACATAAAATTTAAAGTGAAAATTTCAAAATGACACTATTTAAAGAAAATAGTCCATGAAACAAAGATATGAATACATTTGTTTTTCTGTATCAACAATAGTACTATTTGGTATTTATTATTGGTGTACTACAAGAATCATCGCTAATAATCGATTATTGCTCAAACATTGCTTTCGATTCTGGTAATAGATTATGACTCTCAATAATCATGATATGACTCTCAATATTCATAATAATTGATTATAAATCAAAATAGTTTAAGATTGAATTTTTATGAAAAAGACATTTCAACTATTGAGAGGCAAGATTTAGTTGGAATAGAAGTATGACATCAAAATGGGAAGACACAATGCTTGTAGATCTATATACAAACTGATCTGTACACCAAAATATATCCTGTTTGTCTACAACATAGTAATAACTGTACTGTGATATTATAAAAGTATCATGTATATGTTGCAGTGCTGCAAATATTCACCATGGTTTTCAATTAACCACAGTTCCTGTTAACGGTTTGATTCACAGTACCCCACTGTCTCCATATTGAGCTTTTTCGATTCATTTGAAAAACACGTACATTAGATATTAAAGTAATTCAAGATATATTAAGGTGATTCACACGTCGTAGTATTGCTCTCTTATTGGGATTATTCTTTTATAACAGTAGAAAATTCGATCAATGTAAGAGTGCTCAAAACCCATTTTTAAGTGTGATTTCACCTTTATAGTCAGAAATCAAAGACTTGAGATACGAACCACAGTAAATAGAGTGATTCACATCGTACCGTGAGTTAAATATATTACAGCCCTAATATGTCGAGAGTGGAACATGAGAATTTTGTAGCCTGCAAGTAGGCTCGCAGCTTATTTATGCAAGGACTAAATAAGTAATGAACTTCAAGGTAACAGTATGAATACCCATTCTTTCATAATTTGCTACACGGTTGTCAAATGTGAAAAAAATGTGACACCTAAATGCACACATATAACATGTGAAACAACTGTACTGTGCTATGTGTCATATGTAAAAGGAAATTCGAGCTACCTATGTTGTCTATGCAACTGTAAAAAATCGCAGCAGTAACTCGGCAATCGTATTCATAATTCGGTTTATTAAAAATACGATGGTCAGTTAGTATAATTTCAGATCATGCATACCAGCAGGCTTGGCTAATCTTCTTTCTTCTAATATTATTCGACTTCGTCATCGTACAATTCGTTCCAAAATGTCTTCTCACTCTTCTATTTATTTCTAGTATTTCCCTCTGCTATTTGGAGTACAATTGGACCTGATATGTCAAAATTTAGAGAAATCCACCTCGATACCCAATCCTTTGTATCGACCCCATCCCCACCTCGGGACTCAAGGTCCTCATGGATAAGAGAGAGAACGTGAGAATCCTAGACCTGTACAACGTATACATGAATGCGAAAGGGGGGGGGGGGGGGGGGCTCAACACAAAAAGACTGTATCAACTCTAGGCATCATGTACCACTATCATTTTCCAGTGGTGGATTCAGGGAGAAGCGGAGGGGGCGCCCGCCCTCCCCCCCCCCCCGGCACTAACCCCAAATTTTCCAAAAACAGGTATATATATATATATATATTTTTTTGCCCATTTTCAGTATAAATCGGCAAAATTCGCCCCTTGAGCGCAAAGGGGGCGCTGGATCCGCCACTGTTTTCTACTCTGGGCAGATTTTCTAAAAGTGGGAGACATATTTTGAATTTTCCCAAAAGTTAATCCCGTTACGTTTTTTTTTTTTCTTAAACAGGCTGGAATCAAATCCCACCTACCATCCCATCTCCTCTATCCGACAGGCTGTGACAGTGTCCAACCCTTTACCAGAGATCGCCGGTTACTTAAACAATTTCCTTCCTGAAGGGATCTCAATTGGGGAGTTTTTCACATAATTTACGAATTCATATACATGTATATATAATATTTCCAAAATCTGATCTCTGTCTTTTGGCCTTAGAAAATATGCTGGCCGGGACCGAGTGTGGTGAATCCCGAGTTTTTGACCGTAGGTCTCTCTGATATTTTTAGTATTATTATCATTATTTTACGTATTTTATCAGATTCTCAGTACAAAATTGATAAATAAGGTAAATTGGGGTGGGGGGGGGGGTTACTTTCTATATTTGAATGAGATACTTGAAAATAACCATGATAATGAAAAATTGCTATTTATAAAACTAGCCTTTGATATATTCTGAATCTGATTGGTTTTATCGACTTTGGAAGATTTAGATGACGTATATATGGTAAATTGAAAAAAGACTTCTGGAGAGCTTTTTTTTTTCATTTCTAGGATTTTGATCTTACGAACTATAAGATCACAAATGAATGTAGGGAATGGACTCTAGTGCTTGTTTGTGTTTGTGTGTGTGTATGTGTGTGTGTGTGTGTGGGGGGTTATTCGGTCACCTTATACTTCAAAACATGAATTTGTCCGATTTTTTTCTCTAATTTACCATATATTCCTTTTTTTCTTTCCTTCTTCTTTTTTGTTTGTTTGACAATATTTTTGAAGTAAAATTTCACGCTTTCTATTTTACTCGCCACCTTTTATGACTGACATCATACAGCCCCCCCCGTCATTGAACATAATGTAGGGGTCACTGTAGGACAGTATATATATATGGAGCATAGAAATAGTATCTCCTTACAGTTTTCCAATTTTCGGTGACCTGTGCTCTCGCTTGCCAGTTGTACATATATATAAATCATAAAAGGGCTTCAACAGGTTTTTTTTTTTTATTATTATTTATAGTTTATGGTTTTGTTTTTATATTCCTCTTCACAAAGTCCGGAATCCTCTTTCAACCTATTTTCTAGATCCGCCTTCAAGATTTGAATGATGTTTATGAAGATTTCCGATTAAGGAAAGGGATAACTATTTTATTTCGTTTTATTTATTCATAAGCTCAGTCTCATTCGATTCATTAGGTACTGCAAGAATTTAGAGCCATTTATTTTTTGAGATGGGATGTTTTAATTGGACTTTTTCTTTACTTGCCGAGTCATTTTCTATCAGTTTGGCGCTGAATATAAAAAAAAAACTCAGGCTTGACCCTCTCTCTCTCTCTCTCTCTCTCTCTCTCTCTCTCTGATAGAACCTGCATAGCGCTGCATAATTGACATGCCGAAATTGCATGCATCAGTGATTGTGTACTTGTCAAAACAAACTAAGTACGCGGCCACACCTCCCCCACACCTCCCCCGCACCTCCCCCGACTCCAATTGACATGCAATTTACATGGGGTCGATCGTTACGTAACTGGTATTTATGACCTTTTCAAAAGGTATACATAGCACTTCGCTAATGCTATGGCTCTATTGAATTAGTTTTTGCGTACATGTATTAATTTTTACAGATTTTTTTCTAGAAATGTCTTAATAAACATTAATGCTGAATCGTGTTGACTTTAAAAGTGTTTATAAGTCCTTGTTATTAGTAAAATACATAAATTAGAATGATACCGTAATTATATATGCAGATCCAGAGTCATCTAGCTTTGAGGAGGAGGAGAAGGTTCAAGAGGAAAATTTGCTATTCCTACAATATAGGGCTTGGAAAGAAAAGAGGGGGACGGGCAGCCCCCTCCACACCCCTAAATTTGCCACTGTGGTACAAGACGATTCATAGTCAACTTTTCAGGAATTTGACTAGAAAAATAAAATAAATACCTGCGAAAATATATTTTATCTCTGATATAGAAAAGGAATAGGAAAAATATGACATTTATGCACAAATTGAGGTAGGAACTACATTTTTTTAATTTCTCAATCCGTTTCCCCACTAAAATTCTGTTTTAATTGGTATTGACAAAACGTATAATGTTGCATATTTCAGTTATCGAGTTGTTTCTTTTAAAATATACGTATAAGAGAAACAAAAAACTAAATAAATAAATAAATAAATAAATAAATAAATAAATAAATAAATAAATAAATAAATAAATAGATAAATAAATGAATAAATAAATAAATAAATAAATAAATAAATCACCCTGCCGCTATGGTATGAATGTGAGGCAAAGTCGCCGTACTGAATGGCGTCCGCTAGTCGACAAAATTCCACCTCTTCCAAATCGAAGTAGAAATAAATAAAGTTTTCTTCACTCTGTGTTAAAGTTCGATTAGTAGTTAACAAAATGGAACCTAATGGAAACCACTCAACCAAGTTTCAAAAATGGAATCTTGGTGGAATTAAACTACATGATCCGGATTTCCATGCCTTGGAAACCACTGGGAAACTGTCAACTCCGGTTTCTATGCAGTTTCTAGGTGGTTTCCAAAATATGGAAACTCGAATTTTCGTGCTGTGGGAGATCAGGGAAATACATGTGTCGAGTAAGCGGAGGGAGTTCAAGATAGATGAAAATAGAATTTCAGATAAAATGTTTATTTGGGTTGCCGGGTACATATCTTTGCTATTGAAATTGTGAGGCCGGAGGATATGGGAGGATGTTCCTCCTATCGATGGGAGTCCGGGCCTTCCGAGAAATTGAAAAAAAAAATTGACAAATAGATTCCTTTTGAAAAATCTTAAATAGATGAATAATTGATTTTATTAAAATACTTAAAAAAACACAATATGTTTACATTTTCTATTTAATGACCTTTAATACTAAAAATTATAATAATAATACATATATTAATAATATAAATAAATTTTGGATTATTGTGTATATGCGGTGAAAGATTAAACGGTTTATGTGACATTGAAGATACCGATAATTCGAAAGCATTAATCGTACATGTACGGAATACCTTTCGAATATACAACGGGGTAAGTAAAAGAGATCGATACATGTACCATTCTTCGCGAATGTAAGCGCGGATCTAGAGGGGGTATGTAAGACCCCATTCATCGAATGTAAGCGCGGATCTAGAGGAGGTATGTTGGACACCCCCAATATCCCTTGGATTTGAAAATATCATCGAAGCTTATTTTTGCATATGTATATTTCCTAAAATTATATAATGAACCCCCTCTCCCACGCCGGACTCTTTGGACTACATGTGTATACTTCAAAGTCCTTGTGTAGTCTTGTTTTTATTCTTTATTGTTTTTAATCTTTATTCGCTTCGCATCTAAGTCACCTCTCTCTCTCTCTCTCTCTCTCTCTCTCTCTCTCTCTCTCTCTCTCTCTCTCTCTAACGTATATAATTAGTAGATCAATAAAACCTCCTGACCTGTAAGCAGTTGATGATCGATAAATGAATGTTACTTTGAAAAAATTAGATTTACATGTATACATGAATGCTTTGAATGTACTAGTACACATTTTTTTTCTAATTTTAAATCAGACATAATATTATGATTTCATTCAAACCACCGCTGTGAAAGGCCTCCGAATCCCTACCTACAGAATCAGGCGTTTACTCCCCCCCCTCCTCTCCCGCTCGATACTCAATAATGCTTTAGGGATCCGGCTTTGGGGATACCTCCTATATGCTTGTAACCCCTGGACCCGCTCCTTTTCATCGCTTTCGCTGCAACCCCTCTTCCCCGGGACTCTTGAAAATATGCTCTGGTCTTGCCCACCCAGTACTCCTAACATAGATATGGAGTGTCTTGGACTTCTAAATATAGACGTCCCAAACTTGAGAAGGCAATCGACGAGAAATTGGATAAAAGTGAGAAAAAAGCAAGGTAAACTGAGTACTCACAATCATATTTTACAAGAATTTGATATGGAATATGATTGATGGGAGATAGCTTCGTTTAAGATATTCTCATGGTAATGTTAACGTTTTGTAACTCGAATTGCCTCTGACTGTTATTCACTATTGTGATATATCATGATGTAAACAAAGCCTACCTATCTTTTGTGTTACATAATTCAAATGTATTCCACTTACTGAATTTATATTCAATCTTAGAAACTTAAGCATATTTATTTGAAAGTAATTTATTCTCAGAAACCGGGGGGGGGGGGGGGGGGGGGGGGGCTTGCATCAGTTCAATGATCATTGTCTTATTTCAGTGCACATTGAAAAATGTACTACAAAGAAGTTGCATATCAAAAAATATTGATCATGTAATAATCCCCCATACACTGTAGATTTGGAATGATGGTACAGCTTTAAGACACATTTCTGTGAAGTTTTGTGCAGATCAACTACGCATCAGATTTTGTTGAGCGAACGCAAAGCGAAACTATTTTGCATTAAATCTGGCACATGCATATATGATCGATATAAATTGATTCTACAGTATATACCATACTTTGATATTATTTAAAACCCTTGGACCTCAAATCATAGAATACGAAGCCAAATACGCTATCTTATTAAATGTGCATTGCACAGTACCTCTTGACTTAAGTAACGTTGTACTCTGACATCATTTTTATCTCGTCATGATGTCATGCCAAGCTTTAAATAAGCCTTTCTGAAAATTCTAAAAGCCTAGACGAAACTTATTAGAAATACAATAATTGGGCATAAATTCTAATTTTTATACGCCCGTCATTTAACGGGTCGTATTATGGTATGGCGAAGTCCGTCAGTCTGTCCGTCCGTCTGTCCGTCCGCCTATGGAACGCAATAACTTGAATAAGCGTCAACGGATTTTCATGAAATTCATACATTATGATTGGACTGTGGAGAGGAATCCGCCTTTCGATTTTCATGTTCATCCGATTTGTCGTTACAGAGTTATGGGACTTAGATTTTTAAAATACAGTGAAAATATACTAAAATAGTTTAAAATTAATTAAAAATCTATTTTTGGTCGGAATGTTTTGAAATTTTGTATACTTCAAGTAGAAAGGATGTTCTTTGACATATGTAACTGGTTTTTAATTTTTTTGTCGCAGAACCGAGATATTGTGTGTAATGGGAAGGGGGGGGGGGTTATATGCACATACATGTTAAGCTAAGGGCAAAACATAGGCGCATGGAACGCAATAACTTCAATATGCGTCAACAGATTTTCATGATATTCATACATTATGATTGGACTGTGGAGAGGAAGCCGCCTTTCGATTATCAGGTTCATCTGATATGTTGTTACAGAGTTATGGGACTTAGATATTTTAATATACAGTGAAAATATACTAAAATTGTTAAAAATTATTTTAAAAATCTATTTCTGGTCGAATTTTTTAGAAATTTTGTATACTTAAGGTAGAAAGGATTCTCTTTGACATATGTAACAGGTTTTTAATTTTTTGGTCACATAATGGAGATATTATGTGTAATGGGAGGGGGGGGGGGGTATATGCACATACATGTTAAGCTAAGGGCAAAATATAGGTGCATGGAACGCAATAACTTGAATATGCGTCAACAGATTTACAGGATATTTCTACATTGTGATCAGACTTTGAAGAAGAAGCTGCCTTTTGACTTTCAAGTTCATCCTATTTGTCGTTACAGAGTTATGGGACTTAGATATTTTAAATGCAATGAAAATATACTAAAATAGTTCAAAATTCTTAAAAAATCTATTTCTGGTCGAAATGTTTTGAAATTTGGTAAACTTCAAGTATAAAGGATGTTCTTTCACATATATAACGGGTTTTTAAATTTTTTGACACATTATCCAGAAATTATGTGTAATGGGGGGGGGGGGGGGGTTATATGCACATAAATGTTAAGCTAAGGGCAAAATGTAGGTGCATGGAACACAATAACTTGAATATGCGTCAACAGATTTTCATGATATTTGTTCATTGTGATCAGACTTTGAAGAGGAAGCCACCTTCCGATTTTCAGGTTCATCCAATTTGTCCTTATGGAGTTATGGGACTTAGATATTTTGGTGGTGTGAAAAAAATCCCAAAGGGCGTATCTTGCTGCGTGAGCGTAAGCTTTATTTCTGTTATAACTATATATGACTATCAGTGCAAATGTACGAAAATCTAATGCGCATTCGTGTGAACAAGGCATTATAAAAAAACATCCTGATTGTCCATGCCGACACATTTTATGTTATAAAGTTTCCCGTAGTGTAATTAAGTTTCATAAAGTTTTGTGTAGTATAGTTAAGTTTCATAAAGTTTCGTATAGCATAGTAGAGTTTTGTGCAGTATAGTAGAGTTTCGTGTAGTATAGTAAAGTTTCATGTAGTATAGTATAGTAAAGTTTTGTATAGTAAAGTTTTTTTATGTAGTAAAGTTTTGTGTAGTATAGTGTAGTAAAGTTTTGTGTAGTTAAGTTTTGTGTAGTATAGTAAAGTTTTGTGTAGTATAGTAAAGTTTCATGTAGTATAGTAAAGTTTCGTGTAGTATAGTAAAGTTTCGTGTAGTATAGTAAAGTTTTGTGTAGTATAGTAAAGTTTCGTGTAGTATAGTAAAGTTCCGTGTAGTATAGTAAAGTTTTGTGTAGTATAGTGTAGTATAGTAAAGTTTTGTGTAGTATAGTAAAGTTTTGTATAGTATAGTATAGTAAAGTTTTGTGTAGTGAAGTATACTATAGTATACTATAGTACTTTTTCGTTAGGGCTTCGACATTATTGAAATCGTCGCGTTTGAGTGAGTTGTTCATGTGCCCTTCAGTGTCGTGGGACAACATTATGTCAAAATAGGATGCTGAATTATTTGTCTCTGTAGTTTCTTTGACTTCAAGCTCAAAAGGATAGATTCTAATGAGGTAATCCGCGAATTTTGGATTATTGATGGACAACACCTCGTCTATGTATCTGTAAGTGAAGTTGAAGTCAAAAGCTAAGTATCTTTTCCCTTCAGAGACAAAAGTTTGAATGAATTCAGCTTCGTACGAGTATAGGAAAATGTCGGCTAGGAGTGTGGCACAGTTTGTCCCAATTGGAATTCCGACAGCTTGCCGAAAGACCTTTCCTCCAAAAACCTTTCGATCAGAAAGAATAACATCTGAATAATATCTGTTTCAGTGCACTTATTTTCAGAATCGGACTTTTTTTTACAAAGAAGGTTTTGTTTGTCATAGTTAACAACGATACATTTTGTATTTGCGATTGCCGTTCTTACTTGTAAACGCATTACTTTTTTGCTAGTCTTTCTTTCAATTGAGAATGTGGGATTGTAAAGTAAAGTGTCGAAAAATCAAAGGCTTTGATCGAATGGACTCTACTAAAATGACTGGATTTCAGATGTTCTAAAAGTTCCTTCGAATTCTTTAAAATCCACATCGGGTTGATACCACTGCGATAATATACTGTCGAACAATATTGTTGAAGCCCAGATTTGATTTTAGATAAAATTTTGTCAGGTAGATCGTTACAGATGTGGTAGGACATTCTAAGGAACAAGCGATGAAACGTTGTTTGTATGGATTCTTATGCATTTTAGGTATGCAGTATAAGTATGGTAAATCTAAATTGTTAGTGTCGAAGTTAAAGGAAGCAAGGACTGAAAGGTTTATTGGTGTGTAAGTGGGATTTCCAGGTGTCGAATTGAAACCCAACTCTTAAACTAGACTGTCGAAACAGTACTTTTTGCAAGTCAATGTGTAATTATTTGAAGCTTTGTCTGCTGGTGTGATGACATAATTTTCATGGAGGTAGGTAAGCTCTGTGATAACATCAGGGTCTTTGAAGATAGACTCAAATCTGGTGTTCACAGTTGATTTTAATCGGTAAATTCTAGATAAAAGTAACCCTCTGATGGATTTTATTCATTCGGAAAGTTTGTCGAGCTGTACATCCTCTTTCTTTGCCCAACATTTTGCATATTCCTCACAAGAGTCCATGATAATTTTGACATTTTGGTTCGATGTAAAGGACATAGTTTCTCTGTATTTGTGAACCTTTTTTAACATTTCTCTCAACTTGTCTTTGTTGACTATGCTAAGGTCACCACTAATAACGTGTCCACAAGGAGAGTAGTTGAAATCCGATGAAGAACATTCGCAAGGAAGTGGATGTAGTGAGGGATCATTTAAATCAATACACTGCAAAAATTATTGTAATTGTAAATTTTAGATGCAACTGGGTGCGGCTAGCCAACAGGGGATGCTTACTCCTCCCAGGCACCTGATCCCACCTCTAGCTTGCAAGGGGTCCGTCGATGTTTCATTTTGTGCTCTATTGTGAGTGCTGTTGAGATTATCGTCAGGATCTTCTTTAACTCACTTGTTGGTGTGTAGCTATAGGAAATGCAAGGAGTTTCTTTTCCTTTGAAATATGGTGGGATTTTTTTTCTGTGACAGTCTTGTGATTCAAAATTTGACCAAGATTCAATTCATCAACACCTTTATTTCCAAATCTTACTTTAATGAAAGGGCGGTTTGTTTTCTCCTCTGATTTATCTTATCTAATTGCTTGAAATAAACGAAAAGTAGAAATGTCCAAGATGACTCCTTGTAGTCTGTATTCTGGGGAACGTGTATCGGTAAATGTAAGGTCCTTCGTATATTTGTAGATTTCGTGTAACTTCCGTAAAGGGACAGATTATAATTTGGTACGAATATAATGTAGGCCTACAGGCTCATTAAAAAATGGAACCAAGTCATCGAAGGAGAAACTATGTATTTCGGGTCCATTATATTTACGAATGCCATGACCTCGGGGCATTCTTTGTGTTCTGTTGAATAAGCTAGTCTACCGACCGATTGACAAACGGGACTTATTAAGTTTCTTATGCTGATGATATTCTCGTTGCACCCATAGGGCGCTGCAGTGTTAAGATTTTTTTTATCCAGAACTCTTCTCTGTTGCGACGGAAAGGTGTGCTTGGGAATGTTTGTGGGGTGATATATTTTCTCCAGGATTCTGACTCTCATAAATAAAACAGAATGATCGGCCTGGTCAAAATGTCGATAAAGGAGTTGACTTCCTATATTTATTGTCCTGACATTCTGGTTCGGGGCTGACCTTTGGTGTCACCCACATAAATCAATCAACAAAGTGAGCACTCTATTACATAGACAACATCAGATGTCATACAGTTGAGGTTTTCAAAACTATGCGTGTTAAATGTTTGTTTTGTGAGATTACTTGAGAATGAAGTGTCTGTTATAAAGATGTTACAAGTTTTGCAGTTCTTCCTGCCCCACTAAGAAATTAAGCAATCGCTTGATGAAAATTGATGCTCTTTCAGTATATCGACCACTTCAATCTTACAGGGCTGGATTTTAATATACCCATCCGCATGTTTATACCAAAACTCATATTTGTTACTTACTACAAATGATTCATCTCTAATGTCATGTAAACTAATTCTATGGACACCTGTCCGTAGACACAACAGGTTGGGGCCTTTTTATAGTGGGCGACGCCCCAGCCACTTTGTAGGTCTCTTGCGTTCTATCCATTTAAGCAACAGACTGCCCGACAAGTGCGCTCGGGGACAATTTGTCCACCAGCAGTGACACGTGCACAATGGAAAAAATGACAAATTTATATGGATAATGACCTTATCCCTGTATACAGCACAAAATGGATAATTCAGAAAATGATAAACCGAAGGCATACAAAATCAGCAACCTAAGCAAATAAACAAAAACCTCCACCATATGAAAAGAAGCGAACTTTCGATATGTAATCGAGATTAAAAGTTTGTAGAATGTAATACTGCTACATAGGAAATGCTGAGAATTACTGCTCTGACCCTCTGTAATTTTGGTTTTTTTATCTATTCGGTACGTGTTGAAATGTAGAATGTCACTGATCATTCTGGTTAGGGGGATCTGATAAGCTTATATCATATCCCCGTAGCGACCGAAGAACCTCGTCAATGATTATTTCAGTTAAAAAATGTGATTTACGAAATTTTCAATGAAAATTGCTTCATATTGAGTCTGCTCTTCAACAAACTATTTAACCCAAAAGAATCATGTGAATCAGCGAGACCAATGGACAGCCGATGTCGACTTCAGATGATAAGCTGTCACTTAATTAATGGATAGAGAGATTATTCACAATACGTGCTTGGAACCCCTCCACTGTCGGATTACTCAGCGATCACGGAAAACGCACTATTGTTGTGTACAATTATAATTCAGTCACTGAAAGATGACGACAAAATGTTATAAACGAATATCGAAATCGTAAATAGTATTATAATATGTCCCTCTGTTTGTCTATGTCCCACCGCTATAGAACATTTGAAATAATGAAATGGTAACACATTGTTTTCAATTCACATTTTTAGATGTCATGTACATGTACTTAAGAAAGAAAAGGACACATAAAGGTAAGTATACTCTTCAGGAAAAAACTCATTACTCTTTCAGGAACAATTTTTTTTTTAAATTGTCTCTTAATTACTTATGTTTGCTTTTCTTAAATAATTTTGTTTTATCAATTTTAAAACTATCTTAAGGGCGAAAATTTGAATCTGAGAGGGGGACGCTTAAAAGTTTGTAGAATGCAATACTGCTACAAAGGAAATGCTGAGAATTACTACTCTGACCCTCTTTAATAATGGTTTTCTTATCTATTCCGCAAGTGTTCATAATTTTACGTAGATAGAGACAATACTAGCTTTATCAACTGATCAGGGAATAATGGATGAAAAGCTTACAAAATGAAACGAATTTATGCAAATTTTGCAATTCTTGATAAAGTATTCATTAGAAATAAATATCTTTAGTGGGGATCTTTATTTGCATATCTGACGTGCAAATTTCTAATCAGAAATCTGCGATAGAATGGAAAAGATGGCGTTAATGAGATAAAGAAGATCCTGGTAACAATCTCAAAAGCACTCACAATAAAGCACAAATGTTAGCATCCATGGACCTCAAGCAAGCTAGAGGTGGTGCCAGGTGACCAGGACGAGTAAGCATCCCCTGTTTGGTTAGCCGCATCCACTGTCGAAGTTCTCGCTCGAATCTGAAAAATGATCTACACATTGTGCACTGTCTGAGGTTATGTCTATGTAGAAAGTGATATGGCAATATAGAAATATATCTATATAGAAAGTGCAATATGTCTATATGGAATGTGCTATCGCAAAATCATTGATATTTTACAGCCATAAGAGAAGCGAATATCTTGTTCCATCCGTTACGCTTAATTCATGAATCAGAATCTGACGGAGATATATACATACAATTGACAGAAGCGAATACAGGTATGAAATAGCGTTTATTGGAAATGTGACATTTTAACATCTATTTCAAAAAATCATCTTTCGATATTAATACGCCGATCTTAGCAAGGGTGCTGTTCAATCTTGCTTCTCGTACATACTCCCTTGTATTATTGCTTTAAAATCGATATAGAAAATTAGTTAATTTATAATTTTACATTGATAGAATTCCATGGAGCAGATGCCAAAACAAATTCGATTCGTTCCGTACATGAGACTGACGCTGCCTCGGATCAAACCAATAATAACGATGAAGTAAATAGCGTTAAAACTGTTGAATCAGAAGGTGAGTATCTGCAGATAAGAAAGACTAAGAAAAAATATCTACAAGGAAAAAATACATTGCGATTTTATGTGAGTATTTTATGTCTCACTTTCATCATCTTAAGAAATAAAGATTTATCCATATATAAGATGAATAACTGACTTTCTTTTATTTAGCAATAACAGACTATGGTACTGAAGTTTTGCGAGGATCGCTTCGCGCATACAATGAAAAAAATCTTGGAAAAGTGCCAATTCTCTTGAGAAAAGATTGTTCGGTTGAGGTTGACGAAATCTATGTACCAATAGTATTGTGTGATGAGTTCGATAAACGTGAAAAATACTTTCGTGATAATCTCGACATTAAAATCATCACCATGGATAGGATTTTAAAATCAAACACAGACGGGAAACTGCGTTTTGTTTTTATGCATGGGGAAGCAGGCTACGGGAAGACAATTCAATGTCAACACATTACAAAATTATGGTGCAAAGTATGGCAAGCAAAAGAATATAATGATGAACCTAATCATCTAGAAAGAAGCCTCAAAGAATTTCATTTTCTCTTTTTTATAAAAATGCGTGATGTCAATAGCGACCATACCTGCATTGTAGAGATGATAGAAGACACATACAGTGGATACAAATCCTCTGAAGGACGCACATTTGATATTCGAAAACTCTTAGATAAAGGACAGGGCAAAACCCTCGTTCTACTTGATGGGCTTGATGAATGGAATATTTCTGAAAACAAAATGAAAGATTTAAAGGAAAAAGGTATACCAAACTATGATGGTATGCTCAATTGCACAGTTTTGGTCACCATGCGATCTACAAATTTGAATGAAGTTAAGAATTTTTGCCACGATAAAGTAGATAGGGTGGTCAGATTAATTGGCTTTGACGAAAATGGTATCAGGATGTTCACCGAGAGCATGATCTGTAATCACTTTCAAGTAGCTCGAACTTCAGACATATTTCTGAATAAATGGCGACAAATTCAAGAATATGTTGATAAGTCATCCTTTACTGTGCGATCATTGATGAAGATCCCCCTGTTAGCGATGTTCTGCATTCTTACATGGTGTGAAATCGGTGATACTGGACAATCCATCACGACATTTTATCTGTCATTGGTTGAGATGTTAATACAGAGATGTTTGCAAAAAGCTCCACGTAGAGTCAAGAGTTATGAATTCCATAAAAAACGTGTCCCTGAGAGATTTAGGAAATATGTTCATGTAACCGAACATATTACTGAATTGTCACTTCTTGGCAAAGTTGCATTCAGTGGACTCCATTCAAAACACAAAACGTTACTCTTTTGTAGAAAGGAGCTACATGAAACCATCAACGAAGAAACCTTTAAACATTTCCTGAAGATGGGTTTGATGAGCGAAGTGAGGACAACAGTAAAAGAGAACCAGGAAGACATAAGAATCAGTTTTCTCCACAAGACAATACAAGAATTCCTGGCCTCTCTATATCTCTGGATGAATGATCCTTTATTACAGCAATTTTTAGAAATGGCTGTGACAGATATCGATAAATCATTCGAATTTTCGATGGTTTTAATATTTCTATCCGGATTTTCCTCTAACATTGGATGCAAAATTTCAAGTCACATGACTGATTTAGCCGCAAAAAAGATGATGATATAAAAAAATTCCGCGAATACTTTGCATCTGAAAGTTATGAAAAAGTTTTTTACTTGTACAATTTGCATGTAAGATGCTACAGAGAATGCAGGAATGGTACACCTATCAAGACATTTCAGGAAGATGAAAGTTTAAGATTTTTCATTTCTGACATTATTTTACATGGAAGAGATTCCGACGAAGAAACAATCGCAGACACTGCTGACATATTACGTTATCATACAAGTGACATTCAGTCGCTCCAAATGAAATTCATTGCCGACAACGAAGATAATGGAATTACATGCGAAGTTCTAAAGAGATTTTTCGATAAGTGTAGCTCTATCAAGTCCTTTAACATTGATGGCTATGTAGACAGA
Organism: Pinctada fucata; assembly: GCA_028142955.1. Taxonomy (NCBI): domain Eukaryota; kingdom Metazoa; phylum Mollusca; class Bivalvia; order Pterioida; family Pteriidae; genus Pinctada; species Pinctada fucata. The sequence goes on along the minus strand of AP027111.1, from coordinate 47,287,797 downwards.
CGTTGTAGATTATTCAATGTTTTAAGCATACGGATGACAAGCCTTCACAAGATTTCACAATGTTGCCTTCACTGACAACATTTTGACGGAACATTTTACCAAAACTGAGAATGAGGATTCAATGAAAAGCAAATTAAAGGCTCTAGGACTTTTCTACATAAGAACTCCGAATGATCGAGATGCCATCCGATGAAAGAATTCCAAGTGCACGGTCAGGCTTCGAATCGAAACAACCGAACTCTTTCCTGTCCACATACTCAAATGCGAATGATGATAAAGCACCTATCTTAAAGGATATTTTGAACAGCCTCCTGGTATTCGAAGCTCTTTCTACATTGCATGTGTCCTATATGGAGTCTTCAGAGGACAGAACTAAGCTACTGGGAGTGGTACCCCAAATAAAGCCATTAGTAAATTTCGGATACCACGGAAGTTCAGTTCATGAACCACGCGATGAAGCATATGACTGTAAAGTCGTTGAAATGATAGTGAGGTTGAAAGAGCTAAGATTTTTTTTTCTTAGTGAAATCATTTGGAACCAGGATGAACTAAATTTGGAAGAAATGTATGAAGTTGAGAAGATCAATCTACAAGACTTCAAGATGGGAAGGGCAGCGTGGCTAATGTTAATCCCATTATTATCAAATTTAACCATGAGAGGAAAGCTAGAAACATTAGTTTTAACCGAAACGAATATCGACAGAAAAAGCCTCAACGCTGTGCAAAAATTGCCTGGATTATGTACAAATTTATCAAATGAAACATCGGAATGGTAAACCTACTGTAAGATGGATTATTTAAATAGAACCCTTTCTATTACTACAGCCATCTAACTTTATCTTATAAGACACCAATTAATATAATACCGCGTGTGCATAATAAATGTTTGTTTTTATGACTAAAGATATAATTACTTTTCAATCATTTCATTAGGGATCCTGATGGATGAAAAATTGTAATATTCACTTCTACATATCCTAGGTCTTATTCTGAAGGAAGAAATAATAAGCAATTCCATAACACTTGTAGAGATTATCAATGTAGTTTTACAGAAGACCGTAAGTGGCAGGTATGAATAAATATCTTGCGGCTGCCACTTAAATCAGACCCTGCAAATCAGATTTATGTATGTCTTTCTCTCAAACTATGAGTAGTGCTTTCAATATACATTTTGACTTTCTTGAACTTATTACTCCTAAGTAGATAGTATTTTTTCTGCCCTTATCTAATAATGGCAACAGCTACAAAATCCATTTCAAATTATTTACATTTATATAGTATATGATTTTTTTCAAAATTGAAACAGAACATACTTTAGTATTTTATCTTAGAACCTGAAAGAAAAAGAAAATAGTACCTTACCCAAGTAATTTTTTTACAAGAACATGGCACTCGATTGTTGAAGTTTTGACGATAGCGGCATGCAATAAATTACAGTTTTCTTTCTTTTTCACTTTGTAAATGCATTCTTTTTTCTACAATAATGCTCAAATGCATTCTTAGCGAATAAATGGTACCATCCATGTCATTTCAGAAAAAAAAAGTTACAACCAAATAAAAGGAATGGAAAGGAAATTTTGTGTAAAAAGGGGTTGGGTGGGTGGTGTTTCCGATGTCTATGATTTTCTGAATGAATCTGACAGTAATGAACTATGTAGGAGTACATGGGGGATAGAAAGACAAAGATCTCTTTCACTGTACTACAGAATCTGTATATGATACACAAATATTGTACAGCAAAGTATAGCAAAAAGAAGAAATTGAAGTAAAAAAGTGTGGAAACTACATGTAGATTTCTGTATAAATTCAAGCTGAAAGGTTGTTTTCTACCCATACCAGTAAGCCAGGATAGTCTTACAGAACATTTCTTTTTATCTTGTACGTCCATTTAAAATTTTAGATTCATTTAGATAAAAGAAAATGGAAGGATCTCCTGCATGACAACTCTGCAGACACCCAGCGAAACAAACCAAGAAACTGACACAGATTGACATCGGACAGAACTACAAACCGCACGAGGACGCTAGAACATGATACAAAATTATCTAAACAGACGCACAGAAACATCAAACATCAAAGACAACGCATAAAAGGAAGGAGACCGACCTGCACTCGGCGCCGACTTTGGACGGCCATCTGCTATTAGCAGAAAGTGTAGTTATCCGGATTACGTGCGCACAACTCTCCTACTAATCCGGACACACAGAGGTATCCATAGAAGCACAATTGTTGTATAAACATTAAACTTCTCACTGTTAGGTGAAATCACAAAGGAGAATGTTATACGCAGTGGCCTCTAGCAACGAATATTCTATGTAAATGTATCTAAAAAGTATATGGCATGCGTTTAACAGTCTGTGCTCTGCTGGCCAAAGCGAGCTCAAGATCAATCACCCAAGAGTCTGACCAATTTTCAGATAGGACAGAGAGTCAGGACCCAGTCTTCTCTGATGAGATTTAAACAAGGCCCATCCGGTCGTCCCGGTTAGCCAGTGTGTGTTGTTTGAAAAGACACTGGTACAAAACTGTATATTGGTCAATTACCATTTCCAATGTTCTTTTGATGACTTTAGGATCATATCCTCGGTAAACCAGGCGACCGACTATATTCTTACATTTTTGGTTGAAGTTTGATCTGCCTTTGATCCTTCTGATGTTGTTTATTAAGTCACCGTTAAACGAAGGCAATGAAATTCCCAATGATACATACTCTGATGCTTGAGTTGTCCTGCATTTAGATGTATTGCCCCATGTGCTAAAATGAAGCAGTAGAATTGTGGGCTTGTAAAAATAATTTCCATACAAACAACAAAAGTCTGCCTGAATAATCACTTCTTGTTTTCCTGTGACAGTCAGAACTTTTATCGAGTATTTTTAAGATTGTTTATATTTCATGTGTGCATTCCTTGTAGCGATTCTTTTTCTGCACATAACAAAATATCTGATGATTCAAAGTAAATGTAGAAAACATAATTTAGATTAGGTACATGTCTGCACATATGTGACAAACTAAACAATGACCATATCCCAATACAAAGTACAAAATTGATAATTCAGGAAATCATAAATCGAATGTATACGAAAAGAGGATAAAACAGTAACCAAAGCAAACAAACAAAAACCTCCATTACATGAAAAGAAGCGAACTTCCAATGAGGAGTGAGACCAGGTGCCCAAGAAGAGTCAGCATCTCCTGCATGCATGCAACACCGTCGCTTCAATTCGGCAGAAATATTACATCCGGTTACCTCCATTTTGGAAAATACAAATATATTTTGTGGTTTGATAGTTCAAATGGTATAAGACAGAATATCATTTACCATTCTGGACAATGGGACATCAAACAAAGGATGGGGTCCCAAACAACAAAACCAGGTTGCAGCACCCACAGCAAAACCCCAAAACTACCAATGCAAAAACACACAGCAGACAAGCACAGTAAGAGACGCAAAAGGGACAAGGAACGTCAACGAACAACACAGAAATATCCAACAGAAAGGACTACACATAAACCAACGGCAACCGATGCCGACCTAGGACGGCCATCTACTACGGAAAAAACAGAAGGTGTGGTTTTCCTGGATTACGTGCGCCAAACCCTCCTACTTTTCCCATCACCCATAGGTCTCGCAGAACGTACCATTGTGGTATAAAACAACCTCCTCACTGTCAGATGACCACATACAAACAATACCGCAGGGGCCCAAGTGTCAAAGTGTATTCCTCGTATGACCGTAGAACAGTAACGATGACAAATATGGATAATGACCATATCCCTGTATACAGCACAAAATCGATAATTCAGAAAATTAGAAAAGACATACAAAATCAGGATAAAACAGGAACCCAAGCAAACAAACAAAAACCTCCACCACATGAAAAGAAGCGAACTCCTGATATGGGAGTTAGACCAGGTGCCAAGGAAGAGTAGGCATCTCCTGCTTGCATGCAACACCCGCCGCTTCAATTCGGTAGAATTGTCACATCCGGTTACTTCCATTTCGGAAGACATAGAGTACAATCTTTGGTTGGATGGTTCAAATGATCTATGACAGATCTAGAATATCATCCACCATTCTGGAGGGTGGGACATCGTATTGTATGACGAGTTCCCCATATCGACCGTAGAACTTCCTCAGTGACGGTGTTAGTCGGTCAGAAAGTTATCCCTGACTGAGAAGCTTATCTGAAAGACGCATAGCTCTTAGAACAAAATCCGTATATTTGGTACTTGCTATGGCATCGCATATCAACTGAGATATGAATATTAGTCGATTAAAAACGTATCCCTGACTGGAATGCTTATCTGGAAGACTCCTAGCCCTTCGGTTCCTATTTTATACTGATTTTGTATGCCTTCGGTTCTGATTTTCTGAATTATCGATTTTGTGCTGTATACAGGGATATGGTCATTATCCATATTTGTCATCTCAGAACAAAATTTGTATATTTGTGACTTGCCCTGTTATAACGTATCAATTTGGGATATGAACACTACATAAGCAAGCGAAAAAGGGATGTTGCTACACAGAAAAGGAGAAAAGGGAAGTGTGTGATGCTGAAACTGAAATCATAACGTTTGTCATAAAGTGAGGTGTTCATGTGACCATCAGTGCCATAGGACAGTATTATGTTCAAATATGATGCTGTATAATTTGTCTCTGTATTATCTTTGACTTCAAGCTCCGTCGGATAGATACTGCTAAAGTAATTCGCAAATTTTGGATTATTGTTGGACAGCACATTATCTGTACGTGAAGTACGGGTGATTGATCTTGAGCTCGTTTCTGCAGTAGAGCACAGACTATTATACGCATGCCATATCATTTTTAGACCCTTTTACATAGAATTTGTGTTACAAAAGGCCGCTGCGTTTAAATGTCTTGTTTGTGACGTCAACTTACAGTAAGTAGTTTTATGTTTGTATACCTATTGTGCGTCTATGGAGACCTCTGTGTATCTGGATAACTGGGAGGATTGTGCTCACGTAATCCGGATAGCCACACCATTTGGGAAAAGCAGATGACCGTCAAAAGTCGGCGTCGGGTGCACATTGGTCTCCTTCCTTTTGTGTTGTCATAAATATTTGATGTTTAAGTATGTCTGTTCCGATTGATTTGTATGATGTTCTAGTGATAATTTCGTGTATTTTTGTGGTTTGTAGTTTTGTCTGATGTCATGTACGTATCACTTTAATGTGGGTTTGTTTCGCTGGGTGGATGCAGGGTTGTAATACTGGAGATCATCCCCTTTCCTTTAAAGTCAGAAGCTATGTATCTTTTCCCTTCAGAGATCAAAGATTGAATGAATTCAGCTTCAGGGGGTTGGAGGGGGAGAGAGGTACCCCACTGCCCCCCCCCCCCCCCCCCCCCCCACGAAGTTTTAACAGCGTCCGTTATAATGTATTCTGTGATATAATCTGCGCTTGCAATTGAGATGGTTCATAAAGATAAGTGTTTCTGTGAGCTTGTGTCGTTGTCTCCGTCTGTTTGTCTTTTTTTTTTCTTCTTTTCGCGTCTGGAAGCTCTGTTTTGTACTTTTTACAGAATTCGTTAACCATTCAAATGTGATTTAGGCTTTTGTGTTTGACATTCATTCACTGTTTCAACTTCATACTACAAACACGTTTATTGCAATAAGCTGACACAGCATCCACTTTGAGTTGAAGTTTGAACAATGAGTGCGAATGAAATATACCTCTTAAGGTCGATCGGTATGGACACTATGGAATAATTCTTCCTTCGTAATTCATACATACTAAATACATTATTTTCTGTTCATCGAATCTGAAATTGAAATAAACTTCCTTCAAATCATGGATGGGGGAGAGGTTGAGAGTGAAAGAATAATCAACAAAGAAGTACCTATCGGTTATTCAGTCTCAAAATCGAGGCTGAGCATTAGAATGGAGAGGAACTACCATATGACTCAGTAAGAGCTCAGTAAGAGCACATAAAATATCGAAACACCGATTGTGAAAATACAGTGTAGATATACACATCCGGAGACGCAATACAACAAAGACACTAAACACAACATCAAACACCAAACAATAGTAGACACACATAACCAGAAACGCAAATGGTCAAGGAACTGCAAACACGACATGAAAACACACAGATATATTAACTACACATAAATCAGGGAGATAAATGGGCAAACAGTGCCGACTTAAGGTAGTTATCTGCCTCATTCGTACATGCAGCAAATGATGTGGTTATCGAAAAAAAACGTGCGCATAATCATTTCTCTTTTCTGTTACCTAGAGGCTTCGAAGACGCACAATGGTTTTCGGCGAAGTCATCCAAGATAGTAATAAACTACGACGACTTACTTCCCTTCGCTAGTGACATATAGTTTTGAAAAGGATAACGTAGTAGATTGGTGGTATAAAAATGCATGGCACATGCTGGAATTGCAATGCTATGTGTTGGGGTTGCGCTAAATTAGTCCGATAAATGCTTGTGCTCCAAGATCTAAGTAGTCACTTTGTCCAATCTTTCTATGAAGATTTTAAATGTATGACAATGACGAACGTTTGGTGCTGTTCTTGTCTTTTTTAAAGATATAAATCGTATTTTATTCCATAAATATAATATACAAGAAGATAAAAAGTGCACAAGTGAATTCATTAATGGCAATACCTTAATGGCATTTTGGAAGTAAGCATAGGACTGTTATTGCTGGAATGGCATTGCGCCAGCTCATTTTATACAATACATTATTTGCATGTAATAAATACTTGTCATGCGACTCTTGCTGTGAGACATGACATCACTTATGGCTGAATTTGCAGTTCAAGGTTAGTGATAAACATTGATACCAAATACATAAAGAATCGTTATTGGAAGATGTTATTTTTCATTACTGAAAATGTTTTTAAAAATAACACAAATATTGCAACGTAAAAGCAAAGAGTGCCTTAAAGTAGCTGCGCATAAGCTATTCGGTCTCAAAGTCGAGAAGGCAAAGTGACATTATTCGAATTCCCATTGGAACTGTTGCGGACATTGCAAAAACCAAGTTTCCATAGTGCGAAAAGGTGCCCTGGGTGATTCAGCTGCTACTGTTTGCATACAACACCAGTCGGCATGACAGACACCATAGTTGTAGTAGTGGTGGATGAGGAGAAGATTGATATGCTTCAGTGACCCTGAACCTTTTCGGATTATATACACTACTCGTCGAGATATTTTATTTAAATGTCACATGATATATCTGCAATAACTCTTACATATTTTCACCTAATGACATCGAAACAGCTCTGGTCTGTAATGTATTCGCCGATACCTTTCTTGTGATATATCACACAATATACTTAAAGGTACACATAGTCTAACAGGGATTAAACTGTCAATAATGAAGTTTTACCGTAAAAAGCTTTTAAGTTCTAAGATTCGAACATCTATATATTACTTACATAAAATATCTCTCACATTTTTGTTTTATTGACGCTTTTACTCTCTAATACAAACGATTTCGGTAAACTTCGGAAATTGTTATTTGCATATACAGTATGTAGAAATATGTAACATATACCAAGGTCAAAGTGAACACGCTACCACGATCAGCCAATCGCTTGAATGAACTTCACATCGTAGGATTACTACGAAACATGTAGTAAACCACGTATACAGTCTTTTTGAAAATCTCTCTAAAAACTAACTACCTAATATTTCATTAATTGCAAATACAAGGTTGATATCATGTATAGATATCATGTTCTATTCAATCACCATTTTGATAATCGAACACTTTCAAATGACTAACAACGTGTAATAGTGTATGACGGCTTGAATGGGAGGCAGGTGTAGTCTGCTATACACATGTGCGTTTGTTTACCAAATCCTGAATGAAAATTAACCTTTATTTAGTTATGATTTTTTGTTCGTTTTTTAATATTTGATTTAGACTTTGAATATATATATATTATATATACACATATCTAAATTACTGTGGATATATATATATATATACGTTTAACTTATATATATACTTCTCATAGATAAAAATAAACGAGAACTATACATGTACATGTACACTGTAGATCCCTTTAGGTAATTTTCCCTCAGACTTGTCAGAGTTTTAATTTCGCCGTCGTCCTCTAAGCTAGTTCTCTATAACTTTTCAATACCAAGCCGATACTATTTGTTCATTACATGTCTCTTTTCAGATTTTGATAACACCGATTTTCGATTCATTTTCGTCCCACGTGTTATCCGTCAGCCATGTTTTGATACAGTACTGGCCTTATGCAAATAAGTGCTTACACGTGTTCGCAATCGGTCTTCTACGGAGAAAAGTAGGTTATATTAGGGTACCCATTTTATAAGCAATAATTGATCATAGCTCGGTAGTGAGGGCATATGTGACTATTGTAACCAGCCAGTTTCTAATTTCTAAGCATGATATACTTGTTTGCGTTAAAATTTTGAGAAAAATAGTTGATTCATGGTTTGATCTTGACGAGACCTTATGTGCTTTTAAGCCCCCTTCACACTTTCATGGATCGGGCCCCGGATAGCTACGGATCGAGAAAAAAGTTACATCCGTAGCTATGTGTAGCAATTCGTACCAATCTGTAGCTTGATCCGGTGTCATATAGTAAAGCTTCCCCCATAGAGATCTTTCCTCCGGAAGGTTTTCTATAATAGAGTACTTCTTCAAAAGAAATTGTTTAAAAAATAGATAACTGTTCCGCTGTTTTCCATGTCGTTTGCTAGAACTGCAGATATCTGCTGATCATCGCAAGGAGAACTATTTTATACGAATTCTGACAAAAACTAAAGAAGATACCTTTATATCACAGAACCCTTCAATTCAACGAAATGCACTTGATGTACTGCATGTGCTGTTTGGCAGGAAAGGTAGGGATTTCCAACAAGAACCGGTATCAGTACCTAACTCATTGCGAAAATATAGAGCAGACAAGCACAAAAAGAGACGCAAAGGGGTACAAATTAACACAAAATACGACATCGAAATACCAAACACATAAGACCACACATATATGAAATAGACAAATTGGCAACCGGGGTCGACTAAGGAGTGCAATCTGTCACGTTAGCATATTTACAATGTTCTTATTTAAAAAGACATACTAGTATACTTGATGAAACACATCGGACTTTCTCGCGCGTTAATAAAAAAAGCATGGGTTCGAATAAATTCATTTAATCTTATTTCATTGTATCTATATACTTATTTTGTATATGGGTGAACTTGTTTTAATGAATTTAATATTTTGAATAAATACGGTTTTTATATCTTATACTCTAAAAATACTAATCACGGAAAAAAATATTTAGAAACTATGTTCGCCATCGCTGTCTTATAATAAGATATTTCAATATATGGGATGGTTTAATCAATATATGCGGTGGTAAGTACATTATATGCGGTGGTAAGTACATTATATATGGCGATAAGTAAAAATATGGAGTGTTATATACATTATATGGTGTGCTACGTACATTATATGAGGTGCTAAGAACATTATATGCGGTGGTAAGTAGATTATATGGAGTACTAAGTACATCAGATGGAATTGTAAATACATTATATGCGGTGCTAAGTACATTATATGCGGTGTTAAATACATTATATGGGATGGTATGTACATTATATGGGGTGCCAATATTAGTTATACAGTGTTTTACAGGGGGGATACAGAAATATATTGGGTCGATGAAAAAAGTTGTATTGGGCGAGGCGAAGCCGAGCCCAATACAACTTTTTTCATCGACCCAATATATTTTTGTATCCCCTCTGTTAAACACTGTATAACGAATTTATCCCACCGATGGCTTTTGGCTTGTGTATGTAACGTCAACATATTTCAAAGCATTTCGGTGACGTCAATATCGTAAAGCGTCTTAGTGGAAGCAGGATATCAAAATAATATCATGACAGTAAAATAATACAACATAATATTCGGTTCTTCTCGACCAATCAGATTGCGAGAAATTTGCCAGAGGCGGGATAAGTACATTATATGCGGTGCGAAGTATATTATAAGGGGTGGCATGTTCATTAAAAGGGGTGGTTAGTACATTATATCCGTTGCTTAGTACATTATATGCAGTGCTAAGTACATTATATGCGGTGCTAAAAATTATATGCGGTGCTTAGTTCGTTATGTGGTGATTTCGTTATGATAAATATTCTTATGACCAAGATTAAACGTTTCTGAGACTCGGATGCTTCGAATTACCCAAAAGGAACCAAAAGGACCCAGAGGGACCAAAAACCCCAAATGAAACCTAAAAGGAACCCAAAAGCCAATATTTGAAAACTGATTATTTTTTTATGGCTTGCAGAATTTCAAAATCATGCTTTGGTTCAAAGGAGCTGTTAAGATGAGGGCCTGATTTAGCCCTGAAATCACTCGATTACTTTTCATGCGCTGTACTTCCAATTTAGATTAAGTTTGGTCAGGTTAAAAATATAAATTATAATAAGATTCCAAGTAGAAATTCTATTTAAATAAATTTGGTGAAAGATGTTATGACTACGGGTTGAAGAGGTAGTGGTACAGATGACAGAAAACGTCGAATATCGAATAGAATGTACAAAAGTGCATTATATCAGTAACAAATTTATTTCATTTTTCTTATGTTTATTATGCTTCTGTTACCCTTTCATGTCAAAATTAGAAAAGAAAAACCAACTCTGAGGTTGTTAAAATATCAACATTATGGGCAATCTCTGCAATCAAGAAACTTGAATAAAAAACCGTTTTATTTCGTTCTTCTTAGCCACTTATGTAGCTCTCTGGCGTGAAATACACACGGTGTAGAAATAGACAAATTTATTTCGTTCCAAACGGTTAATAGATTGTTCCTTGATTTAAAAAGAAAAAGATGGCAATTATAACTTACTTTAAATATCGCTCTAGAGATTTTTTTTCGTTTTTGCCTGTGGGACATTCTTCCCCCTCGCTTCAGAACCCCACTTGGCCAGAAAATGTGTTTAATTGATATACACCGTTGGTGAAAGTGGCATTGCAAAGCGAGGGTGGGGGCGCTCTTGTGTAAAAGCGTTTCCCTTTTCCATCGTTTGTGTGTGTGAGGTTGTGTGTGAGGGTGTGTGGGTGTGTGTGAGGGTGTGTGTGAGGGTGTGTGAGGGAGGGTGAGGGTGGGTGGGTGTGTGGGGGTGTGTGTGTGTTTGTATAAAAATGCTTATTTTGACCTAAATATATACCGGTCTTTTCTTCCAACCCCAACCCCCCATGAAACAGCTGGGTACAATGTTGAATAAATTTGTGTTTATGTGTCCTTTTGGGTATTTGCTGTTTTGCTCTTGAAGTCCGTTTGGGTCCTTTTGGGATTATAATAACCCAAATCTCAAAAATGTTTGATCTTGGTCATTAGAATGTTTATCATAACGAAATCACCACATAACGAATTAAGCATCGCATATAATGTACTCATCACCCCATATAATGTTCTTAGCACCGCATATAATGTACAAAACACTGCATATAATGTACTAACCACCCCATGTAATGAACATACCACCCCATATAATGTACTTAGCACCGAATATATTGTACTTAATACCCCATATAACGTACGTACCACCCAGTATCATGTTCTTAACACCGCATATAAAGTTCTTAGCACTCCATATAATGTACTGAGCACCGCATATATTGTATTTACCACTTCATGTAATGTTCTTAGCACCGCATATAATGTACTTACCACCGCATATAATGTTCTTAGCACCGCATATAATTTACTTACCACCGCATATAATGTACTTACTACCGCATATTTTGATTTAACCATCAAATATATTGAAATATCTCATTATAAGACAGCGATGGCGTTCCATAAGAAACATTTGATGTTTCCATTTCACACTGAACTACAAGGATCTGGCTCAAACATTTGAAGAGAAAATAATTCAAGTTGAATTAATTTTTTTTGTTTAGTGTTTCATATGTCTACTAGCAGTTATAATTCCTCAAATTTTAAAGAATAATCAAAACACTTTAAACTTTATTTCAAATAGCACTATCTTTAAATTTTCATGGATCTATCAAGGAAAAAAGTCAAAAACCAAAGACGATATCAAAAATCCTCACAATTGAATATTTGAATGGTTTTAGCTTTGTAAATGAAATACATACAAGAAACACAAGACAGAGAGCAGGAACAGAATATTTTAGTACATCTTTTATCATTTCGGGTGCATCTTTATGGAACTTTTTACCTGATTTCTACAACATTGTCATCTTTTAAAAACGGGTATCTGAAGCAGTACTTTGACTCTTGAATTACTATATTGATGTTGTTCTACAAGTATTTATTTTTGTAAATGAACTGTGATATTTAGGTTTTAATTTATTAAGGTGATAAAATGGACTTAATTTACTTCATATGTACATATTTTTAAGACATGACATCATTGTAAACTAGTTCAGTCTGTTGCTAAATGTGCTATCCTGTAGAAATAAACGAAATAAATAAAATTCGGGGGAAGGTTTTCTATGATGGGGGAATGCTTTCTATATAAAGAACATTTCCTCTGGGGAAAACCTTTCGTGGGGGATGATTCTCTATATAGAAAACATTCCGGGGAAGAGTCCCTATGGGGGAAGGTTCTCTATACGATACCGGCACAACTTGGAACTATCCATGGCAATCCGTAGCTATCCTGGATGAGACAGAAAATATTTGAACATGTTCAAAATTTTCTACGACTCCGCTACGGATACATTTGTCGTAGCGGAGTGTTAGCAACTAGTGGAGTCTTAGCTATCCGTAGGGGAGTCGTAGCAACCAGTAGCGCATTTGTAGCAATCCGGGATCATATTTGTGATAAAAATAGCCATACGACTCTCCTACGGATTGCTACGACTCACCTACGGATCGCTACGGATATCCACGGATTAGAAAATGAGACGCTATGGATAGCCAATGATTTTGTCCTATATTAAGTTCAATTCTACCAGTATTCTATGTGTTTTTCGGGCAATATACAAATTAATACTTCAATTATTCAATTTCAGGTAATGATATAAAGATAGTGTGAAGGGGGCTTATAAGATAACTGTGATATGTTTGCATTCAACGACCGCTAATTACCCCCTGACTGTACTCAACTCTTCGCGAACTTTCATTTGACATGTCAAACGGTATACTTACGGTCGCTTTGTCATTGTTGTACCCAATAACCCCGAAACACACCGGGCTGTAAAGTACTCTTCGAGACCTTTTATTAGATATATCACATGGTATGCGTGCGATGTCTTTTTATTTGAACTCAATGTTCCCGACCCACCCGGCCTGTAATGTGCGGGTACAGCTGGTCAAGCTCGGGGGGTGGGGGGAATGTCGGATTGGGTGAAATTGTCATCAAAGGTTCAAAGTTTTAGAGGCTGAATATGACATACAGGTGTATGACCTTATTTTTGGTGTTAAAGAATAGTACAGGTGCCTGACCTAATTCCACTGGGGCATGACGTGATGACATCAATTCGGGGGTAAACGCTTTTCGTAGCCCTCGAAACTGTTTGGACTCCAGGACTTCCTCGCTTTTATTTTGTAATAGCCCGACCCATCCCTCCCTCTCATAATTCGTGAATATCAGCTACTGCAACGAAAAAAAATTTATGCACTGATTTGAGAAGGAGTGGAATATACATGATCTTTAGAAAGGAATATTTTATTGTACTACACATATGCTTAAATTCATTGAAAGTTTTAAAGGGAAACATACTGTTTAAAAAGATTGCAAAAGATAGGATCAAAGATACAAACGAACGAACCAAAAAAAAACCACACAAAAAAAAAAAACAAAAGCCCCAGGGCACAACGCTCACCTGATACCCATGCACGCTCTAACTGACATACTGACATTGAATACTGATAGTGCCATTACCAGGATTTTAGCCCACAACCTTTCTAAAAAGATTTTTGCCGGATGCAGAGAAGTTTCTTTTTTCAGACAACCTTTAAAAGTACAAAAAAAAAGAAAAAAATAGTCACATTTCAAACAATAACTTTTTTACTGATTTGAAAAGATGGATAAAGTGCTCCAAAGTAATATGCTCAGCTAGTATAGTTCAATTAAGCAACATCAAAAATAAAATCATATTGTAAAATTCAACATTAATGTGCAGCAGAAAAAGAATTAAACAATGAAATGATTTCATGAATTAAGTTTTTTTTAAAATTGAACACCAAACCTCTCATTATTGATAGCTAGCATGCCAGAAATTATAAAGCCTGTGTTTGTGAAACGAGAATGTCCCCGGCAGCATCTTTGTTAGTATAAACGCCATTTTCTGTTAAGAATGTGAGAGGTCAGAGTCAGCGTAATATTGGTATCAATGGAAAGATCTTGTCACAAGGAATACACATGTAAAATATGAAAGTCCTATCACTAACCATTAAAAAGTTATGCCCAATGTTAAAGTTTTTTAAAAGTACGTCAGAGGTCACGGTTATGGTCACGAGGTCGAACCTTTTGGTATCAATGGAAAGGTATTGTCACAATGAATACACATGTGAAATATGAAACCTCTATAACCAGCTTCCATTCAAAAGTTATGCCCAATAGTAAAGTTTTTTTCGAAAAACAGACGGACAAACAGACAGACGGACAGGCCATATACTATATGCTCCCGAATCTTTTATTCCAGGGCCTTCTGAACATCTCCAATATTTTTCGGGATCATCGCGTACAAAATGCCATTCCTCAATATTTTGAAAATTTAGAACCTCCTCTTATTTGTTACAAATATAAGAGACCTATTCGAAATTTCGTTTTTAACTACAACAAAGTTACACAAGATCCTAAAATACTTGAATCATGTCCTGCTTCTTGAGAATGTTCAACGTCTGCATATCTATATAAACCAGCTGGTTATATTATTACAGGTGACTTTTCAATTATCAAAGACAGGCAGCTCCGTGGTCTTCCTAAGAAAGGACCTAAGTATAGAATCCCATCCAAGATAGATTTTATTAAATGTCGCGTAGTGCTAAAGGAGGCTTTCGATAACTATACCAAACGATGGTGTAAATCGGAAGGAGTCGAATCGCATACTCTGAATGACTGGAAAAACCTCATTTTGGATATAACCGATATTCGAATAGATAACTACCAAAAAAATCCTCAACTTTTTGAAAATCCAATTTCTAAATCTGAAAGATATTTCAAATCCAAGTTACGTAATCTACATGAAAAATATGTCTTCGTGCCTGCAGACAAAGCAGCCAACAACACCATAATTATTTGAAAACGCTACTACATTTCAACTTTAGTTTCGGAACTTTCCTGTACTAGTACTTATATCGAAAGCAACGAGTGTTCCCAATATTTTAAACAAACTTAACAGTGAAATTTCTTCTTTCAACATCCCAATTTCTAAATTGGATCTCCCTACAATATACTGTATACCAAAACTTCACAAGTCTCCTTACAAGTTTCGATACATTGCTAATTCTAGCAACTGCTCAACAACAATTTTGTCTAGAAATCTGACGTCAGCACTCACGGCTATAAAGGAACACCAGGCAAAATACTGTGAAACTGTCATGAACAGGAATGGCGTAAACTTCTTTTGGTCTTTTAAAAATTCAGGGGATGTGATTGACAAAATGAAATCAAGAAATTTTGAAGCCAATACGATATCTTCATACGACTTTTCTAATATGTACACCACGCTTCCTCACGACAAAATAAATGATTGACTGTCCAAACTCATTAAATGGTGCTTTGATCGAGAGGGGGAAACTTATATTTGTACTTCTGAATCGAAGGGTTTCTTTTCCGCCACAGATTACAAATCATACATGTGGTGACCTTTGTATTGCCTTGTCCTTCCTTTTGGACAATATTTATGTGAGATTTGGTGAGAAACTCTACAAGCATGTTGTAGGGATTCCAGTGGGTACTAATTGTGCGCCTCTTGTTGCAGATTTATTGTTATACGCGTATGAAAAGGAATTTATCCAATATCTGCAAAAACAAGGAAAAAATGATTATGTGAAATGTTTCATTGGTACTTCTAGGTACCTGGATGATATTCTTACTATCGACAATCCTGTTTTTGAGAAATATAAAAATGTTATTTATCAACAAGAATTGATTCTAAACAAGGCAAACCTATCAAACACAGAAACACCATTTTTGGACCTTAATATCAAAATGGTTAATGGAGAGATCCATACAAGTGTGTATGACAAAAGAGATGATTTTGGATTTAACATTGTAAATTTCCCCTGGCTTGACGGTGATGTTCCTAGATTACCGTCCTATGGTATCTATATTTCACAGCTCATCCGGTATGCTAGAGCATGTACTGATGTTTTAGATTTTCATAGTAGAAATTCATAAATTACCAAGAAACTTTTAGGACAAGGTTTCCGCTTTCACAAACTAGTAAAGACTTTCTAGAAATTTTACAAAAATTATTGTCAACTTCTTCTGAAACTCAGACCAATACAGGCAACAGAGTATATTACTTTGGGTATTTCACAACCTGTATTTTATGGTGACATTATTAACAAGATAAGAAGGATCAAAGATAGACAACACCACTATCGAAAATGCGTCAGTATCATCAAACGCCTTTTATACCGTGGGTATGATCCAAATGTCACCAGACGGACACTAGGCTTGGTACTTGACCAATCTACAGTCTTGTACAAGCGCATTCTTCAAACTTGCACTCTGACTGACTGTGACGACGGGACTCCATGACGGGCCCTGTCCAAACCTCTTTAGAGAAGACAGGGCCCCGACCACCTGTCCTCTCTGAATGTCAGTCGGACTCCTCGGGTGATAACATACATGAGCTCGCGGCGGCAGAGCACGGATTGTATTACGTACGCCCTCTTTTGATATCCATTTACATATTCATCTGTGTTGCTTGGGTCCCTGCGTTTTGCGGTCTTGTTTGTGTGTGGTCACCTGATAGTGAGAATGTTGTTTTACAACACAATTGTACGTTCTTTGAGGCCTCTGGGTAATCAGAAAAGTGAGAGGGTTGTGCGCACGTAATCCAGGATAACCATACCTTCTGCTATTTCCATGGCAGATGGCCGTCCTAAGTCGGCATCGGTTGCCCATTGGTCTCGTTGGTTTATGTGTAGTCCTTTGTGTTTGATGTTTCTGTGTTGTGCTTTGACGTTCCTTGTCCCTTACGCGTCTCTTTCTGTGCTTGTCTGCTTTGTGTGTTTGCATTGGGTGTTTTGGGGTTTTGCTATGGGTACTACAACCTGGTGTTGTTGGAGATCCCCTCCTTTGTTTTGTGCAGAAAGGGGTAGGCGCAAAATGGACCATTTTTGGTCCCAATCAAAAAATTTAAAAAGGTTCTAATTTCCTATTCATTATGCTTCTTCTGAACAAAGAATAACAAATTTTATGTGATTTTTCGAAAACCCTGCCTTTTAGGGCAAAATGATTGAAAGTTGAGCACTATGTCTTCACATTAGAAATTCAGATTTTTTGCAAGGGACACACATACCTACAGTTGTAAGCCCTAGAGCAAGGGCGTGTAACAGGTTCATACTCATATGGGACATTCCTTTTTATATTCTGAACGTACATGGAAAGTATAACTTTGTAACATGCGCTTGCTCTATATATACCATAAACTATTATGTTTAAATCTGGTTGTTATCATTTTACCACTAATTTCCATAGTGGTGGGCAACTTTGGCGGGAAATAACACTCATATAAGTTGATTATATCTATTTTCAATTCATTTTCAATAATCAACAATATCTCTACTCTTATTTGAAAGATAAAAAAAAAGTATGAAAACAATTTTTGACATTGGCAAAAAATGGGGCCAAAACGGCAGATTTTGCCCCTACCCCTTTGGCCAATCTGTTTTCCAAAAAGCAGTGTACGGTGTATCAATCCTCATGACCCACTGAAGCCACTTGAACAAATAATTTTCAGTAAATGTGGCGCTTCTTGCCTATGCATAGTTCAACAGGAGTGTCGCATTTCAGCATAATATGTTCAACAACTCAAGTGGTTTCGCTAGGTTACCCAGTTTGAAACACATTAAAAGGCCCATAAAATTGTTAAGCTTGTCAAACTAGCAGACCTACGACGTCGTTATTTACTGTTAACTCATTGTTTAACAAATGCACCTCATCATAGGTCTGTTACACGGACAAGTTGTTAGCAGAGAGAGTACATGAAATGTATCGATTGCATCGGATTTGCCGAAAAAATATTATTTGGTCCGATAAAAACTCATGTTGTATCTATTATTTGAACAGATACAGATTTCCAAATGTCTAAGAACAGGAACCTGTCGTTTTATGAGGGAAAATGTTTTATTATTCACAACCTCAGGCCTCCGTGTTCCTCTTAGAAATATTATACATACAAGATGTCGAACACAATGGTTTAAGGTTGTGAATAGTAATTTATTTTCTCTATTAAAACAACAGCTTCCTGTGGTCCAACATTTCATTGGAAGATTTCAGGAACTCTGAACTGATTTATTCATTTTCAAGAATTTCAGATATAGAATACCCTATGCATTCTCAAAATTCAGAGGAAGAGATTACTCATTAGACGTTTCTTCAAGAAATCAGTCCGTAAATTTATTCATCTAAGAGAGTCTAAGACAGAGGAAATTCGAGTAAACTTTATACATGATAACAAGTATATGCAAATGTTCCAAGTTCATGAATGATAACCATTATGAAAGTGTTCCAAGTATAATGCACATTAAATAAAAATCTATTCAGTTTGCACTGTATTTCCTGAAATGTATCGCAGTACTAAAGGGTTGTGGAGGAATTGAACAGATCAAATCTAAAGTACGGCGACTTTGTTTACAGTTACAGTTGAAGGTGTATTTACAGGTATCACAGTACTAAATGGGGAATCCCCTTCTGTTTACAGTTACAGTTGGAGGTGTAACTTCAGGTATCACCGTACTAAACGGGGAATCCCCTTCGGGTACACGGCAAAACATGGCCGCTATTGAAATCTTGATCCCGATTTTAAAAATAAAATGCTAAATAAATATAAAGAATTGAAATAATCTAATCATATATCACATAAAAGGTCTATCAATAAGAAAAGACGTAAAAAAACGCGTCAAAAATTTGACTTCGAAGTGGATCATCCTGGTGCTTTCGGTTTGTCGATACATACTTCGTTTCTGAAGAAGAAGTTTGTCAAAGAAGAATACCTCCCGTGACCTTCTTTTGCCTGTGGTGGCGCCACCTAATGAGGGATCAGGACGAAAAACAACAACACTTGTGAGGGATCATTAGTACTTCAGTCCTACCAAGTTTCATCCAAATCCCTTCAATGGTTCTGGAGAAGAAGTTGAAAATGTGAAAAGTTTACGACGACGATGGACGACGACGCCGACGCCAACGACGGACGACGGACGACAGACGCAACACTATGACAATAGCTCACTTGAGCCTTTGGCTCAGGTGAGCTAAAAAGGGAAAAAATGTTGGGGTCCCGCCGGGGTTTGAAGCCATTCCCCATGGGTCCATTGGGCATGGAAAACATACATTATACCTTGTACAATCTTAAAGGCCGACGGGGGACTATATAAGGGGACAGGTAAATTTTCTGTCATTTCCTCACTGACCGCTATATGGGTAACATCTCTTACTGGTATCTGATTGGTCCCCTTTAATCCTTATACCCCTATCAATTTTTGATTGACAGCTTAAAACAGATGAGAATCGGGTATCTCATTAGCATAATAAAGGATAACCTGTCGGTTTGTCTTTGATGTAACACGCCGCTCGCAGACGGCGTTTTCTTCAATGACGGTTTGCCACGCCTATCAAGCTTATGCTACTCAGGTATACCTATTAACGACCGGGTGGTTCCCAACGTCGGCCTTTAAAAATTATTCCTTAAAAATCCAAAAGTGGATATCTTGACAAAATTCTTTCATTTTCAGGGTAACGTGCATGAGTATCTCACACCTACAAAATGTCATGACAATCTGAAGAGTGGTTACAAAAAAGAAGCAGAAAATGTATGAAAATCACCCCCCAACCCTTCCTTTTTACATAAGAAAAAAATTCATAAAAAATAAAAAAAAAATCAATTTAAGCATAAAATACATATCAAAGCATTAAGTAAGTTAAATTTGATACATATGCAGTCAATGAGTGTATAAAATCATACACTTATTGAGTTATTTAAAGAAATAGCGCAAAAATGAAATTTCTGACTAAGTCCGAAAAGACGTCAAAAACGCGTCAAAAATTTGACTTCGAAGTGGAGTAAAAATTAACAACACTTCTTGAGACATCTCTTTAGATCATCCTGATGCTTTCGGTTTGTCGATACATACTTCGTTTCTGAAGAAGAAGTTTGTCAAAGAAGGGTACCCCCGTGACCTACTTTTGCCTGTGATGGCGCCACCTATTGAAGGATCTGGACGAAAAACAACAACACTTGTAGGGGACCATTAGTACTTTATGCCTACCAAGTTTCATCCAAATCCCTTCTGTGGTTCTGGAGAAGAAGTTGAAAATGTGAAAATTTTACGACAACGACGGACGCCGACGCCGCCGTCGCCGCCACCGACGACGACGACGGACGACGTACGACAGCCGCAACACTATGACAATAGCTCACTTGAGCCTTTGGCTCAGGTGAGCTAAAAAACACAAAAAAAGTTGCGTTTAAAAATTCGTTTGAACCTTTATATTTTCTCCAGCAACAACTATGCTTCGAATTGTAA
This sequence comes from Pinctada fucata, assembly GCA_028142955.1. NCBI lineage: Eukaryota > Metazoa > Mollusca > Bivalvia > Pterioida > Pteriidae > Pinctada > Pinctada fucata. Next base: position 47,267,086 of record AP027111.1, on the reverse strand, counting down.
TTTGTTTTCCCAAGCCCTACCTAATATTCAATCCCATGCATCGGTGCCGAAATGTAGGGGTGGGAGGGGCTGCCGATGTATTTACTCTTATCGTGCACCTTTGAACTGCGGATAAGCCCGAGTAATCACAAAATATAGAAAGATGTCCAATCATCGACATTCATTTAATGAAATCTTACTTTCGTTTCTTCGTAGATACTTTTAGTAAATTGGTTGGTACAATCATGATTTATAATCTATTAATTTGCCTGTGTTAATAATTCAACAGGATACAAAAATGAAATATATTAACATGTACATGAAAGAAAACAAACCGACCACCATTTTATTACAAACGTTTTCCAAACGAAAGCTTAGAGACACTCTTACAATAAAGATGCATTCATGAATTTAACATTTTTTGACAGCATTTTTTCAATAGGTGAGGATTGAATTAAATAATTGATTCTTGAAACGAAATTTTGGTACAATCAGATATCATTAAGTACGCAATTCTCATGTCCTCATGTACATAAAAGGAATTATTCATTTTGAATTATTTACATGTTTAATGTTAGATACTTTAATTTCCCCTCTCTACTCATCGAGGTTATCGGATATTTCCTCTATAAAACAAAACGTGACTTCCCTGAGTTACAGGATACCAGTGCATACTGTCGTTTGGGATATGGACATTATTTCCTCTTTCAAATTTAAATCGCTACGATTGGAGCGTAATGAATCTCAACGTTTATTTTCGGTGCTTTCTAGCGATTCTCTTACTACAAAATTTATACTTTTCGCATCAAGTGCAATATCTTTACGTAGATAAATGCCCTTTAAACATGTCATCTCGAAGACGACACAGTGAGAATCTGAATTGTACTAATGAAGGTATAATTAACGTTTATCACTGTTTACCGACAGAGGGAAATGGATTCATGGAACGTTGTTATCCGAATCTTGCGCTTATAACAAGTGGTAAGTTCATTTTATAATTGTTTAAAAAAGGTATACAAGAAGACATTTTAAAATGAAACAAAATTATTTTCCGTGCAGGCTGACTGCGTATCCCTTGATGGTGATATGTACAACTTGCAGGTACAAAACAGAACAGGGAAGCAGTGTTCGAAGGAAATGGAATCAAAAATCATGTTAGATACATTTAAAAACCGATTCTTATTCTTAATAATTTTCATTAATCTGATATAATTTCTTTCATGCAATTTGAGTATAATTTTTGAAAACAAATAATAGCATTCGAAGTGGTTAATTATTCTTGTGATTTTTCTGCGAGAGTGTGAGTCGCGGAGCTGACGCAAGGTTTTTTTTTTCTGAGAAAGTCGGTCGACAGAATCTCGATCTTTCAAAAGTTAGCAAAGTTTACACGCGAGTAAGAAAGAAAACAAGAATGTCGTTCGAATACACGTATCGCGAGACGAGATCAGTATTGAATTATACTATGACAATGAATTAATGAATAAACATCAAAGAAGTACCTGATAGTTATTGAAGATATATGAAAAATGAATAATCTAGCATATATACAAGCAGGGACTACAAAATGTATGTATAGTTTAACACATTAGCATACTAGAATGTATACTGAACAAAAAAAGTTATTTCCCTAATTATGAAAGGTCACCACTTGTTAAGATGAAACGTTATAATCCTCGAAATAGTCAAAGTAACTCAAGAAAAACTCCAAAATCATCTCTATATCACTCAGACATTGAACGCAATGAAGCGTGACGAAACAAGGCGTTTTCACCTTGTAAGGAAAATTTCTCTGTTTCTTTGTTCTGGTTGACTGATTTCGAAAGAAAAGAGTGTATAAATAAGCACAGGAGATTTCTCCAATGAAAAACGGAATGAAATGTTGATATCGATTATCCATTAATCAGTCAAATAGCTTGTAATTCAAGAAAATTTAGCTTAAATGACACCGGAAATCCACAGTCGGCCATGCGCGATGTCAAATACCATCAACACATTAAACATGTATCTAAGGGTGTGCATATACCGATTTATTAAGTAACGTTCTATTGGATACAGAAACGCCCTTACCAGAAATGATCAAACAGGTGAATCCCCTTTGGTTTAAAACCTTGATGATGACGTCACATTTACATCAATTGATCACGATTGTTGTCAGAATCGAACGATTAATGGATATAAAGTTGAAACTTTAATTCAAAGAATTATTTTTCGAGGATACCGCCTCTAAATAAAATTTGTTTTCACGAGTCATGTGAACCAATACAAAAAAGAAGGACATAACTTTTTTGTTGAGAATTTTCATACGTTTCAAAAAGAGCTTTTAACGTAGATATCGGCACTTTTCACCTTTAATAAGATATTTCAAGTCGCATTAATTTCATTATTGTTTAGGATAAGTACGAGTGCATTTTGTTCGAGATGAAATATTGTTTATTTCAAATTAAGACAAAATGCTTAGATAAATAATAAATGGTCACCAGATAATAACTGAACTCGATCACTTCCATATTAAGTAAGTTAAACCAAAAGCCATGTGACTAGGTTTGATGTCATTCTGAATATTTCAATAAAATTGTTAATGCTTTTATGTCCTGGCTATATCTCTTGATTGGCGCACTCTATCACTTTCATATTTTAGTATGTTGCTGCTTATGATCGAAAGGCTTCCCTTTACACGTGACCAAGTTCAATGTCACTTATTACTTTTTTTGAATAAATTTGTACATGTATTTGTATAATGCCTATGCTAAAAATCTTGAAACGTACATGCATGTGTTACAGGGAATAAGTGTAATCAGGGATTTTATGTAAATCCTGAAAGGTTCAGTGATTACGTGATATTCCTGGTTATTTTGAGGATTACACGAAATCTTCAAAATATCAGGGATTACATGTAATTCCTAAAATATTTAATCATTTTTACACTTATTTTCTGACTCTCAAAAACCATATGAAAATGATTAAATTGGGATGTGATAAATAATTTTCATGTTCATGTAAAGCAAATATACAATACCATTACTCAACGAGAGAAATAACTTTTAAGATACATAGGAAACATATGTACTTGTACATGCACTCGACATAGTCTTGATAGGATCATGTAACTCAATATACATGATACAGCTATCGTACCAAAGTGCAATGTTGATATACATATATAGTCTTGTTCTTAATAACCGATTTCGATATAACTTGTTGCAATTGAACAAAATTGTCCGTGTGTTTAGATAAACACGAAGAAATGGGAATTTCCCGACGGTAATTAACGGGAGACAATGGAGACAGGAATTATTGAGTTAGATTTGTTTCATAACTTTCTTACCTTTATACTTGCTGTCGGACATTCGTTGCCTTTCCAATTTTTATGCATCTCAAATCCTTTCAAGATATCAAATAGAAGGTAAGTAGAACATAAAAAAAAGTTTTCGTATTTCTTTTTTTCGTAAGATACTTTTAATATATCGATGTTATTTTGATTTTGTTTTTGTCCTCTTTGCACAGATAATGCGAAATGAACGTCGAAAGGAACTTCGAAATTTGAGCAATATGTTTGTAGACCTGACCTTTTTTAGTTCAAATGTTTTCACTTCTTTGGCATAAATATTCATTGTTACTTGACAGAGAGGAGATTCAGTATCAAACGGGCGGGAAAACGTTGACTTTAGATGTCAAAAAAGGAGAATATTTAGGTTAGGAAATAAATGTAAAAATTCATGAAAAAATCGGGAATTACATGAAATACCTGGTCAATTTCAGGAATTACATGTAATGACTAATCGAAACAGGGATAACACGAATTCCCTAAATTTCAGGAATTACATGAAATCCCTGATAACACTTACATGTATTCCCTGTAACATATATACAATCTTCTCCAATGTTTCGTATGCTGATTTTCAAGACTTTTAACGTTTCACATCCCATTGTACAGAAATACACTAAGGCCATATGACCCAGGTTGAGGTCGCTTTGAAATTGAAATCTTTATAATTAATATGTTGTTTTAGCTTATATATCAATATGATGTTTCATTTTATTGTTGCCCATGGTCAAAAGGTTCCAAATCCTGGACCAGTATAAAACCTAGGCAACACAAAGCGTAACATCCCCTCGAACTGCAGGAATATCAATGTGTACAAATATACAAGAAATTTAATAACTAAAGGATCTTCCTCTAGTCATAAGCAAAAAGTGTATAAAGATTGGTTAAGATCCAATCAAAAGTTAAACTACCCCAACTAGGCTTTATAAAAGGATTTTGACATTTTCATATCTCTGATTGACCTTCATCTTTAACCTATGACCTTGAATAGCAATAGGATTATTTAAGGAATCAGAGTACGAATTTAGTTAAGCTCCAATCGAAAGTGCACTTTCAAGGCTGTATACTAGAATTTTGACCATTTCCAATCTGTGACCTTGACCTTTGACATACGACCTTGAAAATCAATACGGTTCTTTGTCTTGTCATACGCAATCAGTGCTTGACGTTTGGTTAAGATCCAATCAAACTTGCACAATCTAGACTGTTTACATGGATTCTGTCCTTTTCTCATCGGTGACCTTTGCCCTATGATCTTGAAAATCAATACGGCTCTTCTTCTTAGCATAAAAATATCAGTATATTAATGTTGGTGTAGATCCAGTCAAAACTGCACCTTCCAGGCTGTATTCAAGAATTTTCATCATTTCCACTTTGTGCTCTTGACCTATGACCAATGCCTTTGAAAATTAATAGGGTTCTTCCTCTTGTCATAAGCAATCAGTGTAATGAGGTTTGGTTAAGATCCAATCGAAACTGCAAGATCCAGGCTGTATACAAAGAATTTGACCATTTACAACCTGTGACCCTGATATTTCACCTCTGACCTTGAAAAGCAATAGGGTTCTTTCTCTTGTTGTAAGCTATCTATGTATGAAGTTTGATTAAGATCCAATCAAAACCTGCGACTTTTGACCATTTCCTATCTGTGACCGTGACCTTTGACCTATGACCTTTGTATTTCACCTCTGACCTTGAAAAGCAATAGGATTCTTTCTCTTATCACAAGCTATCAATGTGTGAAGTCTGCTTCAGATCCAATCAAAACTGCACACTCTAGGGTGTATACAAACAATTTATGACGTACACACGCACCCTCACACGCACACACGCACCCACTCACCCTAACACTAACGACTGCGTTACTGTTTCCCAATGCAACTATTCCATGATGAAAATGATTATTTAATCATGTTCCGGCTATGCCTCAAATTATACATCAAAAAGAATTTATATTTTAGTATATGTTACTTGTTGCTGAAATGAAAAAAAAAAACAATATGGATAATGACCATATCCAAATACATAGTACAAAATCGATAATTTGGAAAATCATAAACCGAAGGCATACAAACCACAATAAAACAAGAACCGAATCAAACAAAGAAAACCTCCACCATATGAAAAGAAGCGAATTCCAAATATGGGAGTGAGACCAGGTTCCCAGGAAAAGTCAGCATCCCCTGCTTGCATGCAACACCCGTCACTTCAATTCGGTAGAAAAAGAAGGGAGGAGATCTCCAACAATTGCCACATCCAGTTACTTCCATTTCGGAAGATACAAGTATGTTCGGTGGTTGGATGGTTTAAATAGTCTAAGACAGAATATCGTCCACCATTCTAGAGAGTTGGACATCATAATGTATGACTTGTTCCCATATCGACTGTAGAACTTCATTGGTCTCCTTGGTTTATGTGTACTCTTTGTGCTTTATGTTTCAGTGTTATTTGGCGTTCCTTGTAGCATCCTATCCCACCCATTCTGCTATGTCTTTCAGTACATTTTTGGACATAATAATTTTATCTTTTTGGTCATATTACATTGTTTAGACTGAGGATCAATGACGAGGGTTAAGTACCCGAAACGTGCATGTCTGGTCCATACTGCAAATTTATCTTGTCTTAAATTATCCGATTGAATTTGAAGACGTTTAACATTTGAACTACTTGGTGAGTGTCACTGCTGGTGGACCAGGAGTCCCCGAGGACAAATGTAGTCAAGTTCGATCAACTTCGATTGATCGTCTGTCTCTTCAACCCATTTAAAATTTTCTGTTACAACCTATCTTGAAATTTCTGAAACGTGGGTTCTGTAGCATCATATCGTACCCATTCTGCTTCGTCTTTCGGTACATTTTTGGGCGTAATAATTTTTACTTTTTGACCATATTACATTGTTTAAACTGAGGATTACTGACGAGGGTTAAGTTTCCGAAACGTGCATGTCTGGTCCATGCTGCAAATTTATCTTGTCTTAAATGATGCTATTGAATTTGAAGACGTTTAATACTTGTACCTTTTGCGCCTCTATCTTTGCGTGTCTGCTCTGTGATTTTTTTAGCATTGGATGTTTTGTGGTTTTCTATGGAAGCTGCATTCCAGTGTTGTTTGAGATCCCCTTCTTTCTCTTCTGTGAGTGCCTGCTCTGTGTTTTTGCATTGAACGTTTTATTGTTTTGCTGTGGGTGATGCAAGTGAATGTTGTTGGAGATCCCTTCCTTTCTTTAATTTGATATTAAGAAGAAAGCAACAATAAATGATTCTAATATAAGAACTTTGCGAATTTCATATCAAATTGAACAAACAATCTTATTCATTCACAGCGTGATCATCCGGTGCCATCTATTTTTACAAATCATAAGGAATTGAAAAAAATCTTGTATGATATTTTCAGATTTTTTTAAGGATTAGAATCAAATATTAATGTTTCGCCATTTGTAAGTAGTGATATGTAACATCTTTTCTTCCAGACGGATGTCCCTATTTCACAACAGAAGACTCCGTAACACAAATAAGACAACGGATCTGCAATGGCATTTCTTCGAAATGCCCTGACATTCAGGACCAACAAATATTCCTCTCAAGCAAAGCATACAAATGTACATAAGATTCGATTAACATTTTCTTTTCCTTGTTATGTAGTTAAAAAATCAGCTTCATGTTAAATGTTAAATGTGGGATTACTTTTCTTATTTCTGTGTTCATTGTAAATGTAATCACTCTCTTAAATATGTTGATTATTTTGAATTTATTCTAACTTTAACACAAAAAATATGTACTAGTATAATAAATCATATATGATTGAAACTTTTCCATTTCAGTCCCGGGTTGTTTTGTTCTGTCTAAACGCACGTAAGTATAGATTATGAACACAGTTTACTTTGTAAAGTATGTACCAGTAAACGGTGAAAAGCGAAAGAATAATGAACTGATTTTCATTTATATATTACGTCTTCAAATTCATAGAATCATTTAAGAATATAGAATATACAATTATACAGAAGTACATGTAGGTGCGGTAATCTGCCATATCGGCCTTTTTTTTCAAAGATGTTCATATATCCATTATATTCTATTTTTTAAATGTCAAATGTATGGTGAATCCATGTAAGGAAAGCTTATTTTGATTTCACAGTCATATATTGAACAAGCTTAGCATTCGAAAAAGCTTAGGGTGCGAACCCATAGCAGTTGTATTCACACGCGTAGCCAGAGTAGAAATTATGTGTACTCAAATCAATCTAGACAGGGGTACTGGGACCGTTAAACGCCCATACATTATTTTGAATGGATGACTGGCGAGGCCCGAGTAGGGGAGGGTATGCGGGGGATTTCCCCCTCACATTTAGGGGGATTCGGGGGGGGGTGCCTCCCCCGAGAATTTTTGAAAAAATGAAGAAAATTGGTGGCTTCTGGACCATATCTGAACTAAATTTAAAAGCGATTCAAGCATAAGAACTAGTGTCAGCAAACGATGAATTATTTACTGAAAAAAGTAAAACCTGTTATCATATCAATTTTGACATTTTTAATGCTAGCTAATTCCTTCTAATTTTCCTTCAATGTCAATGTAAATTCAAATTTCTCTCAGGAAAACGGGAGGAAAAGTTATCCAAGGGTTCAGCCAATATTCGGGGAGATCCAGCCTATGGTTTTGAAATAAAAACTAAAATAAAAAACTGGAAAATAAACAAAGTCCAAGGGAGGGGGTTCCTGACAAAATAGGGCATGAAAAATTCCTCGAACATCAGATCACTTTTTTCCTTCAATGTCAATATAAATTCAAATTTCTCTCAGGAAAACGGGAGGAAAAGTTATCCAAGGGTTCAGCCAATATTCGGGGAGATCCAGCCTATGGTTAAAAAAAAAATAAAAAACTGGAAAATAAACAAAGTCCAAGGGAGGGGTTCCTGACAAAATAGGGCATGAAAAAGTCCTCGAACATCAGATCACGTGTGTCCCACTTCCTGATTCAGCTCAAATAGAGAAAAAGTGTCTTTTAAATTTGTGTTTTGTTATGGTGTGCAATACACAGCAAACTTGTGCATTTATCGTACATGTAAGCCCCAAAGCCCCCTTAAATCCGCCACTGCAAACCACTTTATCATACAGCGCTAAATATAGAACAGCGCTAAATATAGAGCAGGTGTGTGTAGTGTACATATGCAAAGTAGCGCCGAGGAAGTAAACACTCCGTGAACATTCTCGAGACTCATTTTACAAACATCCTCGAGACACAGTTTTCCCAGCATGCCACGCACATGGAATCTGGACATGCGAATTACAGCAACTTGGACTATTCCAATATGTTCAGCCCGACGGGTTCGCAATAATACTTCGCTAAAAAAGTCTAAAGACGTTGAAATCTTTTAAAATATCAAGAAATCGATAGAAATCTATGAAATTAAGTATCTATCCAGGCCTTGCCCGTGATAATTTTTGTACGAATCGATGGCTTTCTGATCAGCCTTTAAATTTGCATAAAAAATATCGAGGGCGAGGCCTGGATCATGCATGGATTTTGAAGATTTGTACGTAAAATACGATGATTTCCCTTTGTTTTGCGTCCTGAAGGTCAAATGACTTCAGAACATGACGTCATACATCACCCACGTGACGTTACGAGGGTAAAAAATATGACGCAGTATTTTCTCAAATATTCAACATTGCAAAAAGTGATAATTATTAATTCGTTTATCAAAAGCATTTTTCGTCGAAATTATAGGGCCGATATAAGGGGTTAGCGCACCTAGTCCTTTATGGCATTGACCAGGTATGAACGTTTCGATTAATTTACCCTCGTCAATGATCCTCAATCCAAACAATGAAATATGACCAACGACTGTGAAGGTTATGTAAAAAATTACCAAATGATGCAGAAGGATGGATGGAATATTAAGTTTCAGAACTTTCGAGAAACTTTAGAAAAAAAATTCAAATGATCTTGTAGAAACAATTATCCGAATCTGATCGAACTTGGCTACATGTGCCCTCGGGGACATCAGCAGCGACACTCACCAAATGGTACGAAATCTTCAATTTCAGAGCATCATGTAAGAGCAGATAGATTTTAGGCATGGACGAGACTTGCACGTTTTAAGTGATAAACTCTCGTTACAATGTTGACATTGTGAAATTATATATCCGTATGCTTCATTAAACATGTTAGAGTAGCAATATGATTATATGTTCAATTGTCTGGTAATTTTAAATATGATATGCATGATAGGTGTATAAAATTTCCTGATGTTTATATGATTGTTATTTTTGCGCGGATTGCAGGTATCTGTTCAAGGAGATATCAACACAAATCAACTCCACATATAATACATATACTGACGCTGATATGCATGGAAGTGGCAAAACAGGTTGGAAAATACTACTGAATTCGTTAAGTTCATTTACTTCTTATATATTTACCGTGTAATACATTTCAATGTAAGTGAAAAATTCAATACTATAAAAAGATATCCGACCTTTTCACGGAAATTCAATTTTTAAATTCAATCTTAAATCATTTATTCAGACCATCTCTAGATATAAGGATATATTTATATTTATTCTAACAGTTGAGAGAGGACAATTTGAATTTAATTTTGTAGGAGTTTTGTTATCCTTCACTGCGTTGTCAACCTAAAATTATTTATGTCTCACTGGATGAAAAATTATCTTTACGCGGCCACGTAAAGCTAGCGTAAAGATAGCGTAAAGACCGGAGGATCTTTACGCGGACTTTACATGCCCGCGTAAAGAAGCGTAATGACCTGGATTCTTTAAGTTATCTTTACGCTTTCTGTACGCTTTCTTTACACATACAAATATCTTTGATAATTACGTTTTTGTACACATCTATACTGTTGCCAACCGACAAATAAGATATTATCTTCTAAATAAAAAAAAAAGAAAAAAAAAAACAATCATTTTTGAAATGTTTAAATGAGGAGCTGTTATCTTTGACAGAAGCTGCTATTACATAATTAAAATTGAAAATGGGGGATAATTTGTTGAAACTATAATCAAAGAAAACTAATATCCAGTAGTTGCGTTTATTTCAGTATGTGTATTTTACCTTCGGTAGGAAGAGGTTTTTTTTTTTCTCTTTCTTTTCGTTTGTTATATTTCAGGTTTCCTTTAAATACTAATGAAAATAAATTTAAATAGGAGAATCAAAGTAAATCTTACAAATATATATTGGAAAGAGTCCTTGTTGACACTTCACCCCTCGCATCTATGTGTGAGGGTGAATTAACAGTCGGAGGGTGTCATTTACCCGGGGAAAAATACAATCGATAACGTACCACGTCACCTGACCATGTTTTCGTAACATAGGATGATCGTAACTGTTACTGTAACATCTAAACATACGCGTAGATGTACACATGTACGTCCTAGTTTTCTTTTGTACGTTATTTTTTCGATCATTTTTTAATTATTCATGACAACAGGAGTGGCACATGCACTCCTCAGAATTAAGGAGAAAAAAAAACGAAAATAAAAAACTATCGGGGAAAAAAACAAGTTATCTATTCTGAAAGCATACAGGTACGTGCTTAAAGTATACCTTAGTATCGATAGAAATACTCCAAAATTAACTGAATCCCATAGAATAGCAATTTTGAACTTTTAATTTATTCTTTCCTTTTATGTCGTTTAACTTTATTTATCGTCTTCAAATGGTATCATTTTGATACATACTTATTGGATATTAATAACATTTTTGTATCAGTTTGTAGAGAAAACAAAGACATTAAATGACAAAGCGTAACGGTAGATATAAAAAAGATTCTCACATTAAATCGAGAAAATTTATTTTATTATTTTATTTAAAGTATTGGCAAAAATTGAATAGCGAATCACTGAGTAAATCACGCATATGATATTTTCTGAGACGTTTTTATTTCTCACCCTCACCCTCAACCACTCCCCCTCGCTCCTTAAGTCCTACGTATGAAGGGGAACGATTGAATGTTATCTACATTGATTTTATTTAAAACATCACCAAAGCATCACAATTCCCGTCGGGCTTTTGATTTGGCGAAGAATACCTTTGTATTTTTAGCTTATTCGATATACAAAAGAGAAAAAAATGATATTTGGCCAGAAAATAAGTATACAATTTCATACATTTAAAAAAAAGATTTTCAACGTTTGGAATTAAACAGTTCGTCTACAAGGTGGAAATATTGTTTTGATGATAGGTGTGAATGGGGTCCTCTATAAGGTCTCTTTCGTACTAATTAGTTACATGTTATGATGACATGTACCTGATTTACATGTACAGGTAGAATGCTATTTATAGAATGTAAACAAATAAAGTTAATTTATTTTCAAATCGATAATAAAAGTATTTATATAGAAAGAAGAATAGAAAGAGAGAAAAAAGAATAGATAGAAGAGAAATAATTGAAATAGAGAAAGAATAGAAAGAAAGAAAGAAAGAATTTAAAGAATAGAAAGAAATAGGACGGAAAGAGAAAAAACGGAGGAAAAACAGACAGAAAATCTTAAATGACATTTGAAATGCTCGCTTGCGAAGATAATGTAAAAAAAAACACACACACATATGTAAATAAACTACGTACATCTTGAGGAGATGGACAATACATCATTAGAAAATCGGATACCCCCGCCCCACCCCACCCTCTAGTCAGCTAGATTCGCTTACGCGTCTCCCGCGGGTAATCAAAGGCGCGGTCATATCTTGTGATGTGTGGTTGACACGACCGGATGTTTATTCGGCAATGGACATAGAGAAAGTCGATACTTTATTCAATTCATTGGCGGATCTGAGATATTTTTCAGAGCGGGAGGAGGGGTTGAACATTTAGGATTTTTAAAAGGGGAGAGGGCCTTACGCGACTGTTTATAAACAATTTATGTAACATCTAGTTTTGATTTCTTTTTATTCATTTCTTTGTTTCTTGATTTTAAAGAAATTTTGTGAACGTTGTATTTCTAGAATATCAATGATGTAATAAAAATAATAATAAACCGAAAGAAAAAACCCCAGAAAAGAAATAAACAAACAAAACAAACACCCCCCCCCCCCCCGAAAAAAAAAGAAACAAACAATAGTAAAATCATTAAAGATAGCCAATGACAGTCTTATTTATTGAAATGCATTGAAATATTAAACTTATAATTTTTTTAAGGAATATTACGTCAAATGGAAGTTTTTTTTTTCGTAATTTTTCTGTTTACCTTATTTAAATGGAAAATCCTACACCTAAACAAGAAAACATTATTATGGTTTTTTTTATAGGGAGTCCAACCCGACAGAAGGGATCCAGGTTTTGAATTTCAAGATAAAAAGTAAAATAGTTGTTTTATCTGTAAATTCCGCCTTGAATCTAAAAGAAAGGAGGTGATAACCCTACCGATTGACGATACCATATTCGTATACTGTTCAAGTGTTTTGAATCAGGCTATGTACTATATGTATTTACACCCGCCCTAATTAAATGTTGATTTGGGTTGCCTACCCGCGGCGAAATGAAAGAGAGCTTCCGTTAATGCAGTATATACCTGTTCTGAACTTGATCCACTATGAATTATCCTAATGGAAGGTTTAACATCAACTTGATAAACTTTGAGTTTTACGGTACATGGTAGCATAATAGCATTTTTATTTTTCACTTTTTTACATAATCCCCGACTATTTAAAATTTGTAACAAAAAAATTAAATAAATCAATAAATACATCGATAGGAAAAAAAGAATAAATAAACGCATGTTCAAATATATCTTTCTTCTTTCTTAATTTTCTCAAATACTACTTTAATCATTTTAAGAAGCGTAAGCGGTGAAGCCGGAGGTAGCTTAACTTCATAATTATGCGGTAATATTTTTTTGTGATTTTATCAATCATTCATTAATTTATTTTTTCCTTCTGATTTAAAAAGAAAATGAACAAAATGTTAAATCGACCTGAAGCTACTCAGAGTAACTCTCGTGCATTTATGTCACATACCGTTCAATATCCGGTGAATTATAATATACAAGGTTAACCCCCACCCGCCAGCGGCGAAGTAGCGAGGCTATTAATAAATTACATAAACAAAGGTAATATCGGGTTTAAAAATAGTGATGACCGATATATTGATTGAAACTGTGAACCTTTTTAGTACTAGTTAGATTCAATGTGATTACTTAGATATAAGCTTTAGTAACTATTGTACATATGTAAGAGGCGCGGTAGTCAAGTGGGTAAGGTCGTGGACTTCAGATTCCGTGGGCATGGTAGGGAATAGGTTCGAGTCCGCGCGGGTTTTGTTGATGGTTATTTTTCTTTTTTTTTTTTTTTTTTTGGTCAAACAACCATTACAAAATACGTCTTTATTTCTCTCAAATTGTATAAAGTTTAAAGAAAATAAAAGAATAAAATGTAAAAGTGACAGAGAGCTGCGTAAAGAATCCAGGTCATTACGCTCCTAAACGCTCGATGTAAAGGTTGCGTAAAGATAGTGTAAATATACGTAAAGCTCGCGTAAAGCTGACTTAAAGGTACCTTTACGCTATCTTTACGCTCTCTTTACATATCCTTTACACGGAGCGTAAAGATTTACTTTCATCTTGTGTCTGATGTCTTTATTCGTTCTTCCTTTTAAGTCTAAGATTGCTGAGTTATCAACATTAAAGATGTAAATGGAATTCAGGAACGTCCATAGTTCTTATTCATTTCTACGCTTGATTGCTAAAGTATCACCGATCATACATTATATGTTGCAAAGCCCATATGTTACACTAAACTTACTAACATTATACCAATAATTGTAGCTTATTTCGATTGTTTTGTTGTTTTTACTTGTCGACTCTGGCTCTGATTGCCTCGTCGTAGATATCAAGGGTACACGTGAAGTCAGATTGAAATGTATAAGTCCCTTTTAAAGGTATTACATCCTTTGCACTGTATCCTTCCATTTATTTCTCATCCCCCTAAATAGAATCGTCCCCGTACATAACATCAGACAGTGCAAGTATTTTAGATATTGTTTTCATTTTCATGCGTGAACATCGACGGCGGCTGCGGCTAGGCAACAGGGGATGCTTACTCCTCCCGGGCATCTGTCCCACCTCTAGCTTGCTAGGGGTCCGTCGATGCCCAATTTGGAGCTCTATTGTGAGTGCTGTTGAGATTGTCGTCAGGATCTTCTTTAACTCATAATAAATGCAACTAGAGGGCACTACCTTAATGAATTTGTTTATGTCTGAAAATCACTTGAAGTATCACCGATGAAGATATTCTATCCAAAGCATATGTCTGGTGTATTGAAAATGTTGAAGATCTTCTTCGAAAAGGTTTCGAATTAGAGCACTTACATATATATAAATCGTTAACTAATACAAGAAGACGAAAGAGGTACCTGATCAGTATACTCTAAAAGCCTTTTAATCTTTTAATAAACATTTTCTTTTCATTTTATTTGTATCAATTTTATTTCTTTATAGTTATCAGTTATTCTTTATCTGCATATTTTATTGATAGTTCCCAAGAGTAAAATATATGAATTACAACAATTAATAATCAAATAAACAATAATTATTAAAGCAGATTAGATATATATCAGTTTGAATTTAGTGATAAATAAATAGTTATTCTATATTATTGGTGTTATACCTAAAACTTGAAAGAACGTAAACAAAATACATTCGTTCAAGATGATTATATATTACATTGTTCAAGATCATGATAGGATCCTTTCTTTTTTCGAAAGAGAATTTCTTTGCAAAGTTATGATAATTTTCATATTATTGTGGTGACTTTATTTATGAAAGTGTTAATCTTATCTGTTATAAGAAAGGTCGAGTTACAAGTTCTTCCAACGTATACGCATGACATACATGTACACGTCACCGTTTGACGTAACAATCACAAGACGTCGTTTAGTTACGTATGAATCGGAGAAGGTTTAGGTTTAGCTAATGAGAAAGGTGTGCATGTAGCTATCATCTTTTTCAATCAGTTTTGTCTACGAGAAATGTACATCGAAATTCATAAAACTTCAACATATAAAAAGTTAGAATCTTAAAAGTCTTGAACGTTAGAAGGTTAAATGTCCCCTAAACGTGCTTTAAAACACCGAAAACTGAGGTCGATCAATGATAAGTGTGGGAATGTTTAAAATAGTTACCTGTTCTGACGTTACATTTATAGCGTCGTCTACATGTCCGTAACATGTAGTTATACGTCAAGTCTTAATCAAATATCGTAGCAAGTGAGGACGTCATACGTACACGTTGAGCTAAAACTTATAAATAAACTTCTCTATTGTCTTTTGGCAATTGCCTGTGAAAAACAAAAGACAAACATCCGACTTGAATAAACAAAATCGACATACAAACATGTACATGACTGTATTAATTCCGCCATTAAATTCCGATAATGCAAAAAAAAAAACACAGAAAAACTTTAAATCAATTCATGTAGGATTTTGTATTTTACATATTTCTGTAGTAACGCAGCTTTTTACTTACAGATACAGAGGCTTATGATTACTATTTAACAACGAAAGCAAATAAAATTACTGGGGAAGGATCCTTCAGGAACATATATATAACATGGCTTGGTATGATAAACTAAAAATACTATAACCCAACACAGGATTTTCAATTCGAAAGTCATAAAGCGTCACCTTGTCGGTTATTTTAAAACTGCGTGTATCTTTAAAAGTGAAGTCTTGTATGTCTTAATGATTTCAAAGAGTTTAACTAAGAAACACAAGGTCAAATGATGTTGTATTTATGATTTCATTTTTACGTGAACTGGCTACAACTTCCAAGCACACCTTCGTTATAAAGTATACACCGACGAAGTTTCAATTGTAAGAGTCAAAGATTCATTAGAATATGGCATAAAAGCGTAAGTCTCAATTAACAAGGCTATAATAGAGGCATCGAAAATCGACTCAGCTTTGGACTTGTCCATGTTACATTTACTTGTAATTATCACGAAAATATATTTATTTAGAACAATCAAATTCAATTCAAGTTCAAGTCAACTGTACTTCTCTCCAATTGTTGTTACAAATACTAGATAAACAGATTTTTAGAAAAGGTTCGGCATAACAGCATTTGAAGGACAAATACATATGCAGACAAATAAGCGAGTATCTCTTCCTAATGATAGATGATTTCATGAAGCATCGAATTGTTTTCGTTATTACAGGTGCTGGTTTCATCTGTGCTTCTATTGGTGGAATTCTACTCATCCTGTTAAAACGGTGCGTAGCTCAGATTAACAAATGATACACGGGGTTATTTATGGAAAAGGAGCTTTGCAGAAGAAGGGGATATCCAAGGGGACTCACTTGCAGCCTCTGATGCAAAAACACCGAAAGATGCAATTTAGAAAACTCAAAGATGACACGTTCAAAAAGAGATAAAAAAGGCATCGATGAAAAGATAACATAGGACGACTATATACACGACAGTAGGCTAGTGTATGGTTGGCCTGATAACTTATTCACAATACACCATTTTCGAAGGAGAAACAATTGTTCTGTATTATAAAAGTAACTTCAACACTTTAAGATGAAGACAAACGATAAGTAGACAGTTCAACAAAGGAGGGGATCTCAAACAACACCAGGTTGCAGCACCCACGGTAAAATCTCAAAAGAGACAGTGCAAAAACACAGCAGACAAGCACATAAAGAAACGCAAAGAGACAAGGAACGTCAACGCACAACACGGAAACATCAATCACAATGGACTACACATAAACCAACGATACCAATGGCCAGCAATTGCCGACTTAGGACGGCCATCTGCCACGAAAATAGCAGAAGGTGTGGTTATCCTAGATTAAGTGCGCACAACCCTCTCACTCTTCCCATAACGTATAGGTCTCGAAAATCGTACAATTGTGATGTAAAACAACCTCCTAACTGTCAGATGACCGCACACAAATGCGACCTCAAAACGCAGGGGCCCAAGCAACACAGATGAATATGTAAATGGATATAAAAAGAGGGCGTATGTAATGCAATCCGTGCCGACTGTAGCGAGCTTATGTATGTTATCACCCGAGGAGTCCGACTGGTGGTCGGGACCCTGTCTTCTCTAAAGAGGTTTGGACAGGGTCCGTCATGGAATCCCGTCGTCACAGTCAGTCAGAATGCTAATTTTAAGAATGCGTTGGTGCAAGACTGTTGATTTGGAAAGTACCAAGCCTAGTGTCCGTCTGGTGACATAAGGATCATACCCACGGTATAAAAATCGTTAAATGATTCTGACGCATTTTTAATGGCTACGTTGTCTATCTTTTATTCTTCTTATTTTGTTAATTATGTCACCATTAAGTGCAGATTGTGAAATAGGCAAAGTGATATACTCCGCTGCTTGTATTGGTTCGAATTTCAATAGAAGTTGACAATATGTTTTGTAAAATTTCCAGAAAGTATTTACTAGTTTGTGAAAGCGATAACCTTGTCCTTAAAGTTTCTTGGTAATTTGTAAATTTCTACTATGAAAATCCAAAACATCAGTTCATGCCCTAGGTATGCTCTAGCATTGCGGATGAGCTGTGAAATGCAGGTACCATAGGATTTATTTATTTATAGGAACACCATACCATAGGATTTATTTCTTTATAGGAACATCACCGTAAAGCCTGGGGAAATTTACTCTGTTGAATCCAAAATCATTTTTTTTGTCAATTAACAAACAGATGAATACCGTATTAGCATAAATTTTCGCGAGATACTAATTTTCGCTATACTCGCGAATGATTTTGAATCACGAGAAATTATTTCTCATGAAAAAATGTGTTTGATAGGGTATATAATAAATTGTTATATCCATTACATTTGTTCATATTGTACATGTGTCATTCTTCACTTTTTTTCTGATTCAACGCAACGAGAATTGAATTGAGTGTATTCTTATGATAGAAGTTACTTAAACTGAAATAAAGAAAGGTACAGAACAGTAACTTCATTTGAACACATTATTTGTAATTCAGGAATCGCGAAAAAATGTACTGGCGAAAATAAAGACACCCTATTTTACCATAAAATCGCGAAATGTTCTTGTTATACGATATATATAGATATAGATGTCAAACGCAAACTGGCGTTCTGCCGACTAGAGAGCGGTCTGTCACATAACTCCCTCGTCAGAGTCGGTATGCAATCGTTAAGGATACACTTGGTCACACTGTAGACGGGTTACATTCCAGTAACACAAGAATCTTGTCCACGATATTAAAAGCGTGTCTGATGAATTTATGAGTACTTCGAGGAGAAATATCCAAATAAATTTTAATATGTACAGTGTAGTAACGTTTTCATATATCAAATTATAGTATATGTTGTTGGCTGGTCTGATCTATTTGTTGATGCAAAGCTACTCATATGAGAAGATATTAACTGTGTTTTTTTTTTTTCGGAATTCTGCTTTAAAAAGTTTATATTATGCAGATGGTAATTTCTATCTTCAGGTCAGCCATGTATGCAGGTCAAGTTGATGTGGACAGCAACGCAGTTTTTATTACAAATACTAACATGGAGACAGATGTTGAAATTAAAGATGTATACGACTACATTAACGATGTTAGAGGTCTTTCGAGTCCATATTAACGCGTCTTTCAAACAATATAAGCTGAACTTAACCATGTGACATATTGGGAAACAATTTCCATGATATATATTCGCAATTATTTATGAATGTTCACTACTTTTAACAGGTACATATAGTCATTTGTTGCACGGTCTACCTTGTAGACGGTAATTTAACACCTTTCCAGACAGTGCAATATTTTTCATTGTAAAGCAGTGATTGAATTAATAATTGAACTTATCACTGAATGATCAACTGGGCCGTTAACTATCTTTAAATGACCTGAGGTCCATTGCCTCCGCTTTTAAAATACAACACGACAAAAAAAAAGGGGGGGGGACGAATTTCTCTTTACCATGTTTAAGAGAAACTTAAAAGGAATTTTAAAAAAAATCTAGCGATTTACCGGTTTCAACTACTTTTTCTCAATGTCACGGGCGGATCTACATTTTTCCCCAGAAGGTTGGTTTAGCCCGCTTGGGAAAGGGATCCAGCTTATGATTTTGAAAGAAAATATGTTAAAACTTGAAATCGTGTTTTTATGTGTGTGTGTTTTTACAAATTCCAGGGGGGGGGGATACCGGGGGAGGGGGTGTCCTGACTCCATGCCCGCTCTAGATCCGCGCTTTTAAAAATGTTTCAACATGCATAGGATTAGCCACCAACGAAACTTGACTGACAAAACTCGTAAGATTTTGATTGAATTTTACTGACGGATACCCTTGAATACGTTTGAGCAGAAACAACGATATGATAATATCATAATAGCGGAATATTCCCGTAGTTTTGAATATTTATTGGAAAACTTCTGCTTCACCGCATCTCTTCACCGCTTCCTATGTACGTAGTCTCATTACACTGCAGTTTAAAAATTCAAATATTAGTTTCCCTGTTGTTTTCTTAACGTTATTTCCCCTCATTTAACAACGAATACTAGACCGAATTTACCGTTGTTTTCTTTGAAATCTACTTTTGAAATGCGTGAAATTCTTAACTGTTTACTGAACATGAGCAGTTTTCTTCTACTCGGAATGACGACTTATAATTACTTAATCAACGGTGATAATTGTTTGACAGCCTAACAATTGCCGTACAACAAGTGGGTTATTTAACTGCTTAATCACGTGATATGCTACCTTGATAGTCTGTCACTCCTTGATTTCTCCTAAACAAAGACCGAAACTTCATAACAAATGAATGCATAAATAAAGCGGATGGTGACGCGGTAAGCGCTCACATTAAATTCATATTTAATCCAATTCTACATCGTCAAAATCAAAAGCTTCAAATTCACATCATATCATCAAATCAGATCACATCATTACAAGCAAGTCAATACATTTCATCATAAGATCATCTTAGAGTGTTAATCAAAACTAATACTTGATACGATGTGACATATAATGTCAAAATAAAAACCAAAACATCATTTCGTTTTTATGTACATAATTCACAACATACCAATAGATTTTTTAAGAAAAAAAAGCAGGCATTGAGAAAAAGCCCCCAGTCCCTAACTTCTCAATAAATTTTGAATATATAATTTTTACATCGAAAGAAAAAATCGATGTTGATGTTTGAAAGCTACACAGGACGAAAAAACTGGTTTCCATACCTTGGAAACCTGGTGGAAACCACATGGAAACCCGGGGTTTCCATGTGGTTTCCACCAGGTTTCCATAATGGAAACCAGTGGTTTCCATGTGTTTGGAAAGCGCTAACCGCCCGGTTTCCACGATGGAAACCACTTGGAATCGGGTTGGAAACCTCAAGTTTCCTTTTGGTTTCCATACCTTGTAAACCTGTATAAGAGCTGGTTTCCACGATGGAAACCACTTGGAATCGAGTTGGAAACCTCAAGTTTCCTTTTGGTTTCCACATCTTGTAAGCCTGTATAAGAGCTGGTTTCCATGATGGAAATTAGTTGGAAACTGGATGTTTCCTTTTGGTTTCCATATCTTGTAAACTGGTTTCCATATACTGTAACTGTATGAAAAACTCTTTATGTGTTAGTATATATAGTGAATTTGAAAGTTTTGAATCCTGCACTTTTCGTATTCCTTTATATCAGTATCAAGGCTACATGTATATTCTTCTATGTACTTTTTATGTCATAATAAAAAACCCTAAAACATGCTTATCATACTGTGTAATATTTATTCAGAATACATGCTTATTCAACATCAGATGTACAAGATTCCATGAAATCATAAATATACATGTTTGAGCTTTCAAATTTAAAAATGGCATCTTCCATTCTTCATTGTCCTTGTTTAATATATCATGTTTTTTAAGATGGAAATGAAATTTAGAAAAAGATGGACGTGTTTCTTTGAAACCACTACAGAAATAAAATGTACTTGTATTCTTTGCAAAAAAAAAACAGATATTTTTAAACAAGTGTGTAGAAATGATGGACAAATTTTATCCTTGCCAAAAACAGACAAAGTCACAAAGAGATCTGTTTCAGATAAAATTTGTTATTCTGCAGAGATTGACATTCGACGGAAATCCCAGTTCATGACGTTTCAGACCACTGTTACAAATTTCTTTCTTCTGTCCTCTACTTTTTTTTCTGTCCTCTGTCTCATCTGGAATGAATGAAAAAAATAATATAGTAAGCGGCAACAAAATTACAAACTACAGTTGTAGAGAACTAATATTGCAGGTTGGGATGTCACAAGAAGCTTATGTCAACAATTTATGAATTATAAGAAAGTGGAAGTTCCAAAAAGGCACAAATTTATCCACCATGGAATTAAAATTAAAGAGAGGTTGAGCAAACCCAACTTGTACGTGTACGAGAACTTGTGCGTGCATTAACACGTTATCTGTTTACACGTTGACGTTATGCGGTTGAGCTGATGTCACAACGAGTACTGCTACGTGCATATCGTATATACGTTCATATTTTGTTTACAACTGCTTATTCGTCAATAACTTGGCATCTAGATTCTAAAGGTAAGGGACATTCAGCATTGACGGTGAATTGATTTATCTATTCTAAGTAATCAGATTTATATAACATAAAAATTAAACCTCAAGAGTAAAATTTTTGGTCAACTTTTAGGGTTCTTCTTTAAGATGTGATACATTTTATTTGCAATTCCTTCTAATATTCAGAAAGTACATACGTTCCCAAATAAATTGAATATAGGTTTTCATAGGTTATCTGCATTCAGTTGCTTATAAAATCTACAAGTACATGTAATCATCAATGTGTACTTACCGCTTTACACGTTATACCGAACGTGTAACACAGGTGCGTGGAGCGCAAAATATGATGACGTCATAAACAACTTTTTGACGTATGCGTACATGTACAAGTTCGGTTTGCTCAACCTCTCTATTATACCATGGTGATGGTGAAATTTCAACCCGAGTGTGCAAAAATTCTGCAAGTCAAGAACGAGGCTTGCCGAGTCGTGGACAAGCAAAATTTTGTACATGAGGGTTGAGATTTAGCCATCCCTCCCTCATGGTGTTGTTTGATTGTTTTTCTCCCACAACTTATCTGTCTGTGTCTGTTATAAATAGTTATTTGTTGTTTGACCAAAAATGTGTGACCTTTTCCTTGAAAATGACCCTGATCTGATTTGGGTAAAAATTTAGTCCCATCATGCTTTACCATCCCTGCAAATTTGAAAGATGTATGATGTATATCAAGTAAGTTATAGCCAAAAATGTAAGTGTGACTACCAGACAGATGGACAGGCAGACGCCTAACAAATGATCCCTTTATGTCGCTCTTATGTTGCAGGCAACATAAATGAAGTGTCTCAACTCAGTATAGTAAGAAGCTTACATTGACATCATTGGATGCTAATTTTTTATGCAGTCCTTCTAGTTCTTCAATGGTAACAGTACAATATTGACCTGAAAGTGAAAATGAAAATTTAATATGTTGAAATTTATCAAATAAGTCTTCAGAGTTTACAAAAAGTGCCAGATTGCCGGCTTATTATCCTGGGCTCTCAATTAGCCTAATTTGCGGCCCATATTCCGCCCCACTCCCAATGAAAAATAATATCTTTTTTCCTGTTTGTTGACCATTTTTCCCAATTTGAAATCTCATGGAAAATTTAACAATTTAAGTTAAAAATTCTCATTTTCAAGTGAAAAGACATCCAACCTTATGTTATATATTTTCCCCATTTCCGAGAAAATGTTGTTATTTTTCCCAATTTCAAAGGCCCCGGGCCCCAGTCCCAAAAATGGGTGTGAGAGCTCTGTAAAATTGAAGTAAATGCTGCTGCAGTTCACCCAAATGCAATATTAATCAAAATAGACTAATATAAATGTATATTAATGAGTCATTGAGTCAGAAGTAATCTTTTATCTGTATTTGACAATTTATTTCAATAATTAATGAGAGCTGCAAGAGCTATTGAACATGTTGAAGGTACCGGTATATTTTTAAAAAGCCTATGAAAAAATTTAAACATAAGGCCATAATTAAAAAATTGTTTGTTTCCCCTTGCCCCGACCAGGTCAGAAAAAATGCCACTGAGTCAGATTTTTTTTGTAGCCAAAAGTCCCTTTTTTTGCAAATATTGAATCACAGCCATGTCCATTTTTTATTTTAATGTTGCAATATTCTGTCCAAATAGACTGTGAATCAACTCTATAGCTTTCTTATTCCTACATAAGAAATCTCAATTGTCAATTGTCAGCTTCCGACTTTTAGTATATATCACAACAGATATGCGTGTCTCTTAGCTAGGTGTCAAATAATGTGTAATTATGATTCAAATTACATCAGCAAAAAAACAGTACCTGCCTGCCAGGTCACCTGCGAAAAACAGAACGGGGGAGGGGAAACAAACAAATTAACATTTTTTTTAAGTCTGGCCTAATTTAAAATTAAATTCTCTTCTTAACAATATACTGTACATTAAGGGTGATACGTTTACACGTGTACACGGATCCGTTTCGTTTTTTTGGCTGTAAACATTTACATAATTTCTAA
Organism: Pinctada fucata; assembly: GCA_028142955.1. Classification (NCBI taxonomy): domain Eukaryota; kingdom Metazoa; phylum Mollusca; class Bivalvia; order Pterioida; family Pteriidae; genus Pinctada; species Pinctada fucata. The sequence continues at coordinate 47,243,256 of AP027111.1, read as the reverse complement.
ACATGTACACGGACTACTGTACATATAATCAAAAGATCTTCTTTAATATCGTTATAACTCTAAAAACTCAATACTTGTATTGATTTCCTGAAGTCGCGAAGTGAGGCAATAGATTCTTTATTTAACGTACGTAGCTGTGCTGTCGGAGTTATCATGTTATCATGTGCTGTCGGAGTTATCATGTTATGTATGCATCCCTTGATTCGAACACAGAGGACAAACTTTCAACAAACGCTTAAAACAGGAAGAAAATCTATCTGAAAATCAATCTTATCCTGACACATATGAAGGAGTTTATATCTCTGATATCTCTTTCTCCGTCACAGTCTATTTCTTCGTCTCTTTCTCCGCTTATTAACGCCCTTTCCTCGATGGCCTGGTGTCCAACCTTCCATGGAGTTACTGTTCTTGTAACTTACTTCTATGATTGAATTGTGGGAATTGCTCAAACTCGTTTGAAAATAACAGTTTGATTTTTGAATCGTTGAAAGTTTTATTGCCATACGAAACATCAGCATGTTGTATTACAGTCTTCATGAAAACTTTTTTGACCACTAGCCAGCTGGGCTAGTTGAGTGCCAAAATCTACTAGCCATCCAAAATTTTCTCTAGTCATTGAACATGTTGAAAAAAAAATAAAAACGCTATAAAGACCCATCGTTTCTTCAGCTAGGTCCGTTGAGTAGGCAAAAATTCACACAAATATAGAGTATACATAAAATCGAACAAAGTTAAACCACCACCCGATCATTTCTCTGGCGGATGTCAGCTACGTCATTATCAATAGACTCAATTTTACAATGAATGCATGATATTGTTTGTATAAATATAATTTCAAATACGCTTTTGTCTGCAGAAAATGGCCGGAGAAAAAAAAAGAACTTATTTGAATCATACTCGCTAAAAGGCCGGCCGTTGCTTGCGGCGCTTGGCCAATAGTTATAAAATTTTCGTAAGAATTTCATCATCTCAGCAGGGACGTATATATATATATATATATTTTATATACGTCCCTGATCTCAGTGTTCAGTCGAGAATTTTGAAATTGTTAGATATTTAATTGAACATGTTATACTCAGTACCGTAGAATAACCCGTCACGCCGCGCTGAAATCAATGCACCGTTGTTACGGGAATATTTATCTTGTATCTTAGGATAATATTTTAATAAACATATTTTACAGGAAAACCTTATTATATTTCATTTGAAACATGTTCATTAACATATACAATTCATACTTAACCAGCGATAAAAGTTGAGACGCAACGTGTACTTTTATGGAAAGAAGGCGGCGATATTACCCAAAGTATAAGATGAGAAATCGCCAGCCGTCGGCCCTTAATCAGAACACTGCATTTCATAAAAAGTCACTAGCCAGTCGGGCTAGTTCAGCATCAAATTTTGGTAGCCCGAGGAAATATTTGGTAGCCAGGGCGGTCGGGCTAGTGAGTTTTCACGAAGACTGGACTATTAAATTTAAGTTACGAATTTAATGTAGTCAAGCATAACTAAGTAGTTTTGATGTCAATTTATGACCACGTCTGCAAATAAACATTAATGGATATCACTTTTCACAATAGAAGTACAAGAAGCGTTTAAACGTTTACGTTTCGTTTACAGCCTTCTGTGTACATGTTTATGAAATTTGGTTAACGTTTCACCCTTACTGTACATACATGATGATGTATTACAATTGTTAATATAATACATGTTTAACTTTAAGTCATACCAATCCTTGATCCATGTCCATGGCAACTTTTGGTTATAGTACTCTACATCTTTTGAATATGAACAACATTCTTTTCCACATTCAGCATCAGATATACAGTTAAGATGTCATATATGGCCTCTGATAATGCTGATAGTGCAGTGTACACATGCTTGGATAAGAAAGTAATGTCAAGGCTACACCAGGTATACTGAAAGAAAAATTGAAAAGTAAATTAAATCAGCTTGATAAGAGTGTAAAAGTTCAGGGATTAATTTGCATCTACAACCTGCGTCCCTGACGCATAAAAACTGCCCAGGAACCATAGATTTCCAATCGCTGTGTCCCTCTGTATGCATTTTCATTTTCTTATATTCACATTCCTACTGCGTTTCCCTTATATGAAGGTACCAAACCAACTGCACTGCATTTTTCAATAAACGCAAGACCCTATCACATGACATTTGAACAATTTCCCATTAAATGCCCATTCTATTTACTGCTTCAACACAGATTCAAAATTCATTTATCAATCGACATTGTCTATCCTCTAGTGATTACATGTGTCAAAATCTATGTGATCCATATGTACACTTCCAAGACGTGTGACGTAGTCGATCAAGCGTCACATGATCACACCAGACGAAGTTCAAGGACGACCTGCACTGTCGTCTACGATAAGATGCCATGTTTGGATTAAAGTCCTACTTTTAACAGTATAAAAGAAATCTGCTTTCAAAACTTCTTAACATAAAATGTTGTATAGGCTGAAGGTCAAGGTCACAGGGTCAAAAGTCTTGGTACCAAAATGTAGTACTCTTTATGGTGAATGTGTGTATGAAATATGAAAGGCTACCATTAATAGTATAAAAGAAATCTGCTTTTGAAACTTAACCGGACGGACAGACAGACAGACATACGGACGGACAGGGTGATTCCTATGTACCCCTACTGTCCGCGCAGCTCACTTCGGAAACTGGATAAACGCGATTTTGATTGCTTTGCTATGCAAAAATTAAAATAAAATCTATATCATTGAATAGATTCTCGCTTAGTCGTAACATTTGGTATATGTTATATGGTCGTGGGTTTATGCAATCATATCATACAGATAAAATAAATATAAGATGGGGCGTTTTCAATGTTAAATTTTTGCGTGACGTGGCCGAATTTACATTGAGCCTATGGAGTGCGTCACGACGTCACGGGAAAAATTAGCATTGGAAATGGCCCATCTAAAACTTGTTTTGTTTATAAAATTTAATTGCGTGCACCGACGATCATATAACTTATACCAAAATTTACGACTAAGCGAGATCTAATGAATGGTATCAATTTTAGTAAAATTTCTGAATGATAAAATAGTCAAAATCACATTTATCTAATTTCCGAAGTGAGCCGCGCGGACAGTAAACTTAGTTTGCAGGGGGTATAATAACAGTGTTTTGACTTCGTCCTCATAGATGGTTTTTCCATGAGTTCATTTTCCACATTCAGTAGAACTGTAAAAACTCTGAACATGACTATCAGGAGGGGGGGGGGGGGGGGGGGGGGGGCGGCCAGCTCATCACTGACCATCTCACCATAAATAATGGGATTTTAATTGCCGATTCAAATCAAATTAATTTAAAAGTAACTAAGAAATGTGATTCCTTGTAAAAAAAGGTTAATTAACGGCAACATTACAGATTTCTGGTTCGAACAGACACTGGACAAAATTCTGAAAACAACGCGTGGGCTGAGCCAGCAATATCGACATACATACATCTGTAAAAAAAGAAGCAAATAGTATATAATACTTAATTTTCACCATTGATCTTCTCATCTTACCTATCCATTGCAATAGAATGCGTGTTTTCTTTAGTTTATGTGTAGAATTTTGGTGGACAGGCCGTTCCAGCGTTTCCTCTGCTCAAAAATAAATGCTCGCTTCTGATTGGTCAAAATTTATTTTGAAATTCTGAGCCCGCAAAATCATCCTGAACGATTATTTTTTTTCTGTTAATCATTATTTAGTTCGTGGTAGAGTTTAATATCATTATTTTATTTTCACTCTACGAATTCGTGTAATTTTCCAAAGTCTTATCTCTTTTGACCTCGGAAAAAATTAAAAAGCACCACTGGCATCAAGCAGTCTGGGAAGACCGCCTGCCCAGTCTTTCGGTCGTCGGTCTCTCTGTCTGGCTCTCTGATATTTCATTCAAAGAAGTATGGAAACTTTTTATTTGTTTTGTACAAGCGCGGGTCCAGAGGGTCGGGGGTCCGACCCCTCCCTCCTGGAGTTTTTATAAAGTTCATATATATAGATGTTTTAATTTTCATAAGATTAACCCGATTCCCCTTTTGTTGTCATAATATTTGAAAAATAATTTGTATTGAAAATCTTTCATTCTTATTAAGTTTTTAACGGTGAGCATTTCAAAATATTCCTGGGCTCACTTACGCTTGCCAGATTTTATCAAATACATAATTATAATTTATTATCAATTTCAAATGATGTCCCTTATAATGCTTTACACCTTTGTAAATAAAGAAGGGCAATTAACTGAAACTTGAAAATACAGGTATAGAGGATGCGAGAAATCTTGGAAAAAATTCTCGTTCCTCCAAAATCCTGGATCCTCCTATGTTGTACCATGACAATTAAAGCTGATCAATGTACATTAATTGATTTTTAAATTGTATTAGGTACGGTCCATTTGATATCCTGGGGGAGGGGGGGGGGCGCTTGGGTTTTTTTTTCGAAAAAAATAATTTTGCTCTGAATTTTGATGAAAAAAAAATAATTTGCTTATGGTCTGTCAGAAAAAAATAATCTTATTCTTACAAGTAATCTGAACTTGAAGAATTACTATAAAATTTCGCTTAAAATTCTCAAAACATTCCCGGCTCTATCGATAAAACACAAACATTCTAATCTTAATATATTGCACACTATATGTCTGAAAAATTTTTCTTGCTCCAACTCTGCGAGAAAAAAATAATTCTGCTCCGGTCCGAGGCGAATAAATGATCTTGCTCTGACACCCCCCCCCCCCCCCCGAATATATTAAATGGACCGTGCCTTATTTCTTTCAAAATCGATTTTTTAAAAAGGATTTCATATGTTGTTATAAATCGTTTTATCTTTATTATTGTTAGTTTTTTTTTGTATAGATACTAGTATGTAGATCTATAAGCGAGTCACAATTAATACAAAGAACAGACAAACATACTTACATTGATCTTAAATTATACTCTATTAGTTATATTCAGTTTGAATGAGATACTAGGAAATAACCATAATTTTAATATGTTTCCTTTCAGTCTTTTTCTTGCCTTTTTTTTTCACTTTATGCATATCTGAGTCTCTCTCTCGCTGCTGGCAGTATGAGCTTCAGTATGAGCTTCAATCATAGCAGTGGCAAAATCGAGGGGGAGGCGGATGGGCGTCCGCCCCCGGCACTGACCCACAATTTTCCAAAATCAGACATTTTCGTTAAAAATCGACAAAATTTGCCCCTTGACCCCAAGTAAAGGGGGCACTGGATCCACCACTGCCTAGTCTACCCTTTTCTAGGCTTTATTTACTCATAAAACTATATTACACTATGTTAATTAAAACGTACAGTATATATATATATATGTACATACGCCATGTACGAATAACTTCAGATTTTTAATAGATGCATGACTGAGTACGTATATTTGTGTAAAGTACATTCAAGCTGATTTTTCGAATTTTATTAAAATTATAAACATGGCTCTCTCTCTCTCTCTCTCTCTCTCTCTCTCTCTCCATGCAAGATATTTCCTAGCGGCGTTACAAACTAACATGCTGCGTCATGCAGTAACCGTGTACTTGTCACAGTGTCGCACCGCCCCCGACTTTAGAACTGAATTCCAATTGACATGCAATTTGCATGGGGTCAAACGTTAATAACATGCCGCGATTGCATGCACCAACTGTGTACTTGTCACAGCGTCGCACCGCCCCCGACTATAGAACTGAATTCCAATTGACATGCAATTTGCATGGGGTCAAACGTTACATAACCGGTGTCTGTGTATATACTTGAAATTAAACCACTCCGCTGGCTTTAGAGAATAAATTGCTTATGCTCTATGGAATTTATGAATGAAAACATTTTGCATATTAATTTTATAAAGTTTCTTTCTAGAAATGTATTACCGGTATTATAAATACTAGGAAAAAAATGAATTAAAACAAACAGTTTTTTTCTAATATACGTTATGTATAGTTGATATATTATGGTTTAGTAGAAGAAACCAAAAAATAAAAAATAAAAAAAAGATGCGTAAATAGATAGATAAATAAGTAGATAAATAATAAAAAAATAAATAAATTAATTAATTCATTCATTCATTCATTAATAAATAAATAAATTAATTAATCAATTAATCACAATTGCATTTGTATAACAAACGAATGTGTTGTAAATAATTAAATAAATAAATAAATAAATAAAAATAGACCACCGTGCCGTTATGGTATGTATGTAAAGTCGCCGTACGGAGCTAGTGTACCGAATTTGCATAGTTCCTGAGATATCGAAGGCCGTCCGCATGTCGATTATGGGCCGGATCCGTCAACTTCCCCAAAGTCAAGGTAAAAATAAATGAATAATATTGCTTCTTTAATTTTGACTAGTAGTTTACAAAATGGAAACCTAATGGAAACCACTCAACCAAGTTTCCAAAATGGAAACCCGGTGGAAACTACGTGGAAACTGTCAACCTCAGGTTTCCATGCAGTTTCCACGTGGTTTCCAAAACATGGAAACTCGGCTTTTCGTGCTGTGCTAACTCGTCGAATGGCTGAACACTCACTTTCTACCCACAATGCCCAACAAAAAAGGCTCGAAAAAGCGCCACCTTCAGTTTCTCTAGCCAGGATAAAATAATTCATTTCTAATTCACCCAAGTTCAATCGAATTGAAATATATTATGATTCACTTGTCTCATTGATAATTCACTTGATTGAATTAGCTCTGCCCGGTCAGGTAACTTTGCTACGACAATCATGATATAAAGAAAGTCAATAGATTAAAATTACAACAACTACTCTTGTAAATATTTTTTATGCTATCCACATAGTAACCTTGAAGAGAAGATTAATTTGGGTGAATTTTCCTCAAATTGTAATTGACTAGAAAAGGGCAAGCGCGGGAAAGATTGTCATACATACGTTGATATATTTCGATGTGTTATTTATGATTCTCGTATGCAATACATGTGAATAGGGATTTTGTTCAGAATTATTTTGAGATACTGATATTAATTAATTTTACACATAAATTTAAAATAATATAATTTCTATTGTCACCGGTAAGCGGATAACCGCATTTCAATGCGACAGAATAAAAAACCATCGACTTTACGTCTAAGCAAGATCTTTTTTATTGTTGCATGATAAAGTGGTTGAAATCGCGTTTATCCAGTTTCCGAAGTGAGTTGAGGGGATAGCTAGTACATTGTAAGAACATGGCAATTTAAACGTCTTCCAATTCAATAGCATCATTTAAGAACAGATATTTTGCAGCATGGACCAGCCATGCACGTGTTTGGTACTTAGCCCTCTTCAGCGAACCTAAATCTAAATAATGTAATAAAGCCAAAGAGTTTGAAAATCAACATGTCCAAAAATGTACCGAAATGTAGCAGGATGGGTGGGATATGATGCTACAAGACCCACGTTTTACAAATTTCAAGACTTTTTGATACAGAAATTTTCGAATGCGTTGAGGGACAGACGATCAATCGGAGTTGATCAAATTTGGCTACCCGTGCCCTCTGGAACTCCTTGTCTGATCGGATTGGACATTATTTGTATACAGAAGTGTCAAAAATGAATATAAGAAAGTGTCCCATTCTGAGTTTGACATTTATCCAATGGAAAGCGTAATGTGGAAAATGTAATAAAAATTAAAGAAATACATAATCTATGCTATTGACCGGGATTTACCGTTTTCATTTAATCCAAGCTAGAAACATGTGGGATCAAGATGATGAATTACCTAGTTGTGCTAATTTCTAGAGCTCCTCCTCGAGCACCTGATCTTACTTAAGAATGTTATTCTTTTCACGGTCCGCAACCCTTCCAATTGAAACTCTTATAATGTTGCGTTATTTTGACGATTGAATCTTCTTTGATGTAAATTGTAGCACAAAATTCAACAACCTAAACTTCACAATACGAAAACACAGAGCCAACAATTACAACACGAGTCCTGAAATAAAGAATGAATAAACAGAACATGGAATTTTGACTACAAATGAACATAGGAAATTATTGTAAAACCGGTGTCGAGGTATGAAGTATATCTGCTACGTAAGAAGCAAATTGTGTAGTTTTTCGGATTATTTGTTCACTACCTCTCAATATATACTCAGTGATCCCTGCGTTCTTTCAAAGAACAACAGCACTAAGCACAACACATAAATCAAAGGACCAACGTGAGTTAAAGAAGATCCTGACGACAATCTCAACAACACTCAAAATAGTGCACAGAATTGAGCATCAGTGGATCACTAGTAAGCTAGAGGTGAGACCAGGTGCCCGGGAGTAGTAGCCATCCCCTGTTTGGATAGCCGCACCCACCGTTGATGTTCAACCACGAAAATGAAAACAATGTTTTAAATACATGCACTGTAAGTTCTTACTTCGACATATAACACGAGTGTAATGCTGATAAGATATGTAAAAATCTCGGCATAGCCCGACCAAAATTGCTTCAAGACAAATATACCGAACCCTCGAACTAAGTCAAACACATCTGCAATACATCGAGGTAGAAATTAAGCATAAGAATTTATGTAGCATATGCTAAATGACTTATTGTAGATCTATACTGACTCCTCTATCGATGCATGCTTTGCTAGAGCATGTACTGATGTTTTGGATTTTCATAATAGAAATCTACAAATTACAAAGAAACTTTTAGGTCAAGGTTTTCGCTTTCACAAACTAGTAAAGACTTTCTGGAAATTTTACAAAAATTATGATCAACTTCTTTTGAAATTCGGACCCATAAAAGCAACGGAGTATATTACTTTAGGTATTTCACAACCTGCATTTTATGGTGACATAATTAACAAAATAAGAAGGATCAAAGGTAGACAGCATATGTATCGAAAATGCGTCAGAGTCATCAAACGCCTTTTATACCGTGGATATGATCCTAATGTCACCAGACGGACACTAAGCTTGATACTTGACCAATATACAGTCTTGTACGAGCGCATTCTTAAGACTTGCACTCTGACTGACTGTGACGACGGGACTCCATGACGGGCCCTGTCCAAACCTCTTTAGAGAAGACAGGGCCCCGACCACCTGTCCTCTCTGAATGTCAGTCGGACTCCTCGGGTGATTACATACATGAGCTCGCTACAGCCGGCAGAGCACGGACTGTATTACGCATGCCCTCTTTTTATATCCATTTACATATTCATCTGTGTCTCTGGGGCCTCTGCGTTTCGCGGTCTTGTTTGTGTGACGTCATCTTACAGTGAGGAGGTTGTTTTACACCACATTTGTACGTTCTTCGAGACCTCTAGGTAACTGGAGAAGTGAGAGGGTTGTGCGCACGTAATCCAGGATAACCACACCGTCTGCTATTTACTTGGCAGATGGCCGTCCTAAGTCGGCACCGGTTGCCCATTGGTCTCGTTGGTTTATGTGTAGTCTTTTATGTTTCTATGTTGTGAGTTGGTGTTCCTTGTCCCTTTTGCGTCTCTTTCTGTGGGTATCTGTTCTGTGTTTTTGCATGGGTGTTTTGGGATTTTGCTGTGGGTGCTGCAACCTAGTGTTGTTGGAGATCCCCTCCTTTCTTGTACATTTCAAGAGATAACTATTCTTCATGTAAGCCTAGAACTCTGAGGTTTCGGTCTTGCATTTAGCTTTGTCTTACTTTTTAAAAACTTTTATCAATAAATTTCTTGCAAAAATAGGGGATAAGGCGTTTTGATTTCGAGTGTGACTTTTGCCGAGTGGAATTCGCAAAAATATCCCCGCCAGGGTTTTGACAGTAAGTGTTTTTAATGTTTTCCCTGACATGGTCGCCTCAGCACTTCTATGTAGACATACCATCAGACAATTGATGTATTTTAGATACTAGTATTGTTTTCATTTTTGTGCGTGGACATCGACGGCAGGTGCGGCTAGTCACATAAGGGATGCGTACTCCTCCTGGGCCCACTTCAAGCGTGTTTGGGGTCCGTTCATTCTAAGTTTTAAGTTTTTTAAGTGTTAAGATTATCGTCAGGATCTTCTTTATCTCATTTGCTTTATCACACCTTTAAGCCTAAACGCATAGTAGGCAACCTCAATTAGAACAAAATAGTCAAAGAGAACGTTATCAAAACACCAGATACTAAAGACTACATATAACCAACGATACCCATGTGCAGTCCGTGCCAACTCATGACGGGCATCTGTCATGGCAGAAAGGAAGGGATATCCAACTAATCACGGTTGCATCACTAACAGCAACACACCAAAACAACCCAGTGATAACACAAATGAAACACAAACGGCAATAAGCAGAAAAGGGACAAGGAACAGCAAACACAATATCAAACACAAAAGACCACACATAAACCAACGGGAACCAGTGGAAGTAGCAAATTTGTATCATGTAGAATTGATTTGATATATGCAAAATATATATCAAAATAAGCAAGTTTGATGTAATCATTTCGATTAATGACATTAAATTACTCTACACATAAATGTTATCATTTTTATGTGCAAGTGTATATTTTGGGCTTTCCACTGCGATACCTTAATTTTCACAATGTGTTTGATATCATCTGCAGCAATTATCTAACTTGTGATAAACGAAGAGCTTCCCTATTCCAACAGCTTTGATAGAGAGAAATTGCATTTTTTCGGTTTCGATCCTCAATTTCCGCTCACGAATGGAATATAGAAAAAAAACATGAGAAATAAAATTAAAACTACCATACTAGATAGCGGAAAGTGGATACTCTCTAAAAGTTGAATGTGTTTAACCACCGCAGACAATGTAAACAATGCAAAGACAATCGCATGTTTGTATATGACATAATCTATAACTAAGAAGTGTACGTTGCATATATGTCGACCTATCCACGGTCCTAGTGAGGCACGCACAATCAACATCAAAGTCACTGACCAAGCGCCTTAACTGCTAAACCACAGACACAAAAAATTGATGATGATCAAACTTGAATTCAATACATTTGTATATATGTCTTAGTTTCTTCTTCAAACTTATTTTAGTGCGGGCCGCCTACAATCATTTCTAAAGATTGCTTCATTCTATGTTCAAACATCAGAGTCAGTGATTGACCTTGTTTTCAAATCATACAGATTTACGAATTGCACTTCGACTGACTGTGATGACAGGACTCCGTGACGGGCCCTGTCTTATCCACTTTAATGAAGACAGGGCTCCGACCACCTGCCCTCTCTGAATGTCAGTCCGACGTCTCAGGTGATCACATGCATCCGCTCCCTACAGCCGACAGAGCACGGACTGTATTGCGTTTAACTTCTGTTTTTAAATACGTTTACATAACCTTTTTTGTGCTTCTTGGGGCCATGTGTCATGTTATCTCTGTGTATGTTAATCTTACAGTGAGGATGTTATTTTACACTACAATTGTACGTTCTTCGAAACCACTGGGTATTAGGAAAAGTGGGAGGGTTGAGCGCATGTAATCCAGGATAAACACTATATCTGTTGGTATGATTGTCTCATTTGTCTATGAGAGTTCTGTTTTCTATTTTTTTTTTTTAATTTGTAAGCCTTTCTATTTTGAATTTTTGAATCTGATTTCTAGCTGTTAGAAAACTGGTGAGCTAAAACTGATACAAAAACAATTTGCAATATTCCCTTACCCATCAATCAAAAAAAAATTTTTTCGTTTGTGTTCGTTTTTAGAAACTGGTATGATACAGGTGGTTACTTATTCTTTCATGATAAATACAATTACACGCCCAGCAAATAAAAAAATCGGTCATCTGAGTCATTGTACGATACGATTAGTTTCAAAATGTATCATCAGAGTATTCCTCGCACTGATAATAAATATCATTAATTCGTCTTGCAACACGCTTGGGACTTGATATTTACTTCATTGATATTTTTATCATGATGGAGTTTATACAATGTCCTACCGCTAACTGGGAGAAATGGAAAATAAATTTTTCATGCAATCTATCTCCTTTCTCCGTCTTTTTTTTTCAAATTAGTAGCTATAATTTATTTTAAAAAAGAACACTTTAATACATAATAATTTGATTATTTCCGTGATATTTGTATAACGCTAAAATACAAATATTTACATTACTAGTAGATTTCCCATGTTAAACGCCAATTAGGCAAGTAAAATTATATTCCAATAACTTGGGTTGCTAATGTGACGTCACGTTCATGTTTTGCATGTAGGATTTACCAACATTAAGACAAATTTGACGCTGTTACAGGCAAAAATCTGCGATGTGCATGCGAATAAAAATGACCGTTAATTAGAATAAATGTAAATATAAGTAATGACTGTCTTACTTTTGGTGTTCATCGGTGTATAATTCTGGTTGGACACGTGCAAATTTTCCGAGAATCGCTTCGCGCTTCACGGAATTTGCACGTGACCAACCAGAATTATACACCCATGAACACCAAAAGAAAGGCAGTCATTTCTTAACTGTACGGAGCAAACTTTTATCTATAACTGTATAGAGAATGTCGCATTTTATGACGTCACCAACGTCGACCACCACTACGTTCAAATATTTCATTGCCAGTTTTAAACTAGAAAATCAACAATGCTTAAATGACGTAGGTTGCAAAATAAAAAAGGTCATTACACAATTTTTTTATTGAATTATAAGAAATGACTGTGATAATTTTTCTGTCTATCCGCACATTATTCCGCTTCACGGGTTATAGTATTTACATCGGGTTTTGTCTATATATCGATAGACATCAATAGACAGAAAATATATTACAGTCAAACGTTTGATATGTTGTCCGTTTCTTATGAATAGGATGATGTTGATATTTTCCTTTTTCGTGTATTTTGTTTTGGTACTTAATCAATTTGAAATCATACGTATTATTTGGCTTTTTCGCAAACTTGCCATTTCATCCAATTTGAAGTATATTATTGAAATTAAAGGAGGTTAGCATCTTAGCACCATCCCTCCAATGTTATTTTGAACATTTATTTTATTTGGATTTTCTACTGAATCGACCCTACATGAAATGTGGAATCGCGTACTCTCTGTAAAGTAAATACACAAATTTGAATTCTAAAAATAAAACCAGAGGCCGCTAGTGAAAATCATTTTGGTCGCTTATAAGAAGCATTTTGGCTAGAAGCATCGCTGATGAGGAAGGATTAAATATTCGAAACACGTGTCTGGTGAATAATGAATTGGTTTACATTTTTGTTTAGATAGGTACAATGTTAAACGTCTTAAAATTCAATAGCATCATTTAAGACCTGATAAATTAACAGCATGGACCAGACATGCACGTTTCGGGTACTTAACCTTCGTCAGTGTATTATGTTGGAATTCTTCCGTATTATTTGAAACGATGTTATGTAAATCTTGCATACATGTGATACAGCGTGCAATTTGTATAATTTAGCTTTTCAAATTAATAAAAACAAACTCAATACCACATCCAACGTTTTATTTTAAAACTTTTTATTTTCCTCCCCCACTTCTAATTCTTAATTCTTAAATTTCCATCCTTTTATTCGATTTATTTAAAGTTTTTTTCTTTTCAGACTTCTTTAGTTGTCTTTTGATTTGTAATTTACATATTTTTGTACATAATTTTTTATTCTAATTTTGGGTATTCACTGTATTTCTTCATACCCCAAGTACATTGTATATGAGTCGAAATTATTATTCAATTTCATGTAATATATGATTAACAAATTCAAATATATTATTTGCAATATATAATTTGAAGACGTTTAACATTAAACATTTCTTTACAGTGAGAGAAGGAGAAGATCCCAAACATTATGACACTGCACTGCTTTCATGGGACACAGAGACGACAAACGAAAATATAAAGACGACAGAGACGCGGAAATCAATAACATTACTTCATTGACACTTGACAAGAATAAGATTAAGAAGATCCTGACGACATTCACAACGGCACTCACAATACAGCACCAAACTGAGCATCGACGGACCCTATCTAGCTAGAAATGGGACCGGGTGCTCGAGAGGAGTAAGCATCACCTGTTAGGCTAGCAACACACGCCGTCGATATTCACACAGAAGACCTATTTGTATGAGTTTTATCCCGAGGCAATTACATGTATAAGCACGTGAATTATCACAGGTGTTGCCACATAGAATACGTTTGGTACTGTACATTTTGTTTTAAAAAAGCCTAAAAATATAGATGAACAAATACGGCAGAAGTATGGATTCATTTATCAAATATAATCTCAGTTCATAGAACTTTAAGATATTTTCTGAATTTTAGGAAATAAAATGTAGAGGTGATACGTTTTCCACAAGAAAATATCTGTGATTGTGAGGAAAAAAAATTATTATGAAGATAGAAATATGACGATTGAATGACTTGTTAAAGTGTACACTGACGAGTTGTTACCAACCATTCGCATACAAAACAATAAGTCTTTCAAATGAAATAAAGTCTAAGTTCCAATTCGTATTTTTACTGTATGTTTTGGGGTAAAAAAAGTCGATTTTTTGCAAAAAAATCACAGAAATTGGAGGAGATTGTAATTTATATCTGCTTCTCAGCTCCTCAATATTGCGTATGCTCGTTCAACGATCATTTAGAAAACATGTTTAAAGTCTTATCTTTCAAATGATATATCATTTTTCTTCTTATTTGTTGCAAAATCCTCGAAATGGATGTTTTTATTCAGAAAAGTGTATTTTCAATTAGAAATCTCAGATATCTGTATGATAATTTAAAGAACCCGTATTAATTATGAAAGCAATGGTTCAAAGCTATTTTCTAGTGTAACTTTTCACACTCTTTCAGATTATTTATGTTTTACTAACATTTTGTTCAAAATCAAAGTGTTTTGGGAAAAAACGTATTTTTTCATTCAAAAATCGCTGATTGCTTGAGAATATATTATATAATATTGAATCAATAGAAGTTCTTGAAATTATAGCAGGACTGTATTTACAACTGTAATTATTTAGGTTCACTCATAGATTACATGTTTGGAACATAAAAGGTATATTTTCTACTTAATTTTGGGGCAAAATGCGCGTTGTTTGTCTATACTTTCTATAGTAAGTTTCTTATTTTAATCATATTTTTGCCCCCAAATACCAATTAAATTAACAGAAGATACTTCTGGGGCCTCTGCGTTTTGCGGTCTTGTTTGTGTGATGTCATCTTATAGTGAGGAGGTTGTTTACACCACAATTGTACGTTCTTCGAGACCTGGGTAATTGGAGAAGTGAGAGGGTTGTGCGCACGTAATCCAGGATAACCACACCATTTGCCACTTGCGTGACAGATGGCCGTCCAAAGTCGGCACCGGTTACCCATTGGTCTCGTCGGTTTATGTGTAGTCTTTTGTGTTTGATGTTTACATGTCGTGTGTCTCTTTTCCGTTTCGTGCTGTACTCGTCTTTTGTGTTTTTGCATCGGGTGTTTCGGTGTTTTACTGTTGATGCTGCAACGGGGTCTTGTTGGAGATCTCCTCCCTTCTTTTCAAATGCATATGTCTTACACGGACAAACTATGAGATACAAAGGAACACTTTTGAATATAAATAATAATGATGCATTTCATAGTAATAAAGATTTTCCAGAAATCAGCTATTTTTAAATAAAAATTTAGATTTTACCCCAAAATAGCAATATAATCAAATAATTCACTTTTACATCATTAAACTTAATTACTTTTATGCCATCAAATAATATGAATCCTCTCCTGCTTTGATAAATTAAAAAATAGAAATATGAAATTATAACATTCTCAAAAATAAGTGATTTCTGCACATAGATTAAGTTTTTGGCCCAAAAATAAGACAGAAATCATGTTTCACTTATCAAATGACATTCCTATTGAGTTATAATCAGAAACAAAAATATCAAAGCTAAATTATATCAATTTAGGCAGATGAAAAGAGCTAGTACTTATTTTCTCAAAATCAGCGGTTTTTGCATAAAAGAATATATTATTTTACCCCAAAACGTTAGTTTAAATGAATTATTACATTTAATTTCACAATCATCTGACAAGATGATGACTTTCTATATTATTAATAGCTTTGTCCCTAGAACAGCTTTAGTGCCCCTAGAATTAGTTTATATGCCATTAGGGATGAAACATTTGTAGTCCTGTAACAGTCGGGGAAACTTCCTTATATGGAAGTCAAGCATAGTGGAACGACTGCGTCACATAATCAGTTAAGAGTGAGCGCTCTCTCATATTCAACCAATCGCTTCAATGAACTTTGCATTATGGGATTACTATGATAGTAAAATCGTGTGTATATTTTGGCTTAAGCAGTGTCTTCAAAATTGCTCCGCTATCGCAGAGATCGCAATCAAATTCCTTGACATTTTTGTCACTTATACTACAGAGGTATATGTATTGATTCCATGTTGCATTTTTCAAAATTCAAACTTTAAATTCAGATATTAAGATGCGAAAATGGCACATATTTAAAACGACTTGCATTGGACCTACACGTAATCTTCGTGAAATCGATCAATACAAAGATTTTTCTGTACTAGATAAGGGTGAAACGTTTACCAAATTTCCTAAACGTGTACACGGAGGGCTGTAAACGAAACGTAAACGTTTAAACGCTTCTTTGTATTTCTGTTGTGAATAGTGATATCCATTAGTGTTTATTTGCAGACATGGTCACAAATTCAACTTAGTTATTCTTTACTAGATCATATTCGTAACTTTATTACGACATTCTGATGTTTCGCATATAGCAATAAAACTGTCCAAAAAAATCAAACTGTTATTTTCAAACATGTTTGATCAATTCCCACAATTCAAAAGTACAAGTTAGTTACAAAAACAGTAAGGTTGGACACCGGGCCATCGGGGGAAGGGCGTTAATGGGCGGTGAAAGGGGCGAAGAAATAGATGGCAGTGACGGAGAAAGAGATGGTTGCGGCGGTGTCAATGTCATTGGACCACATCGGCTCTTTCTATAACAGGATAAGATTGATTTTCAGAATGATTTTCTTCCTGTCTTAAGGAGGCCGAGTACAATTTGAAAAAAAAATACTTTCTGCCCTGGCGATTTTGATAAAATTTAAGTCATCAATAAATTATGCTTTGAGGACTGTTTTATGAGAAAAGTATGAAAATTTACCGTCTGGGATTTTCAGGGGATCATCTCAAAGTTTTCGGTCGTTTCCCTATGGGGGTATATTGGATTTCTAGAAGAATTTAAGGTTTTTATCATTTTTTTCATATTTGTGCCCTGGCGATTTTTATTAAATTTATATCAGCAATATGTCCAATAATACTCTTCAGATTTATCAAATAAAGATATCAAGTCACCGATTAGTTTTTTTCAGGAACCGTTTCAAAGTAACCGTAACAGGTATAATATTTGCATTATGGGATGAACTTGTCCTCATTATACCTCATACAGTGCCTTTTTCTTGAACCTATATGATACATGTGATTGTAATAATAATGTTTGACATTATGACCCAATGTTGAAGGGGTTTTCTCTATTTTACATTTAATTAGGGACCGTCTCAAAGTATAAATTTTGACTTTTTTATCTGAATTATACGAAAACATCACATTCCAAGACCAGTTTTGGTACTTGAAAGTTTTCTGATATTAGATAATCCACAGTATATTTCTTACATTGTGCAATGATACTATTTAAATTCAGATAAATGTATTTCGGCATAAAAAAATGGGGATTGTCTCAAAAGTCGTATCTGACAACCTGAAGTATTTGCTATTTAATACGAGATCTGTGTTCATAACTTATCTTTTGTGTCATTTACGTTGTTAGAAATAATTTAGATCGTTTCATTTTCTTTTTATTATACTAAGTGTGGATAATTTCTAAATAATCATTAAATTAAAAAAAAAACAAAAACAAAAAAAACAAGAGGCCCAAGGGGGCCACATCGCTCACCTGAGTTGCAGACAAAGGGTTGAAAGTCACAAAAATACTTCTACAGATCAAAGCCCTTGACATCTATATTTGTTGACCTATCGACAAGAAAAACACAAACTTGGCAGAGGACCTTGAGTACTTGCTTGCTGCAAGGTTTCGTGAAATTCTGTGCAATGGTTGCAGAGGAGATTTCGAAAATGTGTCAGCCAATCAGAGTCCTCAATGGTTGCAGAGGAGATTTCGAAAATGTATCAGCCAATCAGAGTCCTCGGCGGCCATATTTGTTGACCGATCGGCACAAAAAACACAAACTTGGTAGGGGACCTTGAGTATTTCCTTCCTGTAAAGTTTCATGAAATTCTGTGCACCGGTTGCAGAGGAGATGTCGAAAAATGTGTCAGCCAATCACAGCCCTCGGCGGCCATATTTGTTGACCGATCGGCACGAAAAACACAAACTTGGTAGAGGACCTTGAGTATTTCCTTCCTGTAAAGTTTCATGAAATTCTGTGCATCAGTTCCAGAGGAGACGTTGAAAATGTGTCAGCCAATCGCAGCCCTCGGCGGCCATATTTGTCGACCGATCGGCACAAAAAACACAAACTTGGTAGAGAACCTTTAGTACTTCCTTCCTGTACAGTTTCATGAAATTCTGTATTGCGATTGCAGAGGAGATGTCGAAAATGTGTCAGCCAATCAGAGCCCTCGGCGGCCATATTTGTTGACCGGTCGGCACGAAAAACACAAACTGGGTAGAGGATCTTGAGTTCTTCCTTCCTGTAAAGTTTCATGAAATTCTGTGCAGCGGTTGCAGAGGAGATGTCAAAAATGTGTCAACCAATCACAGCCCTCGGCGGCCATATTTGTTGACGGATCGGCACAAAAAACACAAACTTGGTAGAGGACCTTGAGTACTTCCTTCCTGTAAAGTATCATGAAATTCTGTGCAGCGGTTGCAGAGGAGATGTCGAAAATGTGTCAGCCAATCAGAGCCCGTGGCAGCCATCTTTGATTTCAGATCGGCTCGAAAAACACAAACTTGGTAGAGGGCATTGAGTACTTGCTTCCTGTGAAGTTTCGTGAAATTCTATGTAGCGGTTGCAGAGGAGATGTTGAAAATGTTAAAAGTTTACGCCAGACGGACGGACGGACGACGACGACGAGGACGACGGACGGACGGACGACGCTTGAGCTTCGCTCAGGTGAGCTAAAAAAAAAATATATATATATATATATAAATTTTTGAATTCCCATTTAAACTTCGACCTCTAGCCTCACTGACGAGACATTCGATCTTTATCGAATTGAAAATATATAGTGCACTAAATTCATGTAAGGAATTTTCTCTCCGATATAAGATATGGAACACTCCTTTTTTACACAATTTTGAATTCTTGTGCTTCGTAAAGTTTCCATATTTGCCATCCCCTTCTTCAATATTCAATACAAGGTCAAAATTTTGATACCAATACGACAATAGAAAGGTCACAAGGAATGTACGTATGTACATGTGAAATATGCAAGCCCTATATTATTCACCAGTCATAAAAATAGAAACAGCTCGTGTAAAGCTGCATTTACACTATGAAAGGTTTCTTGGTCAAAGTCCGTCAAAAAACTTGGTCAAAAAGACAAAGTCGTCTGTTTACACTATCAAAGTTCTTTGGCGACTTGTACAAGAAAATAGCAATCCAAGGAATGCTTATTTCGGCTGCGTAGCGGATTTTTTTTTTATTGAAACTAGGTCAAATATCAAGGGCAAGGTCACTAGGTCAAAAATTATGGAACGTTCAGAACGGTCTTTTCATAAGGTATACAAATGTGAAATATCAAAGCCCTATCACTTACCAATCAAAAGATATAGCGAATCTTAGATTGTTTGAAAAGTAGGTCAAATATCTAGGTCAAGGTCACGAGATCAAAGTTTTCTTGGATCGTTTACACTATCAAAGTTTGCGACAACAACTTCTTGTACAAGAAAACTTTGACAGTGTAAACGGGGCTTAAAGTAAAAAAGTCCCGAAGATTCCGATGGCTTATCCCCCCCTCCCCCAATGGATCCAATTGAAATGGAATTATCACCAAAGTTACTGGATGTTCGTGTGGTCACTTTCGATGTATATAGGATGCAATTTATATGCACATTACACACCAAATCTAATCAAATGATTTTAGAATATATCTGTCTTAAGAAAAAAACCTTTCTTTCTTCAAGTTTCGTTAGATAAAGAAATATTTGCAATAAATGAATTTTGCCCTCTATGACATATGCACAACAAAGGAATCGTCTCAGTTTTTGTAAAAAAATCGAAACTTTTCAAGTTCAGCTAATCGCCTACCTCAAAGCATCTGGAATATAAGTAATTACATAATTATCTCGTAATAACGAGATCTTTTCTCGTAATAACGAAAT
Source organism: Pinctada fucata (assembly GCA_028142955.1). Lineage (NCBI taxonomy): Eukaryota > Metazoa > Mollusca > Bivalvia > Pterioida > Pteriidae > Pinctada > Pinctada fucata. The sequence goes on along the minus strand of AP027111.1, from coordinate 47,223,014 downwards.
CTTTTCTCGTAATAACGCCATCTTTTCTCGTAATTACGAGATAATTTTCTCGTAATAATGCGATAATTATCTCGTAATAACGAGATCTTTTCTCGTAATAACGCGATAATTATCTCGTAATAACGAGATCTTTTCTCGTAATAACGAGATCTTTTCTCGTAATAACGAGATAAATTTAATTCTTTGTTTGACACTATTCGGCTTTCGTACTGACCCTTCCTATATTCTATATACGTAAATAAATATACGATACGGACGTAAGACCCGGCTTTGATCTCCGGTTGCCCACTGGTTTTCGCTATCTTTTTTTTTTTTTTTTTACTTCAACATGTTTACTATGTTCATGTTCACACCTTTTGTAAATATTGAATATAAGACTTAATGTTTTATGTAAATTCTAATATATGTGACATTGGCACACAGAAATAAATACAAGAACTGAATTATATATGGTTATTATATAAACTGATTATCATGATTATTGGCCAATCACTAATTCGGCGGATCCATAATAAGAAAATTGAAATATGAATGGCCTAACACTGATTGTTACAAAATGTAAGTTATAAACATTGGCAGAAGGATCTGATTGGCTAACTTCTCCTTCGCCACCACTGCATAGAGTCTTAAACATTTTTTAAAGAAATCTCATATTGAAATACAGGGGCTCGATGCTAGGACTTTTATTTCCATTAAATTATTCAAGAACCACTTCCCTCTATCCATAAGGCTAAAAGATTAATCAAGCCAAGATTTTTTTTATTTCCCTGAACTGCAACTATAGATCTATATCGTTATCCAACTAGACGGTTGTGAGGCTCCTGCGGCCAGTGTTGTCTAATTATTATGATTTTGAAATAGGTGCACGGTCTTAAATGTATTTCCACATTCATGAGAATGACACTCTAGGAGGGGGTTGTAGTGAGGTTTAACATGCCTGTTCAGTGATGATTTCCACTATAATATCCTTCCCATAACTTTAGAAATATCTCTCTCATGGTCAACACAATTATAACCTATGCCTTCTAAATCAAATTAGATGGCAACATGTAAGCTTAGTCAACCACAGGTTCTCAAATTGATCGTGCATATTGTAAAACTTGACAAATGTTCACTGGAGATGGGGATCAACCTCGGGACTTTCTGCAGGCTAGGCGGATGTTCTAGTACCAGTTTAGCCAGCGTGGTACATAGATGCCATCTGGGGCGATTGTAAGGTATTTAGAAGCTTATGTATGAATAAGAAGGGGTTTTGCTGATGTTCCAACCCCTTCTCATTCATGTAGAAACTTCAAAATACCTTCTAACCTCTTCAAACTACCTTCTAACCTATACGGTGATAACATTTAATGCATTGTCTACATGAAGTGTCGAAACCCCTTTGGACACATGAATTGAAACCCCGGTGGACACATGTATTAATCCACTCAAAAGTATTGTTTAATGAAGAAATCTACTTTCTTAGTGGGTAAATTTAAGGTGATTTGACTTGGATAGTTATATATGACATAATCAAACCTCATCAAGCAACATAAACATTCTAGCAGTGAAGAAAATGAACCAAAATGTTGAGGTGACGTTGAAAATTGTCCAATCGGCAAAACTGTACCGAAGTGTTTGGCAGAACCTGATCGTATGGAGACAATTTAAAGTGATGGGTAGATTGAAAATGATTGCCTCCACTCCGTAAGCATACTCATTTGTGAAAAACTTGATTTGTGTAGTCATAAATAAAACTCGCTACGTCCGTCTACCGCTCGCTTCGGAACCGAAACCCCAGTTGACACATAGCCGAAACCCCCTACGTGCGCTCTAACAGGGTGCATACATGTTTGTTTTGCCTCGGACTAGTACAAATTAGTTATTAGGTTTGTTACTGACCTTACACGGAAATCTGTCGGGTTGATAAAGCCCATAGAAGGCTCGGCGCAAGCGCCTCGCCTTCTATGGGCTTTATCAACCCGACAGATTTCCGTGTAAGGTCAGTAACAAACCTAATAACTAATAGTATATTATTGAGGATTGTTGACTCCGCTGAGCTCATATGAAGGGGAGTATCCTTTTTCAAGTAGTGTTACGTCGTTTTTTCCCCCGTAAATTATTCATTTCTTAAAGTCGCGTACGTTTTTGTTTGATTTTTTCTATGAATGCACGAATCTCTTGTTTATTTATTTATTTATTTGAATAAAAACACTTGGTTTCTTTTTGCCGTACGTTTCGGCCATGTTAGGCCTTCATCAGCGGACATTATTTATTTGTTTATTTATTTATTTATTTATTTATTTATTTATTTATTTATTTATTTATTTATTTATTTATTTATGTTTTTCTCTCATTTTATTCTTTTATCTTTTATGTGATGCATTGTTGTTCAAAGTTTGTTACTTTTCAAAGATCAGCGAGCACAAGACGTGGTGGTTACAAGTATCTATGCTAAGACTTAGAGCTATATGCAATTTGACATAGGGGGATCCCAGAGGTTTGTCTTTCTCTTCCCACAGTTATTGGTCAATTTCAAAAAATCGAACATATTAGATTTGTAGAAGTTGACGGTCAATACGATGTTGTTCCGAGTTTCATCTGATCAATTCAATACTGCAATCTGAAGCAAGAAATAACATTTTCATGACCAGTAGAAAAGCACAAACATATACTTCTCGAAAATAGTCATGACAACGCTGAATTTTCTTAAAGGTCAAGTAATTCATGAATGACCATGACGAGTATCGGATTTGTTTACATTATGCATTTCTTGTTTCGTTTTGTTTTTGTTTTTTCTTAGTATACATTACAAAGTGTATGGTTAGATAGACTCATATATATCGACAGTCAAGTTAAAGGATTCTGACTTTTGACCATGTTCTGCATAACTAGGTCAAGCAACATAGGCGGTCCTGCTTGTTTTGTTTTCTCATAGTCCCGACCAAGACAATATGTAGCGGATTACTGGTTAAGGAGGGTCGGTGGAGTATAAAACTTGTGCATGTTAACTATAAAAAAAAGAAAATAAAGACGCTGAACATTATTTATTAGCTTGTATTATTCAATAGATGGCAACGTTTATTGCTCGTCTAATTTGTGAAGAAGCATCATAAAAAAAAAGCTGAACAGAAAAATGTGTGACACGAATGCGGCTCGAACCCATACTTTTAACAAAGAGTACGCAAGCCGGGCGCGCTAACAACTACGCTATCAAGGCTATAACATTCGACGGAGATTAAAAGGTGATTTGAAGTTTCTATATGTGAGTGGAGCGTCAGCGAAGCCCCTTTTTATTCACGTAAAAACTTCAATATGCCTAGTTTTTTTACCAGCGAATATCGGTTTCCTGAAGCGGGGTTTGGAAACTGGGCTTAAAATAGGCGATCAAGCATCTAAAAATAGCATTTACCGGAAATCGTCTGCTATGTCGTATTTACGAAATAATGATACCTGTACTCTATTTTACTTTTGGAATGTCATTTTTCTAATTTAAATTACACAGAATACGATTATGTTGGTTTTGTTCATGTTTTCTATTCATATGAGAGCTTATTTGAAACTACCGCGTTAACAACTAACTGAAATGGGGTCGATGCGCAAGAAGTGCGCAAAGCGCGATAACTTGAATTATACTCGGCCTCGTTAAGCAATTGTTTAAAGTTTGTCCAGTGTGTTTGAATCAAGGAATGCGTACATAATTCCAACAGCACATACATGTACATTTTGTACGTACGTTAAGTGAAGAATCAATTGCCCGACTTCGCCACTTCAGGAGATCAATAGTAGTATGGAGTTTTTAGAGTAATAACAATATTTAAGAATTTCTTTTTATTGTATGTACAGTAGTTCGTGTACACGTTTAGAAATTATGTAAACGTTTACAGCCACTAAACGAAACGGCTCCGTGTACACGTGTAAACGTTTCACCCTTAGTACTAGACATGTATAATTTACGTTTGTGAATATAAAAACATCGGATATTGAGGAGTAATGTGTTTTTAATGTATACATTGCAAACTGTTTTAAAGAAATGCCAGGAATTGAGGAAGGTTTATCAGGTACACCCTGGCTTTTGCCGAAAGTGCATAATTTTTCCTAATATATGTTTTATTTTCTCAAGAAATGGTTTCATACCCCTTTTCGGTGTATGTTCTATGTGCTAATTTGAAAAAAAAAATAGAAATGTCACGGACAAGCATCGTAAGTAATCGAATTTATTGAACAATAAATAAGAAGTAGACACCCACCCTTTCTACACCATTAACAAATCTAGATTTTTTTCCAAGGGGGGGACCCGCCTGTAAGGAGGGTAAACCTTTGAGTCTGAAAAAATATTTACATAAAAACGGGAAAATGAAAATTTGGTATAATTCTAGAAGGGAATGCAAGCCCCCCCCCCCCCCCCCCCCCACCCCCTGGATCCGCGCTCTCAAATTATTCAATTAAGAACATACTATGGATGTTGATTCTCCAAATTAATAATAACTTATCAAAATTATTGTACATGTAGGTGGCGCCCCTCACTTCAAACATTTTCATTTGAACAGCATTTGGAAGTTTATGAGTTTCTTTTATTTTCAAAGGATTCTGGCACGATAAATTTATCGGTACCGATGTAAGGTTGGGATGGGAGACATTACAGTTTTAATTTTATCCTAATAGATAGTTCTCTGAGACGTACCCCTCCTCCCTCATCCAGGGACAATTTTATGCTCTCTCTCTCTCTCTCTCTCTCTCTCTCTCTCTCTCTCTCTCTCTCTCTCTCTCTCTCTCTCTCTCTCTCTCTCTCTTCTTTTTGATTTTGAATTTGCGAAAGAGAGGAACTGAGCTAATATAGAACTTATTAATCGAATAATATATCATAATTTTCATTGAGATCACACATGGAACCATTCAAAAGTACATGATCTTCTCACCTTGATTTACAGTCTTAGACATGAGATTTTTAAAAAAAGCAACATGCAATCGATAGATATACCTCTGAAGTATAAGTGACAAAGATGTCAAGGAATTTAGTCGCTGTTTCTGCGATAGCAAAGCAATTTTGAAGACATTACTAAAGCCAAAATGTACGCACGATTTTACTATCATAGTAATCCCATAATGCAAACTTCATTGAAGCGATTGGTTGAATATGAGAGAGCGCTCACTCTGAACTGATTGTGTGACGCTATGCTTGACTTCCATATAAGGAAGTTTCCTCGACCTGTGTAAGATTGAAGTGGTCGATATATTTAATGAGCACCAATTTTCACCAAGCGATTGTTCAACTTCTGAGTGCGACATGAAGAACTGCAAAACATGTAATATCTTCATAATAGACACTTCATTGAGTTAAAGAAGATCCTGACGATAATCTCAACAGCACTCACAATAGAGCACCAAATGGAGCATCGACGGACCCTTAGCAAGCTAGAGGTGGGACCAGGTGTCCGGGAGGAGTAAGCATCCCCGGTTGACTAGCCACATCAGCCGTCGATGTTCCCGCACGAAAATGAAAATATATTAAATACAAGCACTGTCTATGGTTCTGTCTATATAGAAAGTGCTATGGCGACAATGTAAGGAAACACTATTCAAAACACTTACTGTCATACCCCTCGCAGGAAACTTTTTTACGAGCTCCAAACGGCAAAGGGCATAACAGTGAGACAAATGAGTTAAAGAAGATCCTGACGATAATCTCAACAAAACTCACAATAGAGCAACAAATGGAGCATCGACGGACCCAAGCAAGCTAGAGGTGGGACCAGGTGCCCGGGAGGAGTAAGTATCCCTTGTTGGCCGCACCCGCTGTCGATGTTCACGCACGAAAATGAAAATGTATTAAATACATGCACTGTCTATAGTTCTGTCTATATAGAAAATGCTATGGCGACAATGTCAGGGAAAATATTCAAAACACTTACTGTCAAACCCCTCGCTGGGAACTTTTTTACGAGTTGCACACGGCAGAGGGCATAAGTGTGACACAAAAGAGTTTAAGAAGATCCTGACGATATAATCTCAACAGCACTAACATTCTCAAGTAATCTCAAAAAACAAAAATTTAACACATATAGTTTTGAAAACCTTAACTGTAAGACATATAATTTTGTCTACGGAATAGAGTGCTCACTTCGTTTGTTGATTGATTTATGTGGATGAAACCAAACGTCAGCTCAAAACCAGAATGTCAGGACATCGGTAAAAAATAAATAATAAAGGAAGTCAACTTCTTTATCGGCATTTTGACCAGGCCGATCATTCTGTTTTAATTCTGAGAGTCAGAATCCTGGAGAAAATATATCACCCCACAAACAATCCCAATTTGAGCACACCTTCCCGTCGCAACAAAGAAGAGTTCTGGATAAAAAAAATATTAACACTGCAGTGCCCTATGGGTGCAACGATAATATCAGCAGCATAGGAAACTTAACAAGTCTCGGTTGTCAATCGGTAAATATGACTAGCTTATTCAAGAGACCACAAAGAATACCTCGATGTCATGGCATTTGTAAATATAATAGGCCTGAGATACATAGTTTCTCCTTCTATGGCTTGGCTCCATTTTTGATTGAGCCTATAGGCCTGCATTGTATTCGTACAAAATCATACTCTGTTCCTTAACGGAAGTTACACGAAATCTACGAATATACGAAGGACCTCACATTTAACGATACACGTTCCCCAGAACACAGACTACAAGGAGTCATCTTGGACATTTCTACTTTTCATTTGTTTCAAGCAGCTGGATCAGATAAATCAGAGGAGAAAACAAACCGTCCTTTCATTAAAGTATGACTTGCAAACAAAGGTTATTGATCAATTTAATCTTAGTCAAAATTTGAATCACAAAACTGTGACAGACAAAATTCCACAATATTTTAAAAGAAAAGAATCTCCTTGTATTTTCAATAGCTACACACCAATCGTTGCATCTAAAATTTACAATTACACACGATTCTACTAGTGTATTGATTTAAGTAATCCCTCATTACATCCACTTCCTTGCGAATGTTCTTCATCGTGTTTCAACAACTCTCCTTGTGGGCACGTTATTACTGGTGACCTAATTATAGTCAAGGACGACAAGTTGAGAGAAATGTTAAAAAAAGGGTCCTAAATACAAAGAAAGTTTGTTGTTTACATGGAACCAAAATGTCAAAATTATCATGGACCCTTGTGTGGAATATGCATGATGTTGGGCAAAGAAAGAGGATGTACAGCTCGACACCCTTTCTGAATGGATAAAATCCATCAGATGGTTACTTTTATCTAGAATTTACCGATTAAAATCAACTGTGAACACCAGATTCGAGTCTATCTTTAAAGACCCTGATGCTATCACAAAGCTTGCCTACCTCCAAGAACATTATGTCATCACACAAGCAGACAAATCCTCAAATAATTACACATTTACTTGCAAAGAGTACTATTTCGACAGTCTACAGTCTACTTAAAACGTTAGGTTTGAATTCGACACCTGGAAATCCCACTTACACCCCAATAAACCTTTCTGCCTCTGAAATAATAGATGACCACAAATCAGCTTTTGCTTCCTTTGGCTTCGACACTAACAATTTAGATTTAGATTTAACATACTTATACTATATACCTAAAATGCATAAGAACCCGTACAAACAACGTTTCATCGCTGGTTCCTAAAAATGTTCTACCAAATTTGTATCGATATTACTCACCAAAGTTTTATCTGAAATCAAATCTGGGCTTCACAAATATTGCTCGACAGTATATTCTCGTAGTGGTATCAACCAGATGTGAATTTTAAAGAATTCGATGGAACTTTTAGAACATCTGAAATCCACTCATTTTAGTAGAGTCCAATCGATCAAATTCTTTGATTTTGTGACACTTTACACTACAATCCCACATTCTAAATTGAGAGAAAGTCTCGCAAAAATTACAAGTAATGCGTTTACAAGTAAGAACGGCAATCGCATGTACACATTCATCGTTGTTAACTATGACAAAACCTACTTTGTAAAAGAAATGTCCGATTCTGAAAATAAGTACACTGAAACATATATTACTCAGATGTTAAACTTTCTGATCGACAACCTTTTTTGTGTTGTTTGGGGGAAAGGTCTTCCAGGAAATTGTCGGAATTCCAATGGGGACCAACTGTGTCCCACTGCTTGCCAACATTTTTCTTTACTTGTACGAAGCTGAATTCATTCAATCTTTGGTCTCTGCAGGGAAAGGATACTTAGCTTCTGACTTTAACTTCACTTACAAATTCATAGACGACGTGTTGTCCATCAATAATCCAAAATTCGCAGATTACCTTGCATGCAAGCAGGAGATGTTTACTCTTCTTGGGCACCTGGTCTCACTCCAATATCGTGAGTTCGCTTTTTTCGTATGGTGGAGGTTTTTGTCCGTTTGCTTCGGTTCCTGTTTTATCTTGATTTTGTATGCCTTTGGTTCCTGATTTTCTTAATCCTTAATCATCGATTTAGTGCTGTATACAGGGATATGGTCATTATCCATATTTGTCAAATTTAAATTTGTAGTCTTAGCAAATATAATGCTTTAGGCACGGTCCATTTGATATTCTGGGGGGGGGGGCTTGGGTTTTTTGTCGGAGCATGATTATTTTTTTCGCCACGGACCGGGGCAAAATTATTTTTTTCTTGCAAAGTTGGAGCAACAAAATTTTTTTTAACAAAGTGATGTGCATATTAAGAATGTTTGTGTGTTATCAATAGAAATTATTTATATTTTTACTCAAAACTCTTAATATTAATATATTAGTTTATTTTCATGCAAGTATTCTATAAACGATGCAGAGACATAAAAGATTTTTACAATTTTATATAAGGCACATGTATGTATCATGTATAAGAGGGTCTGAGGGGAACTTAGGTCTCCCAGACAAATTTTAAATGTAGAATTGTAAATGGGTGAACTGAAGTTAGACCTTCTAAGCTTACAAGAACATAAAATTAGACTCTATGGGATACATGTAACAATATTGATAATATATTTAAGCATGCCCTTTTTTCATTCACATACATGTATAACTTTTGATATCTCCAAATATATGAATTCTGCCTTTGCCTTTGGTGAATGTTTAGATAGAAAACTATGGCGAGCAAAGCGAGCCAAAATTTTTTGATACAATTTGAAAACTGCGGCGAGCGAAGCGAGCCGAAAAATTTTGTAGAATTTTAGCGAAATTTTATGGTAATTCTTCAAATTCAGATTATTTGTAAGAGCTAGATTATTTTTTTCTGTCACACCATTAGCAAATTTATTTTTTTCATCAAAATTGAGAGCAAAATTATTTTTTTCGAAAAAAACCAAAGCCCCCCCCCCCCGAATATCAAATGGACCGTGTCTTTGTCGAATTTTCCCAGAAATCTGTTATTTTAAGACAAAAAACAGACATTTTGCACCATAATGAAGTAGAAAATATACCTTTTATGTTTGAAACATGAAATTTATGACCTAAATAATTACAGTTAAAAGTACATTCCTTCTATCATTTCAAGAATTTCTATAGATTCAATGAATATTCTGCGGGAATCAGCGATTTTTAAATAAAAATATACGTTTTTCCACCAAAACACTTTGATTTTAAATGAAATGTGAGTAAAACATATATAATCGGGTTGGGTTAGGGTTAGGAAATGGACATTTCCATGGGACAATTTGTTATCTCAAAGAGCACAGAAATTGCTACAAAGTTAGGTCGGTTTTGGAGGATCAAGGTGGTGGTGGGGGGTTGCACCCAACCCAGTGATACATCACAGACTATAAGGTGTCTAACATTTTTACATTTCTTCAACTCTGTATAGGCAAGCAAATATGAAACGCGGGTCGTATAATTGCTTACTAACAAATCTTAAAGCCCCTGTCACACCTACGCGTTCGTTTGCACGTCGACCACCAAATTTGTACGAAACGTTGCGTGGACGTAGTAGGGACGCGGGGAACGTAGTAAGAATTCGCTGATATGTATTGAGATCGTAGTAAAGACGCCGACAAACGTGCCCGCACGCCGAGCCACCACGACCGTTTTGAACTGTTCAAAACAGTCGTAGTGAGGACGCACTAATGACAGAACGTGTAAAGGACTACTTGTGAACGTATTAAGAACTTATTTGACGTATTTGAAACGTGCCGCGAACGTATTAGGGTCGTAGTAAGGACTGCTAAAACTTTTACATACAATCATATGGAGATCGTCACGTATTTGCCGTCCTTACCACTTTCTCGGTTTTAGGACTTGAAAAAGTCAAAATAGACCTCGTCCAAACAATTTATTCTCGAACGTGTCATGATCGTAGCATGAACGCGGTAAGGACTTCGAGAACGTAGAAAAAGCGCATTACTGTCGTAACTCATACGCTTTATCGTAATGTGAACTTGGGATGGGTCGTAGTGGAAATTGACTAAACGTATTAAAGACGGGAATGACTCACTGCCAAAAGTAGGTCAGGGGGGTACCCTCCTATGACAAACATCTTCTTCAGAACCGAAGCATGTATCGACAAACCGAAAGCATCAGGATGATCTAGAGAGATGTCTTAAGATGTGTTGTTATTTTTGGTTCCACTTCGAAGTCAAATTTTTGACACGTTTTTGACGTCTTTTCGGACTTAGTCAGAAATGCATATTTTTGCACTATTTCTTTAAATAACTCAATATGTGCATGGTTTTACACACTCATTTACTGCATATTTATCACATTTAACTTACTTAATGCTTTGATATATATTTTATGCTTAATTGCTGGCCATGCATGTTATATACCGATTTGTTCATTGATTCAAGCTTTATACGAAACTAAATTAAAAGATATAGCACGACCTGCTCTTTTTCGCGCTATTTGCGTCAAAAGGTACCCCGCACAGAATTTTCAAATTTTCACGCGCCCGTTCCCTTTAACGGATCGGGAGCTAGGGAAAATCCGGGTATCGACATTTTAACTGCACTTATTTTTTTACTTATATATATCATATTCAAACAATATACAAAAAGAAAATATAATTGATAGCCAATCACATCTTCTGTCACATTTAAAATAGCAGGCCCCCTCACCCTACAGGTTTTTCTCCAATCAGAACCGACCTTTTAGTGGTCTCTGACCTATAACTGTAACTGTAAACAAAGTCGCCGTATTTTAGATTTGATCGGTTCGATTCCTCCACAATCCTTTATCACTGCGATACATTTAAGGAGATACAGTGCAGACGGAATAGATTTCTATTTAATGTGCATTATACTAACTTGAAACACTTTCATAATGGTTATCATTTATGTACTTAGAACACATGCATATACTTGTTATCATGTATAAAGTTTGCTCGAATTTCCTCTGTCTTAGACTCTCTTAGGTGAAGTAATTTACGGACTGATTTCTTGAAGAAACGTCTAATGAGTAATCTCTGCCTCTGGATTTTGAGAATGCATTGGACATTTAATATCTGAAATTCTTAAAAATAAATAATTCAGTTCAGAGTTCCTGAAATCTTCCAATGAAATGTTGGACCACAGGAAGCTGTTGTTTTAATAGAGAAAATAAATTATTATTCACAACCTTAAGCCACTGTGTTCGACATCTTGTATGTATAATATTTCTAAGAGGAACACAGAGGCCTGAGGTTGTGAATAATAAAACATTTTCTCTCATAAAACGACAGGTTCCTGTGGTAAGACATTTGGGGATTTTTACCTGTTCAAATAATACATACAACATGAGGTTTTATCGGACCAAATAACTTCTTGTGGCAAATCCGATGCAACCGATACATTTCATGAACTCTCTCCGCTTACAACTTGTCCGTGTAACAGGCTATGATGAGGTAAAACAATTAATTAACAATAAATAACGACGTCGTAGGTCTGCTAGTTGGACAAGCTTAACAATTTCATGGGCCTTTTGAGTTGTTTCAAACTGCGAAACCTAGCGAAACCACATGAGTTGTTGAACAGCGTATGCTGAAATGCGACGCTCCTTATCGCCTGTTGAAATATGCATAGGCAAGAAGCGCCGCATTTCAGCATATTTACTGGAAATTATTTGTTCAAGTGGCTTCACTTGGTCATGGGGTTTGATACACCGTACACTGCTTTTTGGAAAACAAATTGGCCCAATTTCTGCACAACTCACTTGAACTGATAAATATTGGATTAATGTATTTGAGATGAAATCAATACTATTCAATAGCATTCATAGATTTCAGTATACTTTAATATGAATAAAGGCAAAAACGAAAAATCTTTGTTTTTTATCCCCTGGAATAAAAGATTCGGGAGCATATAGTTTTTGGCCTGTCCGTCTGTCTGCTTGTCTGTCTGTTTTCCGAAAAACTTTAACATTCGGCATAACTTTTGAATGGAAGCTGGTGATCGAGGTTTCATATTTCACATGTGTATTCCTTGTGACAATACCTTCCCATTGATACCAAAATATTTGACCTCGTGACCTTAACCTTGACCTTTGACATACTTTTCAAAAACTTTAACATTGGGCATAACTTTTGAATGGTTAGTGATAGGGCTTTCATATTTTACATGTGTATTCCTTGTGACAAGATCTTTCCATTCATACCAATATTACGCTGACCCTGACCTCTCACACACTTAACAGAGAGGGGCATTCTCCTTTCATAAAAACACAGGCTTTATAATTTCTGGCATGCCAGCTATCAATAATGATAGGTTTGGTGTTCAATTTTAAATAAACTTAATTTATGAAATCATTTCATTGTTTTGTTCTTTTTCTGCTGCAAATTAATGTGGAATTTTACAATATGATTTTATTTTTGATGTTGCATAATTGAACTATACTAGCTGGGCATATGACTTTGGACCACTTTATCCGTCTTTTCAAATCAGTAAAAAAGTTATTGTTTTGAAATATGACTATTTTTTCTTTTTTGTACTTTTAAAGGTTGTCTGAAAAAAAAAACTCTCTGTATCCGGCAAAAATCTTTTTAGAAAGGTTTTGGGCTAAACTCCTGGTACTGGCACTATCAGTATTCAATGTCAGTACGTCAATTAGAGCGTGCATGGGTATCAGGTGAGCATTGTGCCCCCTGGGACTCTTGTTTAAGTCCTAGAGTAATACCGTTTAGATGAAATGCACCTGGACTCCATATAACCCTACTGATATAATATTACATGCTGTAAACTAAGCAAATTTAGGCAAAAATAGAAGCGTTTCAAGTGAAAAAATATGCACCTTTCTGGGCTTGTGTTAACCCTTTCCTAGACAACTTATATTAAGAGTATAGATTGATGGAGCGCATTTCTTTTTACATATTCACATTTAAGAGGATACAATTATTCAATATAGAAATTTACACTTGACTGTTATAACCGTTCCCATTGAAACAAGTATTTTGAAAATGCTTTGTTTTCAATATTTTCAAAATTCTAGGAATAAACATGGTTACCATGGCAACGGAAACTTAAATTGTAAAAATGAGGACAAATATCATGATTGCGATTCATTACCTATGTCCTTAACAAAAAATGCCGCGCCACGGTCCTATTGGATTTTTTTTGGACCTTACAGATAATTAGTAATAAAATTTATGTCTTGTAATCAAATGATGGTTTTTTGTGGATTCAAGTTTTTCAAGATCGACCAAGCAAAGAACTTTATTGAGCATTGTGATATAACAATAGAAGTTTAATATTCTTCCGTATTGTAACCTTACCTAAAGCTAAGGTTTTGGGTTTTTTTTCTGTTTTGCATCCGCGTGCTGGTAGGTTTTTGTACCACTTACATGTACTCCAAAAAAAATAAATAAATAAATAAAAATGTTTTTTTATCTTCAAATTCGAAATTCCAAAACCGTGTTCGATCGTGAAAATATTTTTCCTAATGAAGACTTTTGGGCGCTTTAATAGATCTTAATCACATACCGCATCTGTTAAAGCGTCAAAGTAACATTGAACTAAGTGAGACGAGTGCCAGAGATGAACGATGAAAAAGATGTGTACGTTACTCTGATCATAAGAAAACATGAATTGTTCAAAATCTACTGTCAAAGATGTGCATAGTGCATTTTTCTAGTCGCAATTTATCAGATGAAAAATAACTAGTTGTCATGCATGTATTCTTTGAGGGGAGGGGATTCCATGGATAAAGATAACGAGTGGCAAAATACAGAAGTGTTCAAGAACAGGTACTGTGTGGGTTCTAACTTATTTAAGCGGGATTGATATAAATTTTGGCAGGTGCACCGTCAATTCAAGACTACGTTAAAGATGTAAAAATATTTTGAATTATAACTAGAAAATCTCATGTGCATTTGTTGTTATTTGAAAATTTGCTTTTATGTCGCTTTGCCTCCTTTGCTAAGCTGTTGTCATTGCGTCTCTTAGTCCTTCGTTCATCAATATTGTTGTTTCCATGCGGCATAAACTTTTAACACTTTCAACTTCCCATTCCTTCCCATGAAGAAATTAACATACACGGTGTACTGGATAATCCCCTCCCAAAACTGAATTGTGAAATGAATTTCTTAAGGACAAAAGGTGTATATTTCTCCATAGTTCCCTCCTAAACCATTGTATGGATCGGAAAACTACTTGGGTTGAGATAATCAATATTGTTCACCAACGACCGGGCTTTACATTAAGATATAACGCAGAATATTATATAAGTGATTTGTTTCAACCAATCAGATTGCTAGCTAGCGGTTCCACATTTTACGATATTGCACAGCTGTGCACTTCACTTTCGATTCTACATCTAGAATCGGGAGGAAATGAATGAATTACTCATGCTTAGGTAATAATTCCGGTAGATCATGAGAAATAAATATGGTCGTGCAACAAGTAGATTTCGATGAATAATCGACGTCATATTCATGAGTAATGACGTCGTGATATCAATGACGTCAAATACGGCGCCAAATGAAAAGCAACGTTAGAAAATACATATTTTCTTGTGTGAGATGAATTCTCTAAAAATGCCGAGTGGTGATGGCTCCATGATTCATTTATTTGTTTTTTAAATTAATTTTTTGTTCTATATAAAAAACATTGGTGGATATTGTGAGAAAATCTCATTTAGATAGCAAAATTTGAGCTAAGCCAGTCACAGGCTCTGATATGGCTCGTCTTAATTGTGAATAATCTATGAAGTAACCATCTTCATGGTCGTCATGGATTCAGCAGCCTACAAGAGGCCGAACAGAAAAATATGTGAGACGAGCGGGGCTCGAAACTAGACTTTCAGCTTGCTGTCCAGCATGCTATCCGGGCGCGCTAACCACTATGCTACCGGGATGGTCACCAACTAAGCCAGTTAGAAGGTAATTTGAATTCGCTGACGCTCCGCCCACTTTGTATTTATGTAGAAACTTCAAATTACCTTCTTCCCTATACATAAAGTTATTATACTTTGAATAGTAACATAGACCTCTAGAAGGGTATAGATTTCAACAGATGGATAGTGATTATATAATATAACAAAGATGGACTGGGTATGAGTTCAATATCATGCAAAAATATTGCATATTGAACTCATATCCAGTCCATATTTGCATAATATACTAGTCAAAATTTCTAACTTACATTTTCCCAGCTACTTCAATATCACGATTGGTAGAAATTAATTATCTAATATCTATATTTATAATAACAACAAAAATTTTTAAAGTATAAATAATTAAATGATCATCCTGCGATGTGTATCTTCAAATTCTACAGCATTTTATCAAAGAATCATCCACTTCCGGTTTGTAAGAAAACTTTATCTCTTGACTGAAAAGGCTACAATAGAAAAGTTCTTATGGTTATTGAGCGATTCGTTTTTCGGATTTTGAAATATCGGCGATTGAAACTGTTATTTCGTCGTGATATGCTTACAAATTTTCTGATGCGTTATGAGTGAATAACACTTCCGGTATCATTGATATACCGGGTAAGGATTTTTGTGTTGAAACATTTCCTTCGAATGCGATATTTGACTTTTTCCCGTGCAAAGCCACTTTTCTTGAAAAGTAAGCCTAGAAAAAAATGTTTGATTAATGGAAGCTTATTTTACGCAACACTCACAAGATTTATGGGCACACATCCATTTTATGGACAATTTGTTAAGTTTTATTTGCTTATTATCGCTTTTGTAACAAATTTATTCCGTTTAAGTTATGTTTTTCTGATCAAACTTGGTACAAACAATTCTTTAAAAGTGGTTTGATTGTGATTTTCCGATAAAATACGCGTAATTCATGAAAAGTGTTCAAAATTCAAAATTCGCCACGGTCTGTTTCCGTTGAAAGAAATTTCGTTTTTCTTGAGTTTAATGTAAAGAGTGAAATGTTGTATATCAAATCCAATTATCTCTAAAATAATTTGAATTCCACTTTAACGAAAATCCATACCCGAAGAATGGTAAGTTAGAAATTTTGACAAGTATATTTAACGTGTTTTTTTACGTATTTTCGGAACAGACTCCTCTTCTTCTACCAATTTTTCTACGTCTAACAATGACTAATTAATCTAACTGACAGAAAATTAATCTCGACAGTTCTCGTTTAGTACATTTAGATCAATTTCATATCAAAAAGACATTTAAAACTTTATGTATTATTCTTAATACAAAGTAATTATTTTCATTTTCAGCATTACCTCCTTGCAATAAGAATGAAATGCTCTGCAAGTGAGTTAAATGTATCCCCGATTCGTTTCCGGCTTCTTCGAAGACACAATGTTTGAGCAACCAGACGGAGTTCCCTTTTGAGAAAACGGCAGGCAGCTGTCCGTCTGATTATATCTGTAAACAAAATTATGTCTTTTCAAAATCAATTTGTCTCAGAAACGATTATATATGTGCTGGTATTCCACATTGTCCTCACTGGGATGACGAAGCGAATTGCTCATCAAGATATTGTCCCGAAGGTTGCCGTAGCTGTTCCGATAACATGTATGTATGTCATCCACGTGCTATCGCAGATATTCCGGTCGGAGCATACGGCATTGACGTCTCAGGTTACGATCTCAATGTTAATCAATTTTGCTCTAAAGGATGGTCTTCTTTATCATATCTTAACGTTTCTAGATGTGGGATTTCAGACATTCCATGTATATCAAATTTTCCATTTCTTAGACTGTTAGATTTGTCATATAACGTGATTGCAAAGGAAACATTTCCTAGACATGACCGGGCAGTTATTATTCTTGATGGGAATCCATTACAAAAGGTAACATACATCAAGTTATCGGATTTTTCTAAGAAATGCAGTAATAAAAACCTTTGCCTGGAGAGTTGGAATATCAAAGAAAATACTAACAATAAATCCAGATGTCATTAAGAAAACATATTCACTGTTGTCCTTCTGCGGCATACGGGAGCTTGATCTGGGCAACAACAAAAAAGAATCGATAGAATTTGTTTCCAGATGCTTGAATCTGTTGGATCTGGATTTATCGAACAACGCTCTTTCAAGTTTGGAAAAAGTTCCATTCCAGAGACTTAGGATGATTGAAGAACTGAATTTAGTCAACAATTTCATATCATTAATACCCTCTGATGCCTTTTCCAGAACACTTAACCTCAAGGTGCTGAATCTTTGGAAAAACAACATCACTGTTATTGAAAATAAGGCTTTAAAGAAAAATGAAATTCTCCGATTTTTTAGGACAAATTAATTTGACAAATATTCCTTCGTCAGCTTTTTCCAGACTGCGACGGCTAAAAGTGCTTTCCTTGGAGAGAAACAGGATAACGAATATAGATTTAGACACGTTTGAGGACCTCATCTCCTTAGAGGTTCTTGATTTATCACATAACAATATCCAACATATTGTGAAGGGACTGTTTCGGAATATGGCATCAGTGAAAGCATTTAACTTAAATATTAACAACATCGCCACATATGAAGATATATTTTATGGATTACGAATCTTATCAAGCTTGAAAGTTGACCAATTTTCCCTGTGTTGTGCTCGACCAAAAAGTGTTTCAATCGAAAACTGTCATTCGCCACAAATTTCCATCTCATCTTGCAAATATCTATTGCGAACAGAATTCGTGTCAATTTGATTTCTATAATCCATTAAGGTAACCTTGTTATATTTATTCAACGTTACAGGGAAAGAAAATCTTTGTCTAAACTAAGTAAGACATTTTTGCTTCACATGTCCGTACATGATTGTGTCTTCGGTCTCTGCAATTTTGTACTTGTAACCACAGACGTAGATAGTAGAGGAATGTACGGATTTTTGCATGATAGATGGAAAGTAAGTTTCATATGTGATACTCTTCGATTTATATTCTTACTATCCACAAAAGCTTCTACACTTTTCCTAATCTATTCGAGTCTAATGGCATCAATAGCACAACAACAGACTTGGAAAGGAAAGAATAAATATCATGGAATTGCAGTATGGACCTTGAGCATTTTTATCACCATTCCTTGCTTCATCGTGAATAAACTTGTTATTAGCGCCCCTTCGGCTGCTCACCACATCTGTCTGATGATACCTTTACATAACGACAACACGTCCAATGACATTTGGAATATGATGTTCACTACTCTCCATACCCTTTCTATCGGAATGATATGGTTTGGAGAATGTTGGAAATTTGCACCGTTTTCCGACATCGTCCCATTAATACTTTTTGGGACAAGTCTAAGGAATGCGTTCGTCTGTATCAAAGGTAATGTCTGTTTTTTCCGTTTTTTTATATAAAAGAAGCAAAATATATAGCAAAGTTATTAATTACTAAATCGGTTTGCCAAGTCAAGACTCTTATTAATACTCACACGATCTGCGTTCTGTATGTTTGTGTTTGATTTTTCTGTGTTGTGCCTTGGTATTCCTTGTCCCTTTTGCGTCTCTTTCTGTGCATGTCTGCTCTTTGTTTTTGCATTTGGTGTTTTGCTATGGGTACTGCAACCTGGTGTTGTTGGAGATCCCCTGCTTTGTTTTATAGACTTTTATTTGAAATTATATGCCGTATCGATATCTTCTAATAAGGCACTGTATACGTAAGATAATGAACAACAGAAATAAATATGACTACCAACACATATATATTGCTTTACTACTCAAAATATTACCGTAAATACGATAATTATCAAATATTGAAATTATTCTTTCTATCGCATGAAGTTTTAGGATATAGTCAAATACATTACCGAAAGTAAGTCTGATATTTTGAGATTGTATTTTATGCATTCTAAAAAATTGATTTTTCTATGTCACGAAATTGGGGATCTTCTAAGGGAGCAGAGAATGCTTATTATTTGAGAACACATCTTATCCTCATTCAATATTCATATTAAAGCTTTGTATAATATTTTGATTGATTTGTTTCGTTTAGGGATTTCCTTAGTTTTTGTATGATTGTTATAAAAAATGAACTTTTCCAACCCGTTGCCATCTTAATGCATACAATGAGAAAAATGAATAATGAAGGAAATAATGCAAAAAAAAAACTTTGGAGTTGGGAATATCTTTTAGTCAATATATTCCTATGTCATATGATATTTCAAAAGTAGATATCGAAATAAGATAATGATTTTGGGAAAAAAAGTCGTGTTCATGAGTTATCTCTCCTTTACTTAATATAAAGTGACAAAAGTAATTGCAGCAAATTGATATAAAATGCAGTATTTAGATCGATGTATACACCGCCCTCCCCTTGAATATATGGCTATTTTCTACTTAATGTATGGTACTGTCTTTTTCATAAATGCATTGCTATGTACTTAACACTCATACATGTACATGTAGTACAGATGTTGAACGTCTTCAAATCTATAGCATCATTTAAGATCAAATAAATTTTCGGCATGGACCAGACATGCACGTTTCGGGTACTTCACCCTCGTCAGTAATCCTCAGCCTAGACTATGTGATATGGCCAAAAAAGTGTGAAAATGATTATGTCCAAATATGTACCGAAAAACTTAACAGAATGAATGGGATATGATGACACAGGACCCCCGAACATTTAGAATATAAGGAACATTTGGTACCCGAGAAAAAAATACACAAGGGAGTGCATTTGGGGTCCCACTGGCTCCCCGACTAAGACGAAATGACCGTAGAGAGCTTAAGACATGTATATTCACACATGCAATTGAATATGTTTTCACAAAATTTAAACTAGGTTAATGGGGATATTATTAACAATTTACGTTTTACATTCCCCTCCAAGTGCATTGTCCTAAGTCCGCGAACATAAAAAATGCAATCTTTAATTTAGATACTGGGTAGAAGAATGATTGAAATGTAGGAGAAATCGATAAAATTTACAGTTACAAAGTCAGTCACTCATAAGTTTGTCCTTTGCCGCGTAAGTCTTCTATATATAAGATTACCTACTCGAACACTTCCGCATGTTCATACTGTATTCCGCCAAATTTGAATAATCTATTAAGAACACGGCGTTAATATACAAGTATGTTGAAATGAATTGAGAGAAAGAATTTACTTTTTTTAAGACTTGGCGTTATGTGAAATAGAATTTAAGAATGGCATAAGAACTGAAGCCCAGTAGGTTTTCATTGGAATGACACAAGCTATTGAAATGTTAAACGTCTTCAAATGACACAAGCTTTCATTTCTAAATAAACACTACAAATATTATGACAAATATGGATAATGACCATATCCCTGTATACAGCACAAAATCGATAATTCAGATTATCAGAAACCGAAGGCATACAAAATCAGGGTAAAACAGAAACCAAAGCAAACAAACAAAAACCTCCACCACATGAAAAGAAGCGGATTCCCGATATGAGAGTGCGACCAGGTGCCCAGGAAGAGTAAGCATCTCCTCCTTGCATGCAACACCCGCCTCTTCAATTCGGTAGAATTGTCACATCCGGTAACTTCCATTTCGGAAGACATAGAGTACAATATTTGCTTGGATGGTTCAAATGGTCTATGACAGAATATCATCCACCATTCTGGATAGTGGGACATCATAGTGTATGACGAGTTCCCCATATCGACCATAGAACTTCCTCAGTGACGATGTTAGTCGGTCACAAACATATCCCTGACTGAGAAGCTTATCTGAAAGACGCCTAGCTCTCAGAACAAGATCCGTATATTTGGTACTTGCTCTGGCATAGCGTATCAACTGAGATATGAACACGCCATAAGCAGGCGATGAAGGGATGTTGCTACTCAGAAAAGGAAAGTTTGTAATGCTGAAATTGAAGTAATCAGGTTTGTCAAGGAGTGAGGTGTTCATGTGACCATCAGTGTCGAAGGACAACATTATGTCCAAATAGGATGCTAAATCATTTGTCTCTGTAGTTTCTTTGACTTCAAGCTCCGAAAGATAGATAATGCTCAGGTAATCTGCGAAATTTGGAATATTAATGGACAACATATCGTCTATGTATCTGTATGTGAAGTTGAAATCAGAAGCTAAGTATCTTTTCCCTTCAGATACCAAAGATTGAATGAATTCAGCTTCGTACGAGTAAAGGAGAATGTCGGCAAGGAGTGGAGCACAATTGGTCCCCATTGGAATTCCGACAATTTCCTGGAATACCTTTCCTTCAAACACAACAAAAATGTTGTCGATCAGAAAGTTTAACATCTGAATAATGTCAGTTTCAGTGTACTTATCTTCAGATAAAGTAGGTTTTGTCATAGTTAACGACAATAAAATTGTATTTGCGATTACCGTTCTTACTTGTAAACGCATTACTTGTAATTTATGCGAGTCTCTCTTTCAATTTAGAATGTGGAATTGTAGTGTAAAGTGTCGAAAAATCGAAGGCTTTGATCGAATGGACTCTACTAAAATGAGTGGATTTCAGTTGTTCTAAAAGTTTTTTTTCAAATTCTTTAAAATCTACATCTGGTTGATACCACTGCGAGAATATACTGTCGAACAATGTTTTAAAGGCCAGATTTGATTTCAGATAAAACTTTGGTGAGTAAGATTGATACAGATTTGGTAGAAGATTTTGAGGAACCAGCTATGGAACGTTGTTTGTACGGATTCTTATGCATTTTAGGTATGCAGTATAAGTATGGCAAATCTTAATCTAAATTGTTTGTGTCGAGGCCGAAGGAAGCAAGAGCTGATTTCTGGTTATCTTTTACTTCAGAGGCAGAAACGTTTGTTCGGGTGTAATAGGGATTTCCAGGTGTCGAATTCAAACCCAACTCTTTAACTAGACTGTCGACATAATACTTTTTGCAAGTAAGTGTGTAGTAATTTTAGGCTTTGTCCGCTGGTGTGATGACATAATGTTCTTGGAGGTAGGTAAGCTCTGTCATAACATCAGGGACTTTAAAGAAGGACTCGAATCTGGTGTTCACAGTTGATTTTAATAGGTCAATTCTAGATTAAAGTAAACCTCTGATGGATTTTATCCATTCGGAAAGGGTGTCGAGCTGTACATCCTCTTTCTTTACCCAACGTCTTGCATATTCCTCACAAGAGTCCATGATAATTTTGACATTTTGGTTCCATGTAAAGGACATACTTTCTCTGTATTTGGGACCCTTTTTTAACAATTCTCTCAACTTGTCGTTCTTGACTATATTAAGGTCACCGGTAATAACGATTCCACAAGAAGAGAAGTTGAAATCCGATGACGAACATTCGCAAGGAAGTGGATGTAGTGAGGGATTACTTAAATCAATATACTGCAAGAAACGTTTGTAATTGTAAATTTTAGACGCAACTGTTGGTGTGTAGCTATAGGAAATACATTGAGTTTCTTTTCTTTTGAAATATGGTGGGATTTTTTCTGTGACAGTTTTGTAATTCAAAATTTGACCAAGATTCAATTCATCAATACCTTTGTTTGCAAATCTTACTTTATTGAAAGGACGGTTTGTTTTTTCCTCTGATTTATCTGATCTAACTGCTTGAAATAAACGAAAAGTAGAAATGTCCAAGATGACCCCTTTTAGTCTGTATTCTGGGGAACGTGTATCGGTGAATGTGAGGTTTCTTTGTATGTTTGTAAATTTCGTGTAACTTCCGTAAAGGAATAGAGTATAATTTTGTCAGAATATAATGCAGGCCTAGAGGCTCATTCAAAAATGGAACCAAGTCATCGAAGGAGAAACTATGTATCTCAGGCCTATTATATTTACGAATGCCATGACTTCGATGTCTTCTTTGTGGTCTGATGAATAAGCTAAAAGAAAAAAGGGGATCTCCAACAACACATAGCTGCAGCACCAACAGCAACCTCCCAAAACACCCACTGTAAAACACAAAAAGACACGCACCAAAAGAGACGCAGTAATACAAGGAATGTCAAATCACAGAAAAACATAAAACACAATGACTACACATAAACCAACGAGACCAATGGGTAAACGGTGCCGACTTAGGACGGCCATCTGCCACGTCAGTAGCAGACGGTGTGGTTATCCTGGATAACGTGCGCACAACCCTCCCACTAGTATAAGAATAAGCTAGTCACATTTACCGATTGACAACCGGGACTTGTTAAGTTTCCTATGCTGCTGATATTATCGTTGCACCCATAGGGCGCTGCAGTGTTAAGATTGTTTATCCAGAACTCTTCTCTATTGCGACGGAAAAGGTGTGCTCAAATTGGGATTGTTTGTGGGGTGATATATTTTCTCCAGGTTTCTGACTCTCATAGATAAAACAGGATGATCGGCCTGGTCAAATTGTCGCTAAAGAAGTGGACTTCCTTTATTATTTATTTTTGACCGATGTCCTGACATCCATAGTTTTTGGCCTGTCCGCCTGTTTGTCTGTTAGTCTGATTGTCTGTCTCTCTGTTTGTCCGAAAAACTTTAACATTGGACATAACTACCCAAATGTGCTTCATTTTTCATACGTCTTCCTCTGGAAATTCATTACTATGATCAATATTATCCCTAAAGTATGTATTTTATGACACTTAAAAAACCTTGCACTTCTATGTTTTCTATATTAGGTGTTTATAAATCATATAGAAAGTACTTGTTTCCATTTTTCAATTCTGAATCTTTCAATTAGGAGTAAAACATTCTGACTCCAGTGATCCATCACAAAGAGAGACTACACGGCATCTTTGAATAAGGAATCAATACATATTTTGACAATTAATTATCTATATAATCCTCTTCTTCGAATATATCCATATTGTTGAAAAAAGGACGTCGTTTTTATGCCCCCGGAATCAAAGATTCGGGGGCATATAGTTTTTGGCCTCTCCGTTTGTTTGTCTGTTTGTCTGTCTGTCTGTCTGTCCGAAAAACTTTAACATTGGACATAACTTTTGAATGGGAAGTGATAGGGCTTTCATATTTCATATGTGTATTTCTTGTGACAAGACATTTCCGTTGATACCAAAAATGATGACCTCGTGACCTTGACCTTTGACCTACTTTTCAAAAACTTTAACATTAGGCATTACCTTTGAAAGGTAAATGAAAGGGCTTTCATATTTCACATGTGTATTTCTTGTGACAAGACCTTTCCATTTGTACCAAATTTTTCGATCTCGTGACCTTGACCTTTGACCAACTTTTCAATAACTTTGACATTGGGCTTAAGTTTTGAATGGTAAGTGATTGGGCTTTCATATTTCACATATATATTCCTTGTTACAAGATTTTTTCATTGGTACAATTTTTTTACCTCGTGACCATAACCTTTACCTTTTACCTACTTTTCAAAAAATTAACATTGGTTATAACTTTTGAATGGTAAGTCATAGTGCTTTGATATTTCACATGTGTATTTGTTATGTAAAGACCTTTCTATTCATACCAAAATTTTTGACCTTGACTTTGACCTTTGACGTACTTTACAAAAACTTGAACATTTTGAATATCTTTTGAATGGTAAGAGAAAGGGCTTTGATATTTCACATGTGTATTCATTGTCACAAGCTCTTCATATCGATACCAAAAAATGTTTAACCCAGTGACCCTGACCTTGACCTGACCTTTCATATACATGTACTTAGCAGAAAATAGTGTTTATACTAACAAAGATGCCACCGGGAGCATACTTGTTTCACAAACTCAGGCTTTATTTTTTTCAGCAAGAAGGGATATATCATTTTGTGCGAATAAGTATCCGTATGGAATCAAGAAACGTATCGTGTCTAATATTCCCACTGTAACGGAATACATTTCCGGATTTTGCATTCATTTTAGTGTCAATTAACTAAATCAGCTTTTACTGATCTAAAGAGAACTTGTTTTGACCGAGTACGACATCATACCTGATAGAAAAAAAAAACAGTTACTTATAAGCGGTCGCAAACTACAAGAATCTTGTTTAGTAAAATATTGATGCCATAGAATACGAAATAGTGTAGATGTAAACACCATACACTCTGAATATTTGATATATAAAAGTATTTGCGCATTTGCACTGTAACTGCAAGATTTTCGTTATTTCGTGGACAGGGGAATAAGCAAGATACCTTTTCTCGGATACGATACGGTAACGGAAACGTCAAAAGTGATATGAAGCATATTCAAACATTTATGAAAGATATTGATCATAATGAAGCATCATGTACTTTGAAACTTATTTGGCATCCATTTTGAGGAAAATTCGCTTTTCAATGACTCTGCCATAGACTTAGGAATCCCCCTCTTATTATTCAGTCTACATAAACGCATAAAAAAATAGTTTTTCGGAATTTTAATCTCTTACTAAATACTTAAAATTTTAAAAGATACTTCAAATTTAAATTAATTGAAACTATCTTTATTCTTTTTACCTAAATATTTGAAGCATTCTATCAGATTAATAATTTGTTAACACGACGGAATGAAGTATTTCCTTCTTTAATGAAGAAATAGATAACTACTTCCTTCAGGCACAAGTACGATACGACAAACGTTCAATTCATTTACCCCTTTTTTGACAATTGTTTGTGTTTTAGATTATGCTTTCCGCAACAATCTTGATTGAAACGGCATCAGTGCACAGAGTAAAATGAAATTGATGCACTTTTCTTCGTCAACTCTGCCAATTATGATATTGATATCTTTGAGACCATCATATCAACTAGAATTTATGTACGTCGGAGAATGTCCAACTACGCTTTTGTCTAATATATATCGAAGTGAAATAAACAATTGTACGTGGAAAGATCCTCTCAATAGATATCATTGTCTACCAACACAGGATGAACGATGGATTGAAGTTTGCTACCAAGACACCTTACTTGAAAGAACTGGTATGTATTATTTGATGTTTTCGATCATATAGTAATCATATAAAAGTGTTGCAAATTTTAAAGGTTCGTTATTGGTCACGATTTAGGTACATTCTTGCGCATCTTCTGTTTAATTTTCATTGAGTTCGAATTATATAGATATTTCAAATCATTAAGGTCAATGCATCATCTCTGACTTTTTTGAAATAATGAGGATCCTGAAAAAAAATCTCAACAGCACTCATAATAGAGCACCCAAGTAAGCATCGACGGACCCCAAGCAAGCCAGAGGTGGGACCAGGTGCCCGCGAGAAGTTAACATATCCTGTTTGGCTAGCCTTACCCGCCTTCGATGTTTACGCACAAAACTGAAAACAATAGATACAAAACATGCATTGTCTCAGGTTATATCTATATAGAAAGTGCTATTGCTTCCTATTTCTATTGAAGACATTAATCAATTAAATACATAAAAGCTGATAAGTTAAAAAATTTTATCTTAACTAAATTAAGTATCCGTAAGAAAGTGCTTCGCGGTTATTTCTATATAAATTGAGCTGGATGCACTCTTTTGAACAGTTCGGAATTCCATTACGTTTTGTGTATGGAATATTATTGCCTTAAACTGCATTATAAGGTGGAGTTGATGGATAATGAATAATTGTAAATTGTTTAAATTTAAATTGCAACCAAATAAAGGCAAAGTGTACCGCGCTGACATGTTTTCAAGAAAACAACAAAATGACAATATACTTGCGCGTTTGTGCTCTCTTATTTCAATACGGTTATATACTTTTTCTTTTATATTTTGAAAAACAAAACGTTCCTAGAAGCATACTTCAGTTTTTGTTTGATAAAATTGGTAATTTTGGATAGCTCTCTGATAATTTGACCTAAAAATGATCATTTTCAGGATTTTTTCGTGTAAAATCGAGTCATCTGTGAATCTTATACCAACGGTGAAACTTCATCAAAATCAAGTTTTATACAAAGTTTCTAACCTGTTTTATTGTATGTTTACAAAAAAATTAAAACTGAAATCAGATAAGTGCAGTTTAACACTTTTCGTATTTTCGTGACAAATGTGTTATTTTTAGCAACATATTTTCCGCAATTTTACCTTTTTTTCAAAATAAGCAAAGTCTTGATTTTTATCACTGACATATCAATTATTCTTAACGGAAACACACGCGTTTCAGTAGCCACCATTAGACGAGAATATTTTGAAAATCTCCACACGGAAGATTTAAGATTTTCGTAACTTAAAATGTCATGATGTTGTGGCCTTGTAATAATCGCCCAGAGGTAGAGCACTCGTTCACCACGCCGGAGGACCGTGGTTCGAGTCTGAACGAGATGAGAGAGTTCAGATTTTCATTCGTACGTAGATACCTATTTTTGCAAAGTATTGGTAAGCCTAGAGTGACCAACAATAGTCGAATTATTGCTGGAATTGAACTTATTTGAAAATCTTGTTACGTCTTTTTTAACTACATGCATATGCAATATCTATTTAGAAATAATTATATCTAACAGGTTTTTGAGAAGTGTTTGAATGTAGAGAAATATTATCTTTCACACTATTTATATGAATGTATCCATATGCATTTGTTCATATCAATACATAAAAATTTGATTTATATATTACATAGTGAAATCTTTGTAATTTCTAAAAATATTTGTTTTAAAACATGAAACGTGTGAAATCACCTTAAGGAGGGTTGGAACAACAAGATGGCGGCAACATTATTTGTTTTCTCATTTCCTATGAAAAGTTCAGTCTTAGCGTTTTCAAAACATTTGATACGCTGATTGATATACACATTTGAGAAACCTGATGAAGGTTGAATAATTTCCGACGTCATTTGAAGAAATTATGGCGGTTTTCGAAACTGTGGTTTTTGGGAGTTTTATCCATGAGCAAAACAGCGATGTCATTTCGACGTTAACGGGGAAAATTGCGTCACAAACATTCCCATTCAAAATGCAATAAAAACATCAATGCCAAACATATCGCATTGAAACTTTGCACGTGTAAAATAGAAAGTGCCCTATTTATCACGGTGAATTCGTTAACAAATTTACATTTCAGGAAAGCTGATGTCACTTCATTGAAAATGAACGATTTTGGAAAAAAGGGAAAACATAAAGCTTTGTAATAATTAAATCCTAAATGCAATTTTTCCCATTAAATTATGAAATCATTTCTTGACATTGCTGATCAATTTCTTAGCTTTTTACAAAGATTTATCCACAGGATTCCTAATAATTAGCTATCAACTACAGTCAATTCATCGGAAATGCAATTTTAGAGCGATAAAGAAAAGGGAAGGTTCTCAATCATGACAACTCTGCAGACATCCAGCGAAATAAACCCAAAAGAAACTGACACAGATTGACATCAGACAAAACTACAAACCGCACAAGGACGCTAGAACATGATACAAAATTATCGAAACAGAAGCACAGAAACATCAAAGACGACACATAAAAGGAAGGAAACTTATATGCATCACGGCGCCGACCTTGTACGTCCATCTGTCATTAGCGGATGATGTAGTTATCCAGATTACGTGCGCACAACCCTCCTACTTATCCGGATACACAGAGGTCAGTATAGACGCACAATTGTTGTGTTAACATTAAACTTCTAACTGTAAGGTGACATCACAAACGAGAAAATTAAAGGCAGTGGCCTCTAGTAACACATATTCTATGTTAATGTTTCTAGAAAAAGTCTTTAGCATGTGTTTAACAGTCTGTGCTCTGCTGGCTGAAGCGAGTTCAAGATCAGACACCTGAGAAATCAAAAGTTCAGATAGGACAGAGAATTGGGACCCAGTCTTCTCTGATGAGATTTAAACAAGGCCTGGCATGTAGTCCGGTCGTCACGGTTGGCCAGTGTGCAACGTTGGGAAAGACACTTGTACAAAACTTTAGATTGGTCCAGTATCATGCTTAGTGTTCTTTGGTGACTTTAGGATCATATCCTCGGTAAAGCAGGCGACCGACCGATAGTATCATATTTTGTTCCAGCATCCTACCTTTATTTTAAACACAATTCATTTCATCTTTTCCATATGTAAGTGCAATACATTTATGAAGGTTTTGGTAGTTAAATTCAAAATAATTTCAAATAGCTTTACGAGAACTGGAATGATACTTTTTATATTATGAAGGCATCAAGAAATTTACGGAAACGTTGAAAAATTCATATTTCGAAGTCTCACAGAAAATTTTCCTGTGGTTAGAATCAAATGTATGTTTGTATAATGAAGGACAGACAAGTAATATATAATTTAAGATTTTTATAGAAAAATTGAATTTTGTCTTCAAGTTTACAATACATCCTCGATTAAATGATTAATTGGCACGATTTTCAGAACATCTTTGAAATTCCTTGGTTCAGAAATTTAATGAGATACCCTAATATTCAGCTAGAATGTTCAATTCGATGTTGATACACTAGACATAAGTTTCAGAAAGAAAATTTTCATCAGTGTTACCTAAGTAACAAATTCAATAAATATAGCCAGAGAACACCACCAAAATGAATTCACGTC
This sequence comes from Pinctada fucata, assembly GCA_028142955.1. NCBI lineage: Eukaryota > Metazoa > Mollusca > Bivalvia > Pterioida > Pteriidae > Pinctada > Pinctada fucata. The sequence goes on along the minus strand of AP027111.1, from coordinate 47,193,367 downwards.
AATGGTGAAGATTCCCATGTTCCAAATATGAAGATTCCATCATAAGAGCCAGACGGCTTGCAAGTAAGCTACTTCAGGGTTATGTTACACAACGGCTAAAATTATCATTAAGGAAGTTATTCGGTTGCTACGGGGATGTAATAAAAGCATATGAGATCCCCCTTTCCAGAATGATCAGTGACATTCTACATAGTGATTGAATGGCTGTAATCCTCACCAAACAAATCATACTTACCTGATATGCACATCAAAATGTACATCGAGAAAATCACCGAATTTGACAGGTTTCCATGAAGCTGTTGCGACGGGTGTTGCATGTAATCAGGTGACGCTGACTCTCCCCGGGCACATGGTCTCACTTCGAAATTTGGTTCATTCCGAGGTTCGCAACTGTTTCTGTTGGGAAATCTAATGATTTTGCCTTGCCTTCTCGACTATGAGACTAAATAATTGATGGGTACCTCAGAATCTGTAATGTTTATATTAAGGTATACTTTCTCTCTTTTTCGCTATAATTTGATGAAAACCTGAACAAATGATGCAACCAGTTGGTTTTGTTGGCGATTTTTCAAAAGAAGAATCATTGTGACATAAAAGTTTATGCATAATCATTTAATATGCGGGAAGTCTTTTACACTTTTATGATAATGAGATAATGTTTCAATTCGTTTCCATGTCATCTTAGTCTGAAAATGGGTGATACGCTCATTTTATCAAACTTCGACTCTACTTTAGGCAATTTCAAACCAATACAAATGATCAATTATATTCATAATCATCCTAAATTTGCCTTCAGCAGATAATATTATAGCCAGTCCTTCCACGGAAGAAAAATGGTATGCTATAAGTCATTATTTATGGAGAAATTATCCATCAAAATGACAAATAGTTTGCGCAAAAAAATGGTATTTTTCTTAGGCCAAACAATCATATTTCCACCAAGAGGATTTTGGAGGACTTTTGATATGTTGTTCCAAGTGTCTGATGATAATGGTGGATGATATTCTGTCATAGACCATTTGAACCATCCAACCAAAGATTGTACTCTATGTCTTCCGAAATGGAAGTAACCGGATGTGACAGTTCTACCGAATTTAAGCGACGGGTGTTGCATGCAAGCAGGAATTACTTACTCTTCCTGGGCACCTGGTCTCACTCCCATACTGGGAGTTCGCTTCTTTTCATATGGTGGAGGGTTTTGTTTGTTTGTTTGTTTTTTTTTTTGGTTGCTGTTTTATCCTGACTTTGTATGCCTTCGGTTTCTGATTTTTTGATTTATCAATTTGTGCTATATACAGGGATATGGTCATTATCCATATTTGTCATCTCAACGTACAGCATAGCACTTAAAACATTTTTTTTTTGCAATTATTTCGATTTCAAATTGTAATATGACTAGACTTTTAGGCTTCTTTCAGATTGTGATCGACTAACATCGTCACTGAGGAAGTTCTACAGTCGATACGGGGAGCTCGTCATACACTTTGATGTTCTATTGTGTAGAATGTTGGATGATATTCTTTGACGGCTTGGACCATCCAACAACAGACTTTTCTTGTATCTTCCGAAATTGAAGTAACCGGATGTGATATTTCTGCTGAATTGTAGCGACGGGTGTTGCATGCGTGCAGGAGATGTTGACTTTTCCTGGTCACCTGGTCTCGCTTTTAATTGGGATTTCGCTTCTTTTCATTTAGTCGAGGATTTTGTTTGTTTGATTTGGTTTTTGTCATTTCCTGATTTTGAATGCCTTCGGTTTGTGATTTCCGGAATTATTGATTTTGTACTGTGTATTGGGATATGGTCATGGTCATGCAATGCATTTTACTCCTACATGCTTCAATTTAGATAAACAGCGTAGCTGCCTATACGGCCCTATCACAATCAAGGCAATCATAGCATTTCTTTCTCTGTTTGACGGTGTGACAACACTTGGGATGCTTACTCCTCCCGGGTACCTGGTCCCACCTCTAGTTTGCTAGGGGGTCCGCCGATGCTTAATTTGGTGAACTACTTGCAAGCTGTTAGGATTATCGTCAGGATTTTCTTTAAGTCATTTGTGTCACACTTATGCCCTTTGCCGTGTGGAGCTCGTAAAAAAGTTCCCCGCGAGGTGTTTGACAGTAAGTGTTTTGGATATTTTCCCTTACATGGTCGCCATAGCACTTTCTATATAGTAATTGCCTCAGACAGTACAGTTCATGTCCTTTAATGCATTATACTACTTGAAGATGATAATTGGGATTTCTAGTTTTCGTTCTCTAGTTGCTGATTGGTTGATCGTTGATGGTCATTATACAATATTAACAATACTGTATGTTTTTGTTGAGTTTGAGTTTTCACTGTCTGTGCATTGTTTTTCATCCTTCATCCTAGTCTAATGGACATTTTTTTTTCATTTTCTCTGCAAATTAATGAATTATATTAAAACGGAAAAATACAACCAAATAATGAACATCAAACAACCACAACTACAAGAATCATAGTCACTAACATGAAAATACCAACCGCGAAGAAAATCTTAAGCAATATTGAAACAGAAATAGCAACACATTTAAGAATAGTCTATTCTAAAGACGGCCACATGCTATCCCTTCCCTCACATAAGATCCCCTCTCCTCTTATGCTATGTACATAGTAAATAGTGTTCTTATCCAAAATAATTCTTCTCACTTTTTCGAATAATTATAATGCCAGAAAATTATTTTTGATTTGAAAAGTGGAAAAGCTTGATCAAAAAATAAAACAGAACAGACCATTTCTCGAAATAATAAATGAATGTGACCAGGGATAATTAATTTTCTCCTTGGTCCATGTATAACAGTTCGGAATAGTACATTTAAATAACTCAATATGCACTTATAAATTGCAAATATACATTGTCTAATGATGCAATTGCAGTGTTATACATATAGCTATAACACTGGTAATTTAGACTTTTGATATAATTTGTCTTTTCAATGTGCCATTGATTTAATCAAGGTCTTTAATTTTCAATGAAACATATTCGTTGATCTTTTTAGATAATCTTTAGTACGGAGGTCCGACGCTGAGCGGACAACATATAAGTCTCGTCGGTCGTTATAAAAGTTTGCTTATACTATCGTTGTATCGCATCTTGGACTCTTTAATATCCATCGTAAAAGATCGATGTTTTGCCGTTTGTACGGCACCCGAGTCATGTTGAATAGTTTCTTCTTGGACACATGGCATTGACTTTTTTCTTTACGTTATACATTTCACACCTTTTATTTCAATTTTATTTCTTTATTCGGAGCTCTGTGTGAAATACGGCTATTGACGTGCCAATATTCCAGGCTCCTATCGCGGAGAACTTTCTGATGTCAACAGACGACAACACACAAATTTCGTCACCGTTATATAGCTTTTTATTTGTTGTATTGTAAAAGTATGTAGTCCTGACTAATGTAAGAACTGCCCAATCAGTTACCAATATTACGTATGAGAACGTGGTGTGTGTGCTATGTATATCATCACGAAGTAAACTTCCGCCCTTTGAGCACTTTCCATTGGATCTCCTGGATGCTTAAATAGAGTTCTCTGACTCAGTGCATCATTAAAAGCATATTTCGGAACATTTTTGTATATTATAATTTTCATACTCTTTGGCCATATTACATTGTTTAGATTAAGGAACAATAACGAGGGTTAAGTACCCGAAACGTGCATAGTCCATGCTGTAAATTCATCTGTTTTTAAATGATGCTATTGAATTTGAAGACGTTTAACATACACTCAATCTTACAACAGTTACGAATATTAACGGAGAGATTGAATGCGGATGCTAAAATGGATGAATTGCACAACGTCAACCTAATAAGGCATATCATAATGTATAAAACAACGACAACGAAGGGCAAATACTCTGACCAATGTACTTGACACGTTTATTTACATCTCTGTAGTACTAAATTAAACGTCAAAAGATACTTTTTATAGTTTTATGCATATTTCTTGAATTCACGTATTTTCATTTCAAGTTGTCACAATCGGGTATCCATACACAGTCTTACCACGACATATTAAAATAAAGTATTTTTTCATCAACAATATGTATATAAACCGGCTGATAGATACTATTTGTGTGGTCGTCCGAATCTTCATCTACGGATTATAATTTGGGAAATGACACTAAACTCAAAAGTTTATACGCATTAGTTTTTTTTTTACATTTATTCATAAGTCCTTTAGAAAATAATATCACTAAAAAGGCCTTAGAAATAATAATTATACACTTGTCGATATGTTTCCAACAAAATACAGTAATACAGACGATATAAACGATAAATATTTCTTTTTAATATTTTCACGATTTTATCACTTTTTGCCCAATTAAAAAAAAAAACTGACCAGGATATATTTTGTACGACAGTTGTTCTTAAAAGCAGGGGTATTCAGGATGAATGTAAACGTCTTCAAGTTGAATAGCATCATTTAAGACCAGATTGGCAAGACATGCACGTTTCGGCTACTTAACCCTCATCAGTGTTAAGAACAGTTAAGACGTTCAAATGTGTGTGTAAGGCAATGAAACAATGCCTATTGATATCATGGTGCCTCTCATTGACTCAACAATTTTTAAAAATCAACAAAAAGGCAACATAAAAACCAAGATCTTATAAGTGATAGAAAAAAATAAAGAAAATAAATACACACATTGCAAGGATCGAACTCACGTCGTTGCGATTTGCAGTCCTGTGTCATCACCATTACGCATCCACACCGTTTCCAAAGAGAGAGAAGTTTTAAGTTATTTTCACTGATTGCCAAAGATTTAATCTTTTCACTTTTTTGTATTAATACACAATTGAATATTCCTTATTTAAACAATACGATATTTCTTTTTCTTCTTATTTAATAAAGATTTGTGTTAAAAGACTAAAAACTGTGAGAATGCTATCGGTGAAGTCGTCCTTGATAGTTATAAACTACGAGATAATTCCCTTTGCTAGTCACATAAACGTTTGAAAAGGGTATCATAGTAGGCTGGTGGTATTTATAAAATGCATGGCGCAGGCTTGAACTACAATGTTATGTGTTGGCATCGCGTTAAATCAGTTAATGGTTGTCCCCCAAGATAACTTTGTCGATTCTGTCAAGTAATATTCTAAATATAAGACAATGGCGGAAGTTTGGTGCTTGTCTAGTCATTTTTAGATGAAAATCGTATTTTATTCCAAAAATAAAAGAGGCACTTTGTCGATGCTGTCCAGAACTATTTTAAATGTAAGACAATGCCGGAAGTTTAGTGCTGTTCTAGTCACTTTTAGATGAAAATATTGTTTTATTCCAAAAAATGAAAGAAGAAACGTGAGCACTTGAATTCATAAATGACAATACCTGAATGGTATTCTGGCAGAAAGCATCGGGCTGTTATTGCTTGAATTGCATTGCGCCAGTTCCTTTTATACAATACATTGTTTGAATGCTATAAGTAGTTGTCACGTGACTTGTTGTGTGGCACATGACATTACTATTGGCAGAATTTGTAGTTCAAGGTGTATGCTAAAGGCTGATATAAAATGCATAAAGAAATGTTATTGGAGGATGTTCTTTTCATCAATGAAAATGTCTAAAAAAAAAAACCCACGAATATTGAAACATGAAATCGATGAGTGCCTTAACGTAGCTGCGTATTTTAATGTCATCATAAAGATTTTTTTCTATGTATGTTTTCTTTATTTCAGGGGGATGTCCGTATTTTGAAATAGAAGATGGTGCGATAAATGTACAACAAAAGAAGTGCAGGAAAACAGATTCCAGATGCCGAATAGAGTCGAAGAAAGAACGTATATCGTCAAGTCTTGCATACACGAGTAAATATCGGCATCTGTTCTTCTAGCATAGAATTGATAATAATAAAGCGAAATTTCATCCTGTAATATGTTATTTTGCGATATGCCTGAGGTCCTTAGATTTGCGAATATAAAACGTCACGAATATGTCCTTATACATGTTTAGTAAGGTACGTACATACGTTGTCGCAAAAATTAAAGGTCACGATTCAATCGCTTCACTTGTCTCGGTGAACTTTTCATAAGACGCGGCGAATATAATAATATAATAGACGGTTTACGGTATTTAAATTGTGTTGTTCAGTATCTTCCTATAGAAAATGTCTTCTTTTGAATAGAAAATTTATTAATAAAATTTTGAATATTGAGGAAGACGAGTATACCAGAGAAGAAGTACAAATCACAGTTCAGGAATCAAAGATGAAAAGAAATATGGCATAAATGTGAAAGACTTCATAACAATCCCGAATGGAGACAAGATCAGGTGTCCGTGAAGAGTAAGCGTCCATTGACTGCATGAAGTATCCGCCGCGAATGCCAAAAAGAACGTGTCAAATCTGGCATTGTACAAATAGGTAAAAGATGGTTGAGTTGAATGGTCTTACTCAAGAACGTCCTTAATCATCCTAGAAAAGCAAAGGTCGAAATATGCAATAAGTTTTTGTAGCGACCATAGAGCTCCCTCAGTGACATATTTAACCGAAATATTCTTGAACATGCAGCTTATAGGCGAGCCTCCTTGCCATCAAAATAAAGGAATTCCCGTCGCAGGTTTCATTTATTTTCCTTCAAACGCCACAGATGACTATTATTAGAAACATACATGTCTGTTGTAATATTTTTCAGTGCATTTCTGCTTCAATGTTAAATTGTGTTTCGCTGAATCATTTTTAGCAAATAGAAGAGATTCCGATGGGAACAAACTATGTTCCTTTTCTTACCTAGAACTCCAAGTCAATTCTACATACAGATAAATTAATGTTGTAGAAACTATATTTATTTTAGATTGCGCAGAATCAACCAATTTGTTGGGCACCGCACGGGAGTACCTCTATTTTCTTATGACAGATTCCACAAAAAGTATCATGTTTTGATTGTAAGGGGACGATCATTTGTTCTGAAGGGGGGGAGGGGGCACTTTTTTGTAAATGATATTCTGAGTACGAAAATGCTTCGCCTGCAATCAATAAGCGACAATTTTTTTTTGGCTCGCTTCACTTGCCTTACATTCAATATTTTGTCAGCTCGCTTTCCATTATATCTGATATTATTATTTAGACATATACTTTACCCTATAACATTTCCATTACAACAGTCATTGCATTAAAAATATTAACATATATAAAGAATCCATCTCCTTTTTTCTAAAAAAGCCCAGTTTTGAATATATGCAGGTGATACGTGTTTTAAATATTTGTATAGATTGTAGCGTTCAGATGATATTGCACTTTGTTATTCAAATATTAAATGGAATTTAGGAGCATGAAGTCATGCATAATTTTCAGAGTTTTTTTTTTTCTTTTGTTTATATGCTTGTCAGGTTGTCATGATTGTTAAGGGTGTTTCATGGGATATATTTGGAATTAAAATTCCTATATGTGATTTCGTTATGTTCTGCACGTTGCTTATTTGTCCAGGACATCAAAAAAAGTTTTCTTCGATTCTGTATACATTAAATTGTCAAAGTTTGTGTTCGATAGATCAGATAAGAAAGCGACTTCATCAAACTCTCTCAAAATTTCGGTTTCTTGTTTCTATATGAGAAGATTTCTTGTCATTGTTATGGCATTTCCATGTAAAGCACAGAGGGTAATGGTCAGATATTGCTAGAATGGGAACATTGACTTCATATATATTTTCCGGCTTATTCATGTATCAATGATCTATCAAGGTACATGTATTTGTTTCGAGTAACGCGGGAACATGTGTCTACTAATATTGTGAAATTAAACTCTTCGAGACCATTTATCCAGTGCGAGGGGGGTCCTTGTTTAGATCAAAATTGTAATCGCCTGTTATGATAATTTCATTGTCATCACACTGGGTAGCTTGACTTATATCCCGTGAAAATTCAGCTCCAACCGGAAAGCGCCGGGGGGTGTTCAGCTGAACAGTACAGAATCGGTGCTCTATTTTTAACACATTTCAATCTATATTTTTACAGTTTTTTTTATTTTCTAGATCGTGTCGTCGTTTGTAATTGAATTGATATATACACGAAGATTTCTCACTTCCCTACTTGAATGATACTTTTGATGTATACAAATTATTTTCAAAAACTATTTATATTATGTATATTTAAAACCATTATTTGAAAATGATGAATTGTTAAATTCTTTTTCTCTTTGTTTTGAAACAGTTCCAAATTGTCAACGAAAGAGTGAACAAACGTAAGTAAAATTAGGCCATACCAAATAAATTAAAATGTTCTTTGTATTTCTCGCACCATCTTTTCAAAATTAAGAAAAAGATAACATTATCAAAATGAAATGCTCGCTCACACCGGCTCAAGAATTTTTTTTCAGGTTTCTGTTCTGATTTTTACTAATCTTAAAATCTAAAAAGGCACTGAAAGTTTGAATATTTTTCTCCGTACTGCTATGTGTCAGGCTTCTTAGTCTCCAGATTTCTATGGTTATTTCTGTTTGAGTACGGAAAACATCAGACATTTATTACTGGGGTATCCTAAATCAAAAATAAAATTATATTACTCAATCGCACCTTAAAACTGCAATACTAAAGATATGAAATAATTATATTTTCGCTCGCTAACACCATTTTTTACAAGAAAACCCGATGAACATTTCATTTATTTGATATGGCCTTGATTTTATAATAGAACGAATGCATCGCTCATTATATGACAAAGCAAGGACATTTTTTGGAGTACAAGGGGCTTCAATGTTTTACATGATTAGTTTTTCTCTTCGTTCTTCGTTTTCAATCTGATCTGAATGTATACTTCTTGCGATCAACATGATTTTGATATATGTTTTCCATCTTGTTCATAGAACATTGTTCTTTTCATCATCACAGTCGTGTCATGAATGTTTATGAAAATTAAAACAAAGCAATATTTCCTCTTAAGTGGGATCTTATTTAGGGAACATAAAAATGTTTTTGTACATAATCCTCTGAATGTTTCCGCTTAATTTTATATGTGTTTTAATGAATAAAACCAGAACAAGGAAGATAAATATTTCAATAGCACTTCAGGTCTTTCCTTTCTTTCATTTTATCTTTTGTCGGTAAAATTGATTTTTAATGTACTTTTATATTGTTCTTTCATAGGGCGAATATAGTTGTAAGAAATTATGAACTGTTATGTAACATCAAACTATCTATACTTTAAATAGGATTGCAACGCAGAAAGCCATAATTTATGACTCAAGTAAAACAAAATGTTATGCAAAAACTACTAGAATATGAATAAACTGATGTAATACATTAAATCAATTTTCAGGACTCAAATTTGATGCAAAAATTACTAAAATATAAATAAACGGATGTAATACATTAAATCAATTTTCAGGATTTATAGAAAACTGATATGTGTTTCTTACATTTTTTAACAATACTGTTACAGTAATAATTTAAAATTTTATAAGTGCACGAAGTGCACGAAATGAAATTATAATTTTATGAGCAAACTTCAGTAAGGAATAACAGTGTATAACAGTGTATTTCTCCCTTCGGTGACCTCTTTCTAGCCTCTTTAAAGATGACGTCATCTTAAGCTCTGCGCATGCTCATTCTCTCTTGAGGATGTCATGTGCTTGTCCGATTTTTTTTTTCATCAAAGAATGAAAAGTGACCAAGTCGAGACGACCAAAACAAGGTGTTCCCCTGGGCGTCCGCAATGTATGTAAACAACAATGAAGATACATCAAACAGTTATAAAATTTACTCATGTGTCTATATAACATTATAAGAATGCAGCTTTTTTTTCCTTTTTTTTGTGGTATATATACGTAAATGTACATCTTTTTGTCTATTTGACAATCTGAAAACATCAATTTAACTTTAGACTTTTTCTGTCCTGCCTCCAGGGCCTCCCCGTAGCTCTAGATCTATCTGATTCACTAACAGTAACACTATAGTCTTTGTGGTGTATCCTAACTATCCTGCATCTGTATGCCTTTACTTGTCTTGTCTGAAAATAAACAATGAGCATCGAATAAACAAAACTGTCGATACAGATGCATGTCAGAACTTCAGTATATTAAACATTTTTCTAGTATATGTAGGTATAATCACTATGGGTGCCAGGGAGGGTAGGGAGATTATACCTCACTGAAGTTTGCTCATAAAATTATAATTTCATTTCGTGCACTTCGTGCACTTATAAAATTTTAAATTTTATTTCACAAACTTCAGTAAGGTATAACAGTGTATTGTTCAAAGCAATAGTTTTAAACTTGCTCACATGTTTAAAACTGCATCTGAGAAGTTTTGTTGGTTGTTTCCACTCTCCCCTTCAATGGTATTAAAAACATTCTCTGATTTCCAGTTTGCCATTTTCATTATCTGAGCTACTGATAAACCCTGTTTTAAGGCTTTTGAAGTAGACGCACTCCTAGTTGAGTGTGATTTGAATTTTGAAACATCTATTCCAGATTTGCTTATCATTTCTTGTAACCACTTTGCAATTGTGCATGGCTTGACAGATTTGTGAGGTTTTATAAAACTTATAAGTAGTATGGTTTGACTACCCCTCAAGTTCTGTGTTTTGCTAATGTACTCTTTGGTACAATCAACCACATCCAGTTTTGGAAATAACTCAAATTGTCTAAGGGTGAGAGATATAGGTTAACCCACCATTCTCCTACTCTTAGTAAGTGTTGGGAGTGTAAACTGAATATAATCATCACCCATGCTCATATATTCCATATCTAACTTGCTCACTTCAGATGATCGACATGCTGTTGCAAGGGCAATGAGCATTGTTGCTTTTAATGTGAGTTCCTTTAAAGTAAGTACTTTGTTATCATTCAGTGAGTTGATATACCTAAGGACTGAATCTACATCCTAGGTGCATGTGTACCTAGGCATAGGGGGTCTTTTATTAAATATTCCCAGTAACAGTCTGCACATTACATTATGTTGACCTATGGGTGTCCCATTATGGCCAACATGACAAGCTGATATGGCTGAGCGATAGGAATTTATGGAGCTACATGCGTAGCCTTTGTCATACAATTCTGCAAGGAAATTTGCTACATGCTCCACAGGGGCCTGAATGGGATCCAGGTTCCTCTCACAACACCAGCTACTCCAGTATTTCCAGCAGAGGTCTGAGTTCCCTTTCTTCATGATTCCAGCAAGAGGTTTGTAGTTCATGCGAAAGTCCTCTTGCTCCTGCTTCTCCCCTGATACTTTCCATGCAACCAATTTGAGTGTTGAGTCTAGTATCAGAGGATGAGCCTGTCCCTCGGGAGATGTTAACAAATTCTTCATTGGCGGTAGCAGAATTGGACAGTCTACTGCCATGCTCAGAAGCATTGGGTAGGCTGCTTGTGTTTGCCAAGAAGGAGTGATTATCACTATTTTGGCTTTGTCCTTCATTACTTTCGCTAGGACTCTCGGAACAAGCAGAATGGGGGAAACGCATATGCTTTCAGTTGACCCCAATGTTTCATGAATGCATCCCCATATCTCTTTGGTTATTTGATTGAGGGTTGGGGACTTTGTTCCCCCCATTTTGTTTATATGTGCCACTGCCGTTATGTTGTCCATCTTGATATGAACTAGCATATCTGTCTTGTTTTTTGCTACGGATTTGAGAGCAAGGTGGGCTGCCTTTAGCTCCAATGCATTTATGTGCAATTTCTTTTCCTCCTTGAACCAAGGGCCCCCCATCTTCATGTCTTGGCATACTGCTCCCCACCCCAGATTGGATGCATCGGATTCGATCATCAAATCTGGACTGGGCGTCAGTAACTGTTTGTCATTGTGTTCCTGGACATGATTTATCCACCATTTTATTTCTTCTTTGCAAGCTTTGCTTAGTTTTATTTTTGATTGGTAATTTTTTGCAAGGAGAAGCTGTTTGGTTTGGTGCATTTGCATTTCTCTTACATACAGTGTTGTTGGCACTATCGCATCTCTTGATGCATTTAGTAAGCCTACAAGACTGGCTAGTTCTTGGATAGTTATCTCTCTTTTGTTTAGAGCTTAATTGCACTTGTCCAGAATCTTGTGAATTTTGTTTTCTGGGAATGTGACCTTCATCATTACTGAATCTATCAAAAAACCTAGAAACTCCAGATTTTGGGTTGGTGTCAGTTGTGATTTTTTCCAGTTTATCACAAAACCCAAATTCTGAAGGATCCATATTAATGAATCTCTGTCTCTCTGGAGCGCATCTTGACTTTGATTCATTATCAGTATGTCGTCCAAGTAAATCACAAGACGGATGCCTATTCGTCTTAGAAATGCTACTAAAGGCTTCATTATTTTGGTGAATAGGCGGGGGCCTGACGACAATCCAAACGGTAGGGATCTGAACTGTAGGGTTTGACCCTCTGAATTCAAAAACCTCAGATATTTTCTGTGATCTTCGTGGATCAATATGCTGAGGTAAGCATCTTTCAAATCTACTTTCACCATGTAATCCCCTTATTGAATGAGATTTTTTACAGTTAAAAACCCCTCCATTTTGAAATGGTGATACTGAATATGTTTGTTCAGTCCCTTTAGATTGAAAATTGGCCTCAGGCCTCCGTCTTTCTTCTGTCGTATGAAAATATTGCTCAAAACCTGATTGTGTATTATTGGAAATTCGACCAATTCTACCGCATTCTTGTCTAGGAAGTCCTGTATTTCGTTTTCTACCAGCTTCATATTTTCCTTGTTTTTTGGAAAAGAAACTTGATTTTGACAGAATTTTAGAGGATTTTGAACAAATTCTATTTTGTATCCCTTTATTGCATCCAAGATCACTTGATCCTGAGTCAAATTTCCCAATTCATTGTGAAGTTGGCCAGCCTTCCCCCCACTGGTAGGGACTTTACATTTGAACATGAATGCATGTTTATCAAACCCAGGTCTAAAACTTCTGGGTGAACATTTGGTCAAATTTCCTCTGATTCTTGAGAGTTTGGAGGAAGTTCGTTTTGCATACCTTTGGGCTTGGTAGGTCCTTCTGTAGGTGCTGGTTCTGCCCCCACGCTGCATCTTGCGCGAGGCCCCCCTACGAAAGGGCTGACGCCTCTGACTCTGTGGTTGGTCATAGGATCGTCGCTCGTCGCCGGTCTTTCGTCGCTTGGGGGCTTTTCCTTTGCCTAGCGAGTCCGAAATTTCTCTGGCTCTTTTTCTGGATTTCGAATGTCTCTCCAACACTTTGTAGTAGTCTTCTCCCAACAACTTGCCTTGGGTGCCCTCAATAAACAGAGTCTCGTTCGTGAAAATAGATTTCCGTGCTTTTTTGGCGTCTCCAAAAATTTTAGAAAGCACATTGAGTCTACGTTCGTACAGGCATGCAACGTTTGCCTGTCCCAGCAAAAGGATAGTTTTCTCAATTAGTTGTAAGAGTTCATCAATTCCCATAGAGGTACTTTCATCCCCGTCTACTCCTTTCTGGACAGTTTTCCAAATTTTGGACAAAGGGCCCATTACATGCCCGATTCTCTTCTGAACGAATTTCAGGCTTCCGTCATGTATCTTAGTGTACATAATGACTTTCTTATCGTCTATAAGCTCCTCGACAAAATCGTCCATAAGAGGAGTGGTAAACACGGCGTTTCTTGGTATTGGCGTTTCCTTGAGGATTTTTCCTTGATAACCTCATCCTTGATGTGGCGTGTGAAATGTTTATATACATAATCACGCATGCCGCCGGTCAGTTTATCAATCTGATCCCCGACTGTGGGGTCAAAACGCTCTCTGGAGTCATCCTCGCCCTGCGACCCGTCTTCGTCTGAATGATCAGTCGCAAAATCTGCATAGTGATCATCGTCACTGTGATAATAATCAGACTCCGATCTGAGCTAGCTGATTCATCAGCGCCATGCCTTCTGGCTTGAAATGCGGGCGACCTCCTGGTCTCAACTTTTATCCTTCTGGACTCATTCGACTCGGAGAAATCACTTTCTCTGTCGGTCATCATGCACTATGATGTTCAATAGATGCAAAATACACAAAATTGTGTATAAATAATGGCGAAAAAGTAGCCGATTGCGCTGGATAAAATGTCTCTTTGAAAAATGTTGATGGCAACTTGTCAGCCGAAAGAGAGAATGAGCATGCGCAGAGCTTAAGCTGACGTCATCTTTAAAGAGGCTAGAAAGAGGTCACCGAAGGGAGAAATACACTGTTATACACTGTTATACCTTACTGAAGTTTGTGAAATAAAATTTATTTCGCAATACCAATTTCGGAATATCCGATGATGCAATTAAGTACAAAACCTACTTTGTAAAAGAAAAGCCCGATTCTAAAAATATGTACACAGAAACAGATTTTGTTCAGTTGTTAAACTTCCTGATCAACAACATTTTTTGTGTTTGGAGGAAAGGTCATATTGTCGGAATTCCAAGTGGAACCAGCTGTGCCTCACTCCTTGCTGACATTTTTCTTTTCTCGTACGAAGGTGAATTCATTCCACTTTTGGTCTCTGAAAGGAAAATATACAAGTTGGCCTCTGACTTTAACTTCACTTACAAATAAATAGACGATATGCTGTCAATCAATTATCCAAAATTTACCGATTACCTTTGCAGAATCTATACTTTGGAGCTTGATTGCAGAGAAACTTTGGACATTATGTTGTCCTACGATACTGATGATCATATGAACACCTCACTTTTTCACAAATGTGACGACTTCAATGTCATCATAAAAAAAACTTTCCTTTTCTGGGTAGCAACATTCTGTCATCGCCTGCTTATGGCGTGTTCATATCTCATATGCCAGGGAAAGTACCAAATATACAGATTTTGTTCTGAGAACTATATGTAGGCGTCTTTTACATAAGCTTCTCAGTCAGGGTTACATTAGTGAAGATTTACATCGTCACTGAGGAAGTTCTGCGGTCGAAAGAGGGAATTCGTCATACACTATGATGTCCCACTGTTCAGAATGGTGGATGATATTCATTGTTAGACCCTTTGAACCATCTTACTTCATAATGTGCATGTATCTTCCCAAATGGAAGTAACCGGTTATTCTGCTAGGTCTTTTGGTACATTTTTGGACATAATCATTTTCATACTTTTTGGCAATTTTACATTGTTTAGACTGAGGATCACTGACGAGGGTTTAGTACCCGAAACGTGCATGTCTGGTCCATGCTGTAAATTTATCAGATCTTAAATAATGCTATTGAATTTGAAGACGTTAAACATGACAATGCGACGGGTTTTGCATGCAAGCAGGAGATGCTGACATGTTCTTGGTATCTGGTCTCACTCCCAGTTCGGTTCTTTGAGTTTGGTGTCACTCCCAGTTCTGTTCGGTTCTTTACATGGAATCAAAATGTCAAAATTATCAGCAATCAACTGTGAACACCAGATTCAAATTTATATTTAAAGACCCTGATGTTAACATAGAGCTTACCTACCTCCAAGAACATTATGTCATCACACCAGCGGACAAAGCCTCTAATAAATTACACATTTACTTGCAAAAAGTACTATTTCGACAGTCTAATTAAAGAGTTTGGTTTAAATTCGACACCTGGAAATTCCACTTACACCCCAATATACTTATCTGCCTCTGAAATAAAAGATAACCACAAATCAGCTCTTGCTTCCTTTGGCTTCGACACTAAAAATTTATATTTAGATTTACCATACTTATACTGCATTCCTAAAATGCACAAGAATCCGTACAAACAACGTTTCATCGCTGGTTCCTCGAAATGTTCTACCAAATCTGTATCGATCTTACTCACCAAAGTTTTATCTGAAATCAAATCTGGGCTTCAAAAATATTGTTCGACAGTATATTCTCGCATTGGTATCAACCAGATGTGAATTTTAAGGAATTCGAAGGAACTGTTAGAACATCTAAAATCCACTCAATTTAGTATAGTCCATTCGATCAAAGCCTTTGATTTTTTAACACTTTACACTACAATTCCACATTGTTAATTGAAACAAAGCCTCGCAAAAATTATATGTAATGTGTTAACAAGTAAAAACGGTCTTCGCAAAAAAACCCTACTTTGTAAAAGAAAAGTCCGATACTGAAAATAAGTACACTGAAACAGATATTATTCAGATGTTAAACTTTCTGATCGACAACATTTTTTTGGTGTTTGGGGGAACGGTCTTCCAGCAAATTGTCGGAATCCCAATGGGGACCAATTGTGCCCCATTCCTTGCCGACATTTTCCTTTACTTGTACGAAGCTGAATTCATTCAATCTTTGGTCTCTGAAGGGAAAAGATACTTAGCTTCTGACTTTAACTTCACTTACAGATATAAAAACGATATGCTATCCACCAATAATCCAAACGTCGCGGATTACATGAGCAGTATCTATCCTTCGGAGCTTGAAGTCAAATACACTACAGAGACAAATAATTCAGCAATCTATTTGGACATAATGGTTTCCTACGTCACTGATGGTCACATGAACACCTCACTCTATGACAAACGTGACGACTTCAATTTCAGCATTACTAACTTTCCTTTTCTGAGTAGCAACATCCCTACATCCTATCCTATCCTACCCTATCCTACATCCTATCCTATTCACCTTTAACAACTTTTCATCACATAAAGCAAGATTATGATTTAAACTAAATGACTTGATACAAATTCTTGCATGAGTATAAAATTATATGTAATTTTTGCTGTTTCTTTTATTTTTTAAATTGAAAATTATTTAGATGATTAACTACCATTTTTGCAGTTATAGTGAACGAAAAAAAATATCACAACCAACCTCAAAGTTTGATTTTAATTCAATTAAAATTTATATTACCCATTATGTCAAGTAAGAAATTTCAATGAATCGAATTTAATCAAATGAGTATGTTTGTCTGTTAATAACTTAAGAATTAAAAAAAAATAAAGATTGGATTGAAGAATGAAGTGGATAGGATGTAGGATAGGATAGGGTATGATATAGGATAGGATAGGATGTAGGATTGAAATTGTTAGGATTGAGGTGGATAGGATGGGATAGGATATGAATGGATAGGACACGATTCTATCCACTTTCTATCCTACATCCTACATCCTATCCTATCCACATTTTTTGTCAAACAAGTGGTTTGCAGGTCTGTACGCTATGCCAGAGCAAGTACCACTCTCCAGAATGGTGGATAATATTCTGTCAAAGACCATTTTAATCATCCATCCTCAGATTGTACACTATTTCTCCCGAAATGGAGGTTACCGGAGGTGACCGTTTTGAATTGAAGCGGCGGATGTTGCATGCAAGCAGGAGATGCTTACTCTTCCTGGATACCTTGTCTCACTCCAATATCGGGAGTTCTCTTCTTTCATGTGGTGGAGCTTTTTGTTTGTTTACTTTGGTTCCTGTTTTATCCTGATTTTATATGCCTTCGGTTTCTGATTTTCTGAATTATCGATTTTGTGCTGTAGAGAGGGATATGGCCATTATCCATATTTGTCATTTGCACGTGATGTATGTTTTTGATTGTTTACTTCGGTTCCTGTTTTATCCATGCCTTCGGTTTATGATTTTCTAGATTAACAATTCTGTACTATGTATAGGGAAATGGTCATTTTCCATATTTGTCATTAAACTACTAATGTCAAATTGAAATTCATGTTCCATAATGGTAATAATTCAACTGCGCCAAATGTGCATCTGACCAAATATTGCCCATTCGTGATGTTTCTATATGAGATATTTTAGAACTTGGTATGAAAAGAAACTTTATGTTTGCTTTTCTATTTTGTTTCCATGAATCCGGGAACAGCACAATGGAATCAACAGAATACGTCAGTCTCGGATACCATGAATATGAATTGAAGACCAGCATACGAAAACGTTAGTATCACATCATTGATTTCTTTTTTGAACTAGCTGTCGTATCGGTAAACTGCGTGCACTTATCGGTTACGCAACTGTATGTCTGAAAACTCTAAATAATTGTAATTATATTTATGAATTAAAAGAAGGGAGGAGATCTCCAACAAGACCCCGTTGCAGCATCAACAGCAAAACACCAAAACACCCGATGTAAAAACACAAAAGACGAATACAGCACGAGAAGGAAAAGAGACACACGACATGTAAACATCAAACACAAAAGACTACACATAAACCGACGAGACCAATGGGCAACCGGTGCCGACATTGAACGGCCATTTTTTCACGCAAGTAGCAAATGGTGTGGTTATCCTGGAAAACGTGCGCACAACCCTCTCACTTTTCCAATTACCCAGAGGTCTCGAAGAACTTAAAGTGTCCTTCTTTATATCTTCATTTGAGTTATTCAAAAAAGTGCGCCCACATTTCATACCCTAGTCTTTTTGTACAGGCCAATCTGTAGCACAACCTACAATAATTATACAGAAGTGTTCCAATTCTAAACCTACTTGAAGCAAATTTCAAACGATTTTTTCTGCACCAAACAGTTTCGTTTCGTTATGGTTCGTTCCCATACAGTTTATAGTTTCGTTAGTTTTTCTTAACACTGATTTTGTCAAGGTTGTACATATAGAGTGTCTGAATTCCTTGCCTTTTTTCTGTGTTATTTTTTCTATTTGGTTGTCTGCTTTTTGTGATAATACGTTCTAATGCCCTTCTTGTTGGTAATCTCTTTCTTATCTATGCTCCATTGAACTTGTCAAGAATGTGTATGCCTAATTGATTGGGAGATTCTGGTTCCGAACCATTGTTTTTTGTTTATCAAAAATACACTGATTCAGCTTATTCTGAACATTACGATGTAATGACCCCCCACCCAACTTTATTCTTACTTATTAATTACATGTACTACGATAGTAAAAACATTCTGAAAAATAACTCCATTCTACGTCTATTATTATGATTTTAAATTCAAAATGCTCAAAACCTAACGCAAAGAAAAGGGACTTATCGAAAGAAATTGATGGTCCAAAAGAAAGGAGGTGATCTCTAACAACCCTCGGTTGCAGCACACATAGCAAAACCCCAAAACACCAACTGCAAAAACAAAAAGCACACACGCACAGAATGAGACGGAACTGGTACAAATCACATAGAAACATCAAACATAAATGGCACAAACCAACGAGACCAATGGGCAATCGGTACCGACTTAAGACGGCCATCTGCCAGGTCAGTAACAGACAGCGTAGTTATCCTGGATTACGTGCGCACAACCATCCCACTGTTTGAATTACACGGAGGTCTCGATGAGCGTACACACTGTTAGATGACCACACACAAACACGGCCACAAAACGCTGGAGTCCAGGTACTATTAAACATTTATCGAAAGTTTCAATTGAAAATATTGGTATTTAACCCTCATTTAATTATCTTAATAATGAGAAAAATGATAGAAATGTCTGATTTTAAAGTATTTATTACTTGATATTTAGATAGGTTTAAGGTATATTCGAAATGACTTTTGGCTGTGCAACAGAAATCCATGCCCGACAGCAAGCAAAAAAACACCTGTATGAAGGTCCTTAAAAAATATGTAAATTATTCCTACTTCCCCTTCCTTCAAGTATATCTAAATACCAAGATTTTAATCATAAAAAGTTTCATTAAAATTGAATAGATAGAAAAGAAAAGATTTTGGGAAGAACCGATCTCCATGGCAGTTAGGTATAATAGGTGTATTTAGTTGCATTTTCCGATCAAGATCAAGATTCGATGCATACAATTTTACCGAGTACATGTATTACAGAGATTGATAAACATTTCAGTAGGCCAAAATCTATCTGTGCAACCAAATTGTTTGCTGAAAAGTTTTTCTAACATATCATGTTCCTATCAATTTCAAATTAAGTAAACATAATAAGCCTTAAAATCATCTTTGGTGATAAACGTTACTTTTTTTACACTTTCAGTAATAGGATTTTATATAATGAACATGTACGTGCAATATTAATCATATCGCAATCTCATCATTTAAAAATGTTTTTTGCCGTCATGAAATAAGTGGAAAAATGCATTAGGGATTCCCTAAAATTTTGGGGATTTCATGTAATCCCCAAAAATGACCAGATATTACACGTAATTACTGAACTTGTTAGGATTTTCATGCAATCATTGATTACATTTATTCCAACATATATATTGCTCGTTATGTCTGGGTGCAACTCTATTATTTTGAAAAGAATTATATCATACACACAGGAAAGATAACGATTTTAGCACATTAACTTTAAACCCTTTCCCGATCCGAATTCGCTTAATATATACATCACTGTGGCATTTCATGTGATACGTAGATGATATGTTCCACGGGATTTCCCTTCCATTACAGCAGGTAAATACCGTCTAAATCTACTTTATACGAATTGTTATGATGCCCATCATATGACCACCATTATCAATTATATGATGGCAACCCATTCCTATCAATAATAGAACCATAAACAGAGAACACTAAAGCAGAAAATTTTCGATGTTCACCACATGTTATGGTATGGCGCACGGACAGATACAACATTTTCTGTTTAAGTGTTCTCTAATTATACTTCTATTCTTGACTAGAACAGATCACCATCGTACAATTGACAATGATGGACATACATGTATGCTAGACCTAAAATAAATTCATACAAAGCAGATTTAAATGGCATTTGCCTTGATAAATCAAAAGAAGATTCCCGTGGAACATATTTGCGTATCACTTGATATGCGACAATGTACATGTTCTAGGAAATCATCATACAAGGAAGATTTAGGGCTAAGGGTACAAAAGAAAGAATCATGAAAAATGCTATCGATCAACATGCATTGTTTTGTCAGGAACATGTAGGAGTGACTTTGGAATTATATAAATAAAAACTCATCTTACGACAAATTCCTTTTTCTGATTTTCTGAAATAAAAAATGATAAAATATGTACATGTGTACGTCTTATTTTCTATCCGCCAACAAGCGAATGAATAAAAAAAAGAAGAAAGTACGATTATAATTGGCCGAGAAATTTTGTTGATACCTGTATCAACACAAAACGGAAGTACGCGATGTTGAATGTAATAACCAACGCCGTTAGCAACACGATTTCAAAGCTGCAAATAAACGTTGAAAAGCGACAAAATGAAATGATAAGTATAATCAATGTAATATTTCTTTCTATAAAAATATTACAATGATTACAATGATTCCTTGAGCCCTTTTCACGTAACTGCGTGACTAGAAGGCAAGTACTTTGATTACGTCAAAATTAAAAAGCGATTGTTGTTGACGTCATTTTACTGGAAAAATACTTATTTCGCTGTTCAAAATAACTGGACAGCAGGTAAAGGAAACGGGTTAATTTGATATTATTATTTGTTTCTTTGTTCTTCCAGGAACGACCACAAATCTGGATAACATGACAGAGAAAATGGCAAATTCTGATGGGATTCATTCCCTTGGGATGCCCCCGATTCTTTGGCTTGGTAAAATGAAACAATTACATTA
Organism: Pinctada fucata; assembly: GCA_028142955.1. Lineage (NCBI taxonomy): Eukaryota > Metazoa > Mollusca > Bivalvia > Pterioida > Pteriidae > Pinctada > Pinctada fucata. The sequence continues at coordinate 47,172,000 of AP027111.1, read as the reverse complement.
TCATTGTCTTATTCCCTTCACTCATTTATAAAAGGGAAAGGGTAAATGTTGAATAAGGACTAATATGTTAACTTCAATCAAAATAATACGGAGTGCTCCGATTCTTAACCCTCTAGAACAAATGTTTAAAGCAATCTGTATGTACTAGATAGCGATACACGTGTTTGTGATAGTAAATCCTCTTCAGTGGTACTTATTAAATGTTGACGTCATTTAAGGCACAGCCAAATGCATTTTAGTAGAGCGCTCTAATTCATTCGTTGAATTTAAATTTGTTGAATGACTTTCTGTATGGTCGATTCGGTAGCATAGTCAAATGAAATGATCGACTTAAATAGTATTGAAGGTACTACGCAAGGATATTGATCTCCTTTCGTTTCGATAATAATTTTGGATAAAACGTCAAAATAGTACATGATATCAAACTGATAAAGGGCAAATACAAAGCATTTTCAGGTGACAAAGCTGGAAAGATGTAATGATTTCACTTTAAACGTTCAGTTTGGGGGAACGTTCTTATCTGCTTCACTCTGCAACTGAAAGGTATAGGTGTTCATAATAATTATAGTTTTTTTTTACGTATAAATGTTAAACGTCTTCAAATTCAATAGCATTATTTAAGAACATAAATTTGCAGCATGGACCAGACGTACACCTTTCAAGTACTGAACTCTCGTCAGTGATCCTCAATCTAAACAATATAATATATCATAACAGTGTGAAAGTTATTATGTCCAAAAGTATACCGAAAGACGAAAGCAGGATGGGTGAGATATTATGCTGCGTGACCCAAGTTTTAGAAATTTTAGAAGTATAAAATGCTGCGTACCCGAGTTTAGAAATTTTAGAAGTTTTAGATGCTGCGTACCCAAGTTTTAGAAATTTTAGAAGTTTTAGATGCTGCGTACCCAAGTTTTAGAAATTGTAGAAGTTTTAGATGCTGCGTATCCAAGTTTCAGAAATTTTAGAAGTTTTAGATGCTGCGTACCCAAGTTTTAGAAATTTAAGAAGTTTTAGATGCTGCGTACCCAAGTTTTAGAAATTTTAGAAGTTTTAGATGCTGCGTACCCAAGTTTTAGAAATTTTAGAAGTTTTAGATGCTGCGTACCAAAGTTTTCGAAATTTCAAGAAATTGTGATGACATAAAATCCAGCAAAAGGGGTTGGGCCATGAGACCCCTAAATCGGCCCTTGATTTTTCTTTTTAAATAAATTTCATATCTACCAGGAAAATACACGAATGTTTACCGCTTTTCATGAAAAGAATAATATCACCAAACAATGCGCCATTTACCTGTAATGACGTCATGAAGTGACGTCATTTTGACGATATTGACAAAATATGCCGAAAATTGCTGGAATTTTGGGGTTTTTTTTGTCGTAGACTTCAATGTGGCCGCATGCGTTAACTGAGATAAAACGCTTATGACAAAAGGATATAATGATAATCTTTCACATATAAATTTTCCATCATAGTTAATGCATGCGGCGATTGCTAATTTAATAGATATATTGAGTTTTTGCATCAATTTCGCCGAAAATGACCTATTTTGGTGTTTTCAAAGGGCTAAAAGGTGTTGATAAAAGCAATGTTTACAAAAAGTAGATTCGTGATTCAGTATAGAACGTTTCAAAATGTCAAACAACAGTTAAAAATTTTATGAAGTACAATGTTCAAAATTTATCAAAATTAAGGCCAATATCGGGCTTCGTGGCCCTACCCCTTTAACTTGTATACTGTAAAACGAGAATATTAAGCACAAACATATTTAGAGTAACGAGGGATTAGAACCTTGTTGGGCAAACTAAATTAACGCATTGACACCATCTGGTCAATAAAATTAGCGCAATGTGACTTTAATCTTACAGGGCTTAATTTTAATATACTCAATCTTTAATCAAACATGTCTGCTTTGTGTTTTTGCATTGGGTGTTTTGGAGTTTTGCTGTGGGTGCTGCAACCTGGTGTTGTTAGAGATCCCCTCCTTTGTGTTAGGACTTTGTCTCTAAGACATCGCCGATCGTTGGAAATACGGAATAGATATAATTTCTATTAAAAGTGATTGAAGGAAAAAAACGCTTTTCTGTAACATGGATGAATATATATCGACCCACTTTTTCAGCTTGACGTAACGAGTCATTTTACGGCAACGGCTTCTTCAATAGAGTACTGACATCCCGATTTTATTCACGCTGTGTGAATAAATCCTTTTAAAGACTGTAAATAAATTGTACAAGTACACAGCGATATAAAAAGAGCTATTGACTACATAAAAGCATGTGTAGTGGACAATAGAATAGCCTATTCGTATTCTTGCATTAAGATGGGTCCCTACTCGTGAATTTAACAGATGAATTTTGTATTTTAAGGTTATTTTCTATATAAAAGTCAAAATGACATAATGAACACAGACATAGATCATGTAGATAGGTAATTTTGTTTTCGTTGAAAATACATTACATTAAAGAAAGGTACCCAAACACTTAAAAATTGAGAAATATCAAATATCCATCATATGCTTATGAACCCTCCAAATTCAGTGATGATACGAATTTGTTTATTTGTTTTGTTTTATTTTATGATAACAAGTCATATAGAAGAAATAAAACACATAAAATGATATAGTAACATAAATATAAGTATGATATATCTCCAAACATTAGGGTACCCCTTATAATTTCATAACATTTTTGACCAAGAATATGTTCTTAATCCAACTTTTTGCATTAAGAAATAGATGATTTTTTTTCTTTTTGTAATATTTCATAAAATTATGTATGTAGATGAAGAAAAAATCACATACAGGTACACAGTTTTTAAAATGATCAAGGTATGGCTCCAAACATAGGGATACCCCATTATAATGTTATCATATTTTCGACAAATAATATATAGTATATCACATTTTTGTGCGAAAAATAACAGATGGAATTTCTTCAAATTGCATCATTTTATACAATAATGTATATAGGTGGTGAAAAAAATCACATACAGGTATACAATTTTATAAATGATCAAGATATGGCTACAAACGTAAGGGTACCCCCTTATAATTTCATCACATTTTAAACTAAGAAATTATACTATATGACATTGATAGATTGCACCATCTTTTGCTTCTTTTGGCATTTAAGATCTTCTGAGATATGATGCTGCGTGACCCAAATTTTAGAAATTTCAAGAAATTGTGATGTCAGAAAATTCAACAAAATTTAACTTTTTATACTGTAAAACGAGACTATTTGAATAATGTCGAAGGGTTCCAACTCTATACCTTCTTGAAGAAAATTCGAAACCAATATCCATTAACTTCAAGTTCAACGGAATAGATTGCGCCAAGATAATTTGCAAAACTTGGATTCGTGGAGGACAGTAGATAATCAATGTATCTGTACGTGAAGTTGAAGTTAAGAGCTAACTGTTTTTGCTCTCAGAGACGAAGGATTGTATAAATCCAGCTTCATATGAGTATAAAAATAGGTCACATTGGAAAAGTGGCCACTTAATTCAGATTCAAGCTGATCAGATTTTGACCCGTAGGATAAGAGCAATACTATTTAATGATAAATCATAGTACACTTATAAAATCACTTATTATTACTATTTCACAATTTAAAGTATGAAAGACCTAGTATGAGTCCCAAGCAACACTAAAAGTTGTAAATTACAGGTTCGGAATTTTGTACCTGACAGGAAAATTTCGGTCGTTGTTGCGTTAGACAGTTTGTCGCTGATTACACGTTAATTCAACAGGAAATCGCTCGGGGGAATGACAAAGGTTGTATAAATCAAGAAGTCGTTAAAGAAAGGGTAACTTTAAGACAGGTTTATTGGAGTTCGCTTCTTATCATATGGTGGAGATTTTTTTCTTTGCTTTGGTTCCTGTTTTATCCTGATTTTGTATGCCTTCGGTTTCTAATATTCTGAATTATCGATTTTGTGCTGTATACAGGGATATGGTCATTATCCATATTTGTCATTTTTACCATTGTCCATGTGTCACTGCTGGTGGACTTTTTGTCCCCGATGGCACTTGTCGGGCAGTCTTTTGCTTCAATGGATAGTACTCAGGAGACCTACAAAGTGGCTGGGGCATCGCCCACTATAAAAAGGCCCCAACCTGTTGTGTCTACGAACACATAAGCAACAGGTAATTTAGGTGTCCCTAGAATTAGTTTACATGAAATTAGAGACGATATATTTTTAGTAAGTAGAAACCATGATTTTTGGTACAAACATGCAGATGAGTATATTAAAATCAAGCCCTGTAAGATTGAAGTGGTTTATATACTAAAGAGCACCAATTTTCACCAAGCGATTGCTCAGTTTCTAAGTGCGGCACATAAGAACTGCAAAACTTGTAACATCCTAATAACAGACACTTCATTCTCAAGTAATCTGAAAAAAAAACATATATTTAACACGCATAGTTTTGAAAATCTAACCTGTATGACATCTGATGTTGTGTACGGAATAGAGTGTTCACTTTGTGGATTGATTTATGTGGGTGAAACCAAAGGTCAGCTCCGAACCAGAATGCCAGGACATCGGTCAAAAATAAATAATTAAGTAAGTCAACTTCTTTATCGACATTTTGACCAGGCCGATCATTCTGTTTTATCTATGAGAGTCAGAATCCTGGAGAAAATATAACACCCCACAAACAATCCCAATTTGAGCACACCTTTCTGTCGCAACAGAGAAGAGTTCTGGTTAAAAACAATCTTATTACTGTAGCGCCCTATGGGTGTCACGATAATATCAGCAGCATAGGAAACTGAAGAAGTCCCGGTTGTCAATAGGTAAATTTGACTAGCTTATTCAACATGCCACAAAGAAGACCTCGAAGTCATGGCATTCGTAAATATAATAGGCCTGAGATACATAGTTTCTCCTTCGATGACTTGGTTCCATTTTTGAATGAGCCTCTAGGCCTCCATTATATTCGTACCAAATTATACTCTATTCGTTTACGGAAGTTACGCGAAATTTACGAATATACGAAGGACCTCACATTTACCGATACATGTTCCCCAGAATACAGACTACAAGGAGTCATCTAGGGCATTTCTATTTTCGTTTATTTCAAGCAGTTAGATCAGATAAATCAGAGGAGAAAACAAACCGTCCTTTCATTAAAGTAAGATTTGCAAACAAAGGTATTGATAAATTGAATCTTTGTCAAATTTCAAATCACAAAACTGTCACAGAAAAATTCCCACCACATTTCAAAAGAAAAGAAACTCCTTGTATTTCCTATAGCTATTCACCAACAGTTGCATCTAAAATTTACAATTACAAACGATTCTTGCAGTGTATTGATTTAAGTAATCCCTCACTACATCCACTTCCTTGCGAATGTTCTTCATCGCATTTCAACTACTTTCCTTGTGGACACGTTATTACTGGTGACCTTAGTATAGTCAAGAATGATAAGTTGAGAGAATTGTTAAAAAAGGGTCCCGAATACAGAGAAAGTACATCCGTTACGTGGAACCAAAATGTCAAAATTATTATTGACTCTTGTGAGGAATATGCCACACGTTTGGCAAGGAAAGAGGATATATAGCTCGACACTCTTTCCGAATGGATAAAATCCATTAAAGGGTTAGTTTTATCTAGAATTTACCGATTAAAATCAACTGTGAACGACAGATTCGAGTCTAAATTAAAAGACCCTGATGTTATCACAGAGCGTACCTATCTCCAAGAACATTTTGTCATCACACCAGCGGACAAAACCTCAAATAATTACACATTTACTTGTAAAAAGAACTATTTCGACAGTCTAATTAAAGAGTTGGGTTTAAATTCGACACCTGGAAATCCCCCTTACACCCTAACAAACCTTTCTGCCTCTGAAATAATAGACTACCACAAATCAGCTCTTGCTTCCTTTGGCTTCGACATTAACACTTTAGATTTAGATTAACCATACTTATACTGCATACCTAAAATGCATAAGAATCCGAACAAACAACGTTTCATCGCTGGTTCCTCAAAATGTTCTACCAAATCTGTATCGATCTTACTCACCAAAGTTTTATCTGAAATCAAATCTGGGCTTCAAAAATATTGTTCGACAGTATATTTTCGCAGTGGTATCAACCAGATGTGGATTTTAAAGAATTCGAAGGAACTTTTAGAACATCTGAAATGAACTCATTTTAGTAGAGTCCATTCGATCAAAGCCTTTGATTTTCAACACTTTACACTACAATTCCACATTCTAAATGGAAAGAAAGACTCGCAAAATTATAAGTAATGCGTTTACAAGTAAGAACGGTAATCGCAAATTAAGAGACCAAAGATTTGATGAATTCAGCTTCGTACGAACAAAGATAAATGTCGGCAAGGAGTCGGGCACAATTGGTCCCCATTGGAATTCCGATAATTTGCTGGAATGACAAATATGGATAATGACCATATCCCTGTATACAGTACAAAATCGATATTTCAGAAAATCAGAAACCGAAGGCATACAAAACCAGGATAAAACAGGAACCCAAGCAAACAAACAAAAACCTCAACCTCAGACCTTTCCTCCAAACACCACAAAAATGTTGTAGATCAGGAAGTTTAACATCTGAATAATATCTGTTTCAGTGTACTTATTTTTAGAATCGGACTTTTCGTTTGGTTCCTGATTATCCTGATTTTGTATTCCATCGGTTTCTGACTTTCTGAATTTTCGCTTTTGTGCTATATACAGGGATATGGTCATTATCCATATTTGTCATTTACTGTACTTACAGTTGGTTTTTTTTCTGAGAGATATGCGTCTTTCAGATAAGCTTCTCAGTCAGGGAGATGTTTTTGACCGACTAACATCGTCACTGAGGAAGTTCTACGGTCAAAATTCGTGGATTATCTGAGCAGTATCTATACTTCGGAGCTTGAAGTCAAAGAAACTACAGAGACAAACAATTCAGCATCCTATTTGGACATAATGTTGTCCTACGACACTGATGGTCACATGAACACCTCACTCTATGAAAAACGTGACGACTTCAATTTTAGTATTACAAACTTTTGGCTGCAAATATTTTTATTCCTTCTCCGTTTCCCTAATACCGGTATAAATATACCAAACAAACTGTTGCTTAAATCCTCGAGAAACGCAAAGGCCTATCACTTAAGACATAGGCGGATTAATTGTCCCCCGCTTTCGTGAAAGCGCGGGGACATTAAAACCGGTTCGTTCGTCCGTATGTCTGTCCGTATGTCTGTCAGTAACAAAAACTTTAACCTTGTGCATAACTTTTGAATGGTTAGTGATAGGGCTTTGATATTTCACATGTGTATTTCTTGTGACAAGACCTTTCCATGGATAACAACATTTTTACCTTGTGACCTTGGACTTGGACTTTGACCTTCTTATTAAAACCTTAAGACCATAACTTTTGAATGGAAAGTGATAGGGCTTTCAAATTACACATGTGTATTCCTTGTGACAAGGCCTTTCAATTGAAACCAAAATGTTTGACCTTGTGACCGTAACCTTTGATTTTGACTTACTTATCAAAACGTTTAACCTCGATCATAACTGCTGAATGGAAAGTGGTAGGACTTTCATGTTACACATGTGTATTCCTTGTGACAAGACCTTTCCATGGATACCAAAATTTTTGACCTTGTGACCTTGACCTTAGAGTTTTACATACTTTTCAAAAAGTTAAACCTTGTCAAAATTTTTAAATGGAAAGTGATAGGGCTTTGATATTTCACATGTGTATTTCTTGTGTAAAGACCTTTCTGTTGGTAACAACATTCTGACCTTGGGTCCTTGGGCGAAGGTTGACACACATTTAAAAACTTCAACTTCGACCATAAGTTTTGGATGGTAATTTAAATGACTTTAATATTTTACATATGTATACTTTTTCATAAGCCCTGTCCCTTGGTAACAAAACAAAAGTTTGGACCCTTTGACCTTTTCTTGGAATTTAATCTTTCATATGTTAATAATATATGATATACATTATGAAAACTTAGAATGGGGGGTTGTCTGTAAGCATTTCTTTAAAGACAAACACCCAAAATCGGGAGACCACAATTCCTTGAATTTGATTTTTTTCTCATAAAATGGATTGTAATACCCATCTTATTTATTTCTTTAACGCAGATTCAAAACATGTTTATGTCATTATCGAACGACGCCGCCTACTCACAGTGATTAAAAATGTGTTTAAATCCTGGTAAAACACTTGTACATTTCCATGAAGTGTGACGTAGTACATGTAGTAAGTAGATCACGCGTCACACCTGACAAAACATTCGAAAAAAGTACGTTTATTTCAAGTTTGAATGTCCCTCTCTCACGAACAAGAGTGATGAAATAGTCTATATGTGACTAACCTTGATTTCTAACGAAAAAGGCCGTGATCGAAGCGGACGAAAATCACCTAACATTACTTGGGCATTTACCTGTGTTTGAACGAATGATGAAATGTTTTACATGATTTTGAAGAAAAATATGTCTGGATACTAACTGTGCAGGAAACAAAGTTTGTACATGTTTTTTGTGTGTTTGTCGGAAGACGAGGGTTGATCGGGTCTAAAACCCGAATTAATCAATGAAGGCTTGACAAGAGATTTTTTTTAGATCGTAGTAGAAAACAATAGTTTAACAAACATACGAGTGCATGAATCTCAAACGAGATTAGTCAGAGAAAGAGCAAGCGAAAATACTTCTACAATACATATCGCCGTTCATCTAATGGTTAGATAGACGACTAATGAGATTAAATTATAATATGACTTAGAGATTACCTACCTGTTATTATTTGGTGAAAACCAACAAGAAATCAGGAGAAACCCTCCCCTTCCAGCTTCCTTTCTTTGTTCTCGGAGGCGCAAATTGTATGAATGAAACAATGTCATCTCCAAATATAGACATTCAGATCGTAACGCAGTGTTAAATTTAGCATACACAATTTATGTTCGTTGTAAATTCAAAATGTGATTTGGTTCACGACTCAGAAAAAAAGAGAGAAAAAATAAACACATTAAAAATAAATTAATAAATACATAAATAATCTGAAAAAAAGGCCTTGAAAGAAAATGGAGAATGGAGGAGGGGAGCGGGGGCATGGGGAGACGGGAGACGGGTGCATGGTCGAAAGGAAATTAATTATTTTTTAAAACCTTCATGATGTCTTCAAAAGAGAGAGAGAAAGCCAGAGATTGCAAGCTCTATGATTATGCTTGTTTGTTGTAAAATGAATGAGAAGGCTTGGAAAGAAAAATGTATTGCTCAGTCATAAGGTTACCTCGCTTCACTTAATAAATTACTTATTATAACACAACAGCAAATGATATGTAGCAATAAGATTTCTTTTAATCTATTTTCTTTTAAACATTTTTTTATTATTATTATCTTTTTGTTTGATTTCTTTTTTAAGTGATCATAGGACTATCGAAAAAGGGAATATATAAACTATCTTGTGTCAAGATCGCTGGGGATAAACAAAGTTGACTGAATAGATAATTACACTTGATCTTGCATCCATGCAAATAGGAAGTTATGAAAACAGACGGTGTAACGGAAACGAGATACACCCCCGTCATCCACTATATTTTCATCATGAGATATATCCAATGAAGCCGGCATAGTTATCTACCTTGTTTATAGAAAACTATATTTAATTGGTGAACCACTTAAACAGGGACGTCCCTTTTTATACTGTATCAGAAATCACTGAAACAAATAATAGTTATAATTATTTGCATAGTTCAACTATGTGAAGTTTTCAATCTTTTCAATGTAACGTAAATATCGTCTTTGAATCTTTACAAAAGTTTAGAGTTATTATAATGTAATACTTTATTCATGTCTATATTTACGTAAGTTTACTTGATGATCACTGACGAGGGTTACATTGCAAGTACCCGAAACGAGCATGTCTGGTCCTTGCTGAAATTTTATCTGATCTAAAATGATGGTATTGAATTTGAAGACGTTTAACATTGGACTTTGATTTTTTGTAAAGACCATTTTTCGTCCAATGATCTACAGAACAATTGATTTCGTTTTGAAAATGTTTCTTTCATTTAAGACAATCATATGTATTCTATTTATTTGAATTAGGTGCTGGGGTGTTTCTGCTCATTTGCTTTCTCATGGGGTGTGTTATTTTCCTGGTTTTCAAAAGGTAGGTTGATTTACGACATAATCATGAATCTGTTTATCAATATAGAAGTTAATTATTCCGCAGTATACAATCAACATTTTTTCTAATATTTATTGAATCTTTTTCTATGTGCCTACACAAAAAGATGAATGCCCACACAGAAATCAGTATGCAAATTTTCTGAAAGTTTCATTAAATTTGCTTAGTCAACGGACCGTAATTCTTGTACAAAAAGGTAAATAAAAATTAAGCTCAAACTTCTGTATCACGTTATACTGTATTCACATACTAAAAATCAGTTCAATATAAATAAAAGTTACCAAGAAAAGTCCGGAAAACTGAAAATTGCATGAGAGTAATTAGTCTTGCAAAGATTGCTTGATCAAACCGTAACTGGAAAGTAATCGGTTTCAGACTTAGATTTATTCACGTATCAGATATCAGTTTATTATCTAAAAGAAAAACAAAGTCTCCGGAAAACTGGAAAATGAAGTTTTACTTTTTTAAAAGACAATACCTTTTGTTGATATAGGTCAACTGAAACCAATCTCGAACTTGACGTGCATCTTATTCAGATACATTCACATACCAAATATGCTGAGTTCAATTTATGTTGAAATGTTAAACGTCTTCAAATTCAATAGTATCATTTATAAACAGATAAATTTGCAGCATGGACCAGACATGCACGTTTCGGGTACTCAACCCTCGTCAGTGATCCTCAATCTAAACAATGTAATATGGCCAAAGAGGGTGAAAATTATTATGTCAAAAATGTACCGAAAGATGTAGCAGGATGGATGAGATATGATGCTACAGGACACATGTTTTAGAAATTTCTAGAATTTTAGTACCAGACAATTTTGAATGCGTTAAAGAGACAGACAATCAACCGAAGTTGTTCAAACTTGGCGACATGTGCCCTCGGGGACTACTGGTCCACCAGCAGTAACACTCACCAAGTAGTTCAAATGTTAAACGTCTTTAAACACAACAGCATCATTAAGAAACGGATAAAGTTGCAGCATGGACCAGACATGCACGTTTCGGGTACTTAACCGTCGTCAGTGATCCTCAATCTAAACAATGTAATATGGCCAAAGGGTTTAAAATTTCTAGAATTTTAGTACCAGAAAATTTAGAATGCGTCGAAGAGACAAACGATCAACCGAAATTGATCGAAGTTGGCTACATGTGCCCTCGGGGACTTCTGGTCCACCAGCAGTAACATGCACTCACCAAGTAGTTCAAATGTTAAACGTCTTCAAATTCAATGGCATAATTTATAAACGGATAAATTTGCAGCACGGACCTAACATGCACGTTTCGGGTACTCAACCCTCGTCAGTGATCCTCAATCTAAACAATGTAATAAACCAAAGAGGGTGTAAATTTTTATGTCAAAAATGTACCGAAAGGTGTAGCAGTATGCCTTGGATATGATGCTACAGGACCCACGTTTAAAAAATTTCTAGAATTTTAGTACCAGAAAATTTTGAATGCGTTTAAGACCGAAGTTGATCGAACTTGGCTACATGTTCCCTTGGGGACTCCTGGTCCCCAGCAGTGACACTCACCAAGTAGTTCAAATGTTAAACGTCTTCAAATTCAATAGCATCATTTATAAATGGATAAATTTGCAGCATGGACCAAGCAATGTAATATGGCCAAAGAGGGTGGAAATTGTGGGTCCAGTAGCATCATATCCAACCCATCCTGCTACACCTTTCAGTACATTTTTGACATGAATTTTTTTTCCTTCTTTGGTCATATTACATTGTTTAGATTGATGATCACTGACGAGGGTTGAATACCCGAAACGTGCATGTCTGGTCCATGATGCAAATTGATCCGTTTATAAATGATGCTATTGAATTTGAAGACGTTTAACATTTGAACTACTTGATGAGTGTCGGTTGATCCTTTGTCTCTTCAACGCATTCAAAATTGTCTGGTACTAAAATTCTAGAAATTTCTAAAACATGGGTCCTGTAGCATCATATCTCATCCATCCTGCTACATCTTTCGGTACATTTTTGACATAATAATTTTCACCCTCTTTGGCCATATTACATTGTTTAGATTGAGGATCACTGACGAGGGTTGAGTACCCGAAACGAGAGGCTTGGTACTGGACCAATCTAGAGCCTTGTTCAAGCGCATTATTATGACTTCTTTAACTCATTTGTGTCACACTTATGCCCTTTGCCGTGTGGAGGTCGTAAAAAAGTTCCACGCGAGGGGTTTGACAGTAAGTGTTTTGAATATACTTCCCTGACATTGTCGCCATGGCACTTTCTATATAGACTTAACGTCAGACAGTGCATGAATTTTATATATTTCTATTTCCATGCTTCATAAACATCGACGGCGGGTGCGGCTAGCCAACAGGGAATGCTTACTCCTCCCGGGCACCTGGTCCCACCTCTTGCTTGCTAGGGGTCCGTCGATGTTTCATTTTGTACTCTTTTGTGAGTGCTGTTGAGATTATCGTCAGGATCTTCTTTAACTCATTTGTGTCACACTTCTGCCCCTTGCCGTGTGGAGCTCGTAAAAAATTTCCCCGCGAGGGGTTTGACAGTAAGTGTTATGAATATACTTCCCTGACATTGTCGTCATGGTACTTTCTATATAGACATAACGTCAGAAAGTGCATGAATCTTATATATTTTCATTTCCATGCTTCATAAACATCGACGGCGGGTGCGGCTAGTCAACAAGGAATGCTTACTCCTCCTGGGCACCTGGTCCCACCTCTTGCTTACTAGGGGTCCGTCGATGTTTCATTTTGTGCTCTATTGTGAGTGCTGTTGAGATTATCGTCAGGATCTTCTTTAACTCATTTGCACTCTCACCAACAGCACAGTTTAGAGAAGACAGGGAACCAACCCCCTTTCTCTTTTAATATCAGTCGGATTCCCCGGGTGATCATATGCATCAGCTCGCTACAGCCGGCAGAGCACGGACTGCAATTCGTATGTCTTCTGTTTTCATATACATTAATACATCCACCTTTGTGTTTCTTGCCACCCTGCGTCATGTTGCCTGTTTGCATATCCATCTTAAAGTGAGGAGGTTATTTTACACCACCATTGTGCATTCTTTGAGAACTCTTGGTAATCAGAAAAGTAGAAGGGTTGTGCGCAACTAATCCGGATAATCACAACGTCTGCTACTTGCTTGGCAGATGGTCGTTAAAAGTATGCACCGGTTGCCCATTGGTGTGGTTGGTTTATGTGTGGTCATTTGTGTTTGATGATTATATGTTGTGAGTTGGTGTTCCCTTTTCCCTTTTGCATCTCTTTCTGATATATCGTGTCTGATGTTTTGGAGTTTTGGAGTGGGTGCTGCAACATAGTAATGTTTGACATACCCTCCTTTGTAGTAAACCTACGATGTAAATATTATATCAGATTGAAGCATGTTAATATTCACTATAGCCCTTTAACATTTTAACATAATATATATGCAAATAATAAAAAAAATCGAAGTTTACAGAAATCTTGCCTTAAGGGAAATAAAGCGTATATGAAGAAATAATTTGATAGATAATTTACTAAAGTTAAATATATATTTTCAAATGTTAAACGTCTTTAATGTTAAATGTTAATTTCCATTTCCTTTTCTAACAAAATTAAATATTTGATATACATTAAAAATCATTTTGAATTTGCCGTAATAGTTGTGATTATAAAGAACGTTGATCATGTACTTAAGCATGTTAGGTATACTTGCCCATAATCTCCATATATGCACTAATCAATCAAAGACATTTATCCAATCTATAGCTATTATGTATAAATGTTATCTAAAAAAGGTCTTATATTGTAAAAAGGAATATCACATGGCATACTAGAAAAAATATCAAGTGTTTTCAAGAATCAATATTCCTCTTTGATACTAAATGCATTTACATGTAGATACTATACTTGCTATATACATGCACCATCATATGAATGCTTCAAGTTTGCAAATTAGCAAGGCGCACTTTAACAATGACATCTTCCGTGTGTGCACTTGATTCTAGGATAAAGTTGTCCTTTGTGTTTCTATGAAGCTGTGCTATTGTCTACGTCTGTTTGTGCTTTAGCTCTACCATTTGCGATTCGCTCATATTGGTTATCTGATTCTTGATTTTGTGATTAAAATTTACTTCAATTTACTGATCTAATTTCTATAATCAAATAAAGATAAAAGAAGTTCCTATCAGTTATCCAGTCTGAAAGTCTGGAAGGTAAGGCTAAATTATGAGAATTTCCAATTGAACAATTCGGAACTCCGGAATGAGCAACATTCCGAAGTGAGACCAGGTGCCGGGGATATTCAACGTCTCCTGATAGCATACAGCACCCGTTGCAACTGTTCCATGAAATCTTGTCATATTCGGTGATTGTCTCGATCTACATTTTATTGTACAGGTATGTATTTCTTGTTTGGTGATGATGACAAATATGAATTATGACCATATCTATAGTTGTCATTCAATTTAATTGAATGAGTTGTTATAAGTTATAAACAAAACCAAGAATCAGATACATGTAACCAATATCGAATCGGAATGGAAGAGATGACAGCAATTTAGTCACTGATTAATAAGGAATGAGGAAATCTAGTATGCTTTTATTAAACCACCGTAGCGACCGAAGAACTTCATCAATGATGATTTCAGCCGTTGTGTAATATAACCCTAAGCAGCGTACTTGTAAGACAAGCAACATAAGTGAATTGCTTCCTTTTTGGAAAACTCTAATTATTATAGAAAATTATAATCAAAATAAGCTTTTAAATTATCCTATTTACTTAGATATTATATAATTATGTAGTATATATGATATAAACATCGAAGAAGTATAAATCAATTAGTATGATTTTGCTTTTTATCACTTCTTTAATTGTTCGGAGATAATTTATTTAAAATTTACGCATTATCGTATTTAATATTCACTCACGATGAAGGTGGTTCATCTATATTTTTCCTTCCTGCATAATTGAAAAGTAAAAGGTCGTAGACAGTAGAAATACCGTACCAATAAATACTTACAACAAGCTGAGTTGTTTGTCAAATCTATAAACTCTACCTTGTGGGGAGACTTTTTTTAGCAAGATTTGTTAACAAAGGGCAACTTGAAGTTTTTCGTTCAGCATTCATAACCGGGATATTTCATTTTCTGACAATAAATCCCTCCCCCCTTGTCAATGAAAAGATTATTTATTTTCAAGGTCAGAAGAAAAACGTTAAGTATCATTTTCGACCCCAGATCCAGGTACATGTCTTTTTTAATACCTCTTTCATCAAAAGTACCACTGAATTTGCAATCTTTTGTCAAAATGTAATATAAATACGCGAATAGGGAACGTACAATATTGCCTACTTGTATACTAGTTATATCCTTTCGAGCTTCAGTACAGAACATGTTCTGACTAGCATGAGAGTGTGTATGTTTTTTTATGTATTTGTGAGGGACATACTGTCCCTGGTTCCGTCTGGACACAAGTACAAGTACCCAGACGGCTCAAGGGATGTACTGTCCCTTCCGCTGGGTTTAATCATGTTTAGTGTCGTGGTCGCTTGTACCTTTTTTGTGCTTTTATATATATGTATAAATATATTTTTGGGGAAGGGGGGTTTCAAAATTCTGGCCTTTGAATGTTTGGACCCCTGTAAAAAATCCTGGTCACGTCTATTTGTGATTCCTCGAGACCTGCTGAGTCTGAAAAAAAAAAACGTATTTGATTGAATTTATCCTTTTTCTTCTTCAAGGGGTTTTTAGTTTGATTTGAGTTTGGGTGGAGTGTGGTATTGTTTTAATTTTATTTATATATTTAAAAAAAATTCTCCTTTTTTATTTTTTATTTTTTGCAATAAATGTGCTATGTGCAGCTGTTTCGTGTATGTGGAAAAGATAAAAAGACTAAAAGTCACGAGTCAAGTAGGATTCGATAGCATGCAAATACCCTCTACCCTTAGAACCAGTTCATCATTACATGAAGTTGCGAATAATATTTCTTTTGTTTGTTTGTTTTTGTTTTTCTATTTTAGGCGGTGTATATATCATGCATACTTTACATCTGCAACAGTACTTAATACTTATTTCTAAATGACTTCATCAGATTGTGCCTGTTCAAGATGCTAACCATGCAGATTTAATTCTAGTGCCAAATTATGCAAGAGTGTCCAAAGTGATATTGATAAACAAATGCAGATCTAGAGAAAGGATGACAAATATGGATAATGATCATATCCCTGTATATAGCACAAAATCGATAATTCAGAAAATCAGAAACCGAGGGCATACACAATCAGGATAAAACAGGAACCATAGCAAACAAACAAAAATCTCCAACATATAAAAAGAAGCGAACTCCCGATATCGAAGTGAGACCAGGTGCCCAGGAAGAGTAAACATCTCCTACTTGCATACAACATCCGCCGCTTCAACTCAATAGAACTGTCACATCCGTTTACTTCCATTTCCGAAGACATAGAAAGAAGGGAGGAGATCTCCAACAAGACCACGTTGCAGCATCAACAGTAAAACACCAAAACACCCGATGCAAAAACACAAAAGACGAGTACAGCACGAGACGGAAAAGATTGATTGGATGGTTCAAATGGTCTATGACAGAATATCATCCACTATTCTGGAGGGACATCATAGTGTATAACGCGTTCCCCATATTGACCGTAGAACGTCCTCAGTGACGGTGTTAGTCGGTCACAAACATCTGAGGATCCCTCGACTGGACGTAGAAGAAAAATTGCATTTTTGCCATTTCAATTATGTTTTTTCAAAACAATTGGCTGGACCCCTCCAGGATTGTTATGACCTCCTAAATATAAATCTACATCTGCCTTGAAGAAATGAGCATTAAGAATACCCTGGACATCCTGTTCCTGTTAATTCCGCGCCTATTTTAACGAAATTATATATTATCTTTATAATTATCTGTATTTCACCTGCATAAAAACAAAATATAATGCAAAACGCAATCATGTGATAAATTTAAGATATTTGTGAAAACAGAGTTATGTGGAGGGGAAATCGTGCATATTTCTCATGCATCTTTGCTTTTTGTTTTCTTCATAATTCGTCAATTTCTTTATGCCTTCTTCCCTAGCTTTCACATATTTCATTCTATGAAATTAATTTCTATGAAGTGAAAACTACGGATACTCAGAATCAACAAAAAGATAATCTCTTATTATCTTTTCGTGACAATATCTGTTTAACTAAACAGCTTGTCAGAATTTCCATTATCCTATATGTAAAAATGTCTATTAAGTATTGAGTATTCACTAGGAACAAGACGAAAGGAACATTCGGAAGGGCTCCCAAACCATCGAAATTATGGTCAAAGATACAGAATGTACATGTATATCTACGCCCCTTGCACTGCCAAAAAAAAAAAAAACACCAATCTCAAAACACCATTGATAGCGGAAGAGATGAATAAGTCTTTAGGTAGACATGTAAAATAGTCAATTTATTTTTTTATTTTAAGTAGTGTGAATGATTCAGAGATATTGGAGCCGAAAGTATGCAGGTATGCGTTTATGACGCATTTGTATTTGAGGGGTTTATTGGAAGGAAATAAGAAGTTTTGAGATGTAAATAAATACGATAGACGGCTTTATTTATACTATACTGCTAAAAAAAATATAGAATCACAAATATGGATTATGACCATATCCCTGTATATAGCACAAAATCGATAATTCAGAAAATCATAAAAAGAAAGGCATACAAAATCAGGATAGAACAGGAATCAGAGCAAATCAACAAAAACCTCCACCACATGAAAAGAAGCGAACTCCGAATATGGGAGTGAGATCAGGTGCCTAGGAAGTGTCAGCATCTCCTGCTTGCATGCAATACCCGCCGCTTCAATTGGACACATCCTGTTAATTAAATTTTGGAAGATATAGACTATGATCTTTAGTTGGATGGTTCAAATGGTTTATGACAGAATATCATCCACAATTCTGGAGAATGGGATATCATAGTGTATGACGAGTTACCCATATCGAACGTAGAACTTCCTCAATGACGATGTTAGTCAGTCACAAACGTATCCTTGACTGAGAAGCTTATCTGAAAGACGCCTTGCTCTCATTATATAATATGTATATTTAGTTCTTGCTCTGGCACAGCGTGTCAACTGAGATATGAACACGCCATAAGCAGGCGATGAAGGGATGTTGCTACTTAGAAAGGAAAGTTTGTGATGCTGAAATTGAAGTCGTCACGGTTGTCATAGAGTGAGGTGTTCATGTTACCAGCTGTGTCGTAGAACAACATTATGTCCAATTAGGATGCTGAATTATTTGTTCCTGTAGTTTCTTTGACTTTCAAGCTCCGAAGGATAGATTCTGCTGAGATAATCTGCGATTTTGGATTATTGATGGAAAACACATCGTCTACGTATCTGTAAAAGAAGTTGAAGTCAGAAGCTGAATATCTTTTCCCCTCAGAGACCAAACATTGAATGAACTCAGCTTTGTACGAGTAAGAAATATATCGACAAGGAGTGGGACTATAACTATCAACCATATGCTGTCATGTGGGATGAGAAAAGCCCACCCGAGGGGTCTGGTTTCTGGTCAGGGAACGAGGCTTGCCGAGTTCCCTGACCAGAAACCAGACCCCGAGGTTGGGCTTTTCTCATCCCACATGACAAACATATGGTTGATCGTTTTTCTCCCATTTCTAGGGGCCTTTCTTGAAATTCCGTGAAATCATGAAATCGTCAACTTTATCGAATTCGAAAAATAAAGGAATATTCGTTTTCAGCGCCCTCGAAAATGGTTTATTCTAAAAGAATAAACCGTAGTCCTTAGCCTTAATCGGTTTAATAAGAAATAGAATGTAAAAAAAGAGGTTTTAAAACGACGTTTTTGTTGAGAGGTCGCCGCTTTAGGTGCAAAAATCACGACGTCACAATGGATAACAACGACGTCATAATATGGATACGGCCTATACGGCCGACGTCAAATGTCACGCGAGGTACATGTGGGATACAGTGACCCTACATGACGCGTCGCTATGGGCAAACTCTATCCCACATGGGGGCAAATGGGAGAAATAATTGGTCCCCATTTGAATTCCTACAATTTGCTGGAAAACCTTTCCTCTAAACACCGCAAAAATGCTGTCGATCAGGAATTTTAACATCTGAATCATATCTGTTTCGATGTACTTATTTTCAGAATCGGACTTTTCATTTAAAAAGTAGGTTTTGTCATAGTTAAGAAAAATAGATTTGTATTTGCGATTGCCGTCCTTGCTTGTCAACGTATTACTTATAATTTTTTACGAGTCTTTCGTTCAAATTAGAATGTGTAATTGTAGTGTAAAGTGTCGAAAAATCATAGGCTTTGATCGAAAGGACTCTACTAAACTTGGTGGATTTCAGATGTTCTAAAAGTTCCTTTGAATTCTTTGAAATTCACATCTGGTTGATACCGCTACGGAAACATACTGTCGAACAATATTTTTGAAGCCCAGTTTGAAGTCCACGTTCTCGTATAAATTCAGCCAACAAGCCACTATTATCAAATAAATTCTGCTAAGTATAAGAACAATATAATAAATTCAATTCTCGCAGTAAGAATTCAAGACATAACTGAACACAAATATGGTATCGATTTGAATGTAATTGTCACTGAATGCAATTTTGAGACATACAGTATCGTCTTCGTGATGATGGAGTTTCGGTGCCATTTTGGTCTGTAGTTAACAAGAAATGGCTCATATGCAAAAATGGGGATAATTAAAAATTATCACTTTTTGGCAAATTCCCGTTAGTTTTCTGGAGGGTTTATTTTAAAAAATGACAGA
Organism: Pinctada fucata; assembly: GCA_028142955.1. Classification (NCBI taxonomy): domain Eukaryota; kingdom Metazoa; phylum Mollusca; class Bivalvia; order Pterioida; family Pteriidae; genus Pinctada; species Pinctada fucata. Next base: position 47,152,028 of record AP027111.1, on the reverse strand, counting down.
CATATTCCAATAAAGATATATTTTCCTACATGTACCAGGTCAGTTCAAAAGAATTCTTAATCAATCCAATATCTAATAGTTTCATTCTACTCAAAATCACGTGATTTGTCTAGAATGTATGGAGAAAAACCATTGTGATTCTAAACTATTTTAAGCAGTATGAAATATAGATCTTAAAATAATAATCAACATTTTAGAGGAGAGTGTGGAGTCGGAAGAGATAAGATTTGCTTGTGCGCAATAAAAAACTATCATTCTTCAAACTGAAAGACTTAGTGGTATCTTTGCATATCTCTGAATTCGATTATTCATTATTTTATCAGATGAATTAATTTCTGAATTCAGGTGTCATTTACTCCCTGACTTCTAATAACTAAATGTCACTGTGGGCAAGTTTGAATCTCGTCTTATTTAACGGGCCTAGAGCGATGTGCTTAAATTTGGGTCGTACCTTTATTAGGTCGCTTAGTTTGTGTTAATGGCATGGGGCGGAGATTGTTCGAGTCTGTATCTAACAAACTCCGTCCCCCCAAAAGAAAATTACTTCATCGCAGTTTAAGATGTAGGACCTCAGCTTTAAAGCATACAAACTAGCACATAGCATTTTACAACGCCATCTACAGTGGACTATGTACATGTAGATTGAGATGAAGTTCGTGTTTCTAAGAAGCTGTGTTCCTGTCTGCTTTTGTTTGTTCAATATTTCCTTTCTCGTGAGAAGGTTATATTTTTAACAGAATTTTTGATTTTTGGAATTTAGTTTCGGATTCTTTTATGTTTAACTTTCATTCACCGATGAATTACAACTTATATGTGACTTACGGAATAAAAGGGGCAAGAGGTCAACCACCTTTAGGTATTCAATCCCTAATGCATTTTCAATAACATATACATTTGTACCAGAAATAAGAATTTTTTATCTCTTCAAAAAGAATGCTATACATACTTTTCTTCCTAAATTTGGGGGTTACACTTCTCATACAAATGATCTGATCTGTCATCCCGAAGATTCCCGATTATAAAATCATCGGCATTTATCGGGAAATTATGAAAATGTGCATAAAATCAATTTAACCGGTAGTACTTTATTAGGGTGCAGGATCCTTAAGACCAATACTCCTCTTTAAATTGCATTTGTTGAAGTATTCGTATGGGATCTCAGGTATGAGAAGGAAATTAAATATTTGTGATGATTTCTTTCGTGACATGACTAAAGGGGTTTAGTTAAAATGTCTTAATCTGCACATATCCTTTTTCTTGCCTTTCTTCTGTTTTGCGTCCTTTTGAAATTGCGAAAACCCCAATGCAGAGAAGAAAACAAGAAATTAATGTATAAAACAAAGTTGCAATTTCATGTCATTGACTATGTAAAATCTGACATAAACTTGTCAATTACAATATTTTTTTTTTGAAAACCTTTTCACTTTTATTTACCAGATTCTTTGTTTTTCGGAGGCAATGATTTCGAAATCAATATAAAGTTACTTTCTCATAATAGGGCAACGTTACTAAGAGAGATGGAATCGGGCAACGAAATATTCACCGTCCAGTTTAATGCCTCTATGAGTGAGTCTCATGATGATGAGGGTGAATCTGTATATGACTGCGTAAACGAGATGGATACCCCTTCTTGTTCCCTGCCGGAACCGAAGTCAAACGTACAGTCAACCTTGTTGAAGTGTTGCTGATTGTGATAACGGTATGTTATGAAAAGCGCGACTGTTAATTGCCATTAAAAGCAAAATCTATGAAATATAGGATGAGCATCAAAAGTGTGGTTTTTACATAGCAAATTTAGTGTTCGCACTTCCTTCACAGTTTAAAATATCAATTCACCAGTAGTCAGAATAAAATAAAAATCGAATGAGAATGTTATTATATCAGACAGTAACAATGGGTCAGAGATACTTGTTTTTTACGAATCAGACGACTTTGCTTTTTAAAATTAAACTTATTTCAGGAATAAAACTGTGTTGATTGATATCTGAAAGTATATGTCTGAAATCAAAAAAATATCTTTCATTGGCAGACTCACTTTCTAAATAATGAGCACATGAATGGATTACCGCTTTTCATAATTTAGCAAGTTAAGGATGAAAAGAGTAGTTATATTCTGGTCTGCGCTTAATCATTTAGCTCATATAAACTGTAATGGAAAACAAATCAAGTGCGCATATTTATCATTTCGCCGATGTGGCAATTTGTAAAATTTTGCCCTACTTCATCCTCTCGAGACAAGTGTACGTAATATCTTAACCCCCCACCCCCCACCCTTTGTCGGATATCAAATTAGAAATTTTATATTTCCCATGATTTTCTGAGTGCCATAACGTGAGCATTGATAATGTAGGATTCTTCTTGAGAGTGCGTCATCATTGCCTATAAGCACATGTATCTCGATAGTTGTCATTCGATTTTGGTATTCAAAAATGTACCTGACATACCTATGATACATAAGAAATGTATCATTTGAAATAATACGCCTGTTCCTTTTATATAATTCGCAGCGGCGTATTTGACAGCTTCTATGGGCGCGATTGTGATCCTCACTACGGAATCAATGTTCACGCATGACAATTAAAACAATGTATCAATACATACACTGTCTGAGGTTAAGTCTATACAGAAAGTGCTATTGCGACAATGTCAGGGAAAAATATTCAAAATACTTACTGTCAAACACCTCGCAGGGAACTTTTTCACGAGCTCCACTCGGTAAAGGACATAAGTGTGGCACAAATGAGTTAAAGAAGATCCTGACAATAATCTCAACAGCACTCACAAAAGAGCACCAAATTGAGCATCGAAGGACCAACACATAGGAAGCTAGAGGTGGGACCAGGTACCTGGGAGAAGTAAGCATCCCTGTTGGCTAGCCGCATCCGCTGTCGATGTTCATGCACGAAAATGAAAACAATATGTAAATACATGCACTGTCTGAGGTTAAGTCTATATAGAAAGTGCTATGGTGACAATGTCAGGGAAAATATTGAAAGCACTTACTGTCAAAGGATTAATAGACGAATAAGAGACATACGACATATAATCACCAATCACAAAAGACTACACATAAATTAACGAGACCAATGGGCAACCGGTGGCGACTTTGGACGACCAGTTGCCACAGAAGTAGCAAATGGTGTGGTTATTTTGGATTACGTGCGCACAACCCTGATGTCTCGAAGAACGTACATTTGTGGTGTAAAACAACCTCTCCACTCTTAGATGACCACACACAAACAAGACCGCAAAACGCAGGGGTCCAAGCAAGAAGAATTACCAAAAAGTTATTCAGTTTCAAAATCGAATATGTAAATCCATAAGAGTTTCCACTTGAACAGTTGCGAACCTCCAGATTTAACATTACTGCGAAGTGAGACCAGGTGCCAGGTGATGTTGAGGTAATTTATTTTATTGGTGAAATATCACTTTTAAAATGCGAAATTGAGAAATAAGTATACATACACATGTAACTAAAAATGTTTTTCTTTTGCAGTTTTTTGCCACTTTCTGCATTACCAAGATGCCATGAAGCTGACATGGGAAGCAGAGTAATGAAGATGACTGTGATTTATCATGTCTAATAAGATTAGTCTCGCAAATGTATGCGCTTGCTACAAACATTAAAATGACATAAGATATTGTTCAAACTAACTTCCTAACCTAGATTAAGTACCTTCATATGTACATACAACCACCACTTTTAAATGTATAGATATTTTGAAAACGGTTCTATTGGACCTATGATTGTGCCTTCTTATACATATTATCGCTATACAATTCCTTCTCTTATTTTTATGATCAAGGAGCATGACGTCATTTAAGTCTCATATACATTTCCCGATAAGAAAGATTATTTGGTTTTTAAAATGTGTTCAAAAATCATTTGCTGGATGTAAATGGTATACATCTATCGCACGTCATACGTATATTGTACATATCTCGAACGATAAGTATTATTTTCTCGCACATTGCATAGGCTGATTCCCCTTTTCAGCGATGCTGGAGAATTTGATCCGGCACACCTGATCCGGCACTGTTGATTGTTTCTATATGACGTCACAGAAAAAGTGACGTACGTTATTTCACGTGCATATACATTTAGCATGACGTTCAGTCATTTTGATGCGTAAATAAGAGGACTTTGAAGGTTTCAATGTGCGAGAAAAATAATCAAGCACCACATTTGAATTCCGGATAGAAAAATATCAGTCTCGGGTGGGATGATCAACGTCCAACCTCGGCTAACGCCTATGTTGGGACTTGATCAATCCCACCCTCGACTGATATTTTTCTATCCGGAACTCAAAGTGGTGCTATATTCTATTAATCTCTTCATTTCCATAGGACATAGTTGTGATGCGCATGGATTCTGATTTCATATTTCGAAATTTTATTTCAAACCAAATTTCTAATTAATAACTCAACAAAACGTATAATAGAATATATTTTAACCTCGGTATCTATTGTTATTTTTGTTTCATGTCAAGATAACATTAACAGAGCATGGCGAATTTTACGATATTCATTAGAATTCGTTAATGGTACACATTTCCCATCTAAACTACTTTTATACTTGAAAAGCACGAACAGACTCGTCTACGATACTGCAAAACAGATGAAATGTGCTTTGAGGCTGCAAATGCACCAAGTCTTTGCTTTTTTTGCATATGTTTTTTGCAATAATTACCTTAAACACAGTAACTGTTACTACCTTCGTCTAGGAATAATATGACAGTACTTTGTCTCTCATATTAAATGTCAAACGTCTTCAAATTCATTAGTATCATTTAAGTGCAGATGAATTTGCAACATGGTCCAGACATACACGTTTTGGTTATTTAACCCCAGTCAGTGATACTCAATCTAAACAATATGGTCAACGAGGGGGAAAATTATCTCGACCAAAAATTTATCGAAAGACATGGATGGGTGGGTGTCACCCCCTCCCCTATATATTTGTTTGGTCGACGCTGTAGACGTGTTTAATACATAGGTAGTGCGTGGTCATTGTCCATGACGTTCTATTTATAACTCGTAATAGGTAATTAGCGTAGACCTTATATGCAACCATCATAGGCAATATGGTTCGCCAATGAGCGTTGACGTTTTCACATAAAAGTTATGGCAGCATTACGTCAAAATGGAAATTCTAGGTTATAGAAGGTATATGTACTAGGACATGTTGGACTTTATACTTAAAATAGATCGTTTTTCTTGAGCGACTTGCAAAATACAAGAGTAGATATAAAGATTTACCATGATAGTGCGTTCAAAAGCGCCAAAAGTTAAGATTTTTTTTTACACATATACAGGCCCCAAGTGCCGAAAAAAGTCATTATGCAACAACTGTTAAAGACAAATATTAACCCCCCTCTCGCCCGAATTTCAAGACATAACTCTCGTCTCCAGACCCCCCCCCCCCTCCCTCATAAATAACGATACGATGTTTGACGATTGTTGTTTTGTAAAACAAAATTTTTATTGAATGTTAACAAATAAATCTCCATCAAATGTTTCATCAAACGCAGGGATCATTTTGGGACGCGATTTTGCGAGAGTTTCTCGCATCTTTTTCTTCAAAACCGCATTGATTTTACTTGGATGCGAGAATTCTCGCCCACATCAACATTTTTTTTGTCCCAAGGATTTCCTATGGAAGTCGTGTCTGCCAGATTGAAAATAAAATGACAGTGTCGTGTCTGCAAAAACCCATTGACTGACCACTTAAGTTAAAATGACATGATAATTGTACGGACGAACGCATACACAAGTACCTGTACGTAAATTTAAGATACGTAATTGGACGTTGGAGATTTAAATAAGGCGCGGAGCATGTTGGAGAAAAATCAATATTGTATCATAATAGAAAAGAACCTCTCGGATGAGCAGATGCCTACGTAACAACGTAAATACGAGAGATTGATTTAAAAGCCGAAAATGGACACGGTCACCGTAGAATAATGTGCACTAGGGCGCATCGAGTTGCCGATTTAACGTGCCATTTTTTATCAGTTTGGGAATATGTCGCATGGCCTTCCTTGCCCTGGAAATTTTCCAACTGATGAGTTCGACTTATTTCCCCTTTTACGAGAATTATTAATGAACGGTGTCCTAAGTACTTCGCTCCGTCTATGACATGCTTACGACGAAACCTGGTTTGAAACGGATCCGTGTGGAACATCGAAGTACGCAAGAACTATGCAGAGCATAACCTGTTACATGTTTACAAAATTTTCGATAGATTGAGGTGATGACGTAAATCTTAACTGCGGAAGGAGTCGCGACTGAATTTCGGAAAAAAAATATAATTGATAATCTTAAACAAGATACCATATCAAATACTTGTATATGTATTCCGGATATCTATTTTCTTATTGTTCTGGGCAACACATTGATCATATTCTGTTGGAGCGAAAATATTATTATTAATAAATTAAGTCCGTCTTGAATTCTTGTAATGTACCTTGGAAATGAAAATCTTTCTCTCTCTCTCGTACTGAGATACTCGATCATTTAATGTTGACGAAGAACGCTCGTTACTTTCCGTTTAATTCTGAAACGATTAGAATTTCATTTTATTCGATATACATTACATGATCACTTCTACCGGTATTGAATTTCAAGAAAGTTAATTTTTCCTGAAATCCTGAACGTTGCTAGCTCTAACAGATAACTTTCCAGGCCGTATCATTTATTTTTTTTGTCGACCCTTATCTTTTTTTTTACCTTCACAACTTTATATAACTTCAGAAACTAAATTTCATATTATCTGAAACGGCTAAAAAATGTGTCGTCAATTTAATGACATTAATTTTCATTTTCACCCTCTTCCTAATACATTTGCGCCGACCCCCCCCCCCTCCCTCAATCCTAGCTATTTATAAGCTGATTAGGATAGCAATTTGAGATCCCATCTAGACAGCTAGGAAAGGCTTTACTTAGGATTTCATATCCTATAAAATTTCGATCTCTCACCCTCCCTTCATTATTTAATATTTTCCGTGTTCATGTAAGTCTTACCAGGAATGGGGAAGAACCCCCCCCTCCCCACTCCACCTGGATGGATTCGACAATGAAATTGTACATGTCTTTTTAAAAAAAAACACTGATGTCTAATTTACTTTGAAAATGGTTAAACCGAAAAATAATCATAAATATACCATATAAACAAAGAGACACATGTACTATATTTCACATTACGTCATCGTGTGAATGTGTAGTGTATACACACATCTGACGTCACGAATTTGTACTTTCAATTTCGGCGGAAGTTGCAGACTAGTTCTGTGTTAAATCGCTAGCTTGTTGATATGGGCCTATAAATCGGTGTTTCATGGATAAACGAGACAATATATTTTTATGGAACAACCAATACTTTGTAACTTGAGTTTGTCCGAGTATATGTAAGTGAAAATACCCACGAGTAGAGGACTTCTTTAAAGCTTTTCTTTTACATTAGATATTTACATGAAAGATACGCGTTGAGACACCCACAGCAAAACCCCAGAACACTAAATGCAAAAACACATAGAACATGCATAGAAAGGGACGCAAAAGGGCGAGGAACATTAACTCACTCAAATAAAAACATAAAACACCAAAGACCACACATAAACCTACGAAACCAATGACCAAGGAGACCAATGCGCAACTGGTGCCGACTTAAGACAGACATCTGCCACGCAAGTAGCAGGTATTGCTGTTATCCGGATTGCGTGCGAACTACACTCCCACTTTTCCGATTACCCAAAGAATCTTTCGAAGGTCTCGAAGAACGCTTAATAGCGCTGTGAAATTAACTCCTCACTGTACTACGAACAAACATACATCTTTTCGGAGGGCCCAAGAAATACACAGATATATATATATAATTATTATGTGAATAGATATATAAACAGAATGCAAACGAAATATCGTCCGTTCTCAGTCGACTGTAGCGAGCTCGTGCATGTGATCACCCGAGTAGTCGGATTGACATTCAGAACAAGTTGTCGGAAAACTGTCTTCGAATTCTCTAAAGAGGTTTGGAAGGAAACATCGTTTCCAGGATTCTTTACTAGGAAATCCTTGACCTAAAAGATTCTTGGTAATTTGTGCATTTCTATTACATATTAGAAAATTCAAAACATCAGTACATGCTCTAGCATTCCGAAGAAGCTTCGAAATGAAGATACAGTATGGCGGTTATCAAGAAACATTATCGTCAAGCCATGGAAAATTAACTAGCATGCATTAAAAATCAATTCTTTTGTACACACTTGCATGGATCTCGCAATTAACAATTTTGATAAGTATGTCCAAAAACGGTGTTTCAATTAGTTCAAATAAGGTATCCGCATATGAAAGCGAGAAAAACAAATAGATAAATGCAATTAAAATAGAGCAGTTTTTTTTATGGCCTCCGCCATTTTGATACCATGTAGACTGTATTGCGTGTTACACTTTCAAATGAAGTTGAACAGACTTAACCATAATTTATGACCTGAGTATAATTAAGAACGACAAGTTGAGAGAGAAAGTCGTTAAAAAAGGGTCCCAAATGCAGAGAAAATAAATCATTTACATGGAATACTATTTTGAAATTTTCATGGAATCGTCTAAAGAATATGCAAGAGGTTTGGCTAGAAAGAAGATGTACAGCTCGAAACCCTTTCCGAATGAATGAAATAAATCGAAGGATTACCATTATGTCACTCCAATATCGGGAGTTTGCATCTTTTCATATCGTGGAGGTTTTTGTTTGTTTGCTTTGGTTCCTGTTTTATCCTGAATTTTTTTTTTGTATGCCTTCGGTTTCTGATTTTCTGAATTATCGATTTTATATATGGAATATGGTCATTATCCATATTTGTCATCAATCTAGAAGTTACCACTAACAAGCAACTGTAAACACCAGATACGAGTCTATAGTATAAGACCCACAAGTTATGTCAGAGCTAAGCATTATATCATCTCACCAGCAGACAAAGCCTCAAGTAATTACACATTTACTTGCAAAAAGTACTATTTCTATAGCCTCGTGATATATAGAGTTGGGTTTATATTCGAAACCTGGAATCCTTCCTACACCCCTATGGAACAAAGGAGGGGATCTCCAACAACACCAGGTTGTAGCACCCACAGCAAACCCCCAAAACACTCAATGCAAAAACACAAATGACTACACATAAACCAATGAGACCAATGGGCAACCGGTGCCGACTTAGGACGGCCATCTGCCACGAAAATAGCAGAAGGTGTGGTTATCCTGGATTACGTGCGCACAACCCTCTTACTTTTCCGATTACCCAGAGGTCTCCAGATGACAAAAGAGATAATTTTGGATTTAACACAGTAAATTTCCCCTGGCTTGACGGTGACGTTCCTAGATTACCGTCCTATGGTATCTATATTTCACAGCTCATCCGGTATGCTAGAGCATGTACTGATGTTTTGGATTTTCACAGTAGAAATTTACAAATTACCAAGAAACGTTTAGGACAAGGTTTTCGCTTTCACAAACTAGAAAAGACTGTCTCGAAATTCTATAAAAATTATTGTCAACTTCTTCTGAAATTCGGACCAATACAGGCAACAGAGTACATTACTTTGGGTATTCCACAACCTGCATTTTATGATGACATTATTAAAAAGATAACGAATTTCATGTATGAATCTCTCCATTAACAATTTTGATATTAAGGTCCAAAAATGGTGTTTCTGTGTTTGAAACGTTTGCCTTGTTTAAAATCAATTTTTGTGGATAAATAACATTTTTATACTTTTCAAAAACAGGATTGTCGATAGTAAGAATATCATCTAGTTATCTAGAAGTACCAATGAAGCATTTCACATCATCATTTTTTCTTTGCTTTTGAAGATTTGGATAAATTCCTTTTCATACGTGTATAAAAATAAATCTGCAACAAGAGGCGCACAATTAGTAACCATTGGAATCCCTACCTGCTTGTAGAGTTTCTCACCAAATCTTACATAAATATTGTCCAAAAGGAAGGACAGGGCAATACAAAGGTCACCACATGTCCATGATTTGTATGATTTGTAATCTGTGGCGGAAAAGAAACTCTTCGATTCAGAAGTACAAATACATGTAGAAGTTTTCCCCTCTCGATCAAAACATCATTTAATGAGTTTGGACTGTCGAGCATTTATTTTGTCGTGAGGAAGCGTGGTGTACATGTTAGAAAAGTCGTATGAAGATATCGTATTTGCTTCAAAATTTCTTGATTTCATTTTGTCAATCACATCCCCTGAATTTTTAATCGACCAAAGGAGGTTTACGTCATTCCTGTTCATGACAGTTTCACAGTATTTTGCCCCGTGTTCCTTTATAGCCGTGAGTGCTGAAGTCAGATTTCTAGACAAAATTGTTGTTGAGCGGTTGCTAGAATTAGCAATGTATCGAAACTTGTAAGGAGACTTGTGAAGTTTTGGTATACAGTATATTGTAGGGAGATCCAATTTAGAAATAGGGATGTTAAAAGAAGAAATATCACTGTTATGTTTGTCAAAATATTGGGAACACTTTCGTTCCTTTCGATATAAGTATTAGTAGAGGAAAGTTCCGAAACTAAAGTTGATAAGTAGTAGCGTTTTCAAATAATTAGTTGGCTGCTTTGTTTGCAGGTGCGAATACATATTTTTCATGTAAATTACGTAACTTGGATTTGAAATATCTTTCAGAATTAGAAATTGGATTTTCAAAAAGATGAGGATTTTTTGTGGTAGTTATCTATTCGAATATCGGTAATATCCAAAATGATGTTTTTCCAGTCATTCAGAGCATGCTATTCGACTCCTTCCGATTTACACCATCGTTTGGTATAGTTATCTAAAGCTTCCTTTAGCACCTTGCGACATTTGATAAAATCTATCTTGGATGGGATTCTATATTTAGGTCCGTTTTTGAGAAGAGCTGCCTGTCTTTGATAATTGAAAAGTCACCTGTAATAATATGACCAGCTGGTTTATATAGATATTCAGACGTTGCACATTCTCAAGAAGCAGGACATGATTCAAGAATTTTAGTATCTTGTGTAACTTTGTTGTAGTTAAAAACGAAATTTCGAATAGGTCTCTTATATTTGTAACAAATAAAAGGAGGTTGTAATATTGAGGAATGGCACTTTGTACGCGATGATCCCGAACAATATGAGAGATGTTCAGAAGATCAAATCCTTTGTTAATAAATGGAATTTTTATGAATCGTCTTTTAGGGGAGGTGATTTTAACCAAAGAATATAGTTTATTATGTGCGAATGCAACAATGATGTTTAGCCTGAATCAATCAGTGTTTCTTAAGAATGCAACCAGTGCTTCATCCAAGATAGATCTTAATTGAACTGCTGGAACTGAAGAGAGAGCATGTAGCAGTTCATGTCTGCCGCCGTTGCGTGCAATGATCAGTAGATCTTTGAGGGTACGATGTACTCTAGCTCTTTTTCTGAGTTTTTTGTTTCGCCTTTTACCGTGAGTTCCTCCTCCCCGGCACCTGGTCCCACCTCTAGCTTGCTAGGGGTCCGTCGATGTTTAATTTTGTGCTCTATTGTGAGTGCTGTTGAGATTATCGTCAGGATCTTCTTTAACTCATCTATGCTTCCTTTTAGTGTTAGGGCGGATTGAAAAAAAAAAGAAAACCTGAATATTTGAAGAGGTCGAAGAAATGTTTCCATGTCCAAAAATCTGATCGTTTAGACCAAGGGGGTACGCAGTTTGCAGTTTGGTTATCCAGACAAGTTCAGCTTGTAAGCGGCGTTTTTTAGTTTCAGTTTTACTTTGATTTTTGAGTTTTGGGAATGACTGAGCTGGAGTAATTCTTATATCCGAAATTGAATGATTGTATTTAACGAAGTGATTTTATAGGAAATTTCTTTGTTTTTTTTCTGACGCGAGTTTCTTATCTGATACGAATGACTTCGAAAACGAATCTTTCTGCCTCAAATCAGATCTCGCTTCCTTTGGTTTTGACATAAAGACATTAGATTTAGATAAACCATACTAAAACTGTAAATGCATAAAAATCCGTACAAACAACGTTTTATGGTTGGTTCCTCAAAATCTTCTTCCAAATCTGTATCGATATCACTCACCAAAATTGTCTCTCAGATAAGCTTCTGAGTTAACATGTTTGTGATCGACTAACACCTTCACTGATAACGTTCTACGGTCGATACGAGGAACTCGTCATACACTATCATGTCAACTGTCCAGAATGGTGGATGCTATTCGATCATGTACTATTTGAACCATCCAACCACAGTATCATCCATAAAAAGGAAGTAACCGGATGTGATATATCAACCGAATTGAAGAGACGGATGTTGCATGCAAGCAGGAGATGCTTACTCTTTCTGGGCTCCTGGTCTCACTCCCATATTGGGAATTGGGGTTTTTTAAATGTGGTCGGAGTTTTTGTTTGTTAGCTTTGATTCAAGTTTTATCTTGATTTTAACTGTATGTCTTCGGTTTATCATTTTCGAAATTATCGATTTTGTACTGTGTATTGGGATATGGTCATTTTCCATATTTATCATTTTATAAAGTGAGTCGAAATTTTGATATCTTGAAAGCATCAGTGTTGATTCTTTACACATTTGTACATATATTTCAATGCGCTCTTGTAGGTGTCACAGATGTATAAGAATTTATGCAGTTTCCATTTAACGTATAAGTGACATTTTTTTCTTATCAACAATGTATTGTTCACACTTTCACCTTTATAGTGTTGAAATCTGATCTTTACTCTTGATACTTACATAAAAATGTAAATCTTGTATTTATTAATTGAAAATAAATTACACATGATGTACATTTTCCTCTTTCTACGTACATGCGTGCATGACTACTTGTGCAGGTTGTAGGAATTCCTATGGGTACTAGCTGTGCATGACTACTTGTGTAGGTTATAGGAATTCCTATGAGTACTAACTGTGCGTCTCTTGTTGCAGATTTATTTTTATACACTTATGAAAAAGTATTTATCCAAAATCTTCAAAAGCAAAGAAAATTTGATGAGCTGAAATGTTTCAATAATACTTCTAGGTATCTGGATGATATTTTAACCATTGACAATCCTGCTTTTGAATTATATAAGATTGAAATATATCCACAAGAATTAACCCTTAACAAGGCAAACCTTTCAAATACAGAAACACCCTTTTTGGACCTAAATATCAAAATTGTAAACGGAAAGATTCATACAAGTGTATATGACAAAAGGGATGATTTTGGATTCAACATAGTAAATTTTTCTTGGCTTGACGGTGATGTTCCAAGATTACCGTCATACGGCATTTACTTATCACAGCTCATCCGGTACGCTAGAGCTTGTACTGATATTTTGGATTTCCACAGTAGAAATTTACAAATTACCACAAACCTTTTAGGTCAAGGTTTCCGCTTTCGTAAACAAGTTAAGACTTTCTGGAAATTTTACAAAAAACTACAGTCAACTTCTTTTAAAATTCGGATCTATACATGCAACAGAGTACATTAATATGGGTATTACACAACTTGTCTTTTATGGTGATATGATAAACAAAATAAAAAGGATCAAAGGTAGGCAGCATAACCATCGAAAATGCGTCAGATTTATCAAACGCCTTTTATACCGTGGATATGATCCTAATGTCACCAGACGGACACTAGGCTTGTACAAGCGCATCCTTGAGACTTGCACTCTGACTGACTGTGACGACGGGACTCCATGACGAGCCCTGTCCAAACCTCTTTAGAAAAGACAGGGCCCCGACCACCTGTCCTCTCTGAATGTCAGTCGGACTCCTCGGGTGAGTACATACATGAGCTCGCTACATCCGGCAGAGCACGGTCTGTATTACGCATGCCCTCTTTTATGTCCATTTATATATTCATCTGTGTCTCTGGGGCCTCTGCGTTTCGGTCTTGTTTGTTTGATGTCATCTGACAGTGAGGAGGTTGTTTTACACCACAATTGTACGTTCTTCGAGACCTCTGGGTAATTGAGGTGAGAGGGTTGTGCGCACGTAATCCAGGATAACCACACCATTTGCTACTTGCGTGACAGATGACCGTCCAAAGTCGGCACCGGTTACCCATTTGTCTCGTCGGTTTATGTGTAGTCTTTTGTGTTTGGTGTTTACATGTCGTGTGTCTCTTTTCCGTCTCGTGCTGTACTCGTCTTTTGTGTTTTTGCATCGGGTGCTTTGGTGTTTTACTGTTGATGCTGCAACGGGGTCTTGTTGGATATCTCCTCCCTTCTTGTAAGGGCCCCCATGGTAAAAATACCGATGTGTTCCAACTCTATATCGTCTTGAAGAAAATTTCAAACAAATTTTCATGCTTCAGACACGTGTTTCGGATATTAAATCCTCAACGGTGATGCTTCCAGCCAAAGTGCGTTTCATAAGCCGCCAAAATTCCTTTCACTAGCGCGCTCTTGTTTTATTTTTAGAATCGTAAGAATAGTTTCGAATTTGATATAATATAATGACTTTTAATAAATATGTATTGTTTTCTAAATCTCTTTGTGGATCCTCAAAGATTAAATTCATTCCAAATTCATGTTTATGTTGCTTGTCATATTCAACATTTCATGATAAACAAGTGGTAACTATTACGTCATTTTCCTTGACCTGAGGGGTGTTAAAAATTTGATTGGCTTTAAAGCCGTGTATGTGAGATGAAGAAAGTTTACTTAGTTTTACAGACTTCTGTTTTTACTGTTATCGATATATCTCTCTTATGATATAAAACGACCGATTATAGGCATGTTTTTCCTCAGCAATATAGTATATATATTAGACAAATAAATTCAGTCTCTTAAATATTTAATATGTATTCTCTGTAAAAACCTAAAACAGCTGGCCACGGCAAGTCATGGGTTTTGATGAAACTTTCTGTAACTATCATACTAAATGTAAAAACAATGAAAACAAACCATATTGTTATATTTGAACAACGCTTGCCATGCTAACGGGGTCAATCTACTTGACACCCCCATATGTATAAGAAATAAGACATATTTTGGCATTCTGATGCCATGGAAACCATGGTCAAAATTCACCTTATGAACACAAAAACTTTCCTTTGTAAGTTCAACTCTAGCTGGAATAACTGTTTCGGGGGAGGGGGTTATAAGGTAGTTGTTGATATTCAGTAACATTATTTGAAAATTTAGCAAAAGTAAGATATAATTTTAGGGTCATTTTTGGCCTGTTTTTTTTTTATTATTTTGAAGGTTGAAAATCATTATTTGGTGCATGTTATGGGTATTTAATATCGCCTTGCCAAAATGAATATCCATATCTGGAAAAAAATCAGGAAATAAAATTTATGGTGAGAATCACCATTTTGTCATTAATGCCAATCAAAATTTGTTGCTGTAGCAACTTGGAATCAATATTACCATATATCGCATATTTAAAAACATTCTTTTTCCTCATGTTTGAGTCCTATGATTATGAAATAGCATACTGTAAAACGAGAATATTTAGCGCTCGATTTATTTTAGCGCTATTAGCGCAAAGGCATGGTTGCGCTAAATTAAGTAGTGCGCTAAAATTTTCAGATGCAACATTAAATTTCAATAAGAAAAAATTCGACATTTCGACATTTTATTCAAAGTGCATTACACCGTGTCCACAGCACGGTCTATCCGACAACGCTTGTTGTTTTTATTGCTAATTAGATAATTTGATTAACATGATTAACGCTAGCGCTTGGGTAGATAATGATAGTACACGCGCCGTGATTAACATGTACATTTGTAATGGGTAAATCATGATTGTCTACGTATCGTAATAACCAATCATGAAATATAAATAAGAGTCGGACGAGATTATTCTTTACCAAAAAAAGAAAATAATAATAATAATGAAGTTGTATTTAATCGGAACAAATTTTTATTCCAACCAATCAGATTAAAAAATTGTAGTCGTACCTAAATGCAGGAATAGACGTTCATATGTATTATTTCTAACGAGAAGACTTCTCTCTCGCTTATATTTAGATGGCGCAACATTTGTGTGAAAACACAGTACTTTATAACACAAGTTACATATACATGTACGGTAAAAAAGGAGATCTATAAAGATAAGTTTGCAAACATTAATACAAGCATACGAATAGATAATCCAACTGTCCAAGACACGTGCCGGCATGCAGTCAACACCTCTATATGTGTATCGCTGTGAACATGTACATTAGATGCGCAGTCTTTAAAAGGATTTATTTACACAACGTGAATAAAATCGGGATGTTAGCGCCGTTGCCGTAAAACGATTCGTTACGCCAAGTTGAACAATTGGGACGATATATATTCATCCATGTTACAGAACAGCGTTATTTTCTTTCATCACTTTGAATAGAATTGATATCATTTCGTATTACCAACGATCGTCCGAACATGAGACGCGACGGATATTTTTTTTCTCTGACGTTACAAAAAAATTACGATTAATCGACGGCAATTTGCTACCGGCGATGTCTGAGAAACAAAGTCCTAAAGTCACTGTGCGCTAATTTTATTGACCAGATGGTGTCAATGCGCTAAATCAAGTTTGCGCCAAAAGGTTTTCATCCCTCATTGCGCTAAAATATGTTTGCGCTAAATATTCTCGTTTTACAGTACCTTTATACAAATTACATTTATCATTATCAATTGACCTTCAAATCATTTCAAGTTCATCTGTCCAAATCTCAAGGTTATGTCTTTCTTTAGACTAAAATTTAGACAAAAATAAGGATTTCCAATAAATTTGAATTGATTTCTCTAACTTGAATCATAGATATATTTATTTTAAATATCTACAGTTGAACAACCGATCAAAATGAGTAGAATTCATAACAATTTTGTTAAATTGTATTTCACTTCTATGTATGACATACTTTCAAAAGAGTATAACATTGAGACTATCTAAAATTTTCTCGTAAAATAAGTGACATTTTTTATTTATTTGCGTCTTCAATTTACTTTGATAATTTTGATACTCATTCAAACAAATACTACGTTTATACTTTCACCGATAATTTTTTAATAAGAGAGACAAAAAAATTGCGGATTGAGGTACTTTGTACAGTTTTATTTGAACAATTTCTTCCCTCTAAAATGTTAAGTAATTTAACTGCTATATACTATTGTTGATTTTACTGCAAGTAAGGGTTATTTTACTGTCTCCGAGGGCGTAGCCCGAGGAGCAGTTGAATAACCCACTTGTTGCGCGGCAATTGTTATGCCATCAAACAATTATCACCGTTGATTGAGTAATTATAAGTTGTCATTCCGAGTAGAATAAAGCTAATCATGGTCGGTCAAACAGTTAAGAATTTCACGCATTTTTAAATGTAGATTTCAAAGAAAACAACGGTAAAAAAATATGGTCCAGTATTTGTAACAGTTGTTAAATTAGGGGAATTAAGATTAAAAAAATAAAGGGAAACTGATATTTGAATTTTTCAAACTACAGTGTGATTAGAGTACATACATGTAGGAAGCGGATTTTACGAGATGCGATTAAGGATTGTGTGCAAGTGTTCTTTTCTAACTTTCAATTCTGAATCATTTAAAGTGAGCAAACACAAGTTTTCCAACAAATATTCAAAACTACGGGAATACTCCGCTTTTATGATACTATTATATCTTTGTTTCTTTTCAAAAGTATTCAAGAGTACCAGTCAGTATTTTATTCAATCGAAATCTTGCGAGTTTTCTCTGGTAGTTGATCCTATGCATATTGAAACATTTGACAACGAGCGGATCTAGAGCGGGCTGGAGTCAGGAAACTCCCCCCCCCCCCTATGGAATTAGTAAAAAAACAACAACATAATTTCCCGTTTCTATGTATTTTCTTTCAAAATCAGAGGCTGGACCCCTTTCCCTAACGCTGAATCAACCTTATTGGGAAAAATCTACATTGAAATTATTTCAACCAGTAAATGGCGTTTTTGGTTTTTCTTAACTCCTATTATGAAATGCCATTTTTGAAATGCTAAAGCGAACATTCCTCCCCCCCCCCCCTTTTTTTGGGGGTTGTTTCAGTTGTATTTCCAAAACGGGTGGCAATACAAGTCAGGTCAGTTAAGGACAGTTAACGGCTCAGTTGATCATTCAATGATGAGTTCAATCATTAATTCAATCATTCTTTCACAATGAGAAATATTGCACTGTCTGGAAAGGTGTTAATTACCGTCTACAACGTAGACCGTGCAATAACATCTGCTAATACATGTAACTCAGTTTTGTATGAGTAATCAACTTTTGTTGTCCCTTATTTGCATTTATGATCCAATGAAATTGGTAATCTAACAAATAGGTATGGTTCTTAAGAAGGTGAGATGTTAATAGTTAATAGTTATTATCATATCATTAAGATTATATGGATATAACCCATGCATATTACAAAGTATGTTACCATAATGTACGGCCTCAAATCATATTACATGTACCCATATCTCTAAACAAATTGTGAAATTGCTTGTATTAATCTTAATATATACCTTATTTGCAAATATTTTAATTGCAAAGTAATACTGGGGTCAAAATCGTGCATATATAGGTCAACCCCCCTTTTCCCATTTCTGTATAGGCCCCTGTGTTTAGTCAGTGATAGAAATATGGGTTTGTACTTCATTTTTGGCATATCTAACATTTTTGTATCCTCAGTGAAGTTTGTGAAAGTTTTTGTTTCATCATGTTCATGATTTGAAGAGTATACTTACTCCATCTTCCCTATAAAAACGTACATTTAAAAACATTCTGTACAATTTATCCCATTCAAATTAAAATCATTGTTTGAGACCTTTGTGAATTCCCTATGAGTCTGAGACCATCAATATGAAAGAGACCCCCCTTAAATGCCATGTCTGTTAACATACTATATGTCATTTCCAACACCATCCCACACATACTTTCATAATATCATGGTTATCCCACTTCTGGAAAATTTCTTGCAATTTGATTGGTCGAGAAGAACCGAGTATTATGTTGTATTTGTTACTGACGGGATATCATTGTAATATCCTCCTTCTACTAAGGCTACAATTAAAAAATTGTTTCTCCTCGCCCCGGGTCTGTTTTTTTCCAAGTGACCCGGCAGGCAGGTACTGTTTTTTTTCTTTGCTGACAGAACTACATGTATCACATATGTTTAAAGTTGTTTGAATCCAAATTGCAGTGTGTAAAACATTGTTTGGCACCATACAGCTTACAGCCGCGCATGTCATCAAAATAACCAGATATGTTGACACTCTGTGTTTCTAATTGATATGATACATAATACTTAAAGCCAGCAGCCGGCGATTTCTCGCTTCCTCCTTCGGGAAAATTGCCGCGCCGCCTACTTTCCGTAAAAAATGACTTGAGTAATTTTCTTTAAAAGAAAGGAGGGGATCTCCAACAACACCTAGTTGCAGCATCAACAGCAACCTCCCAAAACACCCACTGTAAAACACAAAAATGACACGCACAGAAAGAGACGCAGTAGTACAATGAACGTCAAATCACAGAAAAACATAAAACACAAATGACTACACATAAACCAACGAGACCAATGGGCAAACGGTGCCGGCTTTAAGTTGAAACATACAAACATGTATTACAAGAAGAACACTAATAGCGAGCGGAGATCGCTGCAAAGCTCGCCCTTGCGAGCAGGCTTGCCCTTATGGTAACGCGTATACACATATCTTATTGAGAAAATTTGCTGAATCAAAGAATGAGAATGTACTACTATGCTTTCAAAAACTTCCGTCCCCTCGCAGATAAAGTTGCTGCGGATAAGCTGAATACTGCCATTTAATTTTTTTTTCGACTCCAAGAAGACGTATATGTTTTACTCAAGTTTTGATTATAAGTTAAATTTATTGAAAATATATTTCGTAAATCAGGTAACGATGAAGCATCAACAAGACGGCGTAACCACGGGAAATACGATATTTCCGGCTTTAAACGAGACGTTTCGCTTGGATTGCTTTTCTGGTCTCGGGTGGTTTCGTACTGTCAGAAGTCGGAATATGTTTGTTTTTTCTTTTGTTCTTAAGTAATTTATTTTCAGCTAGCCAAAATATTATTCTTAGAAAATAAAAATGAATTATAGCGAGCGGAGTTCGCTGCAAAGGCCATTATGGTGACGCGTATACACATATCTTATTGAGAAAATATGCTGAATCAAAGAATGAGAATGTACTACTATGCTTTCAAAAACTTCCGTCCCCTCGCAGACATAGTTGCTGCGGAGATGCTGAATATTGCCATTTAAATTTTTTTCGACTCTAAGAAGACGTATATGTTTTACTCAATTTTTGTTTATAAGTTCAATTTATTGAAAATATATTTCGTAAATAAGGTAACGATAAAGCATCAACAAGGCGGCGTAACCACGGGGAATCCGACATTTCCGGTTTTAAATGAGACGTTTCGCTTTGATTGCTTTTCTCGTCTCGGGTGGTTTCGTACTGTCAGAGTCGGAATATGTTTGTTTTTCTTTTGTTCTTGAGTAATTTATTTTCAGCTAGCCTAAACATTATTCTTACAAAATAAAAATGAATTATAAAGAACCATATTTTTAAAGAACCATATTTTAAGGCCCCCCCCCTTAAAATGTTCATCTGTTGGTCTATATCACTTTTACAAATGCTTCCGTGTTTCCACTCGCCTTATAATACAGTCAAACCTGTCTTAAAGTAACCCCTTTTTAACGACTTCCTGCTTTATGTGACCTTTCTTGTTCCTCCCGAGCAATTTTTCTATTAAATAAACCTGTATATAGCGACAACCTGTCTAACGCGACAACGACCGTGATTTTCCTGTCCCGTACCGAATTCCGAACCTGTATATTACGACTTTTAGTGTTGCAAGGGACCCAAACTACATAATATATTACATTAAATCTCTTCATCAGTGTCTTTCATATTAATTACAGTAAATCTTCTGTGATAGATAAAATTTAATGTGATTGTATATGTGCAATACGATTAATCAATGTATACACGGATTGATATACATTTTGTATGCAGTGATTCATTTAATAGTATTGCTCTTACACTACGAAAATTTAGTTGGTAAAAGTCAGATCAGCTTGAACCTGTATTCAGTGACCACCTGTCTTATGTGACCTATATTTTGTCGGCCCTTGCAAAGTCACATAAGACAGGTTTGACTGTACCTTTTTGGCAATCATCAAACAGAAAGTTTTGTAAGATAAGATAAACCATCGTAGTCAAAATAAATAAGAAATATTTTTTTTATTTTATATAATCATATCTATTTTCTCTCCGCTCGCACAAAAAGGCTTTGCCTTGATTCATATTAGAAATTAATGCAAAACCTTTCAAATACCTGATCTGATAAGCATACTTGCACTTGCAGATGTCCACCATTACAGGTAGTTTGTCACACTTAGCTTAGCTGGTCCTCGGATCCTCAGGGATGTACTTGCAAGTCTCCTTTGTATTCCAAGTGTTGGAGTAAAATGCATAGACTTTCTCCCCCAATATTCAAATCATGAGAATCTCGGTGGTATAAACGGTAAAATATGGTATCAAATCCAAAATTCCAGCGTGTATACGAATATAACATGTTCGTATCAAAAGTCCCTCAGAGTCACTCAAATCATTCTCGTCTGTGATATATTAAGGGAAAGGAGATTGCTTGCTACATATTCTTTACAGTCATTAAGGTTAACAAATGATAAATCGAAAGGATAGGAAGATTTGGTAAAAAGAAATTGACATTTTGTATGTATAGACTGATGAAATTTCCTCTATCGGCAGCCATGTTGTTTTGTATCCAATGAGTTAAAGAAGATCCTGACGATAATCTCAACAGCACTCACAATAGAGTACAAAATTAAGCATCGACGGACCCCTAGCAAGCTAGAGGTGGGACCAGGTGCCCGGGAGGAGTAAGCATCCCCTGTTGGCTAGCCGCACCCGCCGTCGATGTTTAAGCACGAAAATGAAAACAATATATAAACTTCATGCACTGTCTGACGTTACGTCTATATAGAAAGTGCTATGGCGACAATGTCAGGGAAATATATTCAAAACACTTACTGTCAAACCCCTCGCGGGGAACTTTTTTACGAGCTCCACACGGCAAAGGGCATAAGTGTGACACAAATGAGTTAAAGAAGATTCGACGATAATCTCAATAGCACTCACAATAGAGTACAAAATTAAGCATCGACGGACCCCTAGCAAGCTAGAGGTGGGACCAGGTGCCCGGGAGGAGTAAGCATCCCCTAAAGGACCATTCCTGCCTTATTTCACTAGAGAGTGCTACCAGGTGGGAGGGGGTAATTTTATAGGAAAATTATGTTTTACAATTGAAAGTTTTTATCCAAATTATGTTTTTATTTCAAGGAATTGATGGAAGGTTATATGTTACAAAAATTTACTTGTATTTGCTGGGAGTTTTAGATTATTAATTCAATTAAAAGATATTTTTAACAAATAACATTGTAGGTAATGGAGAAAATCCTTTCATAATTCTTATTATTTCGCCTTTTTATGATCTGCCATTCTTGCACAAAGCACACCAACATATGAATAAAACGCATTCTTTTACTTCATTTTATCATTTTTCGTAAAAGTAAAACTATCAATATGCCACATATTTTTCATTTTGCATGATTCCTACACGGACAGCTACTTAACTTGAGAGGATTTAAATAATCGTTTCAGAAAATGACATTTACATTCAACATTTGTTTCCATGGTAACGAGATGTATAAAATGCCTTGTTTAAAGGTGTTTATATACAAAACATTGGTTACCATGGCAACAGAACGTCGGAGAAAAAAATGGAAGGTCAGTTCGTTCTGAGGACATCATATTAACATTGTACACAAAAAATATCCAAAATCTGAGACATGTCGTGGCCAAACATGTCTGGTTTTTTAAGGTTTTTACGTAGAATCCATATTAAATATTAACTGATTTCATTGGTTTATTATTTCATGGCCACCATTTAGTAGGTCGTGCGCACGAGATAATCAACCAATAGAAAGGCAGGATTATGTAATGGCAAGGAGTAAGTAAGTCGTGCGCACGAGATAATAAGTCGTGCGCACGAGAAAATAAGTCGTGGTCACGAGTTACTTTGTCGTAGTCACGAGATAATAAGTCGTGGCCACGAGTTAGCAAGTCGTGGCCACGAGATGATAAAAATGTCGCACATGTCCCCTCTATGCTTCCGTAATTTTCGTCTCGTAAGAGGCATTGACTTTTGTGTCGTACTTCTATTCCGGATTCATGGAGAATGTTCATACATAATGTGAAATTGCACTTTTTGTTTTTAATCCCATCCCACCCACCTTAGGCCCTGCAATTAGCGCAGGTGAGTTGAATAGGTACGACAATGACTCTTGGAATTTTTGTCCAGTGAGCTAATATGACTTTAAAAAGAAAAAATAAAACTACAGAATGTTATACATGTATACATTTCTAAAAATAAACAACGAGATAATAAGTCGTGGGCACGAGATGTTAAGACAATAAAACAATCGCACATGTCCCCTCTATGCTTCCGTAATTTTCGTCCCGTAAGGGGCATGGACTTTTGTGTCGTACATCTATTCAGGATTCCTGGAGAATGTTCATACATAATATGAAATTGCACTTATTGTTTTTAACCCCACCCCAACCAGCTTAAGACCTGCCTTTAACATCATATGAAGTATCTCCTGCATTAAAAAACCGGGTAGTAACCAAACTTAAGGATTTTATGAAATTGTTGAAAATCTATATCTACTATGGTGAAAAAATCAGTGAACAATCAAAATTTCGCCCCCCCCCCCCTTACCCCCAAACTCCTATTCGGCTTGCGGGAACATGGTTTCACTAATACATTACGATTTTAAATGATCAGCCTATTTATCCCGAAAGTAAGATCGAATCGATTATGATCGATCCGTTGAATTTAATTTCATTCGACCTTTGATACTGGACTTTCAAATATGATCTGCGAGAGCACATGTGTATTGTACTGTACTGTATACTTGTATCACATTCAGCTGATTTCAAAACTCGATAAGCTTACTTTATGAACTTCTCTATAAGAAATTGAACAAACAAGATAAATATCTAAGGACGAAGCATAGTTTTTACTAATATACGCAAAGAGCTACGCCACAAATAAAACGTTCTATTTTCCACTGTTTACATTGTTACTACGAAAAACCGAAAGCTATCATGAACCACATTTCTGTGAAATCACGAGATAGGCAGAGCGGTAACAACAAAAACATAACGGTTAACTCGGAAATGGTGAATTACGAAAAGACGTATCATTACAATATGTATATGTATTCTTTTATTTCTCTCGTGACTGTGAGGTCATATTTAAACCCCTTGTCAGGCTTGAACGAAATATCTTTGTTATCGATATATCCACGTGAATAGTCCCTTTGACTTAAAAAAGTCTGTATTCAGTTTGATTTGAATGCCGAGGGTTTAAAGATTGTAATTAGAGTGCATTTCTTAATTCGTATGTTTACATGAAACCATAATATAGTTATTACCAACAAATGGGAAAGGCTTGGACTGATTTATTTGTATTGATTGTGAAGGAACGGAAGTCATTACAACCAATGCCTCGCGAGATTTGAAGAAGACAAAAAGGTATAGATATTGCTATTTATTGAAAAATAATGTTTTATCTACGTATATGTCTATTATGAATATATGAGGCAGGTATGTAATACAAAAGGGAGAAGACGCACAGTATTCTAAAAATGGTATTTTACAATAAAATCATACTCTCTCAATAGTTGCCTATTTGTCCCGAACTAACCTGCCTTAGCTTGACAAGCAAAATTTAGATAACACATTTCTCATGCTATACAATGCTATTTAACGTGGGAGACCCAAACAATAATAAACGTTTTTTTATAAGAATGCGGAAGTATCGATCACAACACAAAATTATTTCATACACTAGTGTAAACGACATAGCGATTAGGGAATTTCAGGAGAGCATAAAAGAACGGAAGGGTTCTCCAACAACAATATGTTTGTAGCACCAACAGCAAAACTCCAAAACAACCCCAATAACACAGAACAGAGACGCAACGACGAAAACAAACATAACGATCACATGAATTCAATTTTTTTAGATATGAAACTTCATTTCACATATGAAGCCATCTTATTTATATAGAGAGATACACACGATACATAGTTCATGGGAGTTAATGATATTCCAAATAAATGGACGATTTTAAGAATCACGTTATAAAAAAAGATTACTTCCAATTTGTTTAAATTGCGATAGGTTTATATTCCGATCTCATTATACAATTAATGACGTTTTGTGAGGTGGATATAGCAGGATATGATTTTCACCGAGACCGTAGGATTATAACAGTCCCGATTTCGTTAACTGTCCCCCTTTAACTTTTTTCTCCCTTCATCTCTCCAAATTTCGCTTCTATTTTTCCGTCTTCATTTTCCCTTACAAAATTTCTCTTCTAATTTTAATTTGCTCTTTTATTTCGCCTCAAAATTTCGCCTTCAGTGTTGGAAGAGAAAAATGAACAGGAATTTTTGAGACACAGAAGTAAAACGTACAAGTCTTCTTGTCAATTAAAGCGAGGCTTCCTCATTTGCATATTAGGGGATTTCCCTAAATAGAGTGTACACACGTAATTTAATGAATTTCATTGTGTTGCATTAAAAATACAAGACTTATTAGTTTAAATTTATTTAGAGATACTGTAAACGAACTTTTTTTCTGCATATTTAAACATAGTAAATCAACAAGTAGATTTTTCGTATGTATTACTTAGAAATTATGGTTTGTTTTCCTTGCATTTGTATTTCTATAGCACAAATCCATTATTTAAAGTAACACCCCGATGAACAAATCGTTGTTTTGACAAATACACACCTGTAAATCAGCTGCGCAGGGTACATGAACGTAGGTGTCTTTATCCGTTACCTGCCAGGTGTAAAAATCATCGGAGCGTGATATCACCATGCGGTTATTTCAACTTTAGATAGGGAGAGAATATCGTCACAATGAATTTAAGTTGAAACTTATAAAATTTAATTTCATGACTTGATTTAATAATTCAATTAAATGTGTAAAGTACCTGCTACCTTTCACGTACTCAGTTTGTATGTGTAGTGTATGTTCTCATTGCACCCTGCTTACACGGATGGGTTTTAAAAGATATTTTTTTCTTCACCTTTTATTTATTTTATCGTTTTTTTCTTTCTTTTCCTTTGTCAAAATGACGTATTAAAGGTTATTTTATCATATGGAAATTCCTGTCAATTGAACGCTCGTAGCTGGAGAAAAAAGGAAAGGAAATGTCATATTCATAAAGCAGGGGTGGACCCAGAACCTCATATGCCGGGGAGGACATACACTTTTTGTTGGGATGAATTGCGAGGACAGAATGGCCGAGTGGGGAGGGTATTGAAGGGGGTGTACATGGCCTCCCATTAAATTTGTGGGAGTTCAGAAGTGAGGGGGGGGGGGGCTTGCCCCATAAAGTGTTGAAAAAGAAAATGGTGGCTTCTGGATTGTATTTGAACTCAAGATGGGACCGAGCGCATGATTCAGACGCGTCTATATGAAAACCCTATTAATGATTACATTTTCTAATGCTACCTCTTCTTTTGCATGGCATGCCGAAATCTACAACAATTCTTTTAGGGGGAGGATGGTGATTGGATGAATTTTATGCGGGGGGATCATTGTGAGCGTTCTGTTTATGATATTTTAAATGAGTTTACGTACAAAACAAAAATAATCATAAATGTATAATCATTTTTGTCAAAATCTGAAGGGATGGGGAACCCTCCTACTCTCGCTCTAGATCCGTGCTTTCTTTAAAACTTCCATTTAATGTCTCTAGATCTATAACATGTTAATATCTTTATGAAATCTATTACTATGTCAACAATGTGCCCAATTCATCTCATGACCAGGGCTTCACATACAAGGATCGGCAATCAAGCACCGCAAGTTGTATCGGGAATGCAGCTGCAATAAAAATCGAAAGATTATAGTCTATCGAGATAAGTTTTCAATTGTTCACGTAGAGCTTACTTTCTTGAAATTTCTAAAACGTGGGTCCTGTACCATCATATCCCACTTATTCTGCTACGTCATTCGATACATTTTTGAACTGAATAATTTTCACACCTTTTGGTCCATGCTGCAAATTGATCTAGCTTTAAATGATGCTATCGAATTTGAAGACATTTAACATTTGAACTACTTGGTGAGTGTCACTGCTGGTGGACCTGGAGTCCCCGAGGGCACATGTAGCCAAGTTCGATCAACCTCGGTTGATCGTCTGTCTCTTCAACGCATTTGAAATTTTCTGTTACAAATCTCTTGAAATTTCTAAAACGTAGGTCCTGTAGCATCATATCCCACTAATTCTGCTTCGTATGTCGATTCATTTTTGGACTGGATAATTTTCACACCTTTTAGCCATATTACATTGTTTAGACTGTGGATCACGGACGAAGGTTAAGTATTCGAAACATGTCTGGTCCATGCTGCAAATTTATCTGGTTTTAAATTATGCTAACAAATTTGAAGACGTTTAACATTACATATATTTGATAAGACGGCCGTGATTCCTTCCCGATATGGCAGTGATCATTACGTTAGAATTCGAATTTCAATCCGCAAAAATTTTTTTGAAAATTTTAGTCAAATCATGAAACCAAAAAAGGATTTTCGTAGATTGATGAAAGAAACCAAAAAAAAAAAAAGATTTTCGTAGATTGATGAAAGAACAAAGAAAAAGAAGAGACAAAATCGAAACAAATTATTATAAGAATCTAGATAAGAAAAGAAAAAAAAACAGTGCAGTAAGAATTTAATTTTCATTGAGAAAGAGCACGGAATTGGACCTCACTAATAAAAACAAAATGGGTATGAAAATTAATTTATTATGTAATGGGAGAAAGGGAAGGGAGCGTCGAGTAAATAAGTTTGCCCGTACACACAAATGACCGAAAATTAAAAAAAAGGAAATAATATATATATATATATATACAGAGAGAGAGAGAGAGAGTATATACAAAGCACAAGAAAATCATGTATATAACAAGGTACCCTATTTACCTATTTTTCCCTGCCAGGGATTCGAACCCACTTCCTACGGCACCTTCCGCCTGGCAATCTCGAGCCCGGCACGCTATCCACTACACCATCTCGACTTCACAAAAATGAAGTTTTGATGGCAAGGGTCTATCGTATCGGACTCGTGATCACTCGGTAGTCGACGGCTTTCGGGATTTAACTATGTACTAATGGGTGGATCACCCTAGGGTAATGCAGTACTGAAATACATATAAACAGAAAGCACAAACGAAACAGTACATTAACACCCAATTAGTACGATTGAACTTGAATAGTCAGACGACTATACATACATGAGAAATAAACATATACAAAGCACAAAAAAATCATGTATATAACAAGGTACCCTATGTACCTATTCTTCCCAGCCAGGGATTCGAACCCACTACCTACGGCACCTTCCGCCTGGCAATCACGAGTCCGGCACGCTATCCACTACACCATCTCATCAGTGATGCTTTCAGCGGCGCCACCATAAATAGTTTCAGTAGCGCCCTCTTTAATTTTTTGAAGTTAGACTTTTACATTTACATTACAGAGAGCACGCGGCTCCAAATTTACTGTGGGGTCGATTCAGTAGCTTATCCAAATAAAATCTAGGTTCAAAAAAGCATTGGAGGGATGGTGCTAAGATGTTAAACTCCTTTAAGTTCGATGATATTTATCGGTGAAATGGCTAGTATCCGAAAAAGCAAAAAAATATATATTTGATGTCTCATTGATAAAATACCAAAAACAAAGCTTCTTTCAGGTGACAGAGCTGGAAAGAAGTAATTAATACACTTGACAAACATCAGGCCACGGAAAACGATTTCAACTGCTCCACACTGCAACGTGAAATAAGCGTATCATATTTTGAAATAATCGTTAAATAACTTCTATAACATGATGAAAGGGACATCTTTTACACGATTATTTTAGCTGTTTTGAAGTGATTGAATTTTATCCAGGGAGTCACATTTATACCGTATAACCAGAAATTTTCAAATTTCGCGATTTCATGGTAAAATAGGGAATTCTTATTTTTGCGAGTACAATTTTTCGCGATCCCGAAAATACAAATTAATATGTACATATGACCTCACAGTTTTGTACCTTCCATTATTGAAGTTTCAGTTATTTCTATCTTAAGAATACACTCCATTTACTTGATATGTGAAGAATGACACACGCACACTAAAACCAAAATGGCGCTAATATACCAATTGATGCTATACCTTATCAAACTCAATTTTTCGCGAGGAGAATTTTTCGCGATTACAAATCACTCGCGAATATAGCGAAAATTAGTATATCGCGAAAATTGCTGCTTATACGGTATGTAAATTTTTCTAGACATATTAAAACAATTTCCTTAGCATTTATTTTGATAATTAGCGTGATAAAAGAAAAGAGTGTAAATAAACGTTTAAAAAGTGCAATATTTAGATTTGCGTTCTAATTAAGCATTTGTTAAGACCGCATTAAGCCCCGCTTAATTAATATTTTAATTCGTTGATTCTGGCTTAAAGTTTGACATATTGTATAAATGCCGACTGTATCCTTTTAGATACTCTGTCATTTCGATTCAATATGCATAAGAAATGATCATTTTGACTTAAATTTTTTTTCGAAAAATACAAGCAAAATCAAAGCCGCGCACATATATGACGTCATTCTGTCGTCCTGAATATCCGTTACGTTACGAGGATAATAAACATTTGGAAGACACTTTTCTCTGTATTATTTGATTTCGTGCATGTGGGAATAGATAATCAATATCATCAATAACAACAGAACAAAATCTATTGAATTGTATCGATTTTACTCAAATAATTCTTGTATTATAGAAGTTAAAAGATGTTTTTATGTCTCCAAAACGACCCGCTCGCATGGAAGCAGTCATTGATTTTCTTCCGTTTTTTATGTGGCCACATAAAACAACAGATTCATACTTTTACAGCATTTACAAAATACTTATTCATATATACAGAGAAAATATGAACTTGTTGTTTTGCTGTGGCCAAGTCTAATTTTGCTATCACATGTGAAAATATATTGATTTTTGTTTGTTCATTTCCAGTTTCATGGGTGATTTCAAAGGAGGATAACTCTAACGAAAAACGTAAATAAAACATTTTTTCATGTTGAATCGATTGAAGACAAGCTTCCTTTGACCAATTTTAGTATCAATTTCAACATTTTTAAATCTTCAGAGTTAGGAACGATTTTTGGCCTAGTAACCACCTTACCGCCCCTTGCCCTTTCTCTTCTCTTTCTCCTTTCATCTTACACATTTCTCCTCTACTTTTCCTAGTATATGTCAATAAAAAGTTATAAATGTTTATTAAAATCAACTCACGTATAATCTGATATATTCTGCCCTGCTGAGTTTTGATCATCTTGATTATTCTTATTGAGTTCATCCTTCTCCATGTAGAGTTATAGGTTCCCTACTCCATTTCTTTTTGCACAAAAAGTCAGAAATATTAAGAAGATGTATATTATTTCGACCTCTTTTCCCAAAATACAGTACAATATTTTCGTGTAGTTTTACATTATTATTCCAATCGAAATACAAATACAGCTTCTTCAGTTCATCGGAATCTAAAGGGGTAATGGTGAATCCCACCTTTGCCTTCTCTTTAAAGCTCCTTCGAGGTCGCCAGAAAAAAAACGTCTTTGATTTTGTCAAAGCCTTGTCGTTTATGATATCCATGCACTGCAAGCCCGCATATGTCTGCTAATACCATGTTCATTCCATGACATTTTCTTTTCTTGTTTCCTCGTTAAATCTACTAAGTTCTTTGTCCAATTCATCGGTAGAAAAGTCTTCAAAATCTGCGTCATGCTGCCCATATGTATATTCATCTTACAGTTATTATTTTACACCACAATTTTGTTTTTTCGAGATCTATTGGTAATCGGAAAAGTGGAAGGGTTGTGCAAACGCAATCCAGAGAACCACACCGTCTGCTATGTGCGTGGCAGATGGCCTTCCTAAATTGGCGCCGGTTACCCATTGATCTCCTTGGTTGATATGTGATCTTTTGTGTTTCAAGTACTATAGTGTCATTTGGTCACGTTGGTTTACAGATGTGTATACTTTTTGTTGCATGTTTCTATGATGTAAGTTGGTGTTCCTTGTCCCTTTTGTGTGTCTTTCTGTGTTTTTGCATTGGGTGTTTCTGAACAGTGAACTTGAGATTTCATGTGAAATAAGACCAGTATTATATTTCAGAATCCCTTTCATCAATCCATAGTTGATCACCATTTTTTGTAAAGAAGTGGTTGAAATGATAGTTGAATGTAAACTCAATAAAGTTCAACGTAAACTCCGAGGGTACATAATACTTGTCAGAGGAACCAGCTTTATTTTAAAAAATCGATTTTGTGAAGTTTAGAATTCCAAATTCAATAAATGAATGAACCAATCATCCCAGGCCTCCTTATACA
This sequence comes from Pinctada fucata, assembly GCA_028142955.1. NCBI lineage: Eukaryota > Metazoa > Mollusca > Bivalvia > Pterioida > Pteriidae > Pinctada > Pinctada fucata. The sequence goes on along the minus strand of AP027111.1, from coordinate 47,120,506 downwards.
TCTAATACCTTTAACATTCATGTTTTCTCAGATGCGGATACACATATTCATTTCTGCGTGGACAATCGCATTCCTCCTCTACAGGACTATATCCTTACCTATAAATTGTGCGAGAAGGGTTCAAACATGTCCCTTACAGGAATCCCAATGGACACAAAAAAACAACGAATTGAAATGTGGCATCGATGAAGGTTACGTGTGCATGCGAGATTATAGTGGACATCTCTATGAAAGTTGCACATACAACTTTACAGTGAATGCAAATAAAGGTATGTATTCATGGACGTGGTTACTGTTGAGCCTTGCTTTGTTATCCGTTAAAAAGCACAATTTATTAAAAAAAATCATTCATTTGTAACACTTATCTCTTACGGTTTGTTTCTTTTGTGTCTTTCAGGAAACTGTCCAGTATTATTCGATTGTATCTCAAGAAGGCCTTACCTAGGATCAGTAGGAACATATTTTCCTTGTCCAGAAAGTGTAACAGGGTGCCCTCCTAGAAAACATAAACAATACAGTATTTACCAGCTGTACAAATGTAAAGCTCATCTTTCTTGCTTGAAATTTTAACAATAACTCGAATAATTTATATGACTTTTTAAATTTAGAATTAATGAATTTTTTTTTCTCAAGGGTAATTGAAATTTCAAATAGTGTATCAGGTAATGTAACAAGTGAGGAATCATCAGGACATGTTAGGAAACGAAAATTACAGGAAGTATGAATGGAAGTAATGATGGATATCGCAGAATAAGAACGGAAAATGGTACAATTTGAAGATGTCCCAAAAAACCATCTAGGGTTTACATTGTGCTAGGATAATTTTGGAAAGAAAGTAAGGACCACACACCCTACACCCAATGCATGACACTTGGCTATTGGGTACATTGCTGTCAACACAGCGGATACTTCCTCGTCTTACTGTTTTGAACATGATACATTGCCAAATGCAGTTGATCTTCCCTTTACTACCCTTACACCAAATACAGAAGAAAATTTTGAAAGAAAACACGAAAGAAGAATAATTGCAAAGACATATCCAAAGGTTTGCAGTCCATTTTCCAGGAGGTCAACACACTACAGGATTTCACGTTTGAAACGAGCCATAGATGTGTTCCAGTGGACCTTGGCGTTTTCAATAACAATCCCGGTTCCGTACAAGGAGCGATCGGCATTATGAAAGGCTTCAGACTTACGTCCTATTAGTCAATGGAAAATCATTCATAAGCCTTTTTACGGTGATGGTCTACGCTAGGAGAAAATGATGCCCAGAATGCATGATCTAATGATGTAGACGAGTCTTGAGGAATAAGAGCATCAACTCAAGAATTTTACAAGGAAAATTTGCTCCTTCAAAACTATTACGATTTTTTTCTCTAAGGAGCTTCAATGTCCGACAGCGGTACTTTCGTACACCTCAAGACCATTTTCAATTATCGAAAGGTCAAATTTGACACATCCGATAACTTTGATAATGCCTGGGAAATAATGTGTGTAACCACGGAAGGTTATGTGTGTCTGGTAACATTGTATTTGAAATGTATGACAAAGATAAACGCCTAGCATCTGCATCAGAATATACCGAGACAGAAGACAGCGAGGTCAAACAGGCCTATTCCGATGGTATTTTGTGTAATATCGTCGACAAATTATCCCACCATGTTGACGACTCGTTGAGCAACACAGATGATACTGTTACTGATGTGATGAAGAGTTGGACCAGAAATGGTCAGATGTATTGTTGGTATCAGCTATTCAGGTGGTCAGTACTTCCGCATTTCTTGCACTGCCATTGACCCTAATTACAAAGTAAATTAATGGTTTTACAAAGATTGTACTCTATGTCTTCCGAAATGGAAGTAACCGGATGTGACAGTTCTACCGAATTGCATGCAAGCAGGAGATGCTTACTCTTTCCGGGCACCTGGTCTCACTCCCATTCGCTTCTTTTCATATGGTGGAGGTTTTTGTTTGTTTGCTTTGGTTCCTGTTTTATCCTGATTTTGTATGCCTTCGGTTTATGATTTTCTAAAATTGTCGCTTTTGTGCTGTATACAGGGATATGGTCATTATCCATATTTGTCATTTGCTCTGAATTGTGGGAAGATAGGTATTCTTTGTACAAGAACAGTCTTCGTTGCCAAAACGTAGGATCAGATGAACTGTAGCGATGAGAACATGTATGTAGGTTCTGAACAGTAAATGTACCCATGTCAGGCTAGACAATTACCCTGAAAGAGACTAGTACTGTCAAAAGAAAGGTAGACTCTTGAAAGAAGGTCCTAAAAGAAGTGCGAGTGACGTTGAACACGCGGATGATTAAGTGTACAATTATGGTCAGGAGATAAGTTGGACAGGTTTAAACCGTTTTTATTGCGTTGATAATGTACCTGAGGCCGACGAAAACATCATGATGTTTTTTTCTGAATATTTTAAAGTCTTTTGACAGACACAATCCAAAATATTTGATTAATTCTTTCACTTCGTCCCCTAGCCTTTGTTAGCGTATGGTTACCAGATACGCTCCGGGGCAATGTCATTCACGACACTCAGAATAGTCAACTATGGAGGAGACACAGACAGAATTCTGACGATGGATTTTGTTCAGACTGTTTCAAGTGTTGCTTTGATCGACACGAGGATGTTACACGGTCACAATAATTCCATGTTGCAGTCAAATTGTTGGTCCTCTTGGCGAAGCTTTGGTCAGTTTATTGGGAGAGAAAGTACTTGAAAATAGGTCTGCCACAATAGGAGAAGATGAAAATATTTAAAAGTTTATTGCATTTCTTAAAAAAATACAACATTTATGTAAATATTCCTTGCAGGCAACATTGCGCATTTCCAATTATCAATTTCACCGAAAATCCAAAACATCCTGAAAAAAAATTGAGGCGAAAATGTCACTTATCAATAAGATTGGGTAGACGAAGGAATATTCTGATTTATAATTTCATAAACCCGTTTTCAAGTTAATAGAAAGCCATAAAATAAAAGGCATACAAAACCTGGTAAATGTAAAAACAAACCAATCTTCTCTTTGAATTTGACAACTTCTTTTGTTTTTCTCTTTGGCATGAAGTATCATTGATGAAAATTCATTATTAGAAATAAACTGATGCTAAGTATTTGGAAAACTTTGACAACTGTACTTTCTTGTAGTAGATGTGGTGCTCTTTGTTTCCTTTTTAGCTAACTCGAGCGAAGCTCTGCAATCGCTGCAGAGAATTTCAAGAAACCTTACCGGTAGCAAGAACTGACAGTCCTCTACCGAGTAAGTGTAAGTGTAAAAATATGACCAGCGAGGGCTCTGATTGGATAACACATTTTCGGCTTCTCCTCTTCAAGCGCTACACAAAGTTTCACGATACCTAACTGGTAGCAAGAACTCACGGTCCTCTATAATGGTTTTGTTTTTCTTGTCGATTGATCAAAACATATGGCCTGCGAGGGCTCTGATTGGTTGACACATTTTCGACTTCTATGCCACTGCTGCTTAGAATTTCAATTTTACAGGAAGCAAATACTTAAGGTCCTCTACCAAACTGGTGTTTTTCCTGCCGATTGGATTCTGATTGATTGACGGATTCTCGAATTCTACTCTGCAACCGTTGCACAGAATTTGACGAAACCAGCACCAGGTCATGTGCCAAGTTTGTGTTTTTCGTGCCGTTCGATTGATACGTTTTAGTCTTCTCTGTAACCGCTCCAGATGATTTCGTGAAACCTTACAGGAAGCAAGTCCTCTATCAAGTTTCCGTTTTTCGTATCGATCGGTAAAAAATGTTCAGCGAAGGCTCTCATTGGTTGACACATGTTCAACTTCTACTACTGCTCAACAGAAGCAAGTACTTCAGGTCCTGTGCAAAGTCTGTGTTTTTCGTGCCATTCGGTCAAGAAAATATTGCCGCTGATGGATCTGTTTGTCTGACACATGTTCGAATTCTCCTCTGCAACCACTACACAGGATTTCGCGAAACCTTACATAAGCAAGTACACAAGCTTGTCTTATCGGTTTGTGTTTCTCGTGCTGATTCATCAACAAATATGGACGACGAGGGATCTGATTGGCTAACGCATGTTTGGTTTCTCTACTGCAACCGATATACAGAATTTCACGAAACTTCAGAAAAGAGGAAGTACTCTAGGTCCTTTATGAAGCTTGCTTATACAGTGTAACTCTCATCATGTATGGCCAAGGAGGGCTCTGACTGGCTGACGCATTTACGACTTCTCCACTGCAACTGCTGGATTTCATGAAAATTTACAGGAAACAACCAATTAAGGTCTTCTACCAAGTTTGTTTTTTCGTGCCGATTGATCAACAAATATTTGGCTACCGAGGGCTCCGATTGGCTAACACATTTTAGTCTTCTCCTCCGCAACTATTTCACAAAAATTCATGAAACCTAATAGGAATAAAGTACTCAGGGTTAACTACAAAGTTGTGTTTTTCGTGCCGATCGGTAAAGAAATATGTCCACCAAGTGCTCTGTTTGGCTGGCGTATTTTCGACTTCTCCTCTGCAACTGTTGAATTTTACGAAACCTTACAGTAAGCAAGAAATCAAGGTCCTCTACCACGTTTGTGTTTTTCGTTTCGATCGGTCAACGAATATGGCTACCTAGGGTTCTGATTTACTGACGAATTTTTAACTTCTCCACTGGCAGGCGAAAAAATATGGACACCGAGGGCTCTATTTGACCGACTCTATTTTGCAACCTCCTCTGAAACCGCTCCACAGAATTACACGAATCCTTACCGAAAGCAAGTACTCAAGGTCATCTACCAATTTTTTTTGTGCCATTTGGTCAACAAATTTCACTTCTCCTCCCCAACCGCCACTCAAGGTCCTCTATCAAACATATGTTTTTGGTGCCGATCGGTCAACCCATATGACTGTCGAGGGCTCTGATTGAGGGACACATTTTTTACTTCACCTCTGCACCTACTGAAAAGAATATCACGAAACCTTACAGGAAGCGATTACTTAAGGTATTCTACCAGTTTGTGTTTTCGTGCTGATTGGTAAACAGGCACCGAGGGCTCTTATTGGCCGACGCATTTTCGACTTCTCCTCTGCATAGAATTTCACAAAATCTTACAGGACGCCCAAGGTCCTCTTCAGCGTTTTAGTTTTTCTTGCCAATCGGTCAACAAATGTTGCCGCTGAGCCTCCGATTTACTGTTTTTTTTTTCTCAAATGTAACCGCTGCACAGAATATAAAACAAAAGCAAAAAAAAAGTATATTGCAAAAACATAAGGTCCTCTGCCACGTTTTTCGTGCCGATTCGCTACAAGTATGGCTACTGGGGGTTCTGATTGACTGATGCATTTCGAAATCTCCAGAACTGATGTTTATATTTCACAAAGCACATGGGCTTCAACCAAATTGTCCACTATCTCATTTTTGCTTGCAACTTTGGTGAGTGATTTGAACCCCTTGGCCCTCTTGTTATTAACTGAACAGAAGAAGATGAATAAGTATTTTCTCGCTCACTGTTATTGATTTAATTGTTTGATGTCAAATTCAAAACAGTAAGCCCCTGCCGGATTGACATAGTTTGAAATACATAACAAAATCCATTCTTTATTGACTTATATTTCGTGATGCATTGTGGAAACGTATTCAAAATGAGAAGATGAATAAAGTGTAAATCGCTGTAACGTTTAACACAAAACAAATTGATCCGCGTGTTTGTTATCGGGATTCTTCATTAAGCAATTAAACGAATATTTGTAATTGTCACACTATTTACATGATTATTCAAGTTATATATCGTATTGTCACACTGAAAATAAATTTCCAGGAATATCATTGGTTGTTTAGCCGTAATTATGAGACTTTGTTACCTGTTTGCAGTCGCATTTCCCGTAAAATCGTTCAAACGTTTTGCATTTTTCTCTTGCTTCAGATCCTGTAATTTTTTTTCTGCTAAAATGAATTTTATCGTAGTTTGTAAAGAAATTTAACAATCCAACAACAAATAAAAAAGATAGAAATTTTACTGTTGACGCCATTTTGAAATGACAATGTTTAAGTGATTTGCAGCATGACAAAAATGCTATTACGGTTCCAGACAGGTAATGTGGTCTGATAAAGCTTGTCTGGAATTAATATTCCCCTCGCCAAGTAGACCCGGGAAATATAAATTCTGGACAAGGTATATCAGACCATATTATCTGTCTGCAACCGTAATTACGTATATTTCACATATTCAAGGTCATGACATGCTTATTTAATGTATCGGGCATCCCCAAGCAGACGTTTGGAAATTCCTCTGGAAAATTACAAGCAACACTACAGCGATATCAAGTCTACTCTTTGCGGATCGTAGTAAATACAGTGCAAAAATCTTCGGTTTTATAAGTTTCATGTTTAACCAAATGGCAATATAATGACACAACAAACTTCGTCCTGGTAATTTACCTTGTCATGTGACAAAATTATTGATTAAATGTTGCACGATTTCTTTTTCGTGGAATATTGGTAGTGCTAAATGTACAAGTGTGCTCTTTGCAGACATTTCAACAAATGATTCTAACATCTGATTTACACCAATAGATTCAATTGCATAGCAATCTGTAGAGATTATGTAATGTCAGATGGATGGTATTCATATAATGCTGAATTTATCTGACATATGCCCTCTTCTAAGCGAGAACATTTTTTGTATAACACATTTAACATCCGTTCGTGTCATTCGTGTTTTCGCCCCCCCCCTTATCTCTCCTTTTTTGTTCATCTGTCGGTTTTCATGTAAACATTAGTATCGTACTATGCACCGTTTTTTGTATATCCTAAAATATTCTGGCAATATTTCCATGTGCCCATGTCGTTTGAAATTTTAAAAAGCAGATTGATATCAATATACCATAACACAATTTGACAATAGGAATACGACGATTGTGTAAAATTTACAATTTATTTATATTGAATTTTTTTTTCATTACAGATCCAAGATGTATAGAATCAAATGAATCGAGATACATTGATAATACAAGGTGAGAAATGCGAGTTCATATGAAAGGGGCTTCTATGAGAAATATTCATTTGAAAATAATGTAATTTGACATCAACTTTCTACCCTTAGGTTTTTTTCAAAGGCGGGTACGAAAAACTTACTCTTAAAGTAATGTTTAGTAAATATTACTTACTCCTGATCACGTAGACAATTTCTGATGTACCTGAACATAATGTTGAGTCGTCGCGTGACCAGGATCTTCTTTAACTCAGGTGTACTGTTTACATGTGAACTATATAAAATGATAATTGGGCATAGCTTTTTGTATAGTCTACTTTTAGTCTAGAAATAAAATGTATGTTCAAGCAAGTATCCTCATTAACTGTGCAAAAGTCCATTAAGCGTACATTTGTAGAATTACATTTTTTGTATGAAGTAATGTAAAGCTGTAGGGAATATTATGAAACATTCGTTTAAATGATAACGCAACCAGATTTCACAAAATGTACATGATCAAAACATGTTTTACCACAAGCGAATATGTCTGGAATGGATCTGATTAAAGTAATACCTACTATGATATCTATCAAATTATATCTAGAGTACGTATATGTGTATGATTTTAAATTAAAGGAAAGAATTTCCAAAAAGGCTCCGCTGCAACACAGACATTAAAATAATATGGATATGTTCCAATCCTTTGCCTTCTTGAATACAATTTCAAATCAATTTTAAAGTACCAAAAACACGTTTTTCGGATAGTAATTTCTTGATCAGTGATGCTTCCAGCCAATGTGACTTTCAGACAAAGCCATAATTCATTTCAGTAGCGCCCTCTGGTTTTATTATTTTGAAATAAAATTTATGCAATTTCTTTGCTAGTGGTGCACGACCTGTAGGGTTGATTCAGAAACAAAGTCTTAAAAAAAGATTGACCAAATTACAATTTGAGGGATGGTGCTCAGATGTCTCCTTTATTGTCGATCATGTTATTTTTAATGTATTGACGAATTTCCGAAATAGCAAAATAATAAATATGATGTCAATTTGATAAAGGGCCAAAACAAAACTTCGTTCAGGCGACAGATCTTGAAAAGAGCAATTGATACACTACATGAAAATACAGACTCTGAGAAGACATTCAAAATAAGGCGCACAATTTACAAGGATCACCAAAAACTACAAAACCAGTAATCGGATCCGACTAACGAAGACAATCTGCAACTTGGGTTATCAAGATGACGTGCGCACAATCCTCCAAATTATTTTGGTCATCCAGAGGTAACAAATATCCACAATAGTTGTGTAAAATGACATAATCACTTTAAGATGACCATACAAAGAAGACAGAGTGCATCAGTAGACCAAGTAACTCACAGATGAGTTTGTAATTTTATTCTAAAAAAAGAACACAAAGGGTATATGAAAAAATATAGTCTACTCTGTCAGCAGTAGCGAGTTTATGCATGTTATCACCCGATGATTCCGACTGACATTAAGAGAGGAGAAATGGTCTGGACGCTGCTTTATCTAAGGAGTTTTTGGATAGAGCTTGTCACAATGTCCCGTCGTCACAGTCAGTTAGAGTACAAATCTTACGATTGCATTTGTACAAGGCCGTTCATTGGTCATATACCATGCCGATTGCTCGTTTGGTGACAGCAGGATCATACCCATGGTACAAAAGGCATTTTCTGATTTTGACGTAATACGATGGGAACTCGTCTACCATTGATCGTTCTAATTGTGTTTATTATGACACCGTGGAAAGTCCCAAGTAACACCTAATAATGATGTAGAAATTGTTCCGAATTTCAAAGGTATCTACGTGTAGTCTTTGAAAAAAAAGCATAATCTTTTAACCTCTTGGTGAATGCAGAAACCTTGACCTAAAATATTTAGTAACTTTCAGAACATTGATACACGTTCTAGTGTACAGGATGGGTTTGAATATGTAAATACCGCTGACGGCTGTCTGAGAATATCGCCGTCAGAAAATATTTACTGTATACGATTTCAAACATCGCTTTTGTCATTAATAATAATTACATCTCATATGAATAACTCTATTGAACGAGTAATCTGATTGGTTAGATAGTTACGTGCCGATTGGCTAAAATATCGATTCTCCCTGATGCCACGGGGAAGGGAAATTGAATCTCCCCTCTGTAGGGTTCATCAACCTTTTTTCCTGTCAGAGTTATCGTAACTTGAAATCAACCACACTAGAGGGGGTATGGAGTCAAGTGCGCAGAGGTAATTTGTGCAGACGACAACAGCAATGACCATTGTGCAGCGGTTTCACATCGTTAATGAGGAAGACATTGCCAATTTATTAAGAAATTCCAAAGATATGTTTATTAGGAATAATTATTGATTTAGACGACGGTAGATATTTATCAGCCCAGAAAAATCATATCCCTCTCGGGGAAAATGATTTTTTCTAGGCTAAATGAATCTTCATATCCCCTTTACTGCCATGTAATTATATTATTAATATAATCTGCTTCAGATCTGTGTCTGTAACGTTTCTTTTATTGGGTGTCAATTTATGCGGTTAAAGGAGGTAATTAGATGAAAATGGAAATTTGTTCGCAAAATTTATGCCTATACGGCAACCGATTGGAACCTGAACTTACATATTGCAAATAATTTGGTAAAACTTGGCTTTTTTCAAAAAGACAAAAATTGAAAAATGTTTTTTTATCGAATACTCGTATTCCCATGGAGATATTGAACGCCACTTATACTGGATCTATATATCTATGATCCATTTTTTCGGCAGAGTGGGATTTTGTATCTCCGGTGGGAATACTACTCTTGGAACGACAGACCAAAATAGGGAGGGATGCCTTTTTAACGATCGATCTCTTAGAATTAAACTGTCATTAACGAAGTTTTACCGTACATAGCTTTTAAGCACTACCATTTGATCATCTGTATATTACTCACATAAGATATCTCTCACATTTTAGTTTTACAGACGTTTTTACTCTCTGGTACATACGATTTCGGTAAACTTCGTTTACCAAGGTCAAAGTGAACACTCTACCACGATCAGCCAGTCGCTCTGCAAATTTTATGAAAATTTAAGTTTTCCGGACTTTTTTTCGCTGTTGTTGCATATATTGAACTCACTTTTGGTATGTGTATATATCTCAATGTGATACAGATCAAGTTTGAGTTTGCTTATGATTGACTCAATTTAACATGAGTTATGACCCTTGGACTTAGCAAATTTTATGAAAGTTTCAGTTTTCCGGACCTTTTTTCGCTGTTGTTGCATATATTGAGCTCATTTTTGGTATGTGGATATATCTCAATGTGATACAGATCAAGTTTGAGTTTTTTTTTTATTGACCTAATTTTACAAGAGTTATGGCCCTTGAACTTGGCGAATTTTATGAAAATTTCATTTTCCCGGACTTTTTTCGCTGTTTTGCATATAATGAACTCAGGTTTGTTATGTGAATATATCTCAATGTGATACAGATAAAGTTTGAGTTTATTTTTCATTGACCTAATTTTACAAGAGTTATGGCTCTTGGACTTGGCGAATTCTATGAAAATTTCATTTTCCCTGACTTTTTCACTGTTGTTTCATAAATTGAACTCATTTTTGGTATGTGGATATATTTCGGTGTGATACAGACCAACTTTGAGTTTGATTTCCATTTGCCTATTTTTGTAAGAGTTATGGCAAAATTCATGACATTTTCAGTTTTCCGGACTTTTCATGCGTGCTATTGCAGATAATAAGCTAATTTTTTGTGTGTGAATAAATTACAGACAAGTGAGATGCAGATCAAGTTCGAGTTTGAATTAGATTGATTAATTCTTACAAGAGTAATGACCCTTGGACATAGCAAAATTCGTGAATTCAGTTACCCAGACTTTTGTTGGCTGTTCTTGCAGATAATGAACTGATGAACAGAGATGTAGGACATAAATTTATGCCGCCGGTAGGGGAATTGTATCGCCCAGCGATCATTACATTTTTTAGTTATGATACACGTCAAACTTATATAAATACTTCTATAGTAGAGCGACCAATTTAAAAAAGAGGCTTAGTTTTCGAGTTTAATCAACACACCTAACACAGGCCTGAATTTGGTCTGAACCTTTTGCTGAATACCCCTGCTTTCAAATAGAGCTGTCGTAAAGAATATGCCACGGTCAGATTTTATTTAAATTGGGTAAAAAGCGATAAAATCGTGAAAAATTAAAACGAAATAATTATCGTTTATATCCTCGGTATCCCTATATTTTGTTCTTTTTTGAATAGAAAGTCGTTGCAATCAATGCATTAGATATGTACACATGTTATATAATTGTTTTGGAGGAAGAATATTTTCTTCCCTCCTTAAACATTGCAGTTTTATGCAAATTTCTGTGAAATATGAAGAATCCGTGTTAATATTTTCTTTCAAGCACAGAGACTAAATTCTTGTCTCGAAACATATCGACAATTATATGGTAATTATTTCCAATGCCTTTTTATTTATCATTTTTCTAAGGGGCCATAAATAGATGTAAAAACCTAAAGCGTATAAACTTTTGATTCAAGAGTCATTTCACAAATTAGTTTTCGTAGATGAAGATTCGGTCGACCACGTGTTACAGTTTCTATCAAATCGTACCTATCAATCGGTATACATACATATTTTTTATAAAAGTTAAATGCAGAAAGTGGAATTACATCATGCTGTTTAAAAATTAATGAAAAATATTTCTTTTTAATATTTCGTGGTAAGACCGTGTATGGAAACCCATTCGTGACAAGTTGAAATGAAAATACGTGAATTGAAGACAAATGCATTAAGTTTATATGAAATTATGAAAAGTATCTTTTGACGTTTATTTTGGTACTTCAGAGATGTGAATATACATGTAAAGTACATTGGTCAGAGTTTGGGCTCTTCGTTATCTGTGTTTTAAACATTACGATATGCCTTGGGTTAACGTTGTGCAATTTATCCCTTTTAGCATCCGCACTTACTCTTCGTTCAGATTTGTAACTGTTACAAAATCAAGTGGATATGCTTTTCAAGATATACTGAGTCAGAGAACCCCTTTGATGACTCCCTGAGATCCAATGGAAAGTCCTCAAGGGTCACGGGGGGGGGGCTTTAATTCATAATGCTGTACATAAGCACAAAAACCACATTGTCATCTGTAATTGGTAATTTAATTGGGCAGTTCCTACATTAATAAGGACTACATACGTCTACAATACAAAAATAAAAGGTTATATCACGAAAAAGAACCGTCTGTTGACAACGAACAATTCGCCGCAACAGGAGCCTAGAATGTTGGCGCGTCAATGGCCGTATAAAATTTCCCAAAGAGCTCCGAATAAAGAAATAAAATTGAAAAAGTGTGAAGGTATGACGCAAAGAATAGTCGGTGAAATGTGTCCAAGAAGAAACTATTCCAACAGCAAAGCATCGACCTTCAACGATGGATATTAAAGAGTCCAAGATGCGATACAACATAGTAAAATTTAACTTTTGTATCGACGAGACTGATATGTTGACAGCTCAGCGTGAGACTTCAGAAAATAGAGCACCCTTTATTGTGTGGTCATTTCTATTTTAATATTGCCTCTCGGCTGGTAGTTTTATGTGAGCGTCTTTAATTCTTTTAAATGTGGTTGTTTGATGTTCACTGTTTGTTTGTATCTTTTCCGTTTCATTTATATAGAAACAATTGCAGAGAAACAGACAGTAAAAACAAACTCAACAAAAACATACAATATCGTATAATGGCCATCAACGATCAATCAATCAGAAACTAGAGAACCAAAACTAGAAATCAGAGGCTATCCCCTATTATCATCTATTGTCGTAGCAAACTAACCTGACCGGGCGGAGCTAATTCAATCAAGCAATTGAGACGAATTAATACAATTTTAGGGTAGATAGATTATGAATTGCACATCGTAATTAGAGTAAATTCTCATTACCTGTAATTTTATATGGCTTTTATCACCTGGTTAGAAGTAAACTCTTCCGATGACCATGTGAAAATAAGCTCCGCCCGGTCATGTCAGTTTGCTACGACAAAACCTGTAGAACGATGCCTTTAAGCTACGTTTTAGTGACAACTGTTGTCACAAGGTCAAACAGAGAAAGAAAATGCAATGATTGCCTCGAATGTGATGGGGTCGTATAGGCAGCTACGCTTGTGGAACTAAATTGCATTGCATAATTCCATGTTTTGTTGATCATAAAATCTTTGTTATTATACTTAATTATTTCTAAAATTCGGCTGCGTCCATATCACAATGTTTGAAATTACAAGAACATAGATAGTACAGAAAAAAAAAATATTTTTCAAAATTATTGATGTAAATATGTCGTCTTCTTTGAAATAAAGCGATACTTTTCATTCATTATTATATGTTAAAACTTAACTTTTACTCCGTATTATCGAGAAAACATCTCCTATATAGTTTATATTGCAGTGAATCGCTTATAACAAAGTTGGGGGTGGGGCACTTTATTTGCCTGGTTCTCTTAAGTTTTTCAATCGATCTCTATCAAAAACACATTCACATATCGAAATATCGTTTCTGTATGTTAATTTTTATCTTCGAATTAACATTCTCAATATTGAAGTGAAAGTATTGAAAATTTCAATTTTACCAATTTATCTTAGAATTCATCCATGAAGTTGAAAGTAGAAAAATCAATTTGATCCAAAAATTTTCATTTGACTTCAATTAGCATATTGACATTGATTTCGGTCAGTTTGACTTTTCATTTATTAAAGGATGATAATTTTTGATAAAATATCTATGATTTTGAATTTTTCTAATTTTCCGCTTTTCTCTGAATTTACAGTAATTCTGACCATACGAATTCTTTACGACAGGTCAAATCTGATGTCCCATGTTATATTCTTTCGTTTGATATAAAAATTAGCCCTGTGTTAGGTGGGTTGATTAAAATTTCAAATTAAGCGACTTGGTTGCTCCACTACTAATAGATAAAAATAAACGAGAACTATACATGTACATGTACACTGTAGATCCCTTTTGCTAATTTTCCCTCTGAGTTGTCAGATTTTTAATTTCACGGTCGTCCTCTTAGCTAGGTTTTTACAACTTTCAAATACCAAGCCAATACGATTTGTTCATTACATTTCTCTTTTCAAAGTTTGATAGCACCGATTGTCGATTCATTTTCGTCTACGTGTTATCCATCAGCCATGCTGTTTTGTTTTGATACAGTACTAGCCTTATGCAAATAAGTGCAAACATATGTTCGCGATCGGTCTTCTACGGAGAAAAGTAGGTTATATTAGGGTACCCATTTTATAAGCAATAATTGATCATAGGTCGGTAGTGAGGGCATATGTGACTATTGTAACCAGCCAGTTTCTAATTTCTAAGCATGATAGACTCGTTTACGTTAAAATTTTGATAAGAATAGTTGATTCATGGTTTGATCTTCACGAGACCTTTTGTGCCTTTAAGTTCCTGATTTCGTAATATACCGTTGAAAGGGGGTAAACATTCCGAATATATTTCTGATATACAATGTAGGCATATTTGAAGGAGAGGGCTCCTGTAAAAGGAGAGGGCTCCTGTAATGTTGAGATAACTTTTGCCCAATCCCTTTTCATGTTTATGATGAATAAAATATGTTTAAACTAATATTTGAATAGATAAATTCATTTAGGTAAAATATTATTAATTTTCTACTTTTTTGTCGATACGATAAGTCTTACCAATACGTGTGCCCCCTGTTGGACCTTAATTTTAGAATCTTAAAAGTACTTCAACGAAATGGAAACAATGTTTTTCAACAATGAGTATTTTATTTTCTATTTCAATACGAATCATCATGTGGAAGAAACACGACACGGTTACTGGTTTGAATACGGCTCTTATTTTATCAGCTCCTTTCATTGTTATTTTCTTTTTCAAAACAGGGTTGTAAATAGTCAGGGTACCATCACGTTTTTCATCAAGTACAATTGGAAAATCAACAGTTTTTCTTTGTAAATTTTGGATAAATTCTTATTCATAAGTGTCTAAAAGAAAATCTGCAACACGAGGCGCTAAGTTAGTACACATATGGATTCACACAACTTGCTCGTAGAAATTCTCATCAAATTTAACATAATGCTATCCAAACGAGAAGCCATGGCATTACACAGAAATAAAGATCCTGGCGGCAATCTCAAAAACACTCACAATAGATCACCATAGAAAGCATCTACCGACCCAGTAAGCTAGATGTGGGACCAGGTGAAGGAGTAAGCATCCCTGTTTTCCTAGCCGTACCCGCCGTCGAATTCCCGCCCAAGAATGAAAACAGTATGTACAACATATGCACTTTCTGAAGTTACATGTATGTCTACATAAAATTCTATGGCGACCATGTCAAGGAAAACATTCAAAACTCACTACCAAACCCTCACGAGGAACTTATTTACGAGCTCCACACGGCAAAGGGCATACGTTTGGCAAACGAGAGAAAGAAGATCCTGAAGACAATCTCAACACGACTCACAATATAGCACCAAATTAATCATCGACGGAACCCTAGCAAGCTAGAGTGAGAACAGATGTCCGGGATGAGTAAGGATCCCCTGTTTGGCTAGGCGCAACAGCCAATGATGTTCAAGCACGATAATGAAAACAATAGATACAAAACATGCATTGTCTGAGGTTATGTCTATGTTGAAAGTGATATGTGTTCATAGTTTGTATAATTTATAGTCTGTTACGAAAAAAAACCCCTCTAATTCAGATGTACAAATAAACGTTTTCCTTCTCGATCAAATCACCATTTCATGAGTCTAGACAATCAATCATTATGTGATATGGAAGTGGTGTACATATCTGACAGAAAGGAAAGCAGGCTTACGTAGGAAGGTTACGACGGATAGACAGCCAAAAGACAGACAGATAAACTCAAATAAACACATACACTCATAAAGACACACGGGCTGGCGGAGACATCATAGACAGACGGACCGCAAGATAGAAAGGCCTAGGCAATAGACAAAAAAAAACGAGATACAAAAAAGGACGGACGAAGTCATACAAAGCACATATAGACTATACAGATAATACAGGAACAGAAATAAAGAGAGCATAGACAGGAAAATAGAAAGATGCGCTAGCAGACAGGCATCGAAGTAGCCGAGGGAAGAAAAAAATACATTAGAGTCGAAAGACGGGCAAAAACAGAAAGACAGAATTCAAAACACTGATAGGGAGATGAGGATAGACAAAGAACGGCAAAAATGCATGTACAAGGACAGATTAACAACAAGATACATATCATAAACTGTTTAATTTATATTTATAGCCCAACCCATTAACGGGTGAGGGAAAAACTACCAAACAGTTTTCTGGAGATGAAAAGCTGCTGGATGGGAAATCTATTATAAAATTCTACGATATACATGTATACATACCTGGAATATCACTAAATTGCGTTCTAGATAATTTCAGGTAATTAATTCAATTCGGATAAAGTCTTATTTTAGGTCAATTTAAAAAATCTCCATATACGAAATGTCTTAACTGAGCTAATTTTCTTTTAGCAGTCAAAGACCGACAACCATTTCAACAAATATGCCTGAAGATTCAGAAGCCCAGATAGATCAACATAATACAGCAATTTTTATAATTGTTTTTGTGGTCATTGTGGTCATTGTTATCCTTGTCATAGGAGGAATTCCTGTCTGTAAGTAGAGTCAAAGTATTAAGAAAGTCTTCATATCTGAGAAAATTATTATACGTTCTGTAAAAAAAAACAGTTTTATGCTTCTTCCTTCCCGAGTAGGTAAATATAGCCACCGTAGTGTCCGTCCGCCTGTTCGTCTGTCTGTCCGTCTGTCCGAGCTTATTTCTCCAAAACCTTAATTAATATTTGGTTTTTCACCAAAAAAAAATAATCGAATACACTGCTCAAAAATTAAAGGAGCGATTTTCCCATTGTAATATAATGGTACATAGCTTGTAAGTTCTTTTGGGATAAGCAAGGCTACATCATCAAGGTTTTTTTTTTTATTTGTATATGGTTTATCTGTCCAATACAGACATTGGTAATAGAGAAATGACTTTCAAATATGTCTTAATATATTTATTGTCATCATATAGAATAAGCAGCTGCAAACATGTGTGATATGAAAGTAGAAACCTTGCTCCCCTAATTCTTTTTAGCAGTGTACATTCTATGGGACGAAGGTCACTAAAGGTCAATCATCACAAGATCATTCCAAGGCTAGAAATACATGTAATTTACAATAAAAAATACAGAAAATAATCATTAAAAATCAGAGGAATGTCCAAATGATCTGAAATTTGTAACGTTGATAGAAAATGCTTTTAGGTATCTGTTGTACACTTATAGTGTAATTTTCCATAGCGAGTAAATCATCTCCATTGTAAAGTATGGTAAAGGGGAAGGGCCACGAAGCCCCTAAAACGGCCCTAAAATGAAACTTAATGAGAATTACTTGATATATCACATAAAATATCATGAATGTTTCCCACTTTTAGTAAAAGGAACAAACCTTTATGACAAGAAGATATAATGGTTATCTTCCATTTGTAAATTTTTCGAGTTTCTCGATGAATGTGGCCAATGCTTATTTTAAAGAAGGTTTTTCAGCAATTTGATGTGAAATTGCCGATTTGGGAGTTTTCAAAGGGTTCAATTCTGCTAATACATGCATTATTTACAAGATCTAAACGCATGATGTAGTAACGAACTTAACAAAGTATGAAGTCACAAAAAATAATCAATCAATTCAAATGTTAAGAAACAGGGCCGATTTAGCGGTTTCGTACGCCTTTTATGCTTAGTAAGGTACTTTAAACTATATATTTTCTGAAAGTTTATGATGCGCTGCGTACAGATATATATATATTTTTTTTTTCGTGGATGAGAAATTTTGAGCCAAAGGGGAAGGGTATCGACTACTAATGAGAATTTGATTATAAAAACTACATTTGAGTATTGAGATAGCCCTTTCAACATGTTCAAGACAAAAGTTATTTAATGGCATTCATAAAGGTTAACAGGTCATTTTCAGGCTAAAATAGATTTTCCAATATAAAAGAAAAAATAATAATCTTTAAAATTTGTTGTTGGTTTTCAAATTATTCGGTTGATAAGAAATTGTGCGCAAAAATGAGGCGGGTGTCTACACTTAACTTCGGGTGAATTTTGAGATACATGTAATTTATAAGGCTGTTTATGAGAATTCTATCATATATATAGGATCTCAAATAAATTTTCATTTCATACGATGTATTATGAAACGAGTTGTGAGTTTTACATCCCCGAGCCTTGGCGAGGGGATATCAAACGCACAACGAGTTTCACAATACATCGTATGAAATGAAAATTCATTTGAAATTCTTTTTATCACATGATATTGCCTAAAAATGTGTATTTCTAACGTGAAACCAACGTTTACGAGAACTACAGAGGCCAATCACGCCGTAATCTAAAGTCGTCTGCTAAGCCATGAGAAGTAGTGTCCCCATAGTATGGATATTCTGTGCGTAAGAGAAAAGTATTTCAATTTTGAATAGTATTTTCATGCAAGAATTAATTCAACAACAACAATTTTAATCATTGATATTGACTCCGGGTCTGAATTTAACAGTTGACCGATATTTGAAAGGTCACATTTGTCAAGGTTTATGTGATTAGGTTCCAAACTTGACCAATCGCATTCAAGCAGAGCTATATGTTACGTGTTATCATACCATATATTTATGAAATGGCTTTATGAAACTGCAGAACGGGTGTTTGATGTGATAAACTAGTTAATCATATCTATTGAATAGCCCTTTCAAGACACCTATTATTCCAAAAAGGTCAAGGTCATTTTCAGGCTAAAATAGCAATTCCAATATATAAAGATACTGCATTCATTAAATAATATTTATTCTAATATGAAATGAAATTTGTTTGTTAAAATTCTTCACACAATTTGATACATTAAACTAAGAAATATTTTCTTCATGGAAAACAACTGTCCTAAACTGGCTGTATGGAACACATTTATTGTTATGTATAAAATCTCAATTGAAATATTCACTATTAGTTTTTTTTAAATGCGCGTATGATGCAATGAATAATGCAGAAGGGTTCCAACTCTATACCTTCTTGGAGATATTTCAAACCAATTTTCATGCCTCAGACACGTATTTCGAATAATAGATAAGAATTGCCTGTTCCATTTTGACAGTTTATTGGAGTACTTTGAACTTTGGTTTGTCGCATAACAAATTGTGTAAAACCGCATCACAAATTGTGTAAAACCGCGTAGCGTAGAGAAGCAGTTTTACGCAAATAATGTGATGCGACAAACCAAAGTTCATACTCCATCAAACTGTCAAAATTGAACAGACAATTTTTATAATTTCGAAACACAAATTTATCCCAAATTTCACAAATATACTCAAGAAATTAGTAATTTCATACATTACGTATGAAAATAGCAACTCTGTAGGTCCCCTAGGCGAACTAGTTCCCAAACGAAATAGAAATAATGTATACGTTTCTAGTTAAAGGCAGCAAATGTGTCAAAAATATTCGTTTACCATCTGGAGCCCCATTTTACCAAATCAATACATCACCCGATTATATGACGTAGCATTTTGATGACGCGTTCTGCAGTTCAAGTTCAGGGTCGCCGACATGGCAGTTATGTGTTTGGATTGTACACGCAGGAGCTGGGAGTTTATACAGACAGATTCTCTGTACTTATAGATCTAATGATTGCATAAAACGGCATGATTATGATCTATTGCTATCAGAATACCTTCCTAGGATTTAGTTTTTTCATAAGTGACAAGTTAATTGTGAAAAATCATGACGATACTATATATCCTGATCGAGGTCAAGGTAGGTCGCCGTATTTTGATCTCTCATTTTCTATTCGCTGTTAATATGTTCTTCTAAATTCTTCGTCTCGCCGAAAATATATCATTAGAAAAGTTTCTAGTTTCAATACTTCATAGGTTCAGAACAATTGTACCTCATAGAAAACATTTGAAACAGTGCTCTTCGGTCCTTTTGAAGTTTTCAATCAAAACTTTTGCACGTTGTCGTTGACAGTCGTCAGTCATTTGAAAATTTCAAATGCAGGTACTTGTTACTGTTACGACGGGAATGTAATTTTGAAGAAAATAGCTGGGATTTTCTGTTTTTCTCGTCATTTACTGCATTTTCTGTGTTTCATCAAAATTTAAGTACAGGAAATGGTCTAAGGAACTTCAAAAACAGGAGCATACATGTAGCAACCGAACAACGCTGTTAAAACCACGTATACCAGTACATTATCAAAATTGTCATAAAATTTTCATTAATTCTGATATCGTATTTATATCTTAGGGCTACTGTTAACAAAACTATTTTTTCTTTGCATAATTATCATTCGAAAGCCGATCTTAGCAACATAATAAATGATTTTGATGGAAGTAGTTTCGGCTCTTCCGGTATTTTATCGTGTTCGTTGGGGTATGAAGGTGTATTTCGCTATTTTCTGACGATCAATTAACCAATCAAAATGTATAGATTCGTGTAAACCAAGTTATTTGGAAATTATATTCTCATCACAGATGCGTCCAGCCAAAGTGCTTTTCATAGGCAGCCAAAATTAACTGCGCTCTGGTGTTATTTTTTGAATTTAAATTCCTGTATTTACTTTACAGAGAGTTCGCGGCTCCAAATTTTCTGTGGTGTCGATTCAGAAGCATAATCAAATAAAATCTATGCTCAAAATAGGGGAGGGATGGTGCTAAATGTTACTTATTATGATCCAAAAGATACTTCTGTATAATGAGTTCGTATATTATTCATGAGGTCAGTGTGAAAACATAACAATTCCTATTCACAGATACTTAATAATAAAAGGTATCGTGTAAACAAAAATATTTTATGTATCTTTACAATAATAAACTAAAAATGGTCCTGAATTGACCGATTATACCCCCGCGGGATGTTTTCTTTCTAAATGGATTAACTTGTGACATAACATTCAACTGTTAACACTGAATATTCTCCTACAAATTCTACATTTAAGGTAATTAAAATGTAGTAATTAGTACAATGTATTTTAAATCCTATCAGGTCAAACTTCAAGGTTAAAGTCACTTTGTGAAATATCTTTGAATAAAAATGTAATGCTTATCAGTTATAATGTACATAGGAAATATGAAAGTCCTAATACGTACATTTGAAGAGATGATCACTTAAAAAAACTTCTTTACAAAAATATTGCGATCAGTTCAAAGTTCAAAAACAGAGTCAAGGTCACTGCTGTAAATATCCTAGTGAAGAAATTTTGACCTGTATACTTCTGTCAAGAATTGAAAGAAAGCTTTGCTTCGGCATTTTATCAATTTGACGTCATAGATATTTTTTGCTATTTCGGAAACTTGTCATCTCCTTAGAAGTATCATCGAAATTAAGGGAGGTAAACATCTAAGCACCATTTTTCCAATATTTTAACATAGATTTTATTTGGATATGCTACTGAATCGACCAAACAGGGAATACACAAATTTGATTTCGCAAAATACAACCATTGAAATGAATATTGGCTTTGGTTTGAAGATAACTGAGAACATCATTGATGAGGATTCAATATCCAGAACACGTGTCTGCATAATAAATTGATTTGAAATTTTCTTTGGGAAGGTATACAGATAGAATACTTCCTTATCACTCATTTACTGCATATCTGTCATATCTAAGTTATTCAAAGGTTTTATATTGATTATTCCTCTAGTGGCGCCACCTATTGACTGATCCGGATGAAAACAAGAGCACTAAGTCTTCTAGGCTTACTATTTGGCATTCCTGGCAGGTGTTGCATGCTTTCAGAGGACGTTCACTCCTCACGTGCACCTGGAGAGTGCCCTTTAGACTAAGACTTTCTTGTATGGTATAACTAGCTTGTGCTTCGCTCAGTTGAGCTAAAGATATTACAGTGATGCATGTTATTTGTTTTACAGATTATATGATTATCCGGAAAGGAAATACTTATCCAATGAGAGGTATTTTTATTAAAATGATATTTTTACATTTGATGTTTTATGTCAAGTTTTTCAAAATATTTTTCCGAAGAGGCTTTGCGATAAACAGTTAGTGATGCATGCATGATCTAAATGATAAAATCCTTCTTTTCATGAGGCCTATTATAATGATCAATGCACAATATATTATATGAATAAAGTTAATACTATAAACGGAATAATTGTATGCGTCCAGGTTTTTTTTTTTTTTTTTTTTGTTTCAAGTTCGGTTGTTACCAGCACAAAAGACACTCTGACATAGTTCCCGCTTGAAATCTTAAAAAGAGTGAAGTTTACAATAAGCATTATTGAATAACAATTCTCTCAATTTGTGTTTTCTTTTCTTTTTGCATACTTAAATGAGAAGCTTACATTTACATTTTGAATTATGTGAACGAGAAGAAAATGGAGGCGATGATCTCACTGGATTAAATCTGATTCTCTACACCGTTTATTTGGTAAAGGAGCGAAAAAACGATTTGTTGAACAGATTAAACATATCATAGCTCTATACCGGTACACACATTATCTTGTTCTGTTTTTCTGACACTTTGAAAATTACCTAGTATATAACCGGCATAAACTTTCTTCAATGACGACACGGAAAGCCTTAAATGTGCTTTTGTATTAACCAATGCATAGAGTGTTATCTACTGGGTGTACCACATGATTACCATTGACCTTTATCCGTACACAATACAATTCGAAAGTAAAGTAAAAATTATTTTGTAAATTTAGAATGGTAGAATTTTCTTCCATTCCAATAAAATGAATTAATTTATACACAATTTTTAATACAGTGGTACATAGAAATAATAAAAATATAAAAACAAAAAACAAATGAATGTTATGAATATGTTTATTTAAGTTCAAATATGGATCCCCCTTTTGACAAATATTTTTAGCTCACCTAAGCAAAGCTCAAGTGAGTTATTGTCATAGCGCGCCGTTTGTCGTCCGTCCGTCCATTGTCCGGTGAAAACGATTCACATTTTCGACTTCACCTTTGCAACAGCTGCACAGAATTCCAAGACACGTTACAGAAAGCAAGGTCTTCATGTCATCTACCAAGTTGATGTGTTTCCTGTCGACCCGTCAATATGGCCGCCAAGGATTTTCATTGGCTCGCGCATTTACGACTTCTTCTTTGCAACTGCTACGCAAAATATTCATAAAACCTTACAGAAAGCAATTACTCAATGTCCTGCACCAAGGATGTGTTTTTGTGCAAATCGGTCAACAAAATTATGGCCACCGTGGGCACTGATTTGCTGACGCATTTTCGACTGCTCCTCTGCAACCGCTGCAGAGAATGTCACGAATCATTACAGAAAGCAAGAATTCAAGGTCCTCTACCACGTTTGTGTTCTTTGTCAACAAATGTGACCACCGAGGGTTCTGATAAGCTGGCACATTTTTAGCTGTACTGGTCTCTGACCAGTCGAGCTTATGCGATATCTCGTTGTCCGTCGTCAGTCCAAAAGATGAGTACAGCACGAGACGGAAAAGAGACACACGACATGTAAACATCAAACACGTTCATGAAATTTTCAGTTTCTAGACATTTTTTGCATGTTATTGTAGATATCGTTCTGATTTTTTTTATATGTAGATACACTATAGTATGATAAAGATTAAGGTGATGTTGGGATTTGATTGACCTGTTCTTACAAAAGGTATGACCTCTTAGCAAATTTCATGACATTTTCTCTATTTTCCAGAGGAATGAGAGACCTACTGTCCTTTTGTTTCGTTCGGACACAAGTACATATTCGTGTATCCGGTCGGAAGAAGGGATGTACTGTCCCATCCGCTGAATCTTACATGTAACACGTTTTAGTGTCGTAGCCGCTTGTACCGTTTTTATGCTATCTATATGTTTTTGCAAGCGACGTCCATTCACCCTTTATCAAATGGATCCGACATTGTCTTAATAGTTAACGTGGTTATTTCTGCCCTTTATGTGCTTTATATATATCTAACACTGATACATATCATTTCTTCGATAGATTATGGACATATCAGTACAGAAGATACTTATCAAATGAGAGGTAATTATAAAACATATCTATATATTTGATTTTCATTTTAAGTATTTCAATTTGTCTGCAATAGAATTAGATTGACAGTCTAACTTAAATAAACATTAGACGGTTTTATTACGTAATCTTTCCAGAAAAGTACATGTATGTTAAACGTCTTCAAACTCAATAGCATCGTTTCAGAACGGATAAATTTATAGCATGGACCAGACATGCATGTTTCGGGTACTTAAGCTTCGTCGGTGATTCTATAGCTAGCTCTAAACAATGTAATATGGTCAAAGAATGTGACATTTATCATGTCCAAATTTTTACCGAAAGCCGTAGCAAGATATACATAAATATGTTACACATCTTTAAATTCATAGCATCATTTTAGAACATATACATTTGCAGCGTCGACAAAATATGCACGTTTCGGGTACATCCTCGTAAGTGATCCTCAATCAAAACAATGAGATATGACCAAACATTGTGAACGTTATGTCTAAAAATAACGAAAGCCGTACCATAACAAGATGGTTAGGAAAAATATCATGCTACAGGACCCACTTTTCATAATTTTCTAGAGCATTTTGAGGACAGTAATTTTCGTATGCGTGCGAAGAAACGGTCATACAAAGTTGATCGGATTTGGCTACGTGTGCCCCTGGGTACTCCTGGTCCTCCAGGTGAGACACTCACTAAATGTTACACATCTTCAAGCTCGTAGCATCAATTTAAAACAGATAAATTTGCCGCATGGACCAGCCATTCACGTTTCGAATAATTAACCCTCGTCAATGATCTTCAATCAAAGCAATGTAATATGAACAAAGACTGTGAAACTTATGTCCAAACATACTGCAGCAGGATGGGTGAAATAATAGATGTCCAAGTAAGAAATGTTTCACCTTTTAGTGGCATACTTCTGTCTCCTACATGCAAGATATTTTTGTAGACACTATATCAACATGTAAGTTAAATATGTTGACATGCAACTTAATTATGTTGACATGCAACTTGTTTTGTCAACATGCAACTTGTTTTGTCAACATGCAAGATAATTATGTCAACATGCAAGATAGTTATGTGAACATGCCAAAAAATATGTATACATGCGAGTTTATTAAGTTGCATGCAATACTTCTTCAGCTGAATATAGCGCCATACATTAGGAATGTTAACATCAAATACGTTTCAAAGATGTAATATTCGATCAAAATGATAACAAAAACATCTTGTTTTTCGTACATTTGTAAACTTTGGAATAATATTTGCTTCTGTATTTACCTAAACATAAAGTATTATCAACTTGAATGTACCACGTGCCTACCATATTAATTTGAGATGTTTAACATTGGAATGTATTGATATTCAGTACAGTTTGAAAGTAAAATGAATAATTTATTTTACTGAATTCAAAGTGGTAAACTGTTTTAACATTCAAATTATCTAAATCAACTCATACATCATCCAGTAAAACATTAGTGTGATCATGACTTTTTAAACAAAAGGTAAAAATCAAAGCACTAAAGGTACTGAGTGCGAATAGCCAGAATAATATGTATGACAAAATATTGTGTTTTCAAAGTTATATTTGTTCCTGAACACCTTCGTAGGCCAGTTTATGGACGGATAAAGACAGAACTAAAATGCAAATGCATAATGTTGTCGTAATGGGAATTGAAAGATGATGTCTGACAGTGAACATGAAAATTTAATAACATCACATTAAATCAACCCCTCCCCCCCTAAGAAAATACAACAATCCAATATGACTATCGATTGATGATTGCATATACAAGGAAAGAAGACGAATCTTATTTTCTAATTTGATCCCCACTCTCTCTTTAACCTTTCATGTTCAATGTTAGGTGTGTGCTAAGAATTTGAAGGAAAACTCACTTCTTTTTTAGAATATAAAAAATGATACATCCTTAACGGGAATGTTTTGATCTTTTATTTTTCATAATTGTTAATATCATATTTCATGATGGAAGTTCCTAATTTTTTCGTCGTATACAGATTTTATTTTGTGAAGCGGGGCAAAATAAGCCTACTTGAAGATAGTTTTACGTTTCAATGATTCAACTTAATATCTTTGTCGATAGCACCGTTTCATTTAACTATTGTCCACTAAAACAGAAAATGACCTGGTAATGGAAAGGGGTTTCCAACACACAGCCTGTGTTCATCTCAGTACATAAAGATGCAATTTTTCATTAGGTCATGCATGTACATAACACGACAGCTCGATTCATATAGATATAATTCATTGATTCAGACAGTGATCAGACTTTATATCAATCATGACGCTGACGCAGTCCCAAGGTACATGTAAACAGAGTAACATTGTTTATACATACTCAGTAGACGGGGCTCCCATGAGTGAAGAAATCAGGCAATCGCTTTGTGCTATTCGCACAAAAATTATTTGATGATAATATATCTTATTAAAACACCCCTTTTCAAACGATATTTCAATTTGCCACTTTTGTATTATCTTTTCATAAAATACTTATTTTCAGGTAAATAGAAATTATTATCATGTGGGGGCAATGTTGTATTAATCTTACAAATTTAACTATTGAATACAAAGAGCTGTATGTCTTTTTTTACCTCGTTTTCCATTGATCAGAATAATAAATTCGTTTAAAGATGAACTCCCTAATCATGGTAATGACAAACGATAATTGAAAGAAACCAAACACATTTATTTTTTGTTAATATTCTATTTTTCAGTGATTAGGTTGGAATATCTATCCAATGAATCCGATTTTGTCCCCTACTCTAGATACTTATACAGATTACAAAATTAATACATGTTATTTGTTTTACAGATTTTAGTCCCATCAGGACAGAACATACTTGTCAAAGTAGAGGTATTTATATAACATATTTATACAATTGATTTTCATGTTTTTTTTTTCCAATTCATCGACAATAAATTAAAGGCAACAGCCTAGATAGAATATATGTATGTTAGACGGATGTCCTACGTTATCATGTTTAGTAGAACATCATTATTTGGTGATATTTCACCTTCTCATGAGTTGTTCATTGCGTGTTCTTAGGTTGATAACCGTTTAAAAGATTGCTACAGCTGAATTCAATCAATTTGCTATTAGAGCAGTTGCATTTATTTTATTACCTTACCACTTCTTTTACCTCACCTCTACGCTTCAGTGGTCACTGTGGTTATGGATTAGGCCGTGGTATTCAAAATTCGTTTTCCATCCTGATGTTTCAAAGTAAGACACCCTCCAGTTAGGCGAAAACACACAAACATACATATTTTTGTATTGTTGTCAATGACATGTATTATTCTGAAATTTTATTTAAGGCACATATCCACTGCACAAGTCATGGGAGACGGGAATGTGAGCTATTATAGCTAAGTCGGGGTTTAAATAGATCCATTTGAGCCGTTTTTCATTTCATGTAATAAAGCTGTAGTGGAACTTTTTTTTCAGTTAGACAGGATACCTTTGGCAATCTCGAATTAATTGTGAGTGTATGCTTTTTATCTGGTATTTTGTCTCGAAAGGTACCAGTCCGCACACGTTAAACAAAATAGTTCACAGCCATGGCTTTACATTGTTCAATACACAATCCTGTCCTGAGGCGATCCAACTACAGTTACCTTTTAAAGCTGACCTGTCACTTTTTTACCATTTAAATGTGAAAGTATAATCATCAGACGGACGGGCATGCAGACGGAAAGATAATTTATTTATGTAGCAAAAATTACAATGCCTAAAGTTTCTTCGTCCGAAATGGGGAAATTTACATAAAATGTACCCTTAAGTTTTATGTCTAAGATATGAAATGTACCCGTAAAAGGTCAGGGTAGGTCAGCTTTAAAAGTTAACTGTAGTAGTCAATACTCGAGACCAAGATTATGTAATCCCTAACCGCAGTGACCACTGAAGCGTAGTGGTAAAGTAAACTAAATACAACTGCTCTATTAATTCATATTAGAAATGATATGATCTCTATAAATGTTTCGAGAATGACGGATTTTAGAGTGAGGGTGACAAAAACCTTATTTTAAATCAATTTAAACAATTTGTTATTTATGAAAGTTAACTAAATGTTAAATAAATTGAAAAATATATACATATCATAGTATCAAAGTTATAAAAATATTTTGATTAATGAACTTCAAAATACATTAGGTATGCATTTCGTCTGTATTAAAAAAATAATATCTTCCTGACTGTTTCACTGTATTAGCATTGAGCGCTATTTATTTACAGTGCAATTCGGAAGTAAAATTGAATTTTATTCAGTGTAAATTGTTAGAAAAAAATGTTAAAATTGAAAAATTTTTTTTTTTATTAATTTACTTACCCTTCCTTACTCTATTTGCTTCTTAAGTATGATACAGTGGAACAAAATGTTAGAAGAAATATACGCAGATACGTTAAGGCACTTCTCAGATATGACGTAAGGATAACCAAACGATTTGTTAATGGCAGATGACCGTCCAAAGTTGGCGCCTTTTGCACATTGATCTCCATCCTTTTATGTGTCGTCATTAATGTTCGATGTTTTTGTACGTTTTTTTTCCCGATTGTTTTCAACTGTATGATATTCTAGTGAATATTTTTGTGCCTTTTTGCAATTTGAAGTTTTGTCTGATGACACTTATGTGTCACTTTCTTGTGGATTTGTTTCGCTGGGTGAGTGCAGGGTGGACATGCTGGAGATAATTCCATTTTCTTCAAACATAGCGCGAAATAACGTCAACGTCAGATTTTGACGTAATCAACAGAAAGTCGATTGTCGTTTTCAAATTTTGTTGTTCTTTTTTTTAATTTATCATCGAGTTAGATTTTTATACATGGTCGATTTTTTAAACATAATATTACGTATATCTATAAAATAGAAACTTAACTAACATGAGGTCCGGCCTTTCATTTCAAAAAAATGAAAACAAAGACATAATAATGATATTAAATTCTTCATAAAGACCAAATTTTAAAAAAGGCGGAAGGTAAAATACTATTGGAGATAAACTGAAACAAAATCATTAAAAATGCGGCAATAATAGTCTTCTCTGGCAATTCTTAGATCAGACATCGATGAAATGGTACTACGTATGTTTTGGCATGTAAAACTCAAGAAGGTGAAATCTATCTTGAAACTTAAGCAATTGTCATGGATATCAGTGTTCCGTACAGTTTGAAGGTTGTTTCTATATCAAATATCTTAAACAGGTTTTCATTCCAAA
The DNA here is from genome assembly GCA_028142955.1 of Pinctada fucata. NCBI lineage: Eukaryota > Metazoa > Mollusca > Bivalvia > Pterioida > Pteriidae > Pinctada > Pinctada fucata. Next base: position 47,091,219 of record AP027111.1, on the reverse strand, counting down.
TGTTTTCTTACAACACAGAGTATTTAGTTGAAGAGTAAGACGTAGTCAGTGTGACAAGCTTGAAATGAATCTAGAACAGAACAGGAGCATTAGTCAAAAGAACAGTGACAGGAAAAATGATCTATGTCAAAAATACAGATCATGCAGAAATCCTGGAAGAACTTTGCTCCTTTGAATTCCTTTTGCATACTTTCAAATAGGACAATCACTTAAGTATTTGACATGATATTTTGACAATCCATAGCCCTATGATGTAGATTCTTGCTTCAGGTCGACTCGTTTCCCCCTTCTTTAAAATATACAATATTTGCAATTTATTTTTATCTTTATGATAAAAAAAGATTCTTCTCTTTTACGGTTTGAGAATGTGTAATCTATGTAAAAAGTGCATGTGTAAGCTCATATCGACAAAAGGAAAGTTCACATGGAGTATACCACCTTTAGGATCACATATAATGTTTAACGTCTTCAAATTCATTAGCATCATTTTAGAGCAGATAAATTTATAGCATGGACCAGACACGCACGTTTCGGGTAATAAACCCTCGTCAGTGATAAGATGCATCACAGTTATTCGTAACGAAATGGTAATATTGAAGTGAGGAGTCATTTTATGTTTAGCCTTTAATGACTAATAAGCAAAATGACACAAGATATGGATTTGGCCCTTAAAAGCCCTGATTAGATGTGATACACTTGATATATCAAGTAATTATAACATTTTACACAGTAGTAGGAGACAAATTGGTGGCCATTTTGAATTTCCCACGATAAGCAGAGTTGCCCAAGAAGCATGTGTTAACTGAAAACAACCAAAAATGCAAAATAAAAGTATTCTAGGACCATTGCAACTACAAATAAGACGTGTTACACGAACGTTTTATTGAAATATTCACATTGTACCATAATGAGGTTGAAATTTGGTGGCCATCTTGAATTTTAGTCCTGAATGAACTCAAATTGTAAAAATGACATCGGAAATGGGTTTGTTGACCCGCAAAACCCCTGATTTGATGTGCCACACTTAATATTTAAGGAAATAATTTAATTTCACCTATTGGTGGTAGGCATTTGGAGGCCATTTTGGATTTCCGGCGATAAAAAGAGTTGCCCAAGGTTGCCAGAGTGGCAACCAAGCTAGAATCGTTCAGTACTATCCCATAGATAAGAATCATAAAAAAAAGTTCATAGGAAAGGACATTTCTATGTTCTGAAATTTTCAAATCGACTATTTGCTTTTGACGAATTTGAATCATTTTTTCATTCGTGAATAAATCTACAACAAGAGGGGGACAGTTAGTACCCATAGGAATATCATAGGAGATCCTCACTAAATCTAACATTTATGTCTTCTCCAAATCTGACATTAATGTTGATTTTATATTGGAAATATAGTTATTCTGCATTTATAGACGATTACTTATTTTCTTTTCGAAATAAATAGGTGAAGAGATTCGAGCCTTACGGTCCTTGATACTTCGAATAAATAAGGCAGAGGCAGGCAAAGTTCAAATACTTCCCTTCAAAATAGGTGACAAAATAGATGACAAAATAGATGTTGATTGTATCTATGCTCAAGTCTCTATGAAAGATGAATGCAAAACTACAAACAACAGCACACATGAAGGGAAGACTTCAAATAAAATCCAGGAAGAAATGTTTAATGTTCATCCCGACAAAGGAGCGCGTTACGTTTTCTTGCTTGGGGAAGCCGGATATGGGAAAACAGTGGAGTGTCAAAGAATTGCAAATTTATGGTGCAAAGTATGGGAAGACGGGACTAACACTTATTCCAAAATCTATACAAATTTAGAAAAAACCCTAAAGAAATTTGATTTTCTTTTCTTCGTCCGAATGCGTGATGTTAACAAAGATAGAATAAATATAGAAGATATTATTTGTGATGCATACAGGAGCTATCACAATGATGTCACTTCAGAATGTCAAAACATGATAAGAGATATATTGAAAGATAAGATGCGTAGATGTTTAGTCTTGCTTGATGGACTTGATGAATGGAAATACAATTCAAAAATTAAGGACCAGTTATTACATGGATGTATTCCAAAGTACACAGACATGCCGGAATGCACAATATTAATGTCCATGAGGTCATGGAAATTCATTGAAGTCAAGCCGTTATTCCGTTGGGACTTCGACAGAATGATTACTTTAAAAGGTCTAGATAAAGAGGACATAAAGAAGCTTGCAGAGAAAATGCGCCGTAATTATTATGGGAAAGAGAACAATTCTGATGAAACGGGTGAAGAACATTCACAACAAGAGAATTTGCATGCAAGGTACGACAAACTTTTAGATGTCGTTTCCTCTGATACCTTCGAGCTGAAATCATTGCTACATATTCCATTACTAGCAGTATTCTTCATTCTTGCAACGTTTGAAGGTATAGAACCTGGGCATTCACAAACAACATTTTTCCTCTCGGTAATTGAAGCTTTCATAAAGAGATCTTTGAGGACAAAACAAATTGAGCAACCAAAAGTAGATAAATCAGATAAAACTATCACTGGATTATTACAAACTTATCCCTTGGTTAAAAAATATATGCCACAGATACAAGAACTGGGTAAATTGGCTTTAAAGAGTTTAACTTCAGACACTTCGAATTTAGCGTTTGGTGAGATAATGTTGAACGAACAACTAGGTGAAGATACAGTTGATCTTTTTCTTCGGATTGGCCTAGTGATTAAAACTGAAAAATCAGGAGAATTGCGTGAAGATAATATGAAAATCAGTTTTCTTCATAAAACAATACAGGAATTCTTTGCATCACTTTACATATATTACGGAAGAGATGAAGACAAAATCATGGATTTCGTTGAAAATACATTAAAAGACGTCGATAAAGCCTTAGAATATTCGCCGTTTCTTTCATTCATAGCTGGTTTATCCCCTCACGTCGGCTGCAGAATATCAAAATTAATCAAAGAAATGACAACTCATGACGTTGATATTCAAAAGTATCGAGCGAGTTATCACCAACAAAGTTACCAAAAAGTGTTCAGCCTGTACAATTTACAGTTACGATGCTATAGGGAAGTACGGGGATCACAATATATCACAGAGTCAGAAGTGAAAGATCAATATTCGTTTTCTGATGTTATCCTACTTTCTAGCGATACAGACATTCCTACTATAAGAGAGTCTGCTGAAGTGCTTCAACACCATGCCAACGATATCGTTTCGTTGAATATGGTATGTATTCCTGATAACGAGGAGGGGGGGATTAGTAATGCTGAAGTCAAGAACTTCTTAGATAAAAGTCAGTCTATAGAATCGTTATACATCGACGGCTATGTAAATGCAAAATGTAGACTTTTCAATGAATATAGCCAAAGAATGTCTCGCTTGAAAACACTAGGGTTAAGGAATGTTGCATTCAAAGGTAATATTTTGGCAGATTTGATAACAAAAGAGGAGTCAATAGGAAGAATTTGTGCCTTAGGCCTCTTATACATAAAATCGGCCGAAGATGAAGAAATTGATTTTGAATATCGCATACCTTCAATCAATTGGAGACAGACTACGGAATTTGGTTTTAAACACAAGGCTTTTCCGAAGGATAGTGACGAAAGTTCTGATTCGCTTAGGAAACAGAGAGCACCCTTTTTAAGGAAAATTTTGGAAATTCTTCCGGAATACAATGTGTTGAAAATATTACATATTACATATATGGAAACTGACGACGAGAGAGAAATGTTGCTACAAGTGCTTCCTGAATTACATCAATTAGAATCCGTTGGATATAGTGGGAGCTCTATCTTCCCCAAATCTACATGTAATCACCAATATGACGCTGAAGTATGTTCAAAAATCATTCAGTTGGAAAATGTTGTTGAGGTTGATCTTCGTAACATTTCTTTGACAACATATGGGTTGAATTTTGAAAATATGCCAAAATTAGAAGAAATATCTCTAGACGTATTTACAATGTTCTCAGCTGATCACTGGGCGACCTTTTTCAAATCTGTTTCGAACATTAAAAACCTTAAAAGTATTAACCTATATGATACAAATGTTAGAGAAGACGTCTTAAATGAATATAAACGAAAGTTGCAGATCTCCATCCAGAGCAGTTGGAATAACTAAAAGCATAGACTGGAGAAATACAGTATGCATGTATCTTCTTGAGTCATTTTAAAAGAAGGGCATGCGAAGTATTTGCTGAACATATCATGTAGAGTTGAAATTAGAAAATATCAAAACAATATATATTTTGTGCCTGAAAATTAATACATGTAGACAATACAAACAAATTGCTCTATTTGATTTTTTGTGTATAAACGTGACACATAAACATACAAATATATTTGATATATGAATTAGAATTATTAATTCGGTGTTCATTTTGATTTACCTAATTTCGTCCATGCTTACTTTTTTAACCGGAAAAAGATGTTCTGCAATTTCTATTACTGGAGAAAAGGACCAGGAAAGTGGTAAACGTAAGAGCCTTATAAGAGAAAATTGGAGTGTCAAAACTTTTCTGCCTGTTATACAATGATGTTTCGGATAACGAATTATATTCATCAGAAAGCCGAAAATTTCAAATTACTTTATGATTAGTTGATTACGTGTGACACTTGTATTATTTCTAAATTTCAGGTTTTCATTTTGTCATGAATCAGGAGATCCAAATTAGTTCAGGGTCTATTCGTCCGCATAATTGAATCAAAATGTGGCCAAAATTTACTAAATTTTTCAAAAGTTTTACACTCTTATATCATGAAAACAATAACTAAAATTTTACACAGATTGATTTTAATAATTATCAGTTTGAAAATTGGCCAAAAGTGGAATAAATATCTCTAGAAGTCTTTACAAAGGCCATATGTTGTGATAAGAAATCTTCTACTGCTATCGGCGCTGGAAAATAGGATTATTATCAGTTCCATTCTGCAACAAAGAAAACGTGCGAACAAAGGAAAATAACAAAAATATCCATAAATAGAGTAACAAAACACCTTAACCAGTTTAAGGGATCGCATGTTGATATTGTGATCTACATGAATAGGAAACATAAGTGGTGTGGAACCCGCATTAAGACCGATTCTCTTAAATTGAAGAAAATTTTCTATTTTTTTGCAAATTATTGCCAATTACAAATTATGGAGACAACCAGATTAAATCACTAGAAATTATAATTTCAAATAATCGACACTTCGTCCCTCAACCCATTTCTAAATTTAATAAAGCACAGAGCATTAATATACAATGTAGGAAAAAGGATCTTATATTGTCATGATTGTCAGATATCACGGATATCATGTGATATCCAAATAATCTCTCGAGGGCATTTCCGTGCGCTAGATTTTTTGCGTATCACGTGATATGTTACCGGATGTATACGATGCCGCTGTTTACCTCACCCTTCGACTATATTTAACATAACACTAATACTATTAAAAAAAGCATCTGCTCTACTTCTACAATGAAAAACAAACACAAGCAAAGAAAAACAAAACAGAATTATTCGGTGATAGAAAAATATTTTTGAATGGTTTTAACCTTATATAGAGTAATAAATAATGGGCATCTAAGTCCCTGCATTTATAACATGTAATGCATGCTGTCATTTTACCCTAAAATCATATGCGTGTTTCTCATTGCATTGGAATTATGTGAGATTCATCGCTGTAAAGTAAACTACATAAGTTATAGCTACATTATATATGTCTAGTTTGAGTAGGGCGATTAATCAACATTGAAGTAAAATAGAGGGGACCTCCAACAAAACACGTTTAAAGTACCAACAGCAAAACCCTATAACACCCTCTGCAAAACACAAAGCAGACACACGCAGGAAGAGACGCAAATGGTACGAGGAACGCCAAATCACACAGAAACATTAAACACAAATCACTACACATAAACCAACGAGACCAATGATCAATCGGTTCCGACTTAAGATGGCCTTCTGAAACGTCAGTAACAGACAGTGTGGTTATCCTGGATTATGTGCGCATAACCCTCTCACTTTTTCCGATTACCCAGATGTCTTGTAGAACGTACAATTGTGGTGTAAAATAAACTCAGCACTGTAAGACAAAGAAGGGGATCTCCAACAACACCAGGTTGTAGCATCAACAGCAAAACCCCAAAACACTCAATGCAAAAACGAAAAGCAGACCAGCACGGAAAGAGACGCATAAGGGACAAGGAACGTCAACGCACAACACAGAAACATCAAACACAAAGGACTACATATAAACCAACGAGACCAATGGGATGTAAGATGTAAGAGTAAGATGACCATACAAAGAGACAGCATGACGCAGGGGCCAAAGAAACACACATATGGATATGTCAATGGATATAAAACATAAAGCGTACGATATACACTCCGTGCTCTGCCGACTGTAGCAAGTTCATGCATGTTAACACCCGAGGAGTCCGACTGAGATTCAGAGCTAGTCGGGGCCCTATCTTCTCTGAAGAGGTTTGGACAGGGCCCATCATGGTGTCCTGTCGTCACAGTCAGTCAGTCAGATTGCAATTCTTAAAAAATGTGCTCGTAGAAGGCTGTAGATTGATCCATTACCAAGCCAAGTATCCGTCTGGTGACATTATGATCATATCAACGGTATTAAAGGCGTTTGATGATTATTACACGATTTCGATGGTGATTTTGTCTACCTTTATTCCTTTTCATTTTGTTGAGTATGTCACCATAAAATACAGGTTATAACATACCCAAAGTAATATACTCTGTTGCTTGTATCGATCCGAATTTCAAACGAAGTTAACAATGATATATCCAACTGCCTTTTTATCGAGGATATAATGACTCTGATTATCTCGTTAAAAAAGGACAACGTAAATGCATGGCGCCACACCTATCAACAGGTTTTTCGTAATCACAGAAAGACCAATAGAGGAATTCATGACGGGCGCTTTTGAAATAGTGTCTGATTCTAAAGTAGATCTGGCTTTTTACCATAAGCCTATGTTAAATCATTAATATTTAAAGTTCTAGAATTATTACTTTGTTACTTTTTTTGTTTGTCCATTTGGTGTTTTATCTTCCTGTCTCGCGCTGTTTCTTATTATTCGTGTCCATTATTGTTACAGTCCTGTGGGTATGTTATGCTGTTGTCGGAATATGACGTATTGTTCTATATAATGTACAAAAGAAATAATTGGATACGTTAAATGGGTTTTCTTTTAAAATTTGATTGAACAAAACATACTGTTTCATATTTTTGAATGACCGAATATGTCATTAAACAAATATGTAATAAATTTGCTATCATATGCTCTGTAAATCGGTCACATTCAAAAAGATGAATAGATTTAAAAACATATAGATTTTGCAATGCCATTTTTATAACCCCTGAATAGATTCTCCAAAAGAGCATTACGTCAGTTCGCAGTAATCGGATAATCTTAATATGCATGAAACTTTAATACATCTGATAATATGGACACGCATTCTCAAGCAATGTTGGTGTACATATTTAAATACAAGAAGTAATTATGACGAGTACAGATGATTAACTAGAGTGCCATAAGAATGATATGGTATTTAAATGCATACAAAATTGTCCAATATCAAGGGTATCTGGCACATGCTGAGCACTGTCCTGACATTATTTCATACGCCCTTGACTTTTCTTTCTGTATTTGGAAATACTTGTACTTTGGAATATCCTTAAAATTATTTCGGCTCCAGATATCCATGATACACATTGTAGTCACATATGAATTACAGCATAAAAATACCTATATTTTATCCTTTGTCTTTCTTCAATTTCTTAATATTCGAGCAAGACATAGCCTGGGTATTCTTTTAATTTAGTAATATAAGAGAATTAATTAAGTTCCTGACGAGAATCCCAACAGCACTCATAAAAGAGCACCACATTCAACATCGACGGACACCTAGAGAGCTAGAGGTTGGATCAGGTGTCTGGGAGGATTAAGCATCCCTTTTGTGTTTCCGGCTTCTAAATGTTATGAATAAGTATTTTAACCTATACAAGGAAACGTAAGAGATCTCTTGCAAGACCTGCACTGACCACAGCGGAACACACGTAGAATGCTAAAATACTTGAATAAACTACGAGTAATTATGAGAACATGATGCAACATCCACTCACATCGGACCAACGAAAAATAAAAGGAGAAAACACTGACAATTTATGATAAATGACAAAGATCTTGGAACGGAATCGAAAAAATGCCAATTCCGATCGATGTTATCTTTTGTGGAAATATGTCGGGATGACGTTTTAGCATCCTTCTCAGAATTTTTTTACTTTCAAGACGGTAAGACAATTTCATGCGCATAACGATGTTAAGATTCGGGTTTTATTTGAAAACTATTTATTAATAGTGCTTTTGAAAAAAAAACCCGGATATTTTCCAAAAAAAAAAGAATCTATCCGTTCCCAGTTTTTAAAAGAACGTGTACGTGATAGGATTTGTATTTTGATTAGGGCTGTCACATTTAACAGAAAATTCGGGAAACTGTGGTTCTAGTTTGCTCGGTTCGATTCGGATCGTACTTCACGGATTTCGAATCGGTTCTTTTTTTTTAAGCTATATCTTGTAATAATTAGTCTATCAATATTGTATGATACGCAGACTTTGATTGTTACTTTGTCATGTTTCACCCAATGTAATGCATTGCTTCGCTTCTTGATTGTATACGTACACTTGCTTGTTTGACAGGTGGAGTCGAAGAAGTCCTCTTCAGATAAGGAATAGTTAATGTTAACAGATTCTATGAATAATAAACGAAAATGAATCAGGACCTATCGCGGCAAATGGTGAATAAATGGTTAGATATGCAATAATTAACGTGAATGTAGGCATACAATGATTACTGATAGATTCCTCATAGTTAACGCATGTCATTAACCATATGTTTATTCCACATACTCTAACCATTTTCCGCATTGCTATGTGTATGAATAATGACTATCGTTGGCGTATGGCGAATGACTAACGTGAATGAGCTAAACGCTACGCTTAGAATTTTCGTTTTGTTATTTCTATCGTGAATCTTAAATTTATATTAATCCGGCTCCAAACGAAAATATATATTTGTCTATAAATTTAAATCAATGTTTACATGTAAACAACAAAGAATGAAAGTGAAGAGGGAAATCATAATATTAAGAAAAAAAATTTATTGTTTAACTCATATCACTTTTAATTATCATTTTTATAGACACAGTATATTTTTCTTTTACTAATTCATGGACTCCGGCACTGCATACATGTAGTTCCTAATTTTTTTTTTTTTTTTTTTTTTTTTTTTTTTTTTTTTTGCCGCTTTCCTTTAACAAGTTAGTGATTGGCTTATAAAATGATTAATTGAAAAAAAGCACAATTCTTTATGGTTGGTAGCCTTTGTAGATAGCGACGTCTTCTAGAGTCGCGAGCGGTACGTGACATCAAAGACATACCGGCAGGTAATCTTAATTATGTCGCATTATTGAATGAGATATCGGCATGGTCCAATGTCAATGAAAAATATTTCATTTAGATATACATAACACTATCGTTGCTAGATAAAAAAAATGACAAAATATATCTAATTTAAATTAAAAAAAAGGGGGGGGGGGTCTAGATACTTTTTCCAGGGGGGGGTAAAACCATTAGAGGGTAGAAACTTTACTTTTAAAAGAAGTAATAACGGAAAATATCGACACATGTGAGGGATCAATGTAATTGATAATTCCACATTATTATAAGCCCTGCCTTTGACCGATTTGGTCCATCTATACATGTATCACCAACATTGTGTGATCAAATCTACACTCCATATAGCTTTATACGTCAATCTACAAATGTACAGCTCTACCATGGCTATTTGATTTTTTGCTAGAAATATGTGTAACGATATTGCGTATATGTTTATTTTTATTTCATTTAGGGAAATTAATAATATGTGGTTTTTTTAATCTATTGATACAAGGGACGTATATAAAAAGTATACGTCCTTGTTAATAAATGTACGTTATTGTTTACAAGATCATAATAGATAATTATCACATTATAAAGATCAAAGAAAACCTTCAGTTAGAAATTACTTGGAACACGTATTTGTCCCTGAAATTAATTATGAGAATAGATTTGTGGTCCCAACTCCGTCAAACATCGACTTACTTGAGCCAAGATCGGAAATACACATGTACGCATTTTCACAGTCAAAAGAAACCGGCAGAAAATCGAACATGTATACTACATGTACATGTATATTTGATTTTATAAATGTGTCTATTGAAATGCATCATGTACCTTGTAACGAAATATTTTCTTTTTACCATTTTTTTTTATTTATACATACATAGGAAGTTGCCTCCTTCTCCGGACGCAGAAATTATCCTGCGATAGCGAGGACAAAATTTCGATCAGTTGACTTTTTGAATATAACGACATTACCATTATAAAATGTTCGTCTGTGCATTGGTTCATGAATTAGTTTCTCTTTTTGTCATTTTCATACAAGCTTGCTGGCTTTTTTTTCAAACAAACGTACTAACGTCTCAAGTGAACACGCAATCAAAAGATGTAGTAAAAGAGTTCCAAAGACATCCAATTATACAAAAGAAAAAAAAGTAGTACGTGCGCCTTGGTCTGGTACTTCAAAAGGTTAAAAATGTACATACTGCTCTTTTACCTGTACATGTATATTAATTAACACCCCCTTTACACAGAGAGGCCCGTATAAGGTCGTGTGACTATATATAAACCTTCCCCTTTTATTTGTTTACAAACTTTGCTAATTTGATGCCACTGTGGCAGGTATTTTACATACATAATCTTTCTTTGCACTTTCGTGCATATATTATGTGTATGTGAGACTGAGGATTTTATATAAATTCAATTTACTGTTTCTAAGTTCGCCCCCCCCCCCCCCCCTCCCGCCATCGGCGGAACAAACTGAATTCGCAAGTAAACAGAATCTAAATAGAAAAGAAAAATTGCACATGAAGGTTTAAGAGAGAACTATAGGTCTCCGTTCATCCCACTACCTACTTATTCACTCGTAAAATGATCCTGTTTTCTGTTTTATGTCAAAGTACCCGACCCCCCCCCCCCCTATAAAAAAAAGCGAAGGGATACCTGAACAAAAGAAAAGTAAACAAATACATGTAAGTGAAATTCTATATTGAAACCAACAAAAATACAAAGGTGCAAGGTGGTATAAAGGAAATTCTGAAAAGATGCAGATGAATATGGAACCCAATCCGAGCCTCAGATCGATCAGGGGATCGGCATGGGGGTTACACGAATTTTTGCTTTATACTGGATATTTTTCTTTGAAAACGTTCTTTCATCATCTTCAAATACACGATTTGGGGATTTCTTGACAAATCAGTCCAATTCAGATTAATTAAGGGAAATAAATGATTTTTTTTTAAATAAAAATGTGAAATAATTCTTCTGAAAATGAATTTATACCTCGTCTTCTATCAAAGCTCTCGCTGTGTAATTAAATCATATCGATCGGCCACTGAGGGCAGTATCTGTATATTGTAAGTCTTTACGTTGTCAAATAAGAAAAAAAATATTAAAAAAACTAGTAAGTTATATACACACATCTCAAAAGACGATGAAAGAAAATTGAAAAAAAAATACATGTTTGTTTGAAATAATCCAGGCGAAAATGCATATCTAATTATTTACAGATTAATTCACAGTAGACTGAATTGCTGTCTTTCCTGACTGAGGAGGGTATATTCCCCGGGAGGACTCTGTTCAAGGCGCGAAGCGCCGAATCGGAAGAGAAGGGGAGGGGGAGGGGTGGGTAGGAGTTTGTCTGAAGTCACCCTCGGATAATTGTGCGAAATTTATGAATTCTAAGACCATTGTTGAACAAGTTTGATTTGATCTTGTGATGTTAAAACGAAAGATTATCTTGGAGACAAAAAATTAATATAAAGTTTTCATGCGTACATGTAAAAGATGTATATATCGCTCAATTTGAGATCATTGAAAGACATTTATTAAATCACAGATAATAACGACTCTTTATCCGAGTCTGGTTTCTTGGGCTAGCTGTGTAAATACTAGTATAAAAATAATACGAAGCGACTAATGATCCTGAGTTAGTTTAAAGACTTTTCTCATCATTATTTTCATGAATTGAAATGAGAAGGTGCGGTAACCTGCCTTTTGTCCCTACGATTAAAGAGTGCATTCCGTAATACAGGCGGATCTAAAGGTACATGTTTGTCACAGGAGGAGAAGGATTTTTTTGGAGAAGCCATAACCTAAACTAAAAGGAAACTGTAAATGGGATGTTCTCTATTTCTCTCCAGGTATTAAGGAAGAAAATTTAGCAGTCATGATACGAAACTCTTACAATTTCTTTGGCCGTATTTTTTTTTAAACTGAAAAGCTTGTGGATCCGGAGGCGGGCCATGGTGATCACGTACAATGTAATAAAGACTTTGAAAAAAATACAATGATGACAAGAAATTGTTAAGTAAAAAGATAAATAGATACAAGATTAAAGTCAGTCAATCACTCAGCACGAACAAATGTCTGGAGGAAGAAATTAACTTATTTGAAAACTGTTAGTCCTTTTTATATAAATATATTTATTAATAACTCACGACAAGTAATCTCGTGCGCAACGCAGAACATCGGTTTGTCTATATTTCTTTGCAATATACACGTAGATCATTTATAATAAGAATGTCTTAGCTTTGAGTTATATTCCAAAAATGAAAAAAACGATCGGTGATTTACTTTCACATTCATATATATGATTTTTAGCTAAAGCATCCTTACACTTCATTGCCGTCCTTTTTCTGACAAATAATCTATAGTACATGAAATTATATAAAAGCCGAAAGTTCTGCATTACGAGATTGCCCAACATGTAACTTGGATTACATCTTGCATAAAAAAAGAAATGTGTATCAACATAAACGGAAGACGAAAATTCTGATTTTTTTTTAAATGAAAATTAAATTATTCAAAATCATCAATATAAAGAATTAGAGAAAAGGGAAAGCGCCGAGAAAGACAATTTCCTAAATATTCACAGCATCTTGTTGTACCATATAAGAATAATTAATAATTAATTTCGGCATTAAAAATAAAATAACGCGATTTGACACGCAGCATACACACGATAAACAGCCCGTGCCACATGGCAGGTAATTGTTGAAATAACACAGGTATTGTTGTGGTAGGGCGAAGCATAGTTTTACCTGGTCATCGGAAGAGTTCATCCTAGGCAGGTGATACAAGATGTCAAAATACGTAATCTTATAATCATACAGGCATTTCATACTCTATGTAACAGTGTGTAAACTAATTTTTTTATCGATTGGTCTCATTTGCTTGATTGAATTATCTCCGCCCGGTCAGATCACTTTGGTAGAGAAACACATGTATTACATTTATATTATCGTTGTATGAATTTAGATTAGTACAAAGTACGTATAATACTTAGCTAGCAAATAAAAAAAATCCGATAAAAATGTACAAATTTCATAAGATTATAAACAAAATTCGGATTCTGAGTGAGATTTATTCGTTTTGCAAGTTTTGAGTCGTAATATAATTCATTCACGTTATTCTCCATTGTAATGTTTATTTTGCATACGCTAACGGTTTATTCTGCATACGCTCACGATAGAATTTTTTTTCCGCGCACGCTCACGATAGAATGGATAATTAGCGCTACTCATTTATCACGATACAATGAATACAGATAATTTGATACTACCGCTATGAATAAGAAACATTGAATACAAACGTGAATGAGATAAGCGCTAACCATTGTACGTATTTCAATCAGTATTGATACAAATGAATAAGGACTATTTGGTAATATCGTGAGCAAATCAATAACTAAGGTTAATTAAACGATAAAAATCGTGAACTAAGAATACGTATAAATAATGAATGAGGACTAACGCGAGAGCTGTTAAGATTAACTATTCCTTTAGTGTTCTAAAATGGTTATTTTGATGAATGTTGATAAAATCTGGACGAAAATGCTTCAAAGCAGAAAATAAAAAAAAAATTAAATGCTGATTTGTTATTCTTACCATTATTTCACTCTTTTATGGAATGAAACAACACAAACTCAAACCGAACCGAACAAATCGAGAACTGCGGTTCATTTTCCTGAACGGAACCGAACTGAATAAAGGCTGAACCATGGTTATCGTAATTTTGACCTACAATTTCATTTTTAAGGTTTACAGTCAAGGCAATAGTAGAAATATAATCCTATAATAATTCTATTTGTGAGTTTTAATGTATATTTTCCTTCGTTTATTAGCTCAATATATTCCGTATGACAAAATATTAATGCTTGTGTCGATTCCCAGCAACCGGTATATCTAAATTCTCAACTAATTTTCTTTTTTCGATTAGAATAACAAGGAAAGGGATTTATCTCAAACATGACCACCCTGCACTCACTCAGCGAGAGAAACCCACAAGAAAATGACACATAAATTACATTAGACAAACGTTAAACGTCTTCAAATTCAATAGCTTCATTAAAGAACCGATGAATTTGCAGCATGTACCAGACATGCAATAGGGCTGTCAAGGTTAACAGAAAATTCGGTAAACCGCGGTTCTACTTTGGTCGGTTCTATTCGGATTGTTCTTTTTACCGATTTCGGTACCGGTTATTTTTTCTAAGTTATATCTGATCATCAGTAGTTTATCAATCTGTATGATACAGGGACTGTGATTGGTTACTTTGAGATTACAGTCAAGATCTCTTTTAACTCATTTGTCGTATTTCACCCTATGAAATGGATTTTTGTTTTATTTTTTTTATTTTAAACGTGCACCAGCTTGTTTGAAATGTTGAGTGGAAGAAGTCTTCTAATTGTTCTAATTTGCTATTGTGAGTGCTGTTGAGATTATCGGCAGGATCTTCTTTAACTCATTTTGTTGAATGTGGATAAATTCTGGAAGAACAATGCTTTCAAAGCAAAAATATGGTGAAAAAGAATTATTTGTTGATTTGTTATTCTTAGCATTATTTTTCTCTTTTAAAGAATTAAATAATACAAACTAAACCGAACCGAAAAATATAGATTCGCGGTTCATTTTTATGAACCGAACCGAATAAAGGCTGAACCGTGACATTCCTAACATGCATGCTCCGGGTAGTCAACCCCCGTCTGTGATCCTTAATCTAAACGATGAAACACGTCCAAAGAGTGCGAAAGTTACTATGTCAAAACATGCACCAAAAGACTTGGCACGATGGGCGGGATATGGTGCTAAAGACCCACGCTTTACAACTATTAAGATTTTTTTTATCAGAAATTTTCGAAAGCGTTGAAGAAACAACCAACTGAAGTTGATCGAACTTGGCGACATGTGCCCTCGGAGACTCCTGGTCCACCAGCAGTGACACTCACCGAGTGGTACAAATATTATACGTCTTTAAATTCAATAGCATCATTTTCAATTTGAAGACGTTTACATTTATACCAATTGGTGAGTGTCACTGCTGGAGGACCTGGAGTCCCCGAGGGCACATGTAGCCAAGTTCGATCAATTTCGGTTGATCGTTTCTTCAACGCATTCTAAATTTCTTGTATCAAATTTTCTTGAAATTTCTAAAAAGTTGGTCCTGTAGCATCAATCCACCAATCCTGCTACGTCTTTCGGTATACTTTTTGGCATATTATTTTGTTTAGATTTAGGATCACTGATGAGGGTTAAGTACCCGAAACGTGTATGTCTGGTCCACGTTGCCAATTTATCTGTTCTTAAATGAGTAAAGATAAATTCGCAGCATGGGCCAGATATGCATGCTTCGTGTAGTCAATCCTCGTCAGAGGTCCCCAATCTTAATAATGAAACAAGGCCAAAGAGTGTGAAAGCTACTATGTCAAAAATTAAATTCAAGGAATGTTGTCCCCTGCTTTAGGGTGTTTGTCTTTAAAGAAATGCTAAAAAAATATCTACCACCCATTATTCGTCATTTTTCATTATATCTCATGTATTATCGAAATTCAAAAAATCAAAAGATTTAACTTCCAAAAATGTGAAAAACTTTTGTAACCAAGGGAAAGGTCTTGTAACAAGGAATGCACAAGTGAAAAATGAAAGTCCTATCATTTACCAACCAACAGTTATCGTCGAGGTTGAAGTTTTCAAAAGTAGATCAAACTGCAAGGACGAGGTCACAAGGTTATAATGTTGTTACCAATGGAAAGGTCTAGTCGCAAGGAAAACGCATGTGTAATATGAAAGTCCCATCATTAACCATTCAAAAGTAAAAGTATATCAAAAGTAAGTCAAACTCCAAGGTCAAGGTCTCAAGGTAAAAAAATATTGGTATCCACGGAAAGGTCTTGTCACCATGAAAACACATGTGCAATATGTAAGGTATATGACTTGCCATAAAAAGGTTATGGTAAATGTTAAATTTTTTGAAAATTAGGTCAAATTCCAAGGTCAAGGTCACAAGGTCACAATTTTCAGAATCCATGGAAAGGTCTTGTCACAATACACACACTTGTGAAATATGAAAGCGCTATCATTTACCATTCAAAAGTTATCTTTTTGAAAATTAGGTAAAACTCCAAGGTCAAGGTCACTTCAGATTCTTTATTTTCTTTATGCCTGAGGCACATCAGATATACACACATAAATTTATATGATATATAAATAAATGGTCAGTCAGCTAATATATACTATGATAAAGAAAATGTATGAATTTATGTAATGTAGACAATATTTATGAACATTTCTTAAATTAAGAATAACCATATCATAAATTGATCAGTATAAGAAACAAAACATACGATAAACATATTATGTCAATAATCTATTTCTTGTATTATTCGCTTCAATCAAATATTTCCCTAAGCACTTCAATTCTTTCACATTCTCTACACTCAATAATTGTACTAATTTAAATACGCTGCTGCTGGAGAAAGGCCGAGAACGATCCAATATTCACAGGAAAGAACAATGCGAGGCGCGTTAGCGCCGAGCTTTGTTCTTTCCTGTGAATATTGGATCGTTCGAGGCCTTTCTCCAACTTAAAACATGACTTGATTAATCAATCAAACAATCATTGACAAACAATAAACGAATCATTTATCTTTACTGGTCAACCGAATATTTTCACGTGACACGGCGCCTGAGTAACTGTTACTTCAAAGCATTTTTAATCTGACTGTCGATTATGATACACGTTCCATGATATTTTCTTCAGTGATAAATTTAACCTGCTTTATTTTATACATAAAATGAATTTCATGCGGTGTTTTACTTTACTTTTGCGAGAAAAAAAACCGAGCGTTTTATTCGGTTTATTTTTTCTCAGAAAAGTAAAGTAAAACACGCATGAAATTTCCGTGCGTGAAAATATTAAATACTGCTCAAAATAAACCGATTTTATATCGTTAGTGTTTTAAGTTCATTATTTATATGAAGAGTGGATTCATCTAGTCGTATTTATTTTCAGTTCTTTTTCGACCGACTATCAACGAAGACAAATCGATAAAAAAAGCGGAATTATCAGTGTAAAAATTTCACAAGGAAAATGATCAACGGACAATTTACATGATTTTGGAAGTTTAATATGTTTAATTTTTCATGGAAGACATATTGACATGTGTGGTTCCTCTAAATTACGTGCACTGGTGCTGTTGGTTGTTGTTACCCTCCCCGATACACGGTCACTCGTGTGGAAAAAACAGTACATTATTTTAAGAATGTACTGTCCATTCTTTAAAGAATGGACAGTCGATTCTTAAAAGAATGTATCGTCTGTTCCGTCCGAGTGACGACCAACAGGTAACTTCTAGCGGCAATAGTACAATACTCATATGAAAGTACTATAAGAACAAAAGATTGACGTTATAGGAATGTTTTAACTTTTAATAAACTTCTTCCTTATATTTGCATAAATGGGGCATTGTAAAATAAAATGAAACTTCTATTTCGTTCATGTTACAAAGAGTATATTTCCTTTCTGATCTATTAATGTTTGTATATCTACCTAATTCAATGTTTGATCGATGACCCGAAACTCTAAATTTTGTTATAATTTCTCTTATTTCATCACCTAAGGGCTTAGTAAGATAATACTGGAGACAAAAGTTATCTACAAGATGAATGAACAATTTTCCTTTGTCCAAATGATTTATTTCAGATCGGATTTCTTGATTATAAATATCTTTAATCTTTTGTTCTATTAAAGCTAAAGAATGTTTGTCTTCGTAGTTTGAATCCCACAAGAAACTCAATCCTAATCTATCTAATTCTGTTTTTATGTTTACAATCCATTTATCATTTTCCTCTATCATTTGCTCATAACAATATCTGAGAATAAAATTTTCTGACTTTCTTAATTTTAGCCAATATTTCATAATTTTGATTCTTCTTGCAATGTAGCAAGGAAAACGTCCTGATTCATGATAAACAACTTTGTTACTTACATATTTGTGAAGCCCTAAAATTCTTTTACAAAATGTTATGTGAACTTTCTCGATGTCCACTCCCTATCAATTCCCCAAACTTCTGCTGCATAAGATAAAATGTCATTTACATAAGTATCGAAGACAGAACATTTTGTCTCAATATTAAAAGAAAAATCTCTCAATTTAGAAGCGATACCGAAACAAGCTTTCCTACCCTGTTCTGCTAAGTGTTGCTGTGTTTTAGTGAATTTCCCATTATAGTTTAGTAAAATGTCTAAATAATTAAATTCATTTACGATTTCTAATTCTGTATTATCATAAAACCACTTTTCATTGTTCCTTATTTTCCCTCCATTTCTGAAGATTACAATTTTTGTGTTTCCTGTATTTACTGTAAGATCCCATTTTCTGCTATAATTGTCTAAATAATTTAACATACTTTGTAATGCCTCCGGTCTTTGAGCAATAAGCACAGTGTCATCCGCATACATTATAAAGAATAAATTAATCAAATTAATTTCAATCGAAGTACAATTTTCAGACAATAAATGAATTTCGAAATCATTTACATAAAATGAGTATAATATAGGTGATAAGATTTCACCCTGAAAAAGCCCGACCTGGCTACCAAAGTATTCAGATAGAAAACCATCATACTTTACACAATATTTAATATTTTCATACAATGATCTTATTATTCTCAGCATTTTTCCTTGAACTCCTAATTTCACTAATTTAACCCATAATTTACGTCTATTTACAAAATTGAATGCCTTTTTGTAATCTATGAAACAGCAATAGAGCCGACCATCCCTTTTCCTTAAATTATTATTGATCAATGACTGTAACACAAAAACAGCATCAATGGTTCCCATCCCTGGCTTAAAACCAAATTGTGCATCGGTAATTACAGAATTTTCTATATCCCATTCATATAATCTATTGTTAAGTATAGACGTAAAAAGTTTCCCCATACAACTAAATAAAGAGATACCTCTGCAATTATTTGTGTTATCAGAACCACCTTTCTTATAAATTGGAAAAATAGTAGCTTTTGACCAAGATTGTGGGAAATACCCTGATTTAAAAAAAGCATTAAATAGTTTGTGAAGAACAGGCATTAATGTTTCTGCGCATTCAATAAACATTTCATTTAACATGCAATCTTCAATACAACTTTTGTTTCTTTTTAAGTTCTTAATACCATTCTTTATTTCATCTATGGATATATCTTTATCAAGTTCATCAAAGACACCATGTTCAATTTCTATCTCGGAAATATTTTCTCTATCAATCGACCCTTCTTCGATACTTAAACGTTTGAAATGTTCAAAGAAATTATCATAAGTTATTTTACTATCAGGAGACTGTCCACAGTTATCAAAGTTATTTTACTATCAGGAGAAAGTCCACAGTTTTTGTATCCATATATAGGTCTTGCCATGTTAAACGTCTTTAAATTCAATAGCATCATGTAAACCTGATAAATTTAAAGCATGGACCAGACATGCACGTTTCAGGTACGAAACCCTCGTCAGTGATCCTGAGTCTAAACAATGTGATAAGGCCAAAAAGTGTGCATACACATGTGAAATATGAAAGCCCTATCGCTTACCATTTAAAAGTAATGGTCAAGGTTAAAGTTTTTGAAAAGTAAGTCAAACTTTAAGGTCAAGGTCACAAGGTCAAAAGTTTTGGTACCCATGGAAAGGTCTTGTCACAATGAATACATATGTGAAATCTGAAAGCCATATCATGAAACATTCAAAACTTATGGACGAGGTTAAAGTTTTTGTGACTGACGGATAGACAGACGGACAGAAGAACTGGTTTTAATGTCCTCGTGCTTTCGCGAAAGCGGGAAAAAAATGTACCAAAAGACGTAGGGTGGGATATGATGCTAAATAACCCATGTTTTAGAAATTTCAAGAAATTTCGATATTACAGATTTTTATTTATTAATTTTTTTTTCTTTTTTTCTATTTTAAGTGCTCAGTATTTTGGCTCTATATATTAAAGAACTTGTTCTGTGTTTTTTGTGCAATTAGTCATATTAGAGTATTAGTTTCCTTTGAGCCAATTCATCATCGCACCTTTTGTTGTTGTTGTTTTTCTCTCTCTCTCTCACTTTTTTAATCATTTTACTTTATTTAATTCAATCTCATTTACAATTTTTTGAAATTGATACAATGTATATTAAGTATAGTAAATATTCAAAGAATGTTTAAATGTTAGTATTAGTATCTTTTGGCAAGGAGTATGGAATTTGTTTTCTACCTTTTCAAGTACATTTCTTATACTTTTCGTATACTTTTTCGAACTATTTTTAGATTGCATGTTTAAAAATATTTGATTTTTTATGTAATGCATTATTCTATTTATCATTCTACTAGTATCGATTTGCTTGTTGTTGAATTTTATATTTATCTTTCAATCCATATCATCCATTTCAATGAAAATAAACAAAAATTAAGAAATATTTTTATCGATTTAGGCTTTAACTCGTTTGTGTATCCAAATAGTACACAATTCTTATTAAATGTTATATTTGAGTTTGTCTCAGTGTTTTCTAGTACAACAGAAATTTTATTTTCTAAACCCCTTATCGCCTGTTTCACAATTTCACATTCATAAAAAAGATGTTCATTTGTTTCAATAGCATTTTTACAGAAATGTCAATTGAGTTAAAGAAGATCCTGACGATAATCTCAACAGCACTCACAATAGAGCACAAAATTAAACATCGACGGATCCCTAGCAAGCTAGAGGTGGGACCAGGTGCCCGGGAGGAGTAAGCATCCCCTGTTGGCTAGCCGCACCCGCCGTCGATGTTAATAAAGCATGGAAATGTAAATATATAAAATTCATGCACTGTCTGACGTTATGTCTATATAGAAAATGCTATGGCGACAATGTCAGGGAAGTTTATTCAAAACACTTACTGTCAAACCCCTCGCGGGAAACAAAGTCCATTCGAATTACCAAAAATTCTGATTGTTTCCTCTAGATTATTGGCGTTATTGATACATTTCCATAGAAAACACTGTACATTATTCGTTAATAAAGGATTAAAAGTATTTTCCCAAATAATTTTCCAATAAATATCTAGATCTAATTTTCTTTCCCAAGCAATCTGTGATTTAGATTTTTCAGTTGATATTTCATTGATTTCAGACATTATTTCAAAAAGCTTTATCTTTCCTGGCATAAGAATGTTATTTTCTTTATTTCTGAAAAAGAGATTTTCATCCACTCTTAGATTCGTCGTTTTACCTTTATTTTCATCCCCCCCCCCCTGGAATGGCCTTTTTTATCTTTTGTAATTCTCAAATACAATTTCTTTTACTTTTAACTTTCTATATATGATATTGTCTACTTTAAAATTATTTGTTTGTGTATCCCATATATGTTCTATTAAGTAAAGACCACTTTTTGTAAATGACGGAAACAATAATGGAATATTTTTTAACAATACGTTTGTATTTCCAAACAAATGCTGTTTTAGTATATTTGTTTTGGTCGTAAGATCACTTAATTTTAGAGCTATTTTCCGGCATTCTAGCAATTGCACATAGAAAGTGGGTATTTTTGGATATATCGATCCCTTTGTCAATGATAGTTTACAGAGAAACCAATTTATTTCAAATTTATCATCTAAACATGTCAACCAGTGTTTTCCTAGGACATTCCATGCCGATCTTGGAGAATGAATAATCTTATAAATTGTGTTAATATGCATACCTGATATAAAGGAATCTAGAATTTTAAGATTTCGTGTAACTTCCGTAAAGGAACAGAGTGTAATTTGGTACGAATATAATGCAGAGGCTCATTCAAAAATTGAAACAAGTCATCAAAGGAAAAACTATGTAACTCAGGCCTATTATATTTACGAGTGCCATGACTTCGAGGTATTCTTTCCGGTCTGTTAACACTACACATTAACCAACGAGACCAATGGGCAACCGGTGCCGACTTAGGACGGCCATCTGCCACGTAAATAGCAGACGGTGTGGTTATCCTGGATTACGTGCGCACAACCCTCCCACTATTACGATTTCCCAGAGGTCTCGAAGAACGCATAATTATGGTGTAAAACAACCTCCTCACTGTTAGATGACCACACACAAACAAGACCGTAAAACACAGGGGTTCAAGCAACACAGATGAATATGTAAATGGATATAAAAAGAGGACGTGCATAATACAGCTTTATATAGTGGAGAGTCAAGCATAACATTATGTGGTGATCATAAAGAAAGGCTAATAATTTTTTTTTCAGAATCTGCACAATTTCTTAATCCTTTAATCTTTTCTCAATTTCTTAAACCTTATACATTGTTTGAACAACAAAATAAATTTCTGACGTCTTTTGTTCAGATATGACCCCAAATGCTGGCAAAAATCAACTTAAATGTTCCCAACATTCCTTAGCTTTGGATAAAATATGAAATTAAATGGCTATTTCAGAAACATAATAAACAGAAATTTAACAAATTCTACTCCAATGAAATTGAAAATTCGAATTTTGAATTTTGATTTTTTGAAAAAAGAAATAAAACAGAAATTTCTAAGAGAAAAAGAACAATTATGGGAGATATAAAAAAAATTACATTAGGTTAGTTGATATCGAAATAAGGAATATTTTGAAAAGAGTCATGCTCAGGAGTTATCGCTCCTTGATCAAAAATAATGAAAAAAATAATTACAGAAAAACTATCTGGTGAACTTTTGATTTTTCGGCGAAAAATCATAAAATTTTTTATTAATTGATATTTGATGCCTCGTCATTTTGTTGAAAATCTTAAGGAAATTTTTTTTCCCACAGAGTTCAATGTAAACTGTAAGGACTCATCAAGTGCCCAATTTTTTTCAATGTCCAAATCGGTAAAACATTTTGAATATATTTTACATTTTAATTTTGTTGTGTTTTTAGGTAACAGGGTTGCAGAAATTGGTGTCCCAATTACTTCTCATTACCTATCGAGTACCTTAAAAGCAAGCGCGCTAATCATTACAGTTTTAACATATTCACATGAATCGTGTAAGATTTATAACTTACATATAGCTTAAAGTGTCTAAGTAAATAGTACCAAAAAAGGAAGCTTATTGTTGCTTTAATTTTTCACGCTGTATTATGAAAAAAAAACACAAAAGGAGAGTTTTGCGTGTTGGCCGCGGTATCGAAATTTAGAATTAGAAAAAATAGTAATTAGCCTTTAATACTTGCGTTTATGTTCAAATTAGAGAAATAAAACAAAAAACGAAGCATCAAAAGAATACAGAATGATATAAAGCCACAACTCCGGTATGACGTAACGGACAGTATCGATCTGTTATCCTATATTGGTTTTACCTGAGTGGTTGTGTTAAAAAAAGGTGCGATCATGTGACAATTATTTTCCATCCCTCTCATGCAAATGTAATGAAACAACAATACACATGGCCGGCATCTATTTCGATTTATTCCTAAATCACCGAATACCCCTTTCAATAAAAAGTCAGTATGCAGAGTAACATCTTTGAATTGAATACAAGTGAAACGTCAATACTTATCTAATACCAGAAAGGTCAGTTTGTCATCTTAAGAAATACAAATATTTATTGCCATTAAGTATTCGATTAATGAATGATAAAAGATGGATCCTTGATGTCCAGGATCCTGTACATTAGACTACATGTATCATTCAAAGATAAAACCTTCTATTATTTACGTAAAATGTGTTGTATGGTACGTTGCTCCCCATAGCATATTCATTTCTTACTTTTTAGTATTCCTTGGTATCTTTATCTACATACATAACTTTCTCAATCTGTTAATCGCTAATAGTATCATGAATATCATTTCTGCTATTTCCGTGGCAGATGGCCGTCCTAAATCGGCACCGGTTGCCCATTGGTCTCGTTGGTTTATGTGTAGTCCTTTGTGTTTGATGTTTCTGTGTTGTGCGTTGACGTTCCTTGTCCCTTTTGCGTCTTTTTCTGTGGGTGTATGTTCTGTGTTTTTGCACTGGGTGTTTTGGGTTTGCAGTAGGTGCTGCAACCTGGTGTTGTTGGAGATCCCCTCCTTTGCTCTACTATTATAAGAAATCTTCCACCGTCTATTCGAATCGTCAGACATGCATTTGTATTGTAAAGATGAATCGATGCTCAAAAATTTGATAATTTATAATTAGTTAGCTGCCTTCCTGCACTTAATTTCTGACACTTATATAAATATTTCATGTTAGATATGCATGATTGTTAAATTTATTTCCTTCACCAGCATTAATTCGAAAGTTACTTCCTTGAAATAAATAAGGTGCATCTATAATTGTAGGAATTCTGTCATATGAATTAGATTTTGTTTCCTGCTCTTCGCGTCCTATCAATATCTTTAAATATTTCCTCCATACAATGTAAAATACATTAATGAAAACCTTGAATTTTAAGAATGATGAATATGTCTTGGTTTTACATGTATTTACGTTTGACATTCACAATTGTGACATATATCTTAAGAAGTTCGTGTAAATCACAGCGATTTTACGTAACGAAGTGCCCAATTACCTGCAGAGCATGGAACACACGTAGCCAGATGCCGAATTGTACATGGGGAACTTTTATTAAAAAGTATCACTGCTTACTTACAATTACAAATTTATATAGTGTTTTGATTTCCTTGCATGTACATCGAACGCGGGTGCGGCTAGCCAAACGGGGTTGTTTACTCTTCGCAGGCACCTGGTCCCACTTTTGGCTTTCTAGGGGTCCATTCCTGCTCAATTTGGTGCTATATTGTGACTGATGTTGAGAATAATATCAGGATTTTCTTAAACTCATTTGTGTCACACTTATGCCCTTTGCCGTGTGGAGCTCGTAAAAAGTTCCCCGCGAGGGGTATGACAGTTAGTGTTTTGAATGTTTTTTCCTGACATATTCGCGATGCCACTTTCTATATAGACATAACCTCAGACAGTGCATGTATTTTATATAGTGTTTTGATTTTCGTGCATGTACATCGACGGCGGTTTACCAACAGGGGATGCTTACTCCTCCCGGGTACATGTTCCCACCTCTAGCTTCCTAGGGGGTCCATCGATGCTCAATTTGGTGCTCTATTGTGACTGATGTTGATATAATTATCAGGATTCTCTTAAACTCATTTGTGTCACACTTATGCCCTTTGCCGTGTGGAGCTCGAAAAAAGTTCCATGCGAGGGGTATGACAGTTAGTGTTTTGAATATTTTTCTCTTGAAATATTGACCATGCCATTTTCTATGTAGAAATAACCTTAGACAGTGCATGTATTTTATATAGTGTTTTGATTTTCGTGCATGTAAATTGACGGCGGGTGCGGCTAGCCAATAAGGGATGATTACTTCTCCCGGGCACCTGGTCCCATCT
The DNA here is from genome assembly GCA_028142955.1 of Pinctada fucata. Taxonomy (NCBI): domain Eukaryota; kingdom Metazoa; phylum Mollusca; class Bivalvia; order Pterioida; family Pteriidae; genus Pinctada; species Pinctada fucata. The sequence continues at coordinate 47,065,428 of AP027111.1, read as the reverse complement.
CTGACTTCCTAGGGGTCCATCGACGCTCAATTTTGTGTTCTGTTGTTACTGCTGTTGACATTATTGTCAGGGTCTTCTTTAACTCATTGATTTTATTTAGTCAGTTACTACCCTGAATTTTTAATAGACCAAAAGAGTTTTACATCATTCCCGTTTAGGATAGTTTTACAATAGCTTGCCATCTGTTCCTTTCTTGACGAAATACAGTCCGTGCTTTATCGGATGTAGCGAGCTGATGCATGTTATCACCCGAGGATTCCGACCGACATTCAGAGAGGACAGAGTGTCGGGGGCCTGTAAGAGGTTTGTACAGGACCCATCCTGGAGTTCTGTCATCAGAGTTAGGAAAAATGCAATTCTTAAGAATACGTTGATACAAGACTGTAGTTTGGTCAAGTACCAAATCAAATGTCCGTCTGGTGGCAACAGGATCGTATCCATGGTATAAAAGGCGTTTGGTTATTCTGAAGCAATTTCGAGGGAAATTCTGTCTACCCTTGATCTCTCCTTTGAATCCCTTTAAAACACATATCAGACGATGACCCTCTGAATAACACGGAGGCGTTATAACTCGTGACCTTCTTGAAGAACATTTCAAACCAATTTGAAGCATCAGACCTATGCTTAGAAAAGTAACTTTGCACTTTTTTAACTTTGTGTGTTCTCTGTTTTCAAGTTATTGATGCAGCCCGAAACTGTACTGGTTTTACATGTGTATGATTTGATGAAGAGAGACGTGTGTTTCGGGATTAGATAAATAAAATTAATCGAAGAATTAAACTGGTATTTGTTTGATATAAGTTGGTTAAATTACCTTCTAATTATTCAAAACAAGAAATAGAAAAAGACTATATGTGTTTCTGTTTCTTTGACTGAGTGGTTATAATTCAATTCTATTTCATCCAATATCAAACAAATGTAAGAGAAAAAAAAATATTATTTTAAAGAGAGATTAATTTCATTATACAATATTAACGTTTAACTTTATCTGTTCATGATCTCTCTTCCCAAAGATATAGAGAACTAACTGTATTACATATAACTGAACTATATTCCTAATATAACCAATAATGCAAAATTCTTTCATTTTTTTCAATATTTTTAGAAATAATATTCGATAGGTTAGTTTTAATACATGACAGGGAAGTATATAGCAACAATGGTATAACGATAAACATATATTTTATTTCAATGAGTTCCTTATCTATTGCCGTATTTTGTAAATTGACTTCCTGTAATTGTTCATTGTAAATGTCATGAATAACCTTACCTAAAATCGTGGACGCCGTCTGCAAATCTTTATTAGCCATTCTGCAGCATGCTTAAATATGGTATGGAAATTTTTATATATTTCCTTGATGCAATAGATGTGGAAATCAATCCAACTACGACGTATTATGAAATTGAGCTGGAAAACATCGTTATTAGTTCTAACTTTGGTATCAGTTTTGTTCCAGACATCGAACCAATTAAAGTATTTTTATGTTCACAGATGTCCAAGTACTGAACAATCCTGGAAACAGCAAAGTCAGAGGTTGAATTGTACATTAGGATCATCATTTAATGAATACCATTGTCTACCGACGAGCGAAAATCGCTTAATTGAATTGTGTTATAAAGATATCGCGTTTTCTCCAAAAGGTAGGAATCTTTGTTTGTTATTGGGAGCTATTTTATGGATCAGTTCTACTTTGATTCTTTCCTGAATTATTCAAATAACACAACTGAAAAAAGCAATATATTGCCTTTCATAACATAAAATATGATTCTGAACCCGTTAAAATACTTGACGCATCTAATTGATTTCTAACGTCATTTTGCATGTACAATTATTTCCCGCATTGCACATTTGTCTAGCAATACGAAATTATCTCGTGACATGCCAACTCTTATTCTCGTAAGAAAGGTCGTAATTACTGATCTTAGCTAAAAAATCTGTTTCACTGAAAATTCCTTCAAACAGCCGACGTTAAATAGGCCACTTGCAGAAATTTATAATGGCTGACAAAAATGAAGAAACATTCCGAGGTAAGCAAATTAAGCCCGCTTTTTCATTGTTACGTATCCGTCACTATTGAATTGCGTCTTTTAAGGGTGGCGTCTTAATGAAAAATAACGCCAAAAGATGTTGACTCAGACAATTTGTGATTTCTAACTAGATGGGAAAATGATCTATTGTTTACGTACGTCCACTGAATTGTTTTTCTGCAGATATCTAACCACGTGGTTACTTACAGCCCCTGTGCAATACTCATGTTCCAGTTGCGTTCATGAAGTCACTTTTAAATAGAAAAAAATGGCTTGCTCCCATGCGCCCGGATAGGTGGCAGTGCAGGTGTACAGGTACATGCAAGCTCTACTTTTAATAGTTTAAAAGTCTGCATCTAATGTGCACTTGTCTTTCTCGTTTTGTCTATCGTAACTTACATTGATTTCAAAATGTAACTAACTTGTCTGCTTTGATATTTGTTTGACTGTTAATATAACTACATGTAATATTGTCTATTTATCTGTCCCCTCTCGCTTATTGAAGTTGTTCGTCTTTGTCCGTATTTCTGATTCTGTATTATGCGGGAGTATTGAGCTGTAATAGATATACTGGACAAAAAAAGTTAATTATTCTCTTTCAAAATAGTGTATTTTCCATCAAAATACTAGAGCTGATCCATTGACAATATTACAAAAAGAAAACGGTCAAACAGAATATCTGGTGATAAACATTTTTTTCTTAATTTGCCCCATTTCCAATTTTGAATTAAATGCTTATTTTACCACAAATCATATTTTTTTCTATTTTACCTCTTTTTAATTACCTTTAATTAATAAACCTTCCAGATTCATTAAACTCCTGACCATCATTTAACTTTTAGTGAATGTTCAGTTTAAGTCCCCTCATTTTAATGTAATTTTTTTTCTCACTGTTTTCTTACGTTTTCAAAAATATCAGATTTCGTTTACAGCGATGAGCTCAGTTTGAATACCGGATTTTCAAAACAATATCATTGTGTACTTTAGTTAAGACATGCAACTTCTACTGGTTTATTAAGAATTATTTATACAGATATAGGTAGGAGATATACATTTGGCTCCGTTTTATGTTTATCTCACTAATGACACAATATCATAATGTCAATCCAATGTAAAATCAAAATAAATATCCTTAACCTTTTTCCGCAGTATACATATTATATATTTCACAGTTCTCTTTGCCATCCTTATAATTATGTCTTCAATTATGTCTGCTTCACATGATACTTTTTTATATAGTCTTGCCTTTTTTATTCTATGACAAATATGGATAATGACCATATCCCTGAATACAGCACAAAATCGATAATTTAGAAAATCAAAAACCGAAGGCATACAAAATCAGGATAAAACAGGAACCAAAGCAAACAAACAAAAAACCTCCACCATATGAAAATTAGCGAATTCCCGATATTGGAGTGAGACCAGGTGCCCAGAAAGAGTAAGCATCTCCTGCTTGCATGCAACAACCGCCGCTACAATTCGGTAGAACTGTCACATCCGGTAACTTCCATTTCGGAAGACATAGAGTACAACCTTTGGTTGGATGGTTCAAATGGTCTATGACAGAATATCATCAACCATTCTGGAGAGTGGGACATCATAGTGTATAACGAGTTACCGTAACGACCGTAGAACTTTCTCAGTGACGATGTTAGTCGGTCACAAACATATTCCTGACTGAGAAGCTGATCTGAAAGACGCTCGTCATTTATTACGACACCTTTGTCTGTAGTATGCCTATCGCAATTTTCTTTTTAATTGTAAGCGTAAGTGTGCAAGTTACTGAATACAATAGTGCTTTGCAAATCTCAGGATCAATGTACTACATAAGTGGTTATTTGAATCATTTATGCGTCATTCATATCTTTGCGTGCATAAGCCCGTGGACCGCTCTATCAATTTTGAATGCTCAACGCTCTACTAGTTTATCTCATTTTGTTTTGCTTTTCATTCATCCTAGTATCCATAAAATATTGAAATGTTTTTCCTATAATGACAGATTTAAAAAAATCCTATGAACGATATTTTATTAAAATTAAAAAAGAATTAAAATAATGTTAACGTTAGGATGACCGTTACATACTTACTTTTAAAAGATATGAGCCATTTGGATAAAGTTCAAGAATGCAAATGTTGAAAGGCTTTGAAAAATGGAGAATTATCGACCACGCCTTTTATTTTTTACAGAACCCTGGCGTGTAACTGAATGGTTTGATTAGCTATTAGACTAATAATCATACATTTTCTGAAAAAAAAATACGTATGTGCAATGTTGTCTGATCTTTTTCTGTCCTTTCTTTTTTGAAGGTATTGATTTGATCTCATTTTCAACGTGAAATACCAACACCATCAAGCAATGTACATGAAAGTAGCAAATTTCAATAAGATATGATAAATGTAAGAGATACGTATCATGATGCATTATCTTATTTCAAAGAAGTTCAAAAGGTTCCGATTTGTGGTGTTAAAAAGTTTATTCAACGAATCTTCCTTTGTTCGTAGGTGGATGTCCATATTTTTCAATGGACAATGGATTAGGGATACTTCTAAGAGAATGTATTGGCAATAGATCAGGATGCCCAGAGGCTATCAGCAATAAATCATCAATCTTAACGAGCGAAGGATATAAATGTAAGTTAAATTTGATTACGATGAATTTAGGAGTTTTATGAAAGATCAAATTTTACATAGAATATCACATTATTAAGATACATATAGTGTATATCAGTTCAAGTTTACTGATTATAGCATTCAAGCATTTAGCCTCAATAATTCAATGTACCTAAACTGTGTACCTGTGATAACAAAAATGTAAATCAAGATTATTTCTGTTTCAGTTCCAACTTGTCTCACCATTCCTGGAAAAAGGTGAGTGATGAATGCGATACATTTCAGATGATATTGAACAATTCGATGCCAAATTCAATTATTTCTAAAAGAATCTGAAATTATTCATCTAGCCTTGATAATTCAAACCAATATATGTATTCAATTGTATCCGCATAAGCAGAGACCAAAATAAACAAACAAAACCTTCCATCACATGAAAAGAAGCGAACTCCCATTATGGGAGTGAGACCATATAAACATTTCATTTTGCAAATCAATATGATTCTTGTATACTGTTAAACGTCTTCAAATTCTATAGCATCATTTAGGAACAGATTTACTTGCAGCACGGACCATACATGCAAGTTTCGGGTACTTAACCACAATCTGATTAAAACTTACAATAAGACTTCGTATCTCTTCTTTTTTTCTTTATTTTTACATGTAACTATAAAGGGGCGAGAAAGAGGAATCTACGATGCACGTCAGCACTTCTTATAAAACTGCTGAAAAAGATGCCACAACAAAAGCAAAAGAAATTCGTAAGTTAAGATACAAACAAAAACGACTGCAAATGTTGGAACAAACAAAAACGACTGCAAAAGTTGGAATAGGATTCTAATCCTGTAAAAGGAAATATTATTACCATACAAGTCGTATGCTTTATATATGCGATAATCATTACACATAATGACAATGACGCATTATTATTTTAATTAAATTGTTTTATCGATTCAAAAAGGAAGAGAATGACATATATTAAACATTTCCAACTTCTTCGTATTGAATACTGATGGTTTCCTTCTTATTAATTTAATAATCATAATAATGTGGTACAAACACTGTCCTTAATAGGTTTTGCCCCATCTTTGTCCATCTACTAGTAATCTATAGATTTATTCATCTCAAGACAGCAAATGTTATACGGGATATTCTTTTTACAAACATTTTCAATTCTAAAACAGATGTTGTGAAAAGAATTCTCAAACATTAGAATGATCAATAGAGACAGTGTTATTAATCGGTTATTGTCGAAACACTCTGTCAAGATTGAAGTTGCTTTAGAGGTGTCCGATGTACTTGGCTTTGGGGGAGAATAACCGTGCCTAGATATCAGTTTTTGCAACTGTGCAAAGGGGAAAAAACTGAATGATTTTGTCTCACTATCTCGACTTTGAGACTGCGGAAGACGTATGGGTTCTTCTTAAATGTCATTCACATTTAGCTAGTATGTTCATATTTAACCTAGGGAGACGCAGGAGTATTAACAGTATCGCATTTGAAATTTGGTTAGAGAACTTCTAAATTGTTGAAAGATGGAGTTATCCTTCGCTTCTTTCCATATGGTGGAGGTTTTTGTTGGTTTACTTTGGTTTCTGTTTTTGTATGCCTTCGGTTTCTGATTTTCTGAATTATCGATTTTGTGCTGTATACAGGGATATGGTCATTATCCATATTTGTCATTCATTTTTCAAACGATTTTATGTTATATTTCGAAGAAATATTGCGCTATGCTGTAATCTTTATTGTATTGTATAACCAGGTACGAAAGAAAGAGAACATAATCTGATTAGCTAAGAGAAAATACAACTTAGATCTTTATGTGTTGGACTAAAATTTAATTTTCTTAGTCGTTAAATTACATTAAAGAATATTTTATATCTAGAGCATAGTATGGATGATATTTCTCCCCAGATTAAAGAATAGGATCGTTCAAAAAGTTTAATGTTCAAGTATATATCAATGTATTATAATGTCTATTCAATAAAGATCAGTATAATGAAATATAATACATTTTTTATTATACAATCATAAAACAATATTAGACACATTGCAGCTCTTGTATTTATGTACTTGTATTTTTTTCAGGTACACGGCGTGGAAACATCGCAACAGTTGAAGGATTGTTCTTTTCTATTCCTGCTCTTCTTCTTGGTAATATGATGATTGATTTATCTATTACGAAATAAAATGTTTGGCGTAAATAACATTGCAATTATTGAACAATCAAAATTTAATGGGTTCGTCTATAAAGCCATCGTCTCAAAGTAGCTACCTATAATGAGATGGGTATGTTTATTAATGAATACGCTAAATATAATATGCGCAATTAGTCAGTTACACGAATCAAGAATCACGTTATAATGTTATTATCGCACGCTTCATACACTCACTCTTTAGATTGGGCCAGAACATCACTGATAAAACGGATAAAACAATGTTCGTTGATAGAGGGCATAATATTAATGAACATGTGCATGTAAATGTATTTTGTTTCTGCACCCCTACTTCTTTGATTATACTTTAAAATGAAAATTACCTTCAGGTAGAGAGTGCCTTTATGAGTCACTGACAAGTACAACATTGTTTTACCTGATGCACATCTGGTACCTGATACATTCACGTTTAATAGAAAAAAATAACAACAGAAATACAAACCTGGGGGTTTAATATTAAGATTAAATGAACATTCTAAGGCTATTGCAATGAGTAAGAGCATCATATGCGAATTTTCGAGCGATGTATCATCTAGGCTACTGGAGGTCCAAAGTAAAGATATGCAAATTGCAAATATACAAAGAGTGAATTTAGATGATTACAAACGAAATCTTAATGATGATTAGAGAACACTCCAGATACAGTTTAATTCTCTTCATATACTATGTTTATTAACGTGTTTCAACTAAGTTTTATATGGTAAGTTTTCATAAATATGGTCAATCGAGCGTGATATTTCGCTGATTTTTGTTGTTTGCGTGTTGTACAGAGTTTAAGAAATTCAATTTTCGTGCTATAAATGTGTACATAGTTTTCCTGGATTGTTGTTTTAATAATTTGGTTTTAGACCAATTAAATCGTCGATAGTCAGTTGAGTGCGAAAAATTAGTTTTAAATTAAAGATAAAGATGGCAAATATGGATAAAGACAATATTCCTATATACAACACAAAAGCGATAATTTAGAAAATCAGAAACTGAAGGGATACAAAATCAGGATAAAACAGGAACCAAAGCAAACAAACAAATTCCTCCACCACATGAAAAGAAGAGAACTCCCGATATGGGAGTGTGACCAGGTGCCCAGGAAGTGCAAGCTTCTCCTGCTTGCTTCAATTCGGTCGAATTTTCACATCCGGTTACTTCCATTTCAGAAAATATGGAGTATGATCTTTGGTTGGATATTTCAAATGGTCTATGTCAGATTATCATCCACCAATCATCATAGTATATGACGAGTTCCCGATATCGACCGTAGAACTTCCTCAGTGACGATGTTAGTCGGTCACAAACGTATCCCTGACTGAGAAGAGTTAATTGATAAAAGATAGTCAATGGTTGATGAAGGAATCAATGCCAAAAACGTTAAAATTAATTATTCATAACTGAATATGTCTTTAGTCACTTTCCGTGTCCGTGTGATATTTTGACAACTTTTGTATTAGCCTAGAAGATATCGAAAAATAGATATTTTGTAAAGGTCTTGTTTGGAGTATCTCCCCTTGTTAAAAATATAGACAAAATGAATTGTAGTAAAACAAATTGATGAACTTTTTTTCTATTTTTCAGAGAAATTTGAGGAAATATATATTTTTTTATTTTTTGAGCAATCAATATTTGATGTCCTATCGTTCTATTTAAAATTTAAGAAAAATTAGTTTTTCCATTAGTGTTCTATGTAAACCGTAACTCTTAGAGTAACCAATTTGGTCAACAACAAAAAATTCTATTAATTTTAATAACATTACTGTGCTGTTATTTTTGGTCTCAGGATTCCATAAATGGGTGTCACAATTACCTCTCATTACGCATCGAATACTTAATACCTAAAGTCATTGATTCAGATAAAAAATCAGCGGACACATTTCTTTTCATTGGCTTCGTTATATCTACAGTGCGATGCGTAACCTTAACTATTATTATAATAGCGTTATAAACATAATTGTTGAATAATTTGTAATTATGATTTTGTAATTTGTAATTATAATTTGTAATTATAATAATTTCGACAACATTTTTGTAGTGTTTGGAGGAAAGGTCTTCCAGCAAATTGTCGGAATTCCAATGGAGACCAATTGTGCCCCACGCCTTGCCGACATTTTCCTTTACTCGTGCGAAGCTGAATTCATTCAATATTTGGTCTCTGAAGGGAAAAGATACTTAGCTTCTGACTTCAACTTCACTTACAGATACATAAACGATGTGTTGTCCATCAATAATCCAAAATTCGCGGATTACCTGTGCAGTATCTATCCTTCGGAGCTTGAAGTCAAAGAAACTACAGAGACAAATAATTCAGCATCCTATTTGGACATAATGTTGTCTTACGACACTGATGGTCACATGAACACCTCACTCTATGACAAACGTGACGACTTCAATTTCAGCATTACAAACTTTCCTTTTCTGAGTAGCAACATCCCTTCATCGCCTGCTTATGGCGTGTTCATATCTCAGTTGATACGCTATGCCAGAGCAAGTACCAAATATACGGATTTTGTTCTGAGAGCTAGGCGTCTTTCAGATAAGCTTCTCAGCCAGGGATATGTTTGTGACCGACTAACATCGTCACTGAGGAAGTTCTACGGTCGATATGGGGAACTCGTCATACACTATGATGTCCCACTCTCCAGAATGGTGGATGATATTCTGTCATAGACTGTTTGAACAATCCAACCAAAGATTGTAGTCTATTTCTTCCAAAATGGAAGAAACCGGATGTGACAGTTCTACCGAATTGGAGCGACGGGTGTTGCATGCAAGCAGGAGATGCTTATTCTTCCTGGGCACCTGGTCTCTATCCCATATCGGGAGTTCGCTTCTGTTCATATGGTGGAGGGTTTTGTTTGTTTGCTTTGGTTCCTGTTTTGTCCTGATTTTGTATGCCTTCGGTTTCTGATTTTCTGAATTATCGATTTTGTAATGTAAACAGGGATATGGTCATTATCCATATTTGTCATTATAGCATTTTATCACTTCCACGTTTTACGTTTTACACCGATGAAATCCGTTTAGAAAGTGCTATTTCCATTTATACATGTACCTATTTTCTTCATATATGCTCACAAGCTAAAATAATAAAATAAACTTTTTTTCTTTCAATTAAGGTGGTGGGATATTCATTCTAATCTGTATTTTCATTGGATGTTTAGACTACTTACAATGCAAGAGGTATTTCTTTTTACTTAAATTGCTAAATCCAACTTGAAGAAAATTTCAAACCTATTTTCATGCACCAGACACGTTTTTCGAATATTAAATTCTCATCAGTGATGCTTCCAGCCAAAGTGCTTTTCATAATCGGCCTAAAATCATTTCACTGGCAACCATTGGTATTATTTTTAGAATTTAAATTTCAGCATTTACAAGTCACCAAAATATTCAAATTTGTATTATCGGTTGAAACGTATAATTTTCAATAGAGATGCATAAATATTTTGATGAAGAAAATCTCTGTACCTTACATTATAAGCCAAATTATAAATGTATTATTTAATGATAGACCCTATGACGTCATATATGCTTTTTCATCGAAGACTTTGTGACGTATTTTATCATAAAAAAGCCATTAGGTCCTTTGAATCCTATAGTCTAAGCATAATATGTTTGTTAGTCGAATCCTCGTTGTCTTTCAACTTTAGATCAACAAAATGTACCTAAATCGGATGAGTTGATGATATTTCCTTTTATCCTCTATGTTCAGTAATTGTTCGATATACATATGATTACCTTTGTTTGAATTATATTGATTTCTCATGAAGTTTTCCAAAGACTACCATATACCCTCGTGAACAATATAAAATTAATCACTGTGTAGCATCTGTTTTCCCCTGAAACTGAACCTTTCTCATTGTATGGAACTTCCCCCATCTGTGTAATTACACCCTTATTAAATAATACTGTGACGTGCATTTATTTCTCATTGGCCCTGATGCCGTGGTATATGTTTTTTCCGTTATGACATGTATTTCTGGTATATGAGGAAATTCACACCTTACTTCCTTACCTACATTTACTAATTAGTTTGATCTTAAATGTAAACTGTGCAATTTTCTCACTTTTTAATTCAGGATCACTCGACTGCTTCAACGAGTAGAATCTACAAATGATATCTCGCCAGTGACATGTAATGCGTCTTGCAGTAACAGTGTTGAAGTGTCTTACCAACAGTCCCAAAACGAGACAACGCACGATTATGCCTACACCGAAAATGAGACCGTTAGGCCAGTGTCCGAAACTGCCTCATATCTTGAACCGAGTGTATAATATGAGACTTATGGTGGTCAAATCAACCAGTCTTGTGATAAGGAAGAGGAATACAGAAATATGACTGCTGCCATGAACTCCAAATTATACATGTTTTAAGAATGTTAGATTGTTTCTTTAGATGCTATGCTGACTCAGATCATACTAAGTCTTGCTTTTAAATCACCAAGCCAAAGCTCAGGTGAATTATTTTTATAGCGCGCCCTTAGTCGTCTGCCAATCTTCCGTCGTTAGGAAATTTTTAATTTAACATTTTTGACATTTCTTCTGCAAGCACTGTACATAATTTACTAATCTTACAGAGAGCAAGTACTGGAGGTCCGCTACCACGTTTGAGCGTTTCGTGCTGACCAGTCAACAAATATGGTTACTTTGGACTTTGATAGGCTGACACATGTCCGACTTCTTCTCTATAAACTCCTGTATAGAATTACATTAAACCTTACAGAAAGGAAGCAAGCTCTCAAAGTATCTGCAACTCCGGTGACAGATATAGCCCCATTATTTATCCTGTTTTATATAGAGATTTTCAATTGTAAAAGCAATTTTAGTTTTGAACATGCTAAAAAAATATATGTATAAAATGTATGTCTGGACAATATAAAATCATCATGTGTGAAAAATCAACAACTGTTCATACTTGAAATAAAATTTGACTCCACTTGGGACAAAACTATGTTGAATTATTCAATTTTGTAACATGAAATTGAAGATGACAATTGAAAAAAGGTGTCTACTTAAATATTAACAGTACCATTGTGACATAAAAAATTGTTTTAGCTTCAAATAAGAACATTATCTTAAGATTATCAGTGGCCTTCAAGAATTTTAAAGAAATCTAAAACGTGGTTTAAAAACATTTGACATGTAATGAAATCATTAACATTAGATCCAGCCAAGTTCTATCATTTCTGTTAAGCCAAGTTCGATCATTTTCGGTTGATCGTTTCTTCGTACGCATTAAAAATATTCTGTTTACAAAGTTTTCTCAAATGTCGGAAACCTGGGTCCTGTAGCATCATATCCCATCCATCTTGCTACGTCTTTCGGTTTATTTTCGACATCATTTTTCACAGATTTTGGCTACATTTCAAAGTTTTAGATTTATAATCACAAACGAGGTTTAAATACCCGAAACGTACATGTCTGGTCCATGCTGTAAATTTATCTGCTTTCAAATGATGCTTATGAATTTGAAGACATTTAAAAATAGAGACTGAAATATCATGATAATGACAGCAACAAAATCAATACGAATTAACGTTTATTCCAAAATATTGTCAGTTCAAAAAGACCAAAATCAAAGGGTATATCGGTCGTATATACACATGTATACAGATGTTTCTCACAGCATAAGAAAAAAATACAATTGTAACAGTTCCTTTAAATGCAGCATTTGATATTCGATCTAGCTGTTATCAGAGTTTCAATGACATCAATGTAATAATAAGAAAGTGTTCAAAATCTATACCTTTCGGAAGAAAATTCGAACCAAAGTATTATGCACCAGACACGTGTTTCGTATATTAGGTCAGTGAAATTCGTTTTAGTAGTGCCCTCTGGCTATATCTTTATTATTTTATTTAACTTGAGTACATGTATTTGCTTTGCAGAAAGTGCGCTGCTCCATATTTCCTGTAGGTCTAATTCAGTGGCGTATCCAAATTTTTAAATGAAATTACCGTGTTTCCGAAATAGCAAAATAATATTTATGGTGTCGAATTGATATTGGGCCAAATCAAAGCTTCCTTCAGGCGACAGTGCTGGAAGGAAGTATTTGATACACTTCAAAACAACCATGTCACGGGGAACGAGTTTAATGCTCCACAGTGCAACAGGAAAAACTAGGTGTTTATATAAAAAATAAGGAATTGTTCCATCTTTACCTTCCAGAAGAAAATGTCAAACAAATTGATGATTTTTAACTTTTAAATGTATTGTTTTTAACGTTTTCAAACAAAGCCATTGAAAATTATCACTCATTTCCAGAGTGCATTCGAACAAAGCCTTTGATTTTTCGACAGTTTACACAACAATATCACATTATAAATTGAAAGAAAGACTCGCAAAATTATAAACATTCCGATTACATGACGGGTAATCGCAAATATAGAATTAATGTTGCTGACTATTACAAAACCTACTTTGTAAAAGAAAAGTCCGATTCAAAAAAAGGTACACTGAAACAAATATTATTCGGATGTAAAACTTTAAGTCTTCAATATTCAAGGTAGCATAAAACAAAGGAGGGGATCTCCAACAACACCAGGTTGCAGCACCCACAGCAAAACCCCAAAACACCCAATGCAAAAACACAAAGCAGACAAGCACAGAAAGAGACGCATATGGGACAAGGTACGTCAACGCACAACACAGAAACATCAAACACTAAGAACTACACATAAACCAACGAGAGCAATGGGCAACCGTTGCCGACTTAGGACGGCCATCTGCTACGGAAATAGCAGAAGGTGTGGTTATACTGGATTACGTGCACACAACCCTCACACTTTTCCGATTACCCAGAGGTATCATAGAGCGTACAATTGTGGTGTAAAACAACCACCTCACTGTCAGATGACCACACAAACAAGACCGCAAAACGCAGAGGCCCAAGCAACACAGATGAATATGTATACTTAATGGATATAAAGAGAGGGCGTACGTAATACAATCCGTGCTCTGCCGCCGCACGCCCATGTATGTTAACACCCGATGAGTCCGACTGACATTCAGAGAGGACAGGCGATCGGGGCCCTTTCTTCTCTAAAGAGGTTTGGACATGACCCGTCATGGAGTCCCGTCGTCACAGTCAGAGTGCAAGTTTTAAGAATGCGCTGATACGAGAATGTAGATCGGTCAAGTTTCAAGCATAGTGTCTGTCTGGTGACATAAGGATCATATCCACGGTATAAAAGGCGTTGATGATTCTGACGCATTTTCGATAGTGATGTTGTCTATCTTTGATCCTTCGTATCTTGTTAATAATGTCACCATAAAATGCAGGTTGTGAAATACCCAAAGTAATATACTCTGTTGTCTGTATTGGTCCGAATTTCAAAAGAAGTTGACAATAATTTTGTAAAATTTCCAGAAAGTCTTTACTAGTTTGTGAAGCGAAATTCTTGTCCTAAAAGTTTCTTGGTAATTTGTAAATTTCTACTATGAAAATCCAAAACATCAGAACATGCTCTAGCATACCGAATGAGCTATGAAATATAGATACCAATCTAGGAACATCGCCGTCAAGCCAGGGGAAATTTACTTTATTAAATCCAAAATCATCTCTTTTGTCATACACACTTGTATGGATCTCTCCATTAACGATTTTGATATTTAGGTCCAAAAATGGTGTTTCTGTACTTGAAGCGTTTGCCTTGTTTAGAATCAATTCTTGTGGTTGAATAACATTTTTATACTTTTTTAAAAAACAGGATTGTCGATAGTAAGAATATCATCCAGGTACCTAGAAGTACCAATGAAGCATTTCACATATTCACTTTTTCTTTGCTTTTGCAGATTTTGGATAAATTCCTTTTCATACGTGTATTAAAATACATCTGCAACAAGAGGCGCACAATTAGTATCCATAGGAATCCTTACAACCTGTTGTAGAGTTTCTCACCAAATCTTACATGAATATTCTCCAAAAGGAAGGACAAGGCAATACACAGGTCATCACATGTCCATGATTTGTATGATTTGTAATCTGTGGTTGAAAAGAAACCCTTCGATTCAGATGTACAAATATTAGTTTTCCCCTCTCGATCAAAACACCATTTAATGAGTTTGGACAGTCGATAATTTATTTTGTCGTGAGGAAGCGTGGTGTACATATTAGAAAAGTCGTATGAAGAAATCTCATTTGCTTCAAATTTTCTTGATTTCATTTTGTCAATCACATCCCCTGAATTTTTAATAGACCAAAAGAAGTTGACGCCATTTCTGTTCATGATAGTTTCACAGTATTTGGCTAAGTGTTCCTTTATAGCCGTGAGTGCTGACGTCAGATTTCTAGACAAAATCGTAGTTCAGCAGTTGAGCTAGTATTAGCAATGTATCGAAACTTGTAAGGAGACTTGTGAAGTTTTGGTATGCAGTATATTGTAGGGAGATCAAATTTAGTAATAGGGATGTTAAAAGAAGAAATTTCACTGTTATGTTTGTTCGAAATATTGGGAACACTTTCATTTGCTTTCGATATAAGTATTAGTAGAGGAAAGTTCCGAAACTAAAGTTGATATGAAGTAGCGTTTTCAACTAATTATGGTGTTGGTCACAGCTTTGTCTGCAGGCGCGAAGACATATTTTTCATGTAAATTACGTAACTTGGATTTGAAATTTCTTTCAGATTTAGAACTTGGATTTTCAAAAAGATGAGGATTTCTGTGGTAGTTATCTATTCGAATATCGGTAATATCAAAAATGAGGTTTTCCAGTCATTCAGAGCATGCGATTCGACTCCTTACGATTTACACCATCGTTTGGTATAGTTATCTAAAGCTTCCTTTAGCACTTCACGACATTTAATAAAATCTATCTTGGATGGAATTCTATATTTAGGTCCTTTTTTAGAAGACCACGGAGCTGTCTGTCTTTCATAATTGATAAGTCACCTGTTATAATATGACCAGCTGGTTTATATAGATATTCAGACGTTGCACATTCTTCATTTCACATGTCAGGCAATTAATCTCTACCCCGCGAATTCCCTCTGATTAAAAAGCTAAATACTGTCTAAATCTACTTGATATGTTTTTGTTTTAGGCCTATCATACGAGTATCGTTCTCATTTATATGATGGTAATCTATTCTGATCAAGAATAGAATCAAATTCATAGAACACTTCAACAGAAAATTTGTTTATTTACGTGCACCATATCATAACATGTCAACAAAATAAAAAAAAAATTCTGTTGAAGTGTTCTCTGAATATACCTCTATTCTTGACCAGGAAAGTTTTCCAGCATATAAATGATAGTCATGCTCATATGATAGGCTTACAATAGTTTCATATGAAGTAGATTTAGACTGTATTTACCGAATTTAATCGAAGGGAATTCCCGGGCTAGAGATTATTTGCATACCACGTGATACGCTACTGTGATATTTTTGTGGTGTTCGGAGAAGAGATATTTCAACAAATTGTCGGATTTCCAATGGGAACCTGTCTCTACTCCTTGACGACATTTTTCTGTACTCGTACAGAGCTGAATTCATTGAATGTTTGGTCTCTGAAAGGAAAAAGGTACTTAGCTTCTGATTTTACCTTCACCTACAGATACATAGATGGTGTTCCTTCAATTAATAATCCGAATTTCGCGGATTACATTGTACCTTAGCAGAATCTATCCTTCTTAGCTTGAAGTCAGAGAAACTACAGAGACGAATGATTCAGCATCCTACTAGGACATAATGCTGTCATACATGTACAACACTGATGGTCACATGGACTCCTCACTCTATGAAAAACGTGACGACTTCAATTTCATTATACCAAACTTTGCCTTTCGGAGTAGCAACATCCCTTCGTCGCCTGTGTATAGCTTGTTCATATCTCAATTTATACGTTATGCCAGACAAAGTACTATACCAAATACCCAGATTTTGTTCAGAGAGCTAGTCGTCTTTCTACTAAGATTCTCAATCAGGGATACGTTTTCTATCGACTTACATCGTCAATGAGGACGTTCAACGTTCGATAGGTGAAACTCACCATACACTATGATGTCCCATTGTCCAGAATGGTGGATGGTATTCTGTCTTAGACCATTTGAATCATCCAAACATAGAATATGCTCTTATCTTCCAAAATGGAAAGAACCGGATGTGACATTTCTACAGAATTGAAGCGACAGGTGTTGCATGCAAGCAGGAGATGCTTACTCTTCCTAGGCACCTGGTCTCATTCCCGTATTGTGAGTTCAACAGCTTCCAATTTGATTTGACCAATTCCATATGGTCAAATTGCTTTGTGTGTTGTTAATAGTCTTTTATCTAAATAATATATCATCAATAATTTAGATTTCATATTCTTTATTTCAGTACATGTATTACACTGTAAATACGAAGAAACAAATTCAATGATAATCGGATCTAAATTACAGAATCTAAGTTCCTAACAACTAGTTGTTAAGATAGACTACACTCAGTCCTTCACACATACACTGTAAATACGAAGAAACAAATTCAATGATAATCGGATCTAAATTACAGAATCTAAGTTCGTAACAACTAGTTGTTAAGATAGACTACACTCAGTCCTTCACACATACACTGTAAATACGAAGAAACAAATTCAATGATAATCGGATCTAAATTTCAGAATCTAAGTTCCTAACAACTAGTTGTTAAGATAGACTACACTCAGTCCTTCACACATGCACTGTAAATACGAAGAAACAAATTCAATGATAATCGGATCTAAATTTCAGAATCTAAGTTCCTAACAACTAGTTGTTAAGATAGACTACACTCAGTCCTTCACACATACACTGTAAATACGAAGAAACAAATTCAATGATAATCGGATCTAAATTTCAGAATCTAAGTTCCTAACAACTAGTTGTTAAGATAGACTACACTCAGTCCTTCACACATGCCTAAGAGCTACATGTTAAAAGCAACACAATAAGATACTGTTTGTATCACTAACAACTGGTTGTTAAAATGGAAATGCTTCTTAAGTATAAAACTACATAATTCGTTACCTTCTTGACAATCAGTTGTTAAAATTTAGAATCTCACAAGCAATATTTTCTTAACAACTGGTTGTTAAAACTTTTGACTAAATTTAGAATCCAACAAGGAGTACTAAATTCCTAACAACTGGTTGTTAACAATCCTCTCTTGACAAATGTTTGTTAGGATAAAAACGCTCAATGACTTCAATTTCATACTTTGCATTTACATAATGAATTTTACTTATTTAGTATGTTAATTAGTAGATAAGCAAGGGCATTTATAAAACAAATACAAATAATTCCTAACATTTTGTTAAGATATGTAGCTCTATCAATATTAAAACATTATCTCTAATGTCAGTAACAACTTGTTGTTCAGATGTGAGTGATCTTAATTTTCGAATTATTGTTCTTAGGAACTCTTGGATACCTTTGCAATATGTTTGAATATCCCGGTAAGTTTGATGCAAAATGGTAAAACATCGAACTGTAATAATTACTAGACAACTTTTTAACAGTGAGATGAAAATCAAGGTATGCACAAAAAAGTTACACATTAACAGCCATCGTTCACAATTGTCGTTTCTTCTCCTTACATTATTCTGTCCAAAGCAAGTGTCTTGTATAATACATTCCAGAAGCAAATGTTTCCATTCCTCATTACGATGTCGTGCCATTGTCCTCACACATACGGTTCTTTAATGGCTCTTGGCATCCATTTAATATATGCCATTTTGCTCATTTTAGCTCTTTTAATGTTCGTCTGCCAAGTGTCTTCTATTTGGGCCTCTATCAGTACTGCTGAGACATAATTTGTTGAAATGCCTAGTATATAAATCACGAATATCATCAATGTATATATTGATCCATTAGTCTTTGGAACCACTAATTTGGTAGTCCGGGTGTTTGTACTTTGACTCCATCCTTCTTGCCTTCAATTAGGTTAACACAAGATAAAATCATCCTTGATCAGTTGATACATCAAGTAAACTTGCTTGAAACGTGTAAAAATCAAAGTACTCGATAAGGCACGGTGTTTAATTCATTTTCAAAAGGTGTTTTCAATACTCCATTGTCCTGAAGACGTTTGCAAGAATTTTAAGTGCTCTGCAGATGTATTCCATTATCCTCTCTACAGTTGTTCTTTTCCTGAAACATTACAGAATATTGTGTTACTATGTGGTTGTCAATAAATATTTACCAATATCTTCTTGCTTTGTTATCGTGCACGCTTATTACACTAAGTGAAATTCTCATTGTCTAAAGATAATAAGAGTGTTAAGAAGTATAATGTAAGTACATGTATTGGCCATCCTACACCAAAAAAAAAAAAACAATATAAGGAATGCTTGTGATGCCTGCGAAATGGCTTATTCTTGAAAGCGGATAAAATTATTGGTATAAGTAGAACAGTCTTGTCAAATGAAATTCATTAATGTGAAATATCATACCTATTAGTTACCAATTAAAAGATATGGTCAATCTCAAATTTTCAGGAAAGAGTATCAGTCATCTAGGTCAAGGTCGTTACGTAAAAAGTTCGGTAACAAAGCGAAGTTATCATAAGAAATCAAGGTGTGACATATTGAAGCCCTATCACTTACCAATAGATAGATATATTCCATCTTCATTTCTTGGGAAAAGAACGTCAAATATCTATGTCAAGGTCACTAGGTCATATATATTATTACTTTTTTGAAAAGAAGATCAATTATGTAGGTCGAGGTCGCTTGGTCCAAAATTATGGTATGTGTAGAAAGATCTTGTCACAAGAAATACACAAGTGAAATATCAAAGCCCTATCACTTACCAATCAAATGATATACCAAATCTTAACTTTATATTAGATTTTAAAGAGTGGCTCCAATCAGCCACTTACCTCAACTCATTTAGACCCGACACTAATTTAGTGTTTCGGCGATGTGATACGTGCGAGGTTAATTGTGAATATACAAAGTTTCTTTGTATTTCAAACAATATATCTTTTAATATATTGCAAATCCGCCATCGTCAGGAGTCCATTTGCATAATAATTTAATTTTTGCAGAAGTGAGCATATCGCTCAAGTTTTTTTGCCTGCGGTATGCAATGATTGGCATGTTTGAAAAGACATTCTTACAATGTGTGAAAATTGTCAACCGGCACCACGTATGCGACAATATGAGGACGTGACACCTACCAGTGTTTCGGGCACTTTTAGGTCATTTACAAGGGTAGCCACTCATCAGAGGTCCGTCCCAAAATTTAATCAATTAAAATTTTAGTTAATATGTGAATTTGCAACAAACATGTATTATTATGAATGTTGTCATATTGTTGCACTCAATGGTGTCTTGTTTGTTCAATGGCAAAGTAACTTTAATCACATCAAGTTGTCATAACCTGCAGACTTAAACTAGCGCAAAGTCAGGACAATAAAAGGTTAATAACTCCTTGGTGTGTGGCCACAAGGAGGTCGAGTTGATTGATTGTGTATTGATGATTGAATCGGATAAAATGATTATGGTTTTTTGTTCAACAAATTACCTTGCTCTTCTTAGAATGTGTATATATATTCAAGTTTGATCATAAATGAAAAAAATGTCACTCTAATAGTGACAGTATATGATGACGTCTGTGTACTGCTATGGTTTAGGCAGCTGGTGATAGTATGTTAAACTCGCATCAATTTGATCTACTTGGAACTTCAGTTCAGAAAAAAACGTGTGAAGCGCGCTTCCATGCACAAATCATATTGTTCAATTATGTTTTATATATTTATTTTTTTCCATATTTTTATAATACTCAAATATGTGGTACAGTTTTGTCATTTAATAGAGGTTTGGATTCATGCTGCATTATTTGTTTAACTAAGCAGTGTCATAATTACTTGGAGACCAAGCATGATATTCGATGCAATACAGTCTGAGGAAATTTATGTCTGTCTGCTATTTGCTGCCGAGCGTGTGTCGAGGTCAATTTCTTAATTGCCCCACGTTGATTCTAGGTATCTAACAGTTCTATGAGATTTTTATGTCCTTCTAAGCAACTGTCGGTGGCTTCTGGAAAATCTTGCATAATTCTTCATTCTTTCTAATTATGCCCAACGTTTGCGTAATATTGTACCCAGTTTACGTACTCTTTAATTGAAGTGTGTTATAAATACAAGAGGTAGTTCTTGTTTTCTATTTTTGTCTTTTTTGTTTAAGTAGTTCATTTCTTAAATACTTTGCTGATTGACTGATTATTTTATCGATCTCCACTCTATGATATCCGCGATTGTAAGAAAGTCTTTCCAAACATGCCAATCATTGCATACCGCTGGCGGGGGGCAGGAAGACTTTTGCCGGCCGGAAAATTTTTTTCGGCCATTTTAAGAGCCGGAATTTTTTTTCGCCGGCCCTTCGGGCCGGAATATTTTTTTAAATAATTTTCCAATGTTGAAAATTACTCTAAAGTTTAAATAATTCAGCGTGATTTTTCAGCCATATTAAACATCAAACACACAATGAGTTCATCTCTTGCCAGCAGATCACTTGATTTTAATTTCTTGAATGGCATATGGTGCTTATAATCTGTTTACTAAAATGATACTCAACGGAGACAAGCTATATGGTGCTAATGACTTTTGAATTTTATTTATTCACTCCAAATTGCGTAAAGTTTGTTCTATTTTTTATACTTTGTTTATGATACACAAAAAAGTGTTTATTTGGCAGTGGAAAGGTTGGAAGAGAGGGGGAGGGGCAATTTCATGATCCGGAAAATTTTTTTCGCCGGCCCTTCGGGCCGGAAAATTTTTTTCCCTAAAATTTCGATCCGGAAATTTTTTTTGCAAAGTCTTCCCGCCCCCCCCCCCCATAAAAATCAAATGGTTGCTCCCTAACTATGCAAATGGACTCCTGTCGATGGCGGATTTGCAATATATTAAAATATATTGTTTGAAATACAAAGAAAACTTTGCATATTCATAATTAACCTCGTACGTATCACACCGCCGAAACACTAAATTAGTGTCGGGTCTAATTAAGAGAGTTGAGGTACGTGGCTGATGGGAGCCACTCTTTTAAATCATGGTATGTGTAGAAAGGTTTTGTCACAAGGAAAACACAAGTGAAAAATCTAAGCCCTATCACTTACCAATCAAAAGAATACCGAATCTTAACCTTTTTTTAAACGTAGGTCAAATATGTAGGTCAAGGTCAATAGGTGATAAATTATGGTACAAAATGTATTTGTAGAAAGGTCTTATTACAAGGAATACACATGTGAAATATCAAAACCTTATCACATACCAATCAAGAGATATAGCCAATCTATATTTTTTTTATAGTAGGTCAAATATCTAGGTCAACGTTACAAGGTTCAAATCGTGTTATTTATGGAAAGTTCTTGTCACAAGGAATACGCATGTGAAATATCAAAGCCATTTCACTTACCAATCAAAAGTTACGGGCTGTGACACCCAAAGTTTGACAGACAGACAGACGGACGGACGTACGGACGGACAACGGACAAAGTGATCCCTAAACGTCACTATGCTTCGCAGGCGACACGAAAACTATTAAAATGTCTAATTTTTCGTTACATCCCAAATATTCTCAAATTGCTGAAGATATGGTTAAAATTATACCATATATAGTGGACAGAATGATTCTAATAAAGTCCCATCTCTGACCATTATCTTTGGCATATTAGCTTGAAGCCATACATATCAAAGTTCCAATATTTCACTTTGACCTTATTACACAATAAAGATCCAGACTTGGTATATTTTCCATTAGAAATCTGGTCTAAAGATTTCATATTATCTACTTTAGTAAATACTATGTGCGGCCTTGAGTTTTGAACATCGAAGAGGAATACAGTAATTATTACACATAAAGTAAATACATTTTGATGAATTTCTGTAAAAAAAAACCCTCTGGAGAGCATACAAGAACTTTAAGTATGTCATATCTGCAAACTTAGCTTTTGAATCAATACAAAAGGAACAGATCTATGAGGGGTTGGACAGAGCGAAAGGGAGGGGGAAGAAGGGGTGGGAGTAGTGAGGAGGAGAAAGAGATATAGTGTGGAGGGTAACAGTGCATGTAACTAAAAGGGAAATAAATTAAATATAAATTGTCTTGCTCTTATGTATTCAATCACTGTTCATGTATATTTCTCGACTTGAAGAATTACCACCAAATTCACAATTATTTCCGTCAAGCTTCGCACGCCGCAGTTTTCAATAATCATATTTTCAAAAATGTTATGCTCCCTTTGCTCGACATTGAAAACAACAACACTTGTAAGGGACTATGAGTACTTTATACCTATCAAATTTCAACAAAATCCCTTCACTGGTTCTGGAGAAGGAGTCGGAAATTTGAAAAGTTTACTTCGGACTGACGACAGTCGACGGACATTTTCTTTTGTACATCTACCAGTTATCCAGACAAGGAAGATTTCTGTTTCAAAAAGAAAAGATAAGGGAAAATGTATAATGATTTTTAAGAGAACTATTTGCTTTTGTTTACTTCATCCAAATGATTTTGTATGTGTCAAATAAAACGCCAGCCATGCAAAGCGTGCATCCCCTCATAGAACAACAAAAAATCTAAGTTATTTTGTCTAATCAGCTTAAAATGAATAGCGTTTCCTTATATTCCCCATCAACCTCTGACCTTGAAATGCAATAAAAGTTGTCCTCTCACTATGGACAACTTACATGCAAAAAGTCTTATGAATGTTGGAGGTAAGCTGTGGTTTCTTGAGTGTCCACAAAGTTTTTCTATTACCGTCCAGAATAACCTTGGTCTTTGACCTCTGACCTTGAACATCGTACATTAGGTGTCGCCCTCTCACCATTTACAACTTGCATGCAAAGTTTGATAGAGACTGAAAGTGAATTGTAATATTTAGAGTGTCCATAAGGTTTTCCTATGATTATCAATAGTGACCTTGACCTTTGACTTCTAACATTGAAAATCAATGGGTTTTGACATCTCACATATTCATGTCCAACTAACATACAAAGTTTGATGAAGATTATCACACTCTTTGGTCATATTATATTGTTTAGACTGAAGATCACTGATGAGGGCTAAGTACATATGTACCCGAAACGTCCATGCCTGATCCATGCTGCAAATTTATCTGTTCTTAAATGATGCTTTTGAATTTGAAGACGTTTTACATTGGAAATTGTAGTTTTATATTTCTGTATGCAGAGTTTGTAGATGATAAATCATTTTGTACAATTTTACTGCATGAATATTAAAATAAATGATTTCTCATATGATAAACCTTTAGACATGAATTTATTTTTCTAATTTCATGATAATTTCTGGTTGATAGCTGATAAAGTTGTTTAATTGATTTTGATTATTAGATTTTATATTCGCTTCTATCAACATTTTCACAGATGTGAGGGATTTTTATCTTGACAACTTGTTAAACACAAATTGATTTCTTACGATCGTTGGGATCTACACTTATCAATGCGCATCTGATCTTAAGAATCAGTTTCCTTTCTATTTGCTTTGGTTGTCAAACATAATTTTCAATTTGTAATTAATTACTATTGTCTAGCACTGTTGTTGACCGTATTGTGTTCTCTTTTTTGATTGGTCAAATCATTGAGAGAGGAGGAGTTTTGTTTAATTAAGATTATGTTACTTATAATGTTTTAGTGAGTGTTTAGATCATCTTTGCAATTGAATTAATGTTTAAGAATTATTTACTGGACTTAAACAAAAATATGAAATATTATGTTTGGATATGAATAAAATATGAAAATTAGCATTATGACGTTTTGACTGATGCAGTGCAAATAAACAACAAGTGTAGAGAAGAAACATAATGAAATTTGGTGGTGAAAACTTTATACATTTGCATAAACGTAATAATAGACCTTTAGACCTTTAGAGTGTCGGCAAGGTTTATCTGATATCACCGATTAAGACCTTCGACCTCTGATCTTGAAAACCAACATGATAAATATGTGACGTTTCATCTTGAATTTTCATCGCTGTAGGTCAACAATTATTGATGAAATGGCTTGGAAAAGCTGTTTTAAAAATGTTGTTGTCCACAAATGCAATTATATGTTTGAACTTGATTTTGATCTCCCTTTGACATTAAAGCCATCAGGGTATCTATTTAGGTATGAATTTATCTTAGGCCAGAAGGATGAATATTCAAACAAATATAAGTTCAATATCTGTATCGGGATACTGAAATTTAGTGAATGAAAGTCACACAAATTGTGAAAATAACAATGAAATGAGCAAAGCCCAAAGGATATTACCTTTGTTAAAACGGTCAATAATCAAGAGGCCCAAGGGGGCCGCAACGCTCACCTGAGTTTCAGACAAAGGAATGATAGTAGAAATTTGTATAAGTAGGAGGCCCTTGAGTATTTGCTTCCTTAAGGTTTCATGAAATTTTATGCAGTGGTTGCAAAGAAGTTTAAATGTACCAGCCAATCAGAGCCCTTGGTAGCCATATTTGTTGACCGATCGACACACACAAAAAAGACACAGACTTGTTAGATGACCTTAAATTGAGTATTTGTTTCCTGAAAGGTTTCATGAAACCATGTGCAGCGGTTGCAGACGAAAAGTTAAAAATATGTCAGCCAATAAGAGTCCTTGGCAGCCATGTTTGTTGTTCGATCAGCATGAAATATACAAACTTTGTAGAGGACCTTGAGAACTTACTTCCTGTGAGGTTTCTTGAAATTCTGGGAAATGGTGACAGAGGAGAAGGCAAAAAGTGTCAGCCGTTCAGTCCTCGGCAGACATACTAGTATTTGTTGATCGATCGGCATGATAGGGAACCTTGAGGACTTGCTTTCTGTGATGTTTCGTGAATTTCTGTGCAACGGTTGTTCAGGAAAAGTGTGTTTGCAAAACAGAACCTTCGGCAGCCATTTTTTTTTTACCGATCTGCACGAAAAACACAAACTGTGTAGAGGACCTTAAGTAATTATTTCCTATTAGGTTTAGTTACATTCTGTGCAGCGGTTGCAGATGAATAGTCGAAAATGCGTCAGCCAATCAGTGCCCTCGACGGCCATATATAGTGACCGATCGGCACGAAAAACACACTTTTGGTAGAGAACATTGAGTACTTGCTTCCTGTAAGGTTTCGTGAAATTCCATGCAGCGGTTGCAGTGGAGATGTCGAAAATGTTACAAGTTTACGCGGGACGACGACGGACGGACAGACGGACGGACGACGGACAGCGCGCTATGACAATATCTCACTTAAGCTTCGCTAAAAAGTGAGCTAAAACTAAACTTGAACTTTACTTGTTTACACTATAATTAATGTATTAAACATTAGTTTGATCCACACCAAATTCGAACTTGATACTGCGAAAAAATCAAATCTGCTGAAGTGTAACAGACACACAGTCCAACCGAAAAACAGGCTGGAAACTAGGGGACTAATGAGTGACGGTATGAAAGACAGACGTTGCTTTCTGGAAAATCTGATCAGATTATTGTTCTGGTATTCCTTTTCCCGAACAAAGTTTGACCTCCAAAACAATCGTGTTCCTCTTTAGACTAAAAGCAATCAACGGCATTTTACCAGTCAATGCACCAGAATTCGGATACTGTACTGCTATCAGAAATTGTAGAATTTAGTATGTATTTTCGGTTACACACAGCAATATAGCAAATTCTGCATAATGACCTAACTATTACAATCCTGACAAAATTCCATTTAGGATCTAAATTTAAAATTACTTCTTAATAAAGCTAGACAAATAAACGTATCATAGATACTGAAGATATTGCGCACGTTTAAGGGAAAAGAATAGTTAAGGGGCTTTGTCGCCCCCCCCCCCCCCCACCCCACCCAAACGCACACACTGCCAGACATATATCTGATGAATGATAAATTAGAGTAAAGTTTATATGATGCATGCAACATCATTGTGCAACATTTTTCGAATGGTTTCATAAATATTTTTCATTTCGCCCTAATATTTTATTATCGTAAATTATTTAATATCATTTTTGAGTAAATTTATTTTACTTCGCAAAGTACATATCCCCTCTAAAGCTACTTTTTTTATTGCTAAAATCCTCCTTTTCAAATGAAACCATTTACAAGACAGTAATGATTCTCATGATTATGCTTAAAATTCATTTCTGTTCACTATATTTCCATGACACATTATCGTGATCACGAGGAAAATTAATCATTGATATATCGCATCTAGTCGTCGTGGTTTCTTCAGATCCCTGCTAAATCACCCTTGTGTTAAAGATTGATTATGCATTTATTCCCTTAGTGGAATACCTTAATCGTCCCAATGGTGAAGCGGAAATCGTTCTCACGTGCCGTTCGTTAAAATACTTCTTTTTCTTTTTGATAATCTTTATTTGCATATTTGCATATAGATAATATTTCTTATTACTAAATCAAAATTTGTGCATATGTAAATGAATAAATAAGAAAAAAACGTTCAAGCCGCTGCTGTTACGTAAACGTATAGGTATTGATTAAATTATTTGCAAAACGTTTGCAAGTACTCGTTATAAATAAACTACATACTCGTATGATATATATAATATCTCCGCCAATAAATACACGTTCTTGACCTGTATTAATACATTCTTATTGTTATTAAAAGATGATACACAAGTCATCCGGAGTAAATAAACATGTTACATAAAGGAGATGTCTGGTTAATTATACTTCGACAACTGTGCTATGTTGAGATCATGTGCAGACGTGAAAAGCTTATTTGATTTTTATCTATGAAACCTCTATGTGCTCTGCAATGTAAAGTCTTGTGTAATGTGAATATAAATCGTCCTTATTTTCTCATTCTTTACACATGTTGGAATCTGTAATGTTCACTGACCAGAGTTTGTGCATGGGCAGAAAGCAAGCTGAGAAAGGTCAACGTAAGGGCACATGAATTAAAACTTGTTGGGGCTGTAAGAATTCAGAAAACCACTATTCTTGTCCTGAAAGGCATTAATCCGACGTTTTTTTGTTTTTTTTTTTTAAACAACCTTTTTATCAAACCTCCGTCATTTGCTTTGAATAATAACATGCGTGAAAATACGCAAATAAAAAAAATTGCAATTACTTACACCTTTATATTGCTTTTAACAATTAGATAAAAAGTAAATGAAGATCCACCCCCCCCCCCTCTTACCTCAAAATTAGAAAGAAATTAAGGTTGTCATTTAGAAACCCAATACTCAAAGTATGACATGATTAAACAGCGTTAAGATTGTAATAATATAAAGATTAATATGGACATGTAGTTACAAAGTGTAAAGCTTAACATTTTATAGGGATGATAATAAATGCGAGTTTTACACCGTACGTCTTTCATAATTTACCAATTGCTTTTAATTTTGTACAATGAGAATATAATACAATCTAAAAGAATAAATTTGTATATAAACAAAATATCTGACGATAACGATAAAACTTTTATTGACCTTGTCTACGAATTTATCCAGCAACCTGCTCTTAATAGATTATTTCAATTTTAATGCATAAGTATATCATCCCGATTGAATGTTTTACTGGACAGAAAATATCACACGTGAAATCGAAAGATATGAATTTGATATATCTATCCAACGCACCTTTATCTCTACTCATTTACACGGCTCCGAACCTTATTATGCAAATTATATGCATACAATCGGAAGAATCTCGAGTCAAGATTTTACCTTACAAACGACGGAAAAGAAAGTCCGTTCCTATTCTAATTTTATAGTAGTCTCGTCTAAAACATTCTCTCGTGGACTTCCGTTCGAAATTTGAACACGTAGAAATGCTTCTTTCATGCAAGTAAACCAACTGTTCAAGAATACAGACACATGGCTCATCTTAAGGTATGTTTTTAAATTGAT